>OZ004707.1:103957641-104548078 GCA_963924515.1 Vespertilio murinus
TAACTAGCAATCTCAGACAGTGAATTAAAAAAAAACCTGAATTTATTTAAAGAAAAGAGGATTAGGGGAAAGGGCTATCCAAAGGGAAGGGCTACACAGCATCAAGCCAAAGAGTATTGGATTCATGATGGCAGCAAAAGTATACTCAGGACAGAGAAAGAAGGAGGGGCATAGAAGAAGCCACAGGAGAGCCATGGCTGCACTGCTTTGGCTCACTGAGAAGTCAGAGAAAAGGGGGCCTTGCAGACAGGTTCAGGGGGCTAGCCTGGAATGAGCTGCCGCTGCCCATTGCTGGTTGCAAGTCCCTGGGGTCTCATAGAGGAGAGAAGGGGAAGGGAATGGCGCCAGCACACTCCCCTGGGGGAGAGTGTGTGCACTGAGTCCTTCATCCTGAGTGCATTTATCTTTCTCTTACAGGTGGCAATCCTAGGGGAGGTCTCAGGGGAGGGTCTCAATAGAGTACCCATCAGCTTTCCAGGTGTGCTCTTTCAGGATCGTGGTCCCCACTGATTGGTCGGCGCCAGGGCAGGGGTGTCCGTAGTCAAAACAGTTGGTCCTGAGACAGCCATAGTGTCACTTGTCCAGTTTTGCTGCTTTTCTGGACCTGGAGCTGAGATACAACTGAGGCCTAGATGTTATCTTTAGAGGGAAAAAGATCAGGGGTCTAAACTGCATGACCAGCAATATGCTAGGGGAAGATAGGTTACTTGGGGGGCAAGGTTCTTGTTTTCCCAGTTTTGCCCCTTGCTAGGCATCCAGGGTTTTCCTGCCCTGGTGAGTTCTGTGCCTGGCCCATCGTCCTTGTTCTGCTCATGTCTAACTGCCCATAATACTGGTGAATTCTCAGAGTTGTTCTTGAGGCATGGCCAAGCACGCACCAGGCACTGGTAGGATATCCAAACAGATCTCAATGCCCACCTGCTTCCCATCTCCACAGCACAGATGATTGCAACTGCTTCCTGATTCCTTCACTGACACTTTCATTAATGCACTGGGCCATACTCTGTCACTGTCCCAGCACTGCATGTACATGCGCATGAAATAGCCTTCCTACCTTCATTGAGCTGTGGTTGAGTGGAAGTGGAGGGCACAAATAGACATCTAACTAATGGTGTGAGAACAAGAAAGAACAGTGTGTAATACCAAAGAACAAGGGGAGAAAGCAACTTACCTAGGGCTGTTAGCAGTGGCCTCTGCAAGGAGGTGATATTTCAGCTGAGATTCCCAGAAAGTGATAAGGAGAAGAGCTGGGAAGGGTTTTACTGGCAGAGGGGACAACAAGTGCAAAGCCTCGAGGTGGAAATAGCCCTGCAGGTCTGAACCTGAGGAAGGAGAGGGGTGTGAGCCCACTGACAAAGTGGGGAGGCTGGAAGAGATGGAGATGGCCCGGTCAAATGGGCGAAGAAGGCAGACCTTGGAGGCCTGGGAAGGAGTGTAGAGTTTAACAGGCATAAAATTCTGGAAGTGTTTTGAGAGAGGCATCATCTGAACATGTATATTCTCAATGGCACTGCTTCTGAGTGGGGGACGGAAACTGGGAGAACGGTGAGGACAGTGAATGACCCCAGAGAGAGGCTGCCAGCAGAGAAGAGAAAAGGGAAACTGGACTCAGTATATTTTTAGGAGAAAATGGCGGGCGTGGTGATGGATGATACTAAGATGGAAGGCTGACTGACACTTTCCAGCTTGAGCAGCTGGAGAACAGGTGGTAGTGCTGTTTCTTGAGAGAGGAAGCCTGGTTGAGGGTCCTGGGGGCTGAGGAGAGGTGAGGCTCCCTGAGCCATCTCCTCCCCCGTTCTGACTCTCCTCAACAGCCCAGTGGCTCCCTCAGTTCCTTCCAACATGTCAGGTGCCTGGCATCTTCCTCTGCCAGAACTCCACTCCGAGAGATGCACATGGCCCACTCCCTCATTTCTCTCAGACTTTGCTCAGATCCTACCACCACAGAGCTTGCCCTGAACAACTCGCTCAGAACTGTGGTCCCACCCCCAACACCACTTCTCTCCCTTGACAGGCTATGATTTCCCCCTATAGGTGTCCATCACCATCTACATCAAATAAATAACAACTAATTTTTATGTTTGTCGCCACCCACTAGAGCAGAGCTCCAGGAGGGCAGGAGTTTAGTCAGTCTGGTCACTCTTGTAGCCTCGTGCCCAGAGCAACACCTGACAAATGATTGTCCTCAGAGGTTTATCAAATGAATGATTCACTTTGGAACCTGGTGGCGTGTAAAGGAAGGAGGGAAGTCCAGGACTAGAAGAAGGGGTAAGTAAGTAGAGGAGGGCCACCTGAAGACTTAGGGAGGAACAGCTCATCAAGGAGGGGACAATAGGATCAGCTAGAGCGATCTTTCCATGTTCTCTCTGCTCCTGTCACTTGTCTTCTCCACTCCTGTTCTGGCTTCTTTCTCATTGGCCTCAGGTAATTCCCAGCTCCTTAACATGGCATCACATTTATCTCTTATTTTTAATATATTTTATTGATTTTTTACAGAGAGGAAGAGAGAGGGATAGAGAATTGGAAACATCGATGAGAGAGAGTCATCGACCAGCTGCCACTTGCACACCCCTTACTGGGGATATCCCCGCAACCAAGGTACATGCCCTTGACCGGAATCGAACCCGGGACCCTTCAGTCTGCAGGCGACGCTCTATCCTCTGAACCAAACCGGTTTCGGCCACATTTATCTCTTTACCTCACCCCTCAACCTCTACTCACCACTCTGAGTCACGAGTCATTTTTTGGCTTTCCCGCAAGCTAAACTATTTGTCATTTACTGAGAGTGCTAACCCTGGGTCTCTTGACCTTCTGGACAGTTTCACACTTACCTCATCCTGGGAAATCCCAATACCTTTCCCATGGCTGACTCCTAAGCCCCTGCAGGCCAGACCCTGAGCTTCAAGACTGGGTTAGGGCCGAAACCAGTTTGGCTCAGTGGTAGAGCGTCGGTCTGCGGACTGAGGGGTCCTGGGTTCGATTCCGGTTAAGGGCATGTACATTGGTTGCGGGCACATCCCCGGTGGGGGGTGTGCAGGAGGCAGCTGGTTGATGTTTCTCTCTCATCGACGTTTCTGGCTCTCTATCTCTCTCCCTTCCTCTGTAAAATATCAATAAAATATATATATATTTTTAAAAAGACTGGGCTAGGGACTTGTTCCAGTGTGTGACTGAATGTGTGTGTGTATTCACGGATGCATGTGCATGTATGTATATGTGAGCACATGTGTGCACACCCCCTGTTCATCCCCAACCTTTGTCCTTGCTCCTTCCCTATGGCCACTCCTTCTCCTCATTCAGGTCTTAGCTCAAATATCTTCTCCTCAGACTCCTGAGTTAAGTCTGCAGCCTAGCACACCCCTGCATTGCTGTCTCACCTCCTCTACAGATATCTTCTGTGTGTGCCTGTTCACATGTGCAGTGGCTGCCTGCTTTTCCTGAACATAAGCTGCTTGAGAGCAGGGCTATGTCTCTCCTGTTTTCTGTAGAATACTCAGCACCTTAGTCAGTGCTCAGTGCACAAGGGTTCATAAATGTTTTTAAAAATGCATTTGAACTGGAGATTATGGCAAGAGGACGTTGGTTCTTATGAGCAACCAAGGTCCCCCCTTCTCTTTCAGCTTCCTCTCATCTGTGATTTTCCTTCACCTTTTGTTCTTGTGTCCTTTCATGTCTGTTGATAAAACTATGCATGAATATGTCAACTGCCTATCAACATTTGCATCTGGATGTCCCATGACAATTTTCAACATGACATGGCCAAGATGGAACCCCTAAGTGATCCCCCATGAATAGTTCTCCCCCAGTCTTCTCCATCACAGCAAATGACAGGAGCATTAATCCAGCTGCTCTGGCTAAAAACCTATTGGCCACACACGATTCTGCTTCTGTCCTCACATCCAATCCATCAGCAAGTATTGTCTTTACTCTTAGAGCTTATCCTCATCACTACAATTCACAAACTTCACAGCTACCACCTTAGTCCTGCCACCATGCACTCTGTCTGTGATTGCTTCATGGCCCCTAACTGGCCTCCCTGCTTCAAATTGAGTTGCCCTAGATCTTTTCTCCTCAGAGCAGACCTTAAAAGCAGAAATCTGATGATTTCTCTCCCCAATGAATAGTTATTGCTCTAATAGTTTTACTCTTAGAATAAAACCTAAACCCCTTCTCTTTCCAGTAAGACTCATTGTAATATTACCTTTACCTATTTCTCCACCCCAGTTGGAAGCCTCTTTGACCCTTATATCCAAATTGGCCTTCTTTCTCTACCTGATCTTCTAAAACTCTCACTGTCCTGGGGCCTTTCCACCTACTGAACATGCTGTATGGAATTCCCTTCTTCCAGCTCTTACAACCTCCATCAAATTCAAGTTTCCACTTGGACATTCCTTCTCAGAGAAGCTTCTCTGATCACCCTACCAAAAATGGCTTTTCCACAACTCCCGGATTCTTTATAACATACCCATTTCCTGTTGCACTCTATAACCATCTTGTTTATTTATGTATTTCTGGTTCCCCCCCACCCCCCCCACACACAAGCTGGTTTGATGCATCAAAAGAATGCAATAGCCGAAACTGGTTTAGCTCAGTGGATAGAGCATCGGCCTGCTGACTGAAAGGTCCCGGGTTTGATTCTGGTCAAGGGCATGTACCTTGGTTGTGAGCACATCCCCAGTAGGGGGCATCCAGGAGGCGGCTGATCGATGCTTCTCTCTCATCGATGCTTCTAGCTCTCTATCCCTCTCCCTTCCTCTCTGTAAAAAATCAATAAAATATATATATTTAAAAAAAGAATGCAATAAATCATGTTTGATAAATGAATGTGGTTTAAGAAGGTTTTAGGGCTGAGGTACAGCTCCTGACAGCAGTGTTGGCCTTTTAATTAGGATACATAAAGAACTTTTTCATGAAAGAGACTGAAGCTATTATAACTTTTCTGAAAACCCAAAAGCTTTACTATTTACAAAGCACCTGAAATGCTTTCCAATGTAAGGGTGACTCATCCATTTAATAAATATTCATTGTGCTTCTACTGTGTGCTGGCATTTGCTGACGGGATGGTTTGTGTGAGATGGGTCCTCAGCTCATCACACAACAGGTCTCTGCTTGTATTCTTTAAAGCAGACTCCTGAGGCCTGTTGTGGCAGTGGAACTCATTACCAGCTTCAGAACTAGGGAACCCATTTGCGTTCTGATTCTGCTATTCTGGTCTTCTGGCTTGAGGAAAATTGTTTCATTTCTCTGAATTGGAGCTCATGTAGAAAGCAGAGAGAATAATAATAACGAATGATAATAGTAAAAACTTGCAGAATTAAGGCTCTCTTTCAACCCATTTCTCCTTCTCTCCTGGCCACTGAGGAGAAACCCAGATACTCTCCCTCCCAGCAGCTCCAGCAAAAACGTTCACAGGAGGTTCAGTCCTAAGAGACTGCCTTCCTGGTGGCAGGTGTTTATCCAGTGGGTTCATTTCTGGTAACTTGTCAATGCTGGCTATTCAGGTAAGGTTGCTATTCTGCAGAAATGTCTGCATTTATCAGTGATCGGGGCTTTAATGAAGGTTCCTACCTCTAAAACTGGCAAGTGAGAGAGGATTTTCTTGGCAGGGTGAAGGGGCCCTTTGCTGTGACCCTCAGATCACAACAGAGGAGAGGTGATCTCAATCCAGGTTTGTATCTGCAAGAACTTTCTAGACAATAAGCACGAGGTGATTATGTGATAACGGCTGAAGTGCAGTGGTCTCCCCTGCCCACTCTTTCTTCCCTACCTTAGTCATCACGAGTCGTTCAAAATAAAAATCTGATTCAGTCATTCCTCTCTCACTCTTATAACAAAACCCCAAATCCTTAATCCAGCCAAACTGGTTCAGCACTAGGTCCCTGTGTGCCCCTCCAATCTTATCTTTCCAGGAACTGGCCCTGCTCCTCCGCACTCTCATCCCTGCACCTTTTCTCAGTGCTTGAAGAGGGCCTTGTGTCTTTTGGCCTTAGGCCCTTTGCACAGGTGGCTCTTCCTATCACTTCCCGCCACATCTTAAACTTTGCCAGCTTAACTCCTCTTTCATCCATCCCACTCATAGTCTGGCTTTTCTTTTCTGCTTTCCTCACCAGATTGTGGCCTTTCCTCCAGTTTGTGGTGATTTGCTTCAAAGTCTTTCTTCCGTTCTTGAAATCAGGGTAGTTTTGCTCACTATTACCTTATTCTTAGCCAGTTTGGTGCTAAATGAATATTTGTTGAAAGAGCAAATGAGCAGGGAGGAGAGAGAGACAGAATCATCTGGGAAGTTCAGGAGAGGCATTGAGGCTCAATAGTTGCCCTGACTGTCCAGCTCATCTCTGCCTGGGCACCCCTGGAAAAGGCAGGGTCCAGCGTAGCCCCAGCCCCAGGGAGGCAGCTCTTGGTGTCCTTTTAGGCTGAGGCAGCCCTGTCAGAATTCCCACATCCGACAAAAGAGCTGATACCATGCACATGAGCTCTCTCTGCATGAAGAGAAGATCTGAACATACATGGATGTAGTAGTCTGCTGGGTCCACTATAGCAGAATTACCACAGGCTGGAGTCAAACAACAGAGATCACCGTTCTCCCAGTTCTAGAAGCTGGAAGTCCAAGATCAGTGTGGTTTGGTTTCTTCTGAGCCCTCATTCCTTGTCTTGCCTATGGACACCTTCTTGCTACGTCCTTATACGGTCTTTTCCTCAGGGGTGTACATGTTTGCCTCCAAACTTCCTCTTTTTCTTCCTTTTTTTGTTGTTAATCCTTGCCAGAGGATATTTTCCCCTGGAAATAGAGAGTTTTAGAGAGAATGGGAGGGAGGGGGAGAGAGATGTGAGAGAGACACATCAGATCAGTCACCTCCCGCACATGCCTTTGCCAGGGGCAGGGATCTAGCCTGCAACCGAGGTATCTGTCCTTGACCAGCATCGAACCCAGGACCCTTCAGTTGGGGGGTAATGCTATATACACTGAGCCAAACAAACTCCTCTTCTATAAGGACACCAGGTAAGATTGGATTAGGGCCCACCGTAATGGCCTCATTTTAAGTTACTCATCTCTTTACAGGTCTCATTTCAAAATACAGTCACATTCTAAGGTTCTGGAGGTTAGGCCTTCAACATATAAATGTTTGGGATCACAATTCAGCACATAACAATAAGTCATGGAAGTACCCCATGATCTGATCCCAAACTATAACAGGAGAGTGCTGCAGTCTTTTTGCTGCAAGGGTTCAGGAATCTGAAGAAGGGCTGTGCACAAATAGAGACTAGACAAGAAATATAAAATTGGAAGGCATTTGGGGGAACCGGGTGGAGGCTTCACCCTCTAGTGGGGTGGCTCCCTGAATCTCCGAACCCACAGCTTTTTATTTACTGGAAAACACATCGGCCCTTTAGGAATGCAAACAGGCATATCAAAGGTAAAGTTTGGTGAACAGGAAAAGATTATCAAGTTAGGGGAAATGCCTACAGCTGTTCAGTAGCAGGTAATAATATGCAGATTTTCATCCCTACTGAAAATGTCCATTGGCCTTCTAATGAACTTCTTGCATTTATTATACAACTACTGTTCTTATCCTCCAGCATATCCCCCTTTTTTATTTAATAAATTTAACAAGAATGTATGTCATTTGCAGAGCTTGAGTCCTTTTAAGATATTTAAATTCAATGAAAAGGATTGAGTTCTTTCATGTTCTTTTATTTATTTTTATTTTTTTATTAAGGTATTATTTGTGTACATAGCTTACCATTGCCCCCCCCCCCACCACCACCACCACCACCTCCCATTCATGCCCTCCCTCCCCAGGGTGAAGCCTTGGTTGGCCATGGCTACCTGAGCATCAGGCAGCCCTGGGTGCTGGGCAGCTGCCATCTGAGGCTTGCCTGTGCCTCGTGCTGGCCCTGGGAAGCTGAGAGGCTAAGGGAACTGGGGGACTCCAGAGGCAGGTGCACAGAGCAGCCAGGCCTGCCTGGATGTGGGCCCAGCCCTGCTGCATGCCTGCTTCCCCAGCAAAGCTGAGGGAACTAGGCACCACCATCTTGTGCTGTTGCCATCTTTGAGGGCATGGCAGTCAATTAGCATGTCTTCCTTATTTGCTGTGGGAACCACCATCTTTGAGGGCGGGCAGTCAATTAGTATATTCCCTCTTTATTGGCTGTGGGTGCTGCCATCTTTGCAACAGTGTGAGGGTCAATTAGCATATTCACTTTTTATTAGATTTAATGCTTGAATAATAACCTTCAGTTTACTTTGTAACTAGTAGCAGAAGAGATTTCAAAATTTCTCCTTTTTATTAAGCTTAAAATTTACTTTTAAACAGCATTCTTTTTGGCTAGTGCTCATTTGCATACACGAAGGGGTTATGGAGAGGTCTCAGGAACTATTTCAGAGAACTTTACTAGAATCAATTGTTTTAACATTTGGCTTCTCATATAAGTGAAATTATATGAGACCTTGATTATATTTTAAAAAGCTAATTTAAGTAATTAAAGTAGGCGTCTTTATTGAAAAAGCAAACTTATACATTTGACCCATGAAATACAGATGATGTCCCATCCCCCAGCCTATTTAAAGAGCAGACTGCCTGAGGGCTTTAAAATTCCACCACTGGCCCTGGGTGAGCCGTGTGTCCCAGGGGGCCATGTGTCCCGGGAGAGCCATGTGCCCCGGGGGAGACACGTGCCCTGGGAGAGCTGTGTGCCCCGGGGAAGCAGTGGGACCCGGGGGGAGAGGTGGTGCACCTAATAATTATCAGTCCACTCCCTTTCTATGCCCCTGCTTCTATTCACCAGTTTATTCTGTTCTTCAGATTTTTAATTCACTTGTTTTTTAGGTTCACTTGTTGATAGATATGTATTTGTTGTTCATAATTTTTATCTTCACTTTTTTCTTCTTCCTCTTCTTAAAGAATACCTTTCAGCATTTCATATAATACTTGTTTGGTGGTGATGAACTCCTTTAGCTTTTTCTTATCTGTGAAGCTCTTTATCTGACCTTCAATTCTAAATGATAGCTTTGTTGGATAGAGTAATCTTGGTTGTAGTTTCTTGCTATTCATCACTTTGAATATTTCTTGCCACTCTCGTCTGGCATGCATAGTTTCTGTTGAGAAATCAGCTGACAATTGTATGGGTGCTCCCTTGTAGGTAACTAACTGTTTTTCTCTTGCTGCTTTTAATATTCTCTCTTTGTCTTTTGCTCTTGGCATTTTAATTATGATGTGTCTTAGTGTGACCCTTTTTAATTCCTTTTGTTTGGTGTTCTGTGTGCTTCCTGGACTTGTAAGTCTATTTCTTTCACCAGGTGGGGAAAATTTTCAGTCATTATTTCTTCAAATATATTTTCAGTATCTTCTTCTCTCTATTCTTCTGGCACTCCCATAATTCTGGTGTTGGTACGCTTGAAGTTGTCCCAAAGGCTTCTTACACCATTTTCAACTTTTTGGATTCTTTTTTCTTTTTGCTTTTCTAGTTGATTGTTTTTTGCTTCTCTGTATTTTAAATCTTTGACTTGATTCTTGTGTTCCCCTAGTCTGCTGTTGGGTCTCTGTATATTTTTTCAGTCAATGTATGTTTAATTTCTAGTTGGTTCTTTTTCATATCCTCAAGGGTTTCATTAAATTTATTGGCCTTTTCTAGGAAATTCTTGAAAAACATTATAACCGTAGTTTTGAACTCTATATCCAGCCATTTGCTTCCCTCCATTTCTTTTGTTTGTGATCTGTTTCTTGTCTCCTCATTTTCACTGCTTCCCTGAGTTGGTAGGGTGGCTTTGTGTGCTAGGTGTCCAATGGGTCAGCCTCCCCAGTTACCTGAGGTGGACACACTTGGTGCTCCCCTTTGTGGACTATGTGTACAGCTTTGTTGTAGTTAAGTCTTGATTATTGTTGGTATCACTGGGAAGAATTGACTTTCAGGCCAATTGGCTGTGAGTATCAGCTGTGTCTGTACTGGGAGACCTTCTGTATTGGAGACAGCCTTGTAGGACCAGACTTGCAAAATTGCAAAAGCCTCTGTGCTCAGTTTGGATGGGGCAGAGTCTCATGGCTGAGCTGATAGTCTTGGCTTCCTGTCAGCCCTGCCATTTTGCACACACCTCCTTCCGAGGCTCCCCTGAGTTTCCTTCTGACAGTCCAGAATCCCCCTGTAAGTGCATGGGTCCCCCAAGGGCTCCCCTGGAACTGGGTTTCAGTGCAGCCAGGAGCTTTCAAATCCCTTCTGCTAGGAAAAGCCTGTGGCAACCTCCACGGTCAGACCTCTCTGTGCCCACTTGTATATGTGCACGTGTGCCTCCAGACCCCTGCCCACCACTGCTCCTCTAAGTCTTCGAGTCTCTGAGTCTGTGCCTCTCTGTATGTCTTTCTCTACAATCCAGACTCCACCAATATGAGCCTGTGTCCATGGGGTTCTGATCAGAACTGGGGTTCAGTGCAGTCGGAACTGGGTTTTTGTGCAGTCAGAGACTTCCTTTCCCCTCCCACCAGCCAGGCACTTGGCTGCCCTTCCTCTCTGCACATGTGTCTCTGTACCTCAGAGCTTTTTGGCTCCTCTTATCCGTGAGCTTTTCCCTTTCCTTTTAGTTTGTAGAATTTCCACTCAGCCAGCTTTCTTGTGGTTTTGGTTGATGTCTGGTCTGCTTTTTAGTTGTTGTTTTGAAATTGTTGTGCAAGGGAGCAGTTTAGGTGCTTACCTAAGCTGCCATCTTGGTTCTTCCCCTTAATTTCTTTATAATTTTTCCTTTTAGCCGAATTCTTCCCCATTATGTACTGGCTTGAAATAAATGTTCCTTCCCACTTCAGATCATGAATTCCAAAGCTTGGCATGGGCTTTATGCGAAGTTAATCTCCCCACCAAGTTTACTGGTGGACCTCTGCCTTCGCTCAGGCAAATAAACTTCTCCAGATGTCCCTCACTGAGATACCATAAATGCCAGTCTTTCGCTGCAAGGGTTCAGGAATATGAAGAAGGGCTGTGCATAAATGAATACAGTCTAGACAAGAAATATAAATTTTGAAGGTATTTGGGAGAACCAAGCCGAGGCTTCACCCCCTAGTGGGGTGGCTCCCTGAATCTCCGAACCCACAGCTTTTTATTTATTGGAAAACACATTGGCCCTTTAGGAATGCAAATAGGCATATCAAAGGTAAAGTTTGGTAAACAGGAAAAGATTATCAGGTTAGGGGAAATGCCTACAGCTGTTCAGCAGCAGGTAATAATATGCAGATTTTCATCCCTGCTGAAAATGTCCATCAGCCTTCTAACGAACTTCTTGCATTTATTATTCAACTACTGTTCTTAGGATCAATCAGGAGAGGTATAGAATGGAGGACAGACCCAGACACCAACTTGAATTATATTTATTTATTTATTTATCCTCACCTGAGGATATTTTTCTATTGTTTTTAGATAGAGTGAAAGGAAAGGAGAAACATCAACATGAGAGAGACATCAATTGCTTGCCTCCCACAGGTGTCCCAACAGTGGATCAAAACTGCAACCCAAGTACATGCCCTTAACTGTGAATTGAACCTATGACTCTTTGGTGCAAGGATGGATCTAAACACTGAGCAACACCAGTCACGTGGCCTGAGTTATTTTTGAGTAATACTATGTACAGCATTTTCAGATCCATGACTAAACTTCTAACAACAACAACAATAAAAACAAAGTATAACAATATGTCCATGCAGAAACCGGTTTGGCTCAGTGGATAGAGTGTCAGCCTGTGGACTGAAATTGTCTCAGGTTTGATTCTGGTCAAGGGCATGTACCTTGGTTGTGGGCATATTCCCAATAGGCAGCTAATCAATGATTCTCTTTCATCGATGTTTCTAACGCTCTATCCCTCTCTCTTACTCTCTGTAAAAAATCAATAAAATATATTTAAAAAACCAAAAACAGTATGTTCAGAAAGCCTGTTATCTATTTCACTTCTCATCCCTGGTTTTTCCTCAGTTCAGGTCACATTTCCAGTCAGTAATTCACTAGAAAGTCTGTTCTCTATCCTTCCATGTTCCTGACTCCCTTGGGTAGGAGCTGGGTAGTCAGGTAGATTACAACTCCTTCTTAGTCTATTCATTCAGTTCACCCTAAGCCTCCTCGGAGGCCAATCAACAAGGTACTGTTGGAAATGGATCTCCTTTTCTGGGGAAGAAATCTTCCGGGTTGACTTCTCTGACAGTGGGCACTCTTCAGAGAAGAGGATTTTGAGGCAGGGGTTGATAAAGGCCTCAGTAGGAGTTTGGAAGACAGAGGGAGGGTGGTGAAGCTGTGAGGAGGTGCTGGAGGCGGAAGGACCTGGTGGCGGTGGTGAGCATGGATGGAATGGGGTCAGCCAGCAGGATGAGTAGGGGAGAGGGAACATGGGTAAAAATACAATTTTAGGATTCAGTACTTTCATTGAATTCATTTTTTTTCCAGAAAAGAACACCTGAATCTATGCACACATGTGATTCTTACCAAGTGCCAGGCTCTAGGGGTACAGAGAAGAAGAAGGCCCAGTCTCTTGCTTTGAGTAGCAATACTTTGTTGGGAAGACATGTGAGTGAAAACACAGAGCATGATTTGCCATGGTCAGAGCCCAGCCAAGCACCTGGCATGGACAACATGCTTGATTCATTTAGGGAATCAGTGAGGTACTGTTGTGTAGAGGGGGAAAACAGAGGGGTGGATTCCCTGAGATGAACAGAGTTGATCCCAACTGTGTTGGTGCTGAAGCCTGAAAAGTACTTTGCTAGGTTGGACATGGGAGAGACAGACATCTCAAAGTGAAAGAGAGCATTTGCCAAGGCAGGGAGCAGCCAGTGGTGTGGGGTCCACATGTACATCCAGTTAGAACACAGCATTTGTTTCTAAGTCCACACACTCTGGCAGCTTTCTGATTATGGTCCACATCTTTCTCCAGCCTCCTACTGGTGTTTCAGGCCCCGCGTATTCCAAACTTAATTGGGCATGCCTGCTTGTATGCCCTTTATGGTGTGCACAACCCTGTCAAGCTCCCAAAAACGTGATTATGAATTTGCTGTTAAGCTGTATTATTGAGTGCACAAATTCAACTTTCAGAAACCTAACCAAACAAGGGATTTGCAAAAAAGTTTCAAACAGAGCCGACTGACTACATTTCCCATGACAATCAGCTTGTTTACCACTCCAAGGTACACTCTAACTGCTGTTGACATGCTCATTTGCATGCCAATACCCAGAATGCTTTTCCAGCCTTACTGAGCTTGGGTTCTGCCACGGAGCTGAAAGGTTTATTTATACATACAATACATGACAACTTCATTTTCTGAAGCATCTTTCTTACAAACCGTATCCCTAAAATGCCTTAAGTCAGTGAATTTTAAAATCCTTCTGGGCTGAAGGGGAGTTGACCTAGCTTATGCATACTCAAATTAACATTTTAATTAAAATATACTTGAGGGAAATGAGATTTTTCTTATTAAGCAACGTGTCATATTGTGTTTGGTATATTGGACGAAGGTTGTGAAGAGAAATTGTGTGGCCACAGGTAGATTAGTGGTTGCTTCTGTGCACCTCAGGCTGAACTGGGATCGCTGAAGGGCTTTTCACTGGGTGACTTTCTTACAGCTGGAATTGCTTTGCATTGTGGCCCATGAGGTTCCCTCTTAATATAGGGGAATCACCATAATAGCACAATAATAGAAGCACAAGCATCTACTGAAATTTTCCAATTTTAAGAGTGTAATAGAAAACATTGATGTGACTTGATAGTCCTGTGACCTTTCAAGACAAGGTAGGCTGGGTGAGAATTGTTCTATAGTAGAAAGGGAGACTTTCTTGCCTTTTTGTCCCCAGAGGAAGGAAATGTAAAAAATTTACTAGGAAAGCCAAGTTTGAAGGTATCATGTAGGAAATAGCCATATTTTGTGTCAAATGCAACTTTTCATTTGGTTTTATTTTTTCAATCACTTGTGCATCCACTTGTTTCAGATATTAGGGTGGGTAGGAGAGGAAAGCCATGAAGTGAGACATCCTGGTTATTTGAAACTAGAGGCCCAGTGCATGAATTCGTGCACAGGTGGGGTCTAGCTGGTCCAGCCCCAATTGGGATGGATCAGGGCTGGGCCTGTCAGGAGGAGGAGATGGCAGGAGATTGGCTGGCCAGCCCATCCCAATCAGAACCAATCAGGGCTGGGCCAGGTGGGGGAAGGAGCTGAGGGTGATTGACCAGTGGGCTTCACCGCCAATTGGGATGGGGAAGCTGATCAGGGGTCAGTGGATGGGGGAGGGGCCATGGGAGGTTGGCTGGTCAGCCCCACCTCTGATTGGTGTGCTGGGACTGATCTGGGGTGGGGCTGGATGGGGGGAAGGGATGCAGGATGTTGGCTGACCAGCCCCATCCCTTATTGGGGTAGGTGTGCAATCAGGGGCAGGGCTGGCTGAGGAGAGGAGCTCTGGGCTGATTAGGGGTAGTTTGGGGCCCATGAGGAGCAGGGCCAGACAGGGAGAGGGGCTTCTGAAGGTTGGCTGGCCAGCTCTGTCCCCTATTTGGGTAGAGGAGGTTGATCAGGGGTGGGGCCAGCCAAGGGGAGGGGCTGCAGGCCAATTAAGGTGGGAGAAGGCCTATCAGGGGCAGGACAGCTAGGGGAGGGGCCGAGGGAGGTTGGCTGGCCAGCCCCACCCCCAGATCAGGCCTGGTCACTAGCTGCCATGGGCATCATAATGACCTGGCTTTTTATATATATACAGATGGTTATGGGTAGCTAGGCTGTTACTTTGGATGGACAACAAATTAACAGCCTCCAAAGCTAGTTCATAGAGAAAAGAAGGCATTTTGAAGAGGTTAAGAAGGTGGATCCTGGCTCTGAATGTCAGCATCTCTGCAACTAGCAGTATTTCCCTGGGAAGTCATTTAATCTCTCTGTGGAATGAGGATTACAATAATTGCTACCTCCAGGATTGTTAAGAGGATTAATAGGACCAATACATGTCAGGTAGTTAGTAAGCATGTAGTAAATACTGAATTATTCAGTAAGTGCTTGCTGTTATTATTTTTAATATATTACAATAGCCCTTCTCAAACATTTTCATCTCGAGACCCCCTTACATTCTTTAAAAGTATGTGGGACTTCAGAGAGCTTTTGTGTACATGGGCTATTTCTATTAAGATTTACTGTTTTAGAAATTAAAACAGACAACTTAAAAATACTAATTAATTAAATTTAAAAAACAATAATAAACTTATCCCTAAATGTTTATAATAAAGCACTTCTTAAAATGTTTTATATAACATTTATGTAAAAATAACTATACTTTTTAAAAAACAAAAATATATTAAGATGGGTGATACTATTTTCTATTTTTGCAAGTCTCTATAATATCTGGTTTATTGAAGACAGATGAATTCTTATATAATTTCCTGCAATAAATTTTCATAATATATTGTTTTGCTTGAACTGTATCAAGAAAATCAGCCTTATACATCTAGTAGTTAAAAAGTGGAGGGCTATTTTAATAGCCTTCCCATATGATTGCATATAGTTCTTTGGATACTACACTGAAATTTGAAAAGTGTTTTTTTTTCTTGAATGTTAGTTATAATGTGGAATCTGTAATCATATCAATAATTTTTTTCTCAATTATGCTGAAATCTGCTGGTCTACTTTTCAGTTTGAATGGAACTTTTACCCATGCCTGATTTTTCAAGCACCTTGGTAATTGAAAAATAAAGGTCATTAGAAAATGTTGGTTCACTGAGTCATGCATATGCTGACACATTTTATAATATATTTTGAAAATGTGTTTATTAATGTCATCATCTCACCAGAAAAATCCAGGTATTGAGAAGATGTCAAGTTCACAGCAATGGAGACATGTATCCCAACATTTCAATTTTTGCTTGAAACCTAAAATTTTATAATAGTGAACAGATGTATCAGTTATTTCTCTTCAAGTAACTGGCTCACTTTGTTTTCAAAGTAGGTCTGTCAAATAACCAAGTCTAAATGACTGGTTTGTTCATCATTCCTTCTTTCAAGTAAAATGGTTTTCCATGAAAAAATGCAGTGAGTTCAGCTAGCCACACAGCCAATCACCAAGTGTTCCTTCTGGAGATAACTACTATTTGGCATACCTTCAAAGTTGAGTTTTAATGAAATTATAATTTTAACTTTGTACCAAAAACAGTATTAGATGCCACTAGAGTGTTTTTTTTTTAACCTTGGTTGTGTGGGGGTCAAGAATACAGTGACCACTACCTTAGTTTCTCTCAAGCACTGGCAGTTTTATCCACCACTGCTTCTGCATCCACAGTGCAAATGCCACACAGTAGAAAAGGAAGATCATGACTTAGTATTATTATGAAAATAGCTTTGACCTCTTGGACCTCTTGAGGGAATCAAGTATGCCCAGGGACCCATGGTGCACACTTTGTGAATGGCTGCTCTATATCATGAGGCAGTAACTGGTGTTCAGAGTGGAGATCTGTAGTTTTGTTTGCTCAATAGCCCTTCTTTCAGAGACTCTAGCCCCCACTTCCTGTGTTCTTCTGAGGCCTCCAATCACCATATCAGTCCATAACCACAGGATTGTAATGTGACTCAAGCAGAGCTAGTTTGTGCTTAAATTCAGACTTTTGGGGGAAATGTTGGTCCCAGATCCCATGCCTAGATCTGATTTGCTGGGGAAAGGGCATAGCAGTAAATAGTCCTCATTGGATCTTGCAGTGAAAAGTGGGACCCTGGCAGTGGAGAGTCCCCTGCATGCAAATGTTTACCTCAGTTGATGATTTTTTCCAGAACTTAACTTACATTTGACAAAACAAAATTTATATACTCATTAGAAAGAGGGGGGATTGATGTAGTAGTGCACATAGAGGGATGGCCATGTGAGAACATAGGGAGAAGGTGTCATCTGAAAGCCAAGGAGAGAGGTCTCACAAACACACACACACACACACACACACACACACACACACACACACACAAAACAAAAACAAAAACAAAACACACCTACTAATGCCAGTTATACTCCCTGACTTTAGAAAAGGGAAGGCTGAGATCCAGGAAGATCATGCTTTTTTCAAAGTTATAGAATTTGTTAGTGGTATAATCAGGTTCTTGATTCCCTGCTCAGAGCTCTTTTCTCTACAATCTTATATTCTTACATTTCCATGGGGGTTGGGGAGAGGTGGTGTCTAGAGAACTCTCAACAGATCAGAATTTGAATTAGTCTTCTGGGTTGCCATACAAAATACCAAAGGCTGGGGGAATTAAACAACATAATTTTTTTCTTAATTATGATGTCCACAGTGAATATCTGTAATTTTGTTTGCTCAATAGCCCTAGAGGTCCCAGATCAAAGTGTTGGCAGGATTTGTTTCTTCTGAGACCTCTCTCATTAGCTTGCAGATGGCATCCTCTCTCTGTGTCCTCATGTGGTCATCCCTCCGTGTACACTAATGTCTGGTGTATCTTCTCCTGTTATAAGGACACCAATCGTTTTGGATTAGGGACCACCCATATGACCTCACTGAAACTTAATTACTTCTTCAAAGACCCTGTTTCCAAATACAATTATATGCTGAGGTCATGGGGATTGGGGCTTCAACATATAAACTCAAATGGCACACAATTCAACCTGTAACAGAGCAACTCCAGAATTCATAACAACATGAAATCAAGGAGACAGACATCACTTTTCTGTGGCAGCTCTCTGTGAACAGTGAGCCAATGGAGTTGGCACCTGACCTCAAGGATCCAAAAGCCCAAAGCTCAATCTGCCCGGTGGAGAAGTTCCTCACTACAGGCTCAGATCCAGTCTGATCAGTTGTCCCCTGACTGTGGTGGCACGGGCCAAGACTCCTCAGTTCCCTCCTTATCTGCATCTACCTGAACTGGATGCTGAGTCATATGCCTCCCTAGTGTACCAGCTGAGGAAACTTCCTCCCTTGAGCTGGAAATACCAACTACTGACAGATGCCTGGATGTAGGGCTGGGAAGTGTCAAGTTGAAGGTCTTAGATTTCTTTGGTGGCTTCAAAGAAGCCTTCTAGAAGTAGGACTTGGATTCATAGTGACAGATCGTCTAAAGCTTAACTTCAGAATAACCTGGTTTTCCTCTTAGACTCACCAACCTTCTTTCCTTTTGTTACACACACACACACACATACACACACACACACACACACACACACACACACACCTATCAGTATGTTAGTATTAGAAGCTCTTATGTTTATCATCATATACAAAACTAGGAAAATTCTGGGTTCATGAGGTTATTGCCTCATTTGGTCAGCTTATTCCTGACTTTGGGGATGAGTCTAATTCTGCAGTGCACTCTAGTAAGCCTGCAGTAATCTAGTGAGCACACTCAGTCACCAATGTTCAGGATCCAGCAAATGGCCCAAGGCAACACTAATTCATCCCAGTGAGACTTTGAGGATTCACTCTCTTTCCCTGCTCCATTTCTTGCCCTTCTATCTCTTCCACATTCCTAAGTCCTCAGGGATCTTCTACTCCCTTGTCATTCCAAGTCTTCTTGGAAAATGTGAATAATGTGCTCAATGGTTACTACTACCAGGGATACCTATGTTTGAACCAAACACAAGAGGCCTGAGGCAAAAAGAATTGATGTCTAGTTTCAGACCTGCAGGCATTTACAAAAACCCATAAGGATGTGCTTGTGTGTGTGTGTGTGTGTGTGTGTGTGTGTGTGTGTGTGTATGTGTGTGTGAGAGAGAGAGAGAGAGAGAGAGAGAGAGAGAGAGAGAGAGAGAGAGAGAGGCTGGGTGGCAGGGGTAGTGGGGAATGACAACTCAAGCTCTTGGTATTTTTCCCACAAAAGGTGGCCTTATGGGCACCCAAGGACATGATCGAAGAAGGACCCCAGTTGTCTACAGTCACAAGACAAATACTAGTATGCTTGGAAAGGCCCTGGTGCAATTTTTGCTCACCCAGCAAGCCTCCAAGTCATCACTCTTTCAGCCCAGATGCCCAAGGCTGTAAAGACTAACCAGCATGTTGGCACTACACAGGCATCTTTGCTATTCTTGGTGTCCCTACTTTCTTGTTCTCCTTTCTGCTCTCACACCACACTTAGGTGCATTGTCCAGTACCCTGGATGTAGAAGGTACAAGTACTCAGTGAAGAATAACTGAAGAAAAGGTAAAAAAGTGATCTAAGAGCGAGGCTACCAAATCCTGGCCACTGTGGACTAGCAAACTTCAGCAGAAAATATATGGGTCTAAATCAGTAGCTTTCAACCTAAAGTGATTTCCCCCCCTGGGGACCTTACTGTCTGGAGACATTTTTGATTGTCACAACTAGGGGGAAGGGTGCTATACTTGCATCTAGTGGGTGGAGGCCAGGGAAGCTGCTGAACACCCTGCAACACACAGGTCAGTCGCCCATGAAGAACTTTTTGGCCCCAAATGGCCACAGTGTGGAGATTGAGGAACTGGTCTAAGTGAAGATGGAAAGATGTTTGGACTTCAGTGGTTCCCAGCACCTGAGCAGTGCTTAGCAGAGGAGCCATTTCTTACCCTCTCAGTGACTAACGCCAGGGGGTCCTTGTGTGTATTCTCCACCCTCTCTGTGGTAGATGCTGCTCTAAGCCTGTGTGTGAGTAATCAATTTTCAGCATTCAGTACATAATTCAGCACCAGCTATGCCCCAGGCACAGCTATAGGTATGACAAGTAACAATAGCGACAACTACATTGGTTAACATTTATTGAAACTTGGTAGGCATTGTACTTAGCATTTTATGTGAAATCTATCCTATAATATTGCACAACCACCCTGCAAAGCAACCATTAACACAACCCCCATTTGCAGATGAGGAAACCAAGGCCCAGGAAGGCCCAGTGGCTTGCCCAAGGTTCCCAAGCTTGTAAGTTACCCGTGGAAATGGATTTAAAAGCCACTTAGATGCTAGGGTCCAAACTTGGTCACTGTGCTGCAGGGAGAAAAGTAAGAGCTGTCCCTGGAATAGACTCTGCAGGTGGATTCATTATGCTTGATGATGATTTCCAGGAAATTTCATCCTAATAACCCAGTTTGATTTTAATTTCACAATTTTCCAGCTCAAAAGAGTAGGGGCTTAAAGACTGGCATCTCCATACGTGGGAAGCTCCATTTCCCCCGTAGCTTATCAACGCAAGCTCGGGCTCACCCTCGCCTTCCTACAGACCCAGGCAGCAGAGGAGCACTGTAGTGTGGCCCCCGGTCCAAAGAGAGAGAGGGCAGGGGAGGGATGTCTGAATCAAAGCGTGTTGGGACCCAAAAGCACGTCGCTGCCCTCCAGGCTGAGGCTGGATGGAGAGCCCTGCACGCCGCAGCCGCTCGCTCCTACCTCCGCGCTCTGGTCACCGCCTGTTAAATGCTGGAGGCTGCGTTTTCACCCACTTTGCCAGGCAGCCCAGCAGGAGCGGAAAGGCTGGCCGGGGAGCGGGATGGGGAAATGAAAACTTGGGTAGAGAAAGCTGAGAGAGAGGAAGAGAGGCACGCTCCCGGGAGAACTGGACCCGCGTGGAGCGGCGCGCAGCAGAGGATCCGCGGCTTCTGGGAGCAGGCGGTGTCTGCAGGGGGTGGCGGAACTGAGCAACTGGGAAGGGGGTACGCTTTCGGTGGAGGTTCGGCCTCTTCACATCACTCCAAGTTCCCTTTTCATCTCTCCATCCCCAGCTTCCTGCAGGCCCACCTCCCAGCTGCCTTTCCGTCTGTCCCCGCACTGGCCGCAGGCAGCGGGGGCATGTGGCCACCCCCTCCGTAATCCAGGGAGGAAGCAGGATCAGAACGAGCCCTGGGGTCCCTGGGAGCCTTGCTGCCCCGCGGGTCAAAGGCAGGCAGACTGGTGGGTCGCGCTGAAGCTGAAGGATGCGCGTCACCGAAGGGTTGGCTGGTGGAGCAGCGTGCCAGCGACACAAAACTGAGGAAGGGCCAGAATCACTGATAAAAACTTAGTTGGAATTCTATGCCTTCAAGCCCCTGGGCTTCCCCTGGGTTGGCATAATGCCCCTTCCTGGGAGGGCGGAGGAGAGCTGGTCCGCGGTGAGACGGGTTCAGCTGCTGGAGGTGGGGGAGGGTGCCGAGGGGGAGGCGGGACAGATTGTCTGTCATCTGTTTGGGGCGCAGCCCAGACGTCTCGCTCTAGGAAGAAACCGGAGTGACCTCAGTGAGGAGCCGGGTGGTTCCTACCTTTATTCCTGGGCACCGGGAAGAGCACCAGCACTTAGCTTGATGTAAAGGAGACCGAGGGTTTTAGAAATGAACCCAACTTGTGTTGAGCAAATCCAAATCAGAGCTCCTTTCTCCTGAGAGAGGCGCGGAACCCGCGCCCCACAGGGTGTGTGTGCGGGCGGCTGGGATTTCTGGTAGGAAAAGAAGTGCTCCCGTCTCCAGGACTCGGACTGGGAGAACGCAAACGCGCTGCTTCCCACATCCAGCGACCCGGGCGGCAGAAATGCCTTCCTCGGGAGGCGAAGCGTTTCCTCTCTCTGAGAAGCACCCCCAGCTCCGCACCTCCTATTTCTACTGCTCCCGTGATGCCCCCCCCGCCCCTGTCCCCCAACACACACCTCTGCCCCAGGAGGGACAGGGGATGGATTCTAAGCTGCGGGGGACTGTGGGATGGCAACAGGAATCCGGGAGAACATAAGGTTCCGGAGCCTGCTCCGGCTCACAGGGCCCTTCTGGGGGATTCGGGCGCAGGATCGCTGTAACTTCCCAGAATCGGTCCGCTAAAGGAATTTGTCTAAAAGCAAAGAGAGGGGCCTTCCTGAGAGAAGGCCGCCATCCCGCAGATGCGCCATCCCACAGGGAATCTGCGAGGACAGAGTTCTTGAGCCGCCGAGGGGTGATCTCTGCCCTTGGGATGGAGGTCTGGACGGCCAAACCAAGAGGGCTGGGGGAAGGGGGTGAGGACGGGTGGTAAGCGGACGGGAAGTTACAGGTGTTAAGTTCTGAAACACAACGCGGGAGGGACCCCTCCTTCCCCGGGAGTTCAGCTCTCTGCCCTCCAGGCGCCTGTGAGCGGGATGGAGACCAAGGAGCGCACCGCCAGCTGGAGTCTCTGGGGCAGAGCGGGCAGAGATGCGGGGCAGAGCGCGCACCTGCCGCCCCTCCCTGCCTCGCTCTGGGGGGAAACTCTAACCCAGGCCAGAGCGTCAGGTCCACTGAGGAGGCCACGGGATCCAGAGCCTCGTGGATTTCTAAGAAAAAAAAAGTTTATTTTTTTACAGAAATAAATAAATAAATATCTTCTGGTATTACAGAGACCGTGGTACAGTTACACCGCTAGGACTGGACGGGGCGAGGTCTGGGGTCTAGGGTAAGAAAGGGGTGCTCACAGGAGGAGAGCCAGAGCCTCAGGGGGGAAGCAGAGCCCCTCCCAAACAAAATTAATTGGGTTTTCCCCGACCTGAATATCGAGGGCGACATTTCTCTTCTGGAAGAGGAGCTGGGGGAACAGCAAGGACTGGTTGGAGGAGAAGTGGGCTGTCGGAACTTGGAGGAGGCTCCGAGGCCCCTCGAGGAGGGGGAGAGAAAGGAAAAAGAGAAAAGCAGGCATTCTTAAATGTGTGTGGGGTTGGATAAACGACCACAGGAAGGAGGTGGGGAGGGAGAGAAAGAAAAAAAGGAAGGAAGGAAGGAAAGGGAAGGGAAGAAAGGAAAGGAAGAAAAGAAGGAAGAAAAAGAAAGGAAGGAAGGAAGGAAGGAAGGAAGGAAGAAAGAAAGAAAGAAAGAAAGAAAGAAAGAAAGAAAGAAAGAAAGAAAGAAAGAAAAAGAACAGACATTCTAGGGGTGAGAGGCTGAGCTTGGGCCGGGGTGGGGAGAGTAGAGGAGGCGAGGAGCCCTGAACCAATTCAGAGGCGGGCGGAGGGGTGCTGATGGCCAGCAAGGCTCTGGGCCAGGCTGCGGGCCTGCGGAGGCCACTGCGCCGCGTGGTTGAGAAGGACTCGGGCTCTCGCAGTGTTCACAGCTTGGAGTCCATTCTGAAGGGCCACGGGCCCTAGGATAGGGATATCAGAGTCAGATCTCTGCCGAGCTCTCAGGGCCTGGGGCCTCCGCAAAGCGTTGCCAAATGTGTGCGCGGTCGCCATTTGGCCGCGGAGTCCCCGGATCAGTCTTTGGGGCTTACGAAGGAAGGGCCTGGGGTGGGAGACCTGGGGAGTCATACGTCTAGGGAGTGACCGTCAGATCCCGGTCGTCTTTCCCCGAAGAAGACGGAGACATGGGCAATTCTTCATCATCTTCGGAGCACTTGGCTGAGGACAGCGACGCGCACTTGCAGCCTTGCGGTGCGCCCCCGCCGCCGCCGGCACCCGCGTTCCCGCCACCACCGCGGTGGTTGCTGCCTTTGCCCTCCTTCTTGTGCTTCACCCTGCGGTTCTGAAACCAGATCTTCACCTGCTTCTCGGACAGATTCAGGTAGGTCGCGATCTCAATGCGGCGCAGGCGGGACAGATACATGTTAGAGGCGAACTCACGCTCCAGCTCCAGCAGCTGCGTGCTGGTGAAGGCGGTGCGCATCCTCTTGCTGCTGGGCAGCTGGCTCGAGCTGCTGTCTGGGGGAGAGGGATGAGAGAGGGAAGTGATCAGACCCCGCGCTGTGAGCCGATCTGGTTAGGCAGTCTTCAGGATCCCAGGACTTTGGTCTTTCACCCACCTCTTTGCCCCTAACACAAGGCACAGCAGCATGACTGCGGGCTTCTCCCTGTCAAGTCATGGGACCCCAACCTCCCGGAGTCTCTCGGCCGCCGGTACTCCTTTACGGAGTGCCCTGAACCCCAATCCTCACTCTTCCTGGGCTCCCCCTCCAACACCCGGGCCTTCTGCCTTCAGCCTCCCTCCGGCTTCCTGTACTGGTCCTCCATCCCAACACCACCCCGAGTGTCCCCCTCAGAGCCCCGGCGCGATTCTCATGTCCTCATAATGCCCAGGTTTCATCATTCCCCATCTGACTCGTCAACTTTCACGGGGCCACCTATGGTGTGCGCCCGCGCGGCTTACCCACGGAGATGCAGTGGAACTGCCTGGGGTCGGGCAGCGGGTAGGAGGTCTGGTAGAGCGCGGCGGCGGCGGCGGCGGCGGCGGCCGAGCCGTGAGCGGCCCCGGGCGACACGGCTGGGTGCTGGCGGCCCAGGGGTGCGTGGCAGTACTGCGAGCCGAAAGGCGGGAAGGACGCCTTGAGCAGGGGCAGCGCGGGCGGCCCGGGGGGCCCGTGCAGCTGCGAGGCGGTGACGCAGAGCGGGCACACACACAGCAGCCCGGCCTTGCGCGCGTGGCAGGCGCCGGACGAGAAGCCGTGCAGGGCGTGAGGCGGGGGCACCGCGTAGGGGAAGAGCGGCGGCGGGCTGCCCTCGGGCGCCTTCTTCTCCGCCGCCTCGCGCAGGACGAGCGAGTCCACCAGAAAGGAGCGCGGCATGGCCCTGGCGCGCTGCGTCCCCGCCACCGGCTCGCTCTCCGCGCCCTGCTCACCTCGGGGCTCTCCTCGCGCTTCCACGAGCGACGGCCGCGGGCCCCCGCGTCTCCCCCGGAGGCTGCGGGCGCCTCTGGAGCCCGGGCTGGAGCCGCCTCCCCTGCAGCAGTGGGCGCCGCCCCGAGCGCGCGGGGTGCTGGCCAGAGCTAGTGGTGCTGAAAGGCGCGGGCGGCGCGGCTTAAATAGGACTATTGCCATGTGATGGGCTACGCCAGGAGCGGCCCGGGCCTCTCAATAGGGTTTTTGTGCCTTTTCTCTTGGCATTCACTCTGCACGCTTCCTCATTATTTCACTTGTTAACTAAATGAACTGCATAATGTACTCTATTCTTGTCAACCCCACCCACGCCGCAACGGGCGCCCTCGCCCCCTCCTCTCCCTTTTGCAGGTTTATTTTCTCATTCTCCTGAGATTTAATATTCTTTTTCCCCTCTTTATTCCTTACTCCCCTTGGCTTTGTATTGGCGATCGGCCCGTTTATCTTATTGGTTTTGCACGCCTCCCCCAGCTGCCTTGCTTCCACAGATCTCCATGGGCGCTCACCCCTTCTCACATCTCACCGGGACCCCCAAAATCATGCTGCCTCCACTCAGTGGGCTCAGTTCATCGCTGTGAACCATGAAGGTGTCCCTACAGCCGGCCTCCGACTTTTCCTCTCCCCGAATCTGGAAGCAGGAGGACCCCGGCTCCTTGCAGAGCAAAAGGAGAAGGGCTCGGTATTCCTTCCCTGGCACTAGCCCCACCACCGTCCCACTCTTCTCTAATTTTGATGCTGTCTATAACGCCCAGTCTTTGCTCAGCAGATGCTTGTCCACCAGCACTTTCTTCAGGGCCAGGGCCGTGGGTGTAAAGAGGAAATCAACCGCCGAGAGTCAGTGGCCAGAGACAAGGGATGGGAAATAAGAGCCTGGGCAGCGAATGGAGATCTTGCAGCCCTCCTCCCCCAATGTGGCCAGTGTAGACTTTGGGCTGGCGCCCTCTCCGCTCCTGCACACCCCATAGACTCCTGGGTGCGCTGGCAGGAGCGGCGCGAGGGGCAGTTGCAGTTTCAGCTTCTGTCGCCCTGGCCCACCCCCACCGCGCTCCCCTCTCCCCCAGACCTTCTCCTGCAGTGTCACTCTCACTCTGGTCACACAATGGTTAAACAACTTCAAACGCTTAGCGCTGTGTACACAGCTTCAGCTTTTTAAATCATCAGCGGGCTCAGCGCTTTGAGCAGGAGCCTTTTCCATACAATGGGAAATTAGCATAAATATTTCGAATTTACAGCCAGGGCTTTCCACGGAAGACGTTTACTTTCGATTTTATTGGAACCAAGTCGCTGCAGTCACCTGAATAGAATGGTGAGAAATGGAGAGGGAATCCGCCCAAGGGAAGGAGACAGCCCGGAACCAAGGCGTGCACAAGGAATCTCATCACCGATGAAATCTTTCAACAACCAAAGCAAAAATTATAACTGATTAAAAAGCTGGGGATTTGCGAGAAAATAACTGATTCTAGAAAGGGAGAAGGGCAGTGGGGAAAATTATCTGTCACCTAGCAGGATGGGTAAGGGAGCTAAGCTTCTCTTTGGGGGGAAGGGGGGGGGGCGCGGAGGTCACTGTTGCCCCGACGCCATTGTCTGCTCCACGCTTCGGGGTGGTGCTTGTACGCCAGGCCGAGTGCACCCTGGAGCCTCGTGCCGCGCCGGTTCTAATTGCTCTGGGGGAAATTTGGGCTGGTCTGGGCCCCTGAGACCGAGAGAGCCGAGGGAGTGGACGGCCGGGAGAGGCCTCCTGGCTGGGCAGAGGCGGATCGCAGAGGCGTGGGGTGCGGGCGGCCCCCCGGAGTGAAAGGGACCACGCCGCACCCCGAGTCAGGAGCCGGTTCTCCGGGAGCCGCCGCCCGCGCCCGCCCGCCCGGGGAAGAGAGGGTTAAGAGCCCCTGAAAGCGAGCAAGGCCAAAGAATATGGGAGTGGGGGGCGGAATAACCAGGTCCCCCCTCCAGCCTCGGGACCTTATTGAATGTCATTGAAGAAAGTTTTGAATGCCAGATAAAGAGAAGCGAATTAAAGTGTGTGACAGCGGAGGATAAGCGCACACAAAGAGAACTCTGTCACACTTTGGGGCAAAATCCGTGGGCTTTTTACCAAGTTTCTTCGCTATGATTGAATTAAGTAATAGGAAAACATTTTCTTTCAGTTTAGAGCCATTAGACAAAAACTTCAAAGCGAATAACACTTTTAAATGTGCGGCTCACAATGGGTCGGTTTGGGGCTGAAATGTTTAAATGGTTTGTGCGGCAGGCAGCTCGGCGCGGGAGAGACCCGGCCGGCGGAGCGGCGCCTGCGAGGGGCTGCGGGGAGCGGGGTCGGAGGCCCAGAAAGGACCCGCCTAATCCGCCGCCCCCAAGCCCGGCTGCGGCTGGCTCCGAGGGGCTCCCGGCTGGCGGGTCCGGGCTGCAGGGTGCGCCCGGCATCTGGCGGTTCCAGAGTCAGTCCTGTGCCGGCCGGCAGGCCAGCTCTGCAGGTCGCGGGATTGGGCGCCGCCCGGCGAGAGGAGAGCGCGCAGCCGTCCGGTGACCAGCGCCCGGGCTCCGTGGCCCCCGCCGGTTGTGGGCGCTGCTCTCCGAGTCCCGGCGAGTGGGGGCGGCTCCCCGGGTACCCTAGCGAGGGTGAGAGGTGTCCGGTACCAAGCCCTCCCGGAGGTTTTCGGCGCGGTTTGATTACAGTCGCCAGAGCAAAGCCCCCTCGAGAGGGGCGGGGGTAGGCGGCGGGATTAGTCTGACAGCCCCGGAGAGGGGCCCGGAACCCCTCTGCCCGGTGGGCCCAGCTCTGCTGTCAGAGCTGGTTGTCAAGTGTCCATCAGCGAGTGTTTAACATGGAATAATTTCTCTTGTCCCGGCCTTTTCTTCTCTTTCCATACTGCCCCGCTTCCTGTTGGTAGAGAGAACACGCCATTTTTCTTTTGGAAATGTAGCTCGGACATTTGCAGCAAAAACTGCACGAACGAGGGGCTGGGGGAGGGTCCCTGTTCCCTAACTTCCTGCACGTATTTCTCCAAATGTCTTTTCTTCTCAGGGGGCCTACGACCCAATTTAAAAACATCACTCCTTTCCCCTCACGCTCTCCATACTGGTTCCTTGCTTTACAACGCATTGTAATTTCTGTGTCTTTTACTTATTATTATTATTATTATTATTATTTTTTGTTTCTGACACCCACCCCACACACCTCCACACACACTGACATATACGCCCCATTGAGGACCAGCGTATTTGTCTATCTTGTGCATTACTGTACCCTGACTCAGAAAAATTCCAGCGCATAGTAATGTTCAGTGTATCTCTGCTGGATAAGATGCCTGACTCAGGAGGTAGCCTGGGTAAAAGGATTTCCTAGTTTGCTTCTTTAATACATCTAGACACTTAGGAGCATGGAGTAGGGTGCCTGACCTGCAGGGACTGTTGTTCTCTCTCCCAGCCACTGTACCCTTTCCAGTGACTGAATCATCACAGGAGCTCAACAAGTGTGTTGAGTGAATGGCAGATCTGTAGGTACCCAGCCCTCTACAAGTGTTCAACATACTGGTCCCAGTCTTTTTTTTCTCTTTTCATACCGCCCCCTTTCCTATTGGGAGAGAGAAGAGGTTCCCTCATGAGGATAAATGGTCCAGTTCAAAGCAGTTCCAGTGTCCCATTCTTTTAAAAAAATATTATATTTTTGTTGATTTCAGATAGGAAGGGAGAGGGAGAGAGATATAGAAACATCAATGATGACAGAATCATTGATTGCCTGCCTTCTGCACACCCCCTACGGGGGATTGAGCCAACAACCAGGCATGTGCCCTGAATGAAACTGAACCCGTGACTTTTCAGTCCACAGGCTAATGCTCTATCCACTGAGCCAAACCAGCTGGGGCCCAGTGTCCCTCTGCAGGAGCTGGATGAACCCATTGGCAGCTCAAGGCTAAGAGCTGTTATCTAGGTCTTTTCATGGCGTACAGCGGAAGATTGATTAAGAAATGAAGAGATGTGACTTATGTCCTGGAATTGTCAATGATATTTCTGTTCTTTTTGATTTAAGGCATTGGAGTGGGAATTATGTACACATAATTATATACACATAAATTCCAAATCTCTCTCTTCATCTCTAATCCCCACTTTCAAATCAAACTTCTCATTATGGGACATCAGCAGAAGGCTCTAAAGTTAAGGGTTAAAAAAGACACATCCAAATATGACATAATTTCACACTCCCCTCCCCCAAGCAGAAGTGGGCCCTGTCAATGGTGACCAGGCCAATGGTGACTCGGACAACCCCCACCACCACCACCACCCCAGGAAAGAGTAGTTGTTCAGTTGAGTAGAGAGATAGGGGGTTACTTGGTTTGCCAGGGGATGAGGAATGCATCTGGAAGCCACTCCTTAAAAAGTGGCTCTTTAAAAACATCATATTAAAAAGTGTTATTTGCTTTTAAGTTTTTGTACAATGGCTCTAACTATCACTTAAATCAATAATAGCAAAGAGACTTGGTAAGAAGCCCATAGACTTTGTCCCAAAGTGTGAAAGAGTTCTCTCTGTGTCTGCTGTCAAGACCTCCCTCCTAGATCTGGGAGTGGAGGGTGCCTGCAGTGGGGGTGAAAGATGCCTGGATGGGAGTGTGGGCAGGAAGTGGGGTTCCAGGCATGAGGAGTTATGCTAACAGATTTGTACTTGATCCTCTTCAGAGATTTTAAAGAAAGGAAAGGAAAAGGTCAGATCCAAACTTTAGAAACATAACTGAAAGCAGTAGAAGGTTCTGCTGGCAGGACAGAGAGAGGCCAGAGCAGGGTTCAACATAGCTTGTAAATGAATGTTTATTAAGCTATTAAATGAACAAATGTAGAGACAAGCAAGAAGATTGTTCAAGTGATGGATAATGACCATCTGAGCTGGGGTGGGGCAGGAGGATCAGAAGAAAGAAGTATTTGAGAGAATCTGAAGGAGGGATGAGTATGACCAATTAGAAATTTTTCAATTACAGTTAACATACAATATTATATTAGTTTTAGATATACAACATAGTGATTAGACATTTATACAATGTATGAAACTATCACTAGATTTATCACTGATAAATCTAGTACCCCCCTGACACCATATAGTTATTATAATATTATTGACTACTTCACATCCCCATGACTACCAATTTATACTTTTTAATCCCTTTTCCCTTTTCACCCATTCCCCTATGCCCCTTTCATTGGGCAGCTGTCAAATGTTCTCTATATCTATGAACCTGTTTCTGCTCTGCTTGTTCATTTACTTTGTTTTTTAAATTCCACATATAAGTGAAATCATTTGGCATTTATATTTATATTTATCTGTCTAACTTATTTCACTTAGCACAATACCTTCAATACCGATTGAGGCTCCGATTGGGCCAGTTGGCCACTACAGTGCATGTCATAGCAACTGGTCATTTCAATCATTTCAGTGGCTTGGCTTTTATGTATATACAGATTTTAAATAATTCTCTTCCTCTTTCTCCTTCTCTTCCTCCTCCTTCTCATAGTCCCTTTAACATTTCTTTTTTTAAAAATATATATTTTATTGATTTTTTTTTTTACAGACAGGAAGGGAGAGGAGAGAGATAGAGAGCGAGAAACATTGATGAGAGAGAGAGAGAGAGAGAGAGAGAGAGAGAGAGAGAGAGAGAGACATCGACCAGCTGCCTCCTGCACACCCCGCACCAGGGATGTGTCCACAACCAATGTACATGCCCTTGACCAGAATCGAACCTGGGACCTTTCAGTCCATAGACTGACGCTCTATCCACTGAGCCAAACCAGTTTTGGCCCTTTAATATTTCTTATATTATTAGTTTGGTGGTGATGATCTCCTTCATCTTTTTCTTATCTAGGAAGCTTTTTATTTCTCCTTTGATTCTAAATGATAGCTTTGCTGGGTAGAGTAATCTTAGTTGTAGGTCCTTGCTTTTAATCACTTTGAATATTTGTTGCCACTTCCTTCTGGCCTTTCTGTTAAAAAATAAGCTGACAGTGTTATGGGGGCTCCCTTGTAGGTAACTAACTGTTTTTCTCTTGCTGCTTTTAATATTCTCTCTTGGTCTTTGGCCTTTGGCATTTTAATTATGATGTGTCTTAGTGTGGATCTGTTTGGTTTCACCTTGTTTGGGACTTTTTGTGCTTCCTGGACTTGTATGTCTAGTTCCTTCACTAAGTTAGGGAAGTTTTCTGTTATTAATTTTGCAAATAGATTTTTCATTCTTTGCTCTCTCTCCTCCTTCTGGCAGCCCTGTTATAAGAATGTTGGTATGCATGAAGTTATCCCAGAAGCTCTTTATACTATCCTCACCTTTTAGATTTCTTTTTTCTTTTTGCTGTTTTGATTGTGCATTTTCTGCTTTCTTATCTTCCAAATCTCTGGACTGATCCTCTACTCCATCTACTCTACTATTGATTCCCTGTAATGTATTTTTCATTTCTGACCGGTTCTTTTTATGTTTCCTACCTCTTTGTTGAGGTTCTTACTAAATTCCTCTACTCTTTCCTAAGTTCACTTGCACCCTTATAACCAGTGTTTTGAACTCTGCATCTGGTATATTGATTAGTTCTTTTGTTTAGTTCTTTTCCTGGAGATGTCTCCTGTTCTTTAACTGGGGACATGTTTCTTTGTCTCCTCATTTTGGCTACCTCCCTATGTTTGTTTTTGTGTATTAGACAAAGCTTCTAAATCTCCTGGTCTTGGTAGAATGATCTTATGTAGTGGGTGTCCTACAGGGCACAATGGAGCAGCCTCCCTACTCACCTGAACTGAGTACTACAAGTGCCCACCTGTGTGGGTTGTGTACACCCTCCTGTTGTAGTTAAGCTTCTATTGCTGTTGGCACATCCATAGAAAGAATTTACTCCCAGGCCAATCAGCTATAAGGACTGGCCATAAATACTGTGGAATGTCTGCTGTGCTGGGGCTGACCCTGTAAAGCAGGACCTATTTCAGAGGAGCTCTGGTATCTGCTGAATCCACCCCTTGAGTGTGTCACTTGTGGAGGTGGTTGGGTGGTCTAAAGCTGTCTACCAGGTGTGCTGGATCCAGGGGGATACTGGGAGGCGCAGGCCAAGGTCAATTGTCATCTGTGGCCTGCCTGGCGCCTCCCATCATGAACTATAAAACAATCTGCATATGGCTGCTTCTTGTGCTGGGCTTGCTACACTTTTCTTAGAATCAAATTGGAACAATACTTTCCTTGTAAAGATTAAAGATGATGTACCTGTAACCTGAAAGTCTCCAGGTTTTCTAGTCAATGCATGGAGGTGAAGGCATTTAATATCAATAACCTGGAGTTTCTATTTGAACTTTGCAGGACTTCTGGCTCTATTTGTAAAATGCTTCCCTTTCCCATGGTTTCCTGGAAGTTCTTCATGGGCTGCCTTACAAGTGCCCATGGGCCATTCTGTCAGCTGGCATCCACAATGACACCTATCATGTGCTTCCTTTCCAGAGAGTTTTCTCCTCAGCCATGTGCTCACCCTGGGGTAAATATACAGCCTCCTTCCCCAGCTGACTCAGGGACTGGGGTTTATTCTTTGTGCATTCATAAAGCCCCAACCTAAGCATACTGTCCAAGACAGAGAGTGCCCTTAGTAAATGTAAGCTATGTTTTCTTTCCTAGGTGACAGGATGCAGAAATGTTGGTAAGGCCGTCTCTTTGCATGGATTGTCCAGCCCAAGTAATTCACACGAAACCTTCTCTTTTTCTCTTCCATCTTGACATCCCTGGAAGCAAAAATGATTTCTAGGGGAATGATGGTGATTTCCTAATAAGAGACCTTAAAAATGAGTATAGAGCATTTACTAAGGATTTCATTAGGAAGTGTTTATAAATTTAAAGAAGAAGAAAATATGATGGACTTGAAACAGACATAACCAGTCTCAGCTCAGGTAGCTTTCCTTGAATTAGTCCCCTTCCCCCTATGGATGACAATGACTCTTGAGGCATGACGCTGAACTTTATTGCCTATGTTCTAAGGTGAGATTATAATCAGAAAACTTGGTTTTGAGACCTCTTAGTGTAAATGCTCCATGTTTTGTCTGTCTTTCTCAGCAAGAGCCTACAACTCAAGATCAGCCAGGTAGCAGCACAAAACAATAAATCCATGGATGGTGAGACGTCTTTGACTGTTCTTTCTTCTCCACACACACTCCTCCTTTCCCATTTTTACCAGAGCAGACCCAGGACACATCCCCTCCTCCAACCTCCCATTCTCTGAAAGCCTTTAACTAAAAAACACTCAAGAAAGCAAAGACAAGCTGCTGGAAGAGAAAGGGCAGGTGATTTGTTTAAGGCTGAAATTTTGTGGTATGTCACACAGAGCAGAGCAGACTGGTTAAAAAGTCCTAGGGATTCTGTGACCATTACCCCCACCTCGATCCCCAACTAACACAGCCAAGTTCCAGTTTTGTTCAGCAAAGCACTTGGATAAGCAATTTCTCAGAGCCATAATGAGCAGATGAATAATGATGGCTGGGAAAGATTCCCAGGGAAGGCTACTGCTAAGAGACCTTGGTTCTTGCAGGAGCTACTCTGGGATTTTCTTAGTGATGCCCTTTAACCCTGTTGGAGAGCTGAATATTTCTGCCCTAGTTGGCATAGAAAGCCAATAAAGTACCAATGGATTTTTCTGGGGCCATGTTATCTTGTAGTCATGTATTTTTCCAAAGGTTGTAATATTCACACTACTTGGCTGGTGTTCCTCATCCTTAAGAACCCTAGTTCTGCCGAGTCCGGTTTGGCTCAGGGGATAGCGCATCGGCTTGCGGACTCAAGGGTCCCAGGTTCGATTCTGGTCAAAGGCATGTACCTTGGTTGCGGGCACATCCCCAGGGGGAGGTGTGCAGGAGGCAGCTGATCGATATTTCTCTCTCATCGATATTTCTGACTCTCTATCTCTCTCCTTTCCTCTCTGTAAAAAATCAATTATATATATATATATATTAAATATATATATATATATATATATATATATATATATATATATATATATTAAAAAGAACCCTAGTTCTTAATTCCCACAAAGAACATTACATCTGTCATTATTACTTGAGTAATTTTAACTGCACAAATCTCTGTCATTTTGGAGTACCAGGATAGGTACAACAAAAGCAGACCCTTGTAAAAAGAGGGGAAAAATGAACGGTTAGAATGCATGGAGAATGATTCAATTAATGTATGTTATCTGCAATGAAAGCAATATTGTCTGCTAATGTGAGCTACATGTTGGGCTCTTTTTCTACTTTATTCTAATACCATCTTGGTCCTGAACCAAAGAATTTGTCATCTGTGTGGGGCATACAACAATGGTGATCACTTATTGTGCTCCCACATCATCTGGAAATTACAATAGATGGTTATATAAGTTACTGTTAATGCTGACAACACTTCTATAAGATATGCAAATCAACCATTCCTTTTCTTATGGAGAAACTTCCATAAGGACCCAGTGTCTGCCCAGGGCCATCTAGCTCCAAGTTTTTGAGTCAGATTCAGACTTAGGTCTGCCTGACTGCATTGCCTGGCTCCTCAAGGCTACTGTAACAACATAGTACAAGGTAGTGGGTACCACACAATCTTGGTGAGAGTTTTATTTCTGGAAGCATTCCAAGAAGAGCACTGGGTGCCCTGGGGCAGGGAGAAGATGCATCTGAGGAGGGGAGACTTGACCTGGCCTTCAGGAAAGGTAAGACTTAGATTAATGGGGTGCAAATGGAATGAATGGAATGGGGAAGAGGGAGAAGCTGGAAAAGACAGTGTGAAAAGATACAGAAAAGTATGTGTCAGGAATATAATTAGTTTTGTGGGGATAGAGGAATAGTGTAGAAAGGAGAGTTTGTTGTAAGGACCTGGTGTGTAAAAAGTGTTGAATTCCAGAATAAAACTGGATCCTGCAGATAGTGGCAGGAATACAAAATTGCCATTACATGTCTCCCATTACCTCCTTTTTTCCACTGACTGTATTTCAACCAAAATAACCCCCCTGGGAAGAAAGAGCAACTCGTAAGTTGTATAAGCCAGGAATTTCAGGAGGGGAAGTGGCTGCCACTCACCACAGCCTATCTGGGTGACAGCCCCTTCCCCAAATTCTCGAGCTCAGGACCAGGAAGGCGCTGGCATAAAGTAGAGGAAGAGCCCAGAATGTAGCTCACATTAGCAGACAATATTGCTTTGATTGCAGACAACACACATGAATTGAATTGATAAAAGAATCTCCCATCAAAGCCAGAAATGAGTGGAAATTAACTTTAACAAAGTAAGTAACTGTGCTCAAGAGACGATGGAAGAAACCCACACTTACTTGGTGCGTGTCAGAGACGCAGAGGAGCAAAGTGTTCAGACCCATCAGTGAGCGCGAGAGTGATTAATAAACACTTACCTGGACATTCATCCAACAGGCGACTGACAAAGCCCCACAATGATGGGGAGAAGGGGCATTTCTTCTTGATAGATGTATGTGAAATGCTCATTTACTCCTTTTTGATGGATTTAATGTCCAGGTATTCTCTCCATAGAAATTGATTCTGAAATAGTGCTGGGTTAAAAATAAGGGCTAGAGATTTAACTATATAAATGTGCCAGGAAATAGATTCATCCTAGTCATCAATGCGTAGATTGAAAATGTGCTGTAGATTAACAGAGGTCTGAGGGGGTGGGTGGTGGTGGTGGTGATAGTTACTGTTTTTCAAGTGTAAGGTAAAGCAGATGATACACAATCACTCTGCCTAGGATTCTATAAGTAGCATTAGAGACTAAATACCAGCCTTTTTCTCCTCAGTCTGAAACAGTTTAAAAATTACCTACTGGAAACCAGTTCACAAACAATAGACTTAAGTTTGGACTTACTAAGATTTGCATTGGGTCTGAATTTTCCAATGGAGGGGGCATGAATGTGGCTTCAGAAGACTGGTTAACGTGGCCCTCACAGGCGGGAAGCCACCAGGCCCCATCCACTCTTTTCTTCACAGATAACAAGGAAGGGTTTGATCTGTCAGAGTAAATTACCCACCTTTGGCCTTACCAGTCTCTGGCATTCCAGCTGGCATTCTCCTGTGCCCATTCAGGTGAACCACCGGGAAGTGTGTGACTGAAGGGAGAGAGTCCTGTTTGTGTGACTATTGTGCCATTTCTGCCCACACCAATGGTATGAGGCCACAAAAGGTACTCCTGGAATAAATCTCCTGGGGAGACAAAATGTGCCTCCACCAGTCTCTAGACTAAGGCAAGAGAAGTCTGTCTTTGGGGTTCTAAATAGAACAACTGTAGTTGATCCCACCTTTATCATTTCTAGAGACTCAGATAACATACGTGGTCTCACGAATCTTACAGTAAAATATCAGAGGCATTCTAAGAGGCCCCAAGACTATATTTTGAAATGTATGCCAGGATACCAAAACACAGTTCATGGTCCCCTCTGTTCCTATCGGGGCTGAACAGACTGGTGAGCAGGGCAGCCTTCCTTTAGGCTTTCCTCCCTGAAAGAGCCAGAAGAATGATGAAGTAAGGCACGCTCTCCAGGGCTCTGTAGGGTGGCCTGCATGTACGGTATTAGGATTTCTCCCAGCTGCAAATGACATAAAATTTGACTAACAATGGTTTAAGCACATAGGAAATTACCCCTCCTTACCCCTCCCCGCCACACACACACACCTAAAAACAATGTGCAGTACAGCTAGGTAGTAACACTCTGAGGGGCCCAGGCTTTCCTTATCTTTCTGGTATCCTTGGTCTGCTGTCTTGTGTCTTCATGTGGGCCCTCTGGTGGTGGGCAGAAGGCTGCTGCATGCTAACCCTCACCATGTTGCAGGCAGGGAACAATAGAAAGAAGATGGATCAAGGATGGGCCATGGGCTTTTCATCGGGAACCAAAGCTTTCTGAGAGCCAGGAAGCCAACAGAGGAGATTGGGGTGTGACTGAGCCAGCCAATGGAGGATGCCTACCACACATACTGACAGCAATGACCACACAAAAGAGAATAAGGAAATTATGATCAGGAGTGTCTCAGTCAGCTGGGCTGCTGTGACAAACACCACAAATTAGGTGATTTAAGCAATCCACATTTATTTTCTTATGATGCTAGAGGCTGGAAGTCCGAGGTCAGGGTGCCAGCAGGGGTGGGTTCTGGGTGAGGTCATTCTTCCTGGTTTACAGACAGCTACCTTCCCATATGTCCTCACAGGGCATGTTTCTCACTTGAGCAGAGAGAGAAAGCAAGCTCTCTGGGGTCTCTTTGGAAAGGGCACCAATCTTACCCGGAGGGCTCCATCCTCATGACCTAATCCCTTCCCAAAGCCCACCTCCTAATACCAGCACATTTGAGATTAGGGTTTTAACACATGAATTTAGGGAGATGCAAACATTCATCCATAGAGGAATGATGGGAATTACAGGGTAGAATTTTAAGTGAGGTTGATTCAAGGTTTGATACCGGGAGGTCCTAAAACTGCAGCCTGCCAGGCTCATCTTTTAAAAAATAAATAAATATTGAAATAGCTTGTCTTCCCACCCCATCCCAGAAACCATGCAAAACCCAATACCCTCCCAAGATTTCTGTGTGTTTTTTTTTTGCCACCTGCTTCCACTGAAGACCTTCTCTGCTTCCCACAGAAAATTCCCTCACTCAACTGTTCTTCCTCATTTAACATCATAACATGGTGCTCTCACAACCATGGTGTTTTGTTTTTTTTCCTTTTTCCCTCCAGCTCATCAAAACCAGGAGTCCACCCTAACCGGTTTGGCTCAGTGGATAGAGCGCCGGCCTGCGGACTGAAAGGTCCCAGGTTCCATTCCAATCAAGGGCATGCACATTGGTTTCGGGCACATCCCCAGTGGGAAGTGTGCAGGAGGCAGCTGATCGATATTTCTCTCTCATTGATGTTTCTAACTCTGTATCCCTTTTCCTTCCTCTCTGTAAAAAAAAAAAAAAAATCAATAAAATATATATTAAAAAACACGCAGGAGTCCACACAGATCTTTTAGTTATTGTAGCTAGTTGATATTTACTTTAATCACCTTCTTGGTTAAGGAATAAAATTATATTTAGGACAAAGTCTTTCTCAGAATAGTGAGTCTGCATTTTTAAAGAACATTTTCTGAGGAATGACTTACCTTTTAGCATCTGTGATCTAATTCTCAAGGACCTTTCAGAGCAGACTTTTCTTTTCCACCTTGTGATAATTTTTTTTCTTTTCATAGAGTTTTTTAGGCTGATTTTTAAAATTGTGAATAGATACATAAGTGAGCACTAATTAGTCTCACCTATTTTAACAGACTTCAAGGTCATTTGTTTTCTAAGATCTAGTAGTCATATTTCTTTAACAGACGGAAAAGAAGTTGAAGTCTTTTTTGTTATTCATCACAAATATGAAAATAAACTATTTCATTTTATTTAGTAATAAATAGCCAAAGGCAATACCACAAATTAACCTCCTTCCATTAAGCCAATCAATAGAGATCTGGACTTTTTGCCCCTGGTCTGGACTCCTGTTTGAAAACAAATGTTAGAACGAGGCACATTTCCTGCAAAAGCCCAAGGATTAAAGGGCCTGAAGATTGCCATCCAGGTGACTCCGGGAAATGCCAAGCCTGGAGCTCAGGTTTTGGACTGTCACATGGCAGGAGGCAGTGATGAATGGAGTGTCTGTTTAAAGGTCTCAGCTGCCATGAATGAGACAGTCCTGCTGTGCCTGCCGGGGACTGAGTTTTCTCAGCAGTCACTCACAGCTTGCTGTAAAGCCCTGTGCCGCTCCTAGGGCAGGCAGAGCCAGGAGCTGCACTTGCTTAGCATGCTGGGTGAGCAGCAGTGGGGCAGGCAGTCAGAGGATGTTCAGAATCGGACTATTCGGGGTTTGGTGAGGTTCTGGAATGAAGAGGGGTCATATAACTGCTTCCCTTTTGGGGGTTCCTCCAAGACAGCTGGGAGCTCATCTTGGACAGTTGGAAATACAACCCAGAATGCTGTCACTTCTGTGCCTTCCAGTGTAGCCCAGGCCTCAGCAGAGACCCTTCAAAGAGAGAACTTGAAGTGAAAACATGAGATTGCCCTTGGGAGGACACCTCTCGGCTAAATCACAGAAGAACAGACCATCCAAGACTGCAGTCATCTGGAGAGGTGTCCTTCAGCCCCAGGAGCCAGAAAGAGCAAGTACTTCTCCCAAGGGATTTCGGGAAAGAGAGAGAGCTGGGGAAGTTGGGAAAGCAGGATGGCACCCAGAGTTGAGAAGGTCAAATTCATATGCCAATGCTTCCTCTTCATTCACTTGATTGATGGCCAGTCATTGCACTCGCAGCTTAGGTAATGTAGAGGTCATTAAGACACAACTTTGCTGCCCTGGTCTGATTGCCTCAGTAGACAGAGTGTTGGCCTGAAGACTGAAGGGTCTCAGGTTCGATTCCAGTAAAGAGCACGTGCCTGAGTTTCGGGCTCGGTCCCCAGTGGGGGGTGTGCAGGAGGCAACCGATTGATGATGCTCTCTCATCATTGATGTTTCTATATCTCTCCCCCTCTCCCTTCCTCTCTGAAATCAATTATATATATATAATATATATATATATATATATATATATATATATATATATATATTATTGATTTCAGAGAGGAAGGGAGAGGGGGAGAGATATATCAGCAGAGATGGTGATATATATATTATTGATATATATATATATATATATATATATATATATATCACCATCTTTGCTGACACAGAACCTTGCATACATGTAATAAATGCAGGATGTCCCACACTGAACAGTGAGGGCCAAAGAAGGACTTGGGGAGCTTGTCAGAGGAGCTGAGGTTAAAGCAATAAGAAGGGGTTGTTCAGTGGACATTAGGGGAAGGTAGAGGGGGTGCCTGAATGAGAGCACAGAGCAGACAGCTTATGCTCTGGGGAATATGCAGGGAGTTTTGTAGAACTAGGGTACAAGGGAGGCCAGGGAAAAGGTGAGGCCAGAGAGATCAATGTGATTTTGACCAGTGCTTCCCAATTGAAATATGTGGGTCACATACCTATGTAATTTTAAAATTTATAGTAGCCATTTAAAATTTTTAAAAAGGAGGTGAAATTAATAATGTATACTTTACAATTCAAAATATCATTTCAACATATAATCAAGTATAAAAATTATTCAGGTATTTTATGTTATTTTTTCTAATTTATCAAAATCTGGTGGGTATTTTGCACTCACCATGCCTTGGATGTGCTCCGTAGCCATACTTGTAGCCTGTACTGGACAGTGCGTGTCTACACGAAGGGCCTGTCGGGCAGGCTGGGGCCTGGATGTTATTCTGAGAGCAAAGAGAGGGTCATTAAAGAGTTTCAAAGAAAATGGTGGTGTGGTCAGTTTTGTGTTCTGGAAAGTTCTTTAGCTGAATTGGGACAGAATTAAACAGAGCAGGCTGAAGGAAATGCCCTAAACTGGAACAGTGTGAGCACATGTGTATGTGTGAGTGTGTGAGAAGGAGAGGGAGGAGTATGTGCCCAGCTTTCTTGGGAAATGCACTGCATAGCGGGATTAGAGCAGATTTTCCATAAGAAATGTGGGTGATTTAACACATTGTGTGCTTTTTGGTTTTCCAACCAGATGACCCTCTCAGGCTGCTGCCGACCTCCCCCTGTCCCAGCCCAGGCAGAGGGCTCTCTGGCCTCAGAGTTGCCATGCCATGCCATGCTACCACTCTGGAGAAGAAGAAAGAGCAGCCCTGGAGGGGGTGTCAGGCCTGGAGTCCCATGAGCCTTACATCACTCGCTTTGAGACCAGCCTTGGATGCAAAGAGCCTCTGCTACCCTGTCCTGTGACAGTAATGAATGGGCCACGGCTCACACCTCTGAGCTCCACTGCACCCCTACCTCACCCAGAGCTCAAAGATTTCCCCAGATTTTCAGGACAGGTACTGCTGTGTTTCCCAGCCATGTGTGCATGGTCATGAGCAATTTCTCTGAGCCTTGGTTTCCTTATCTCAGAATATAAATCATAGCTTACCCACTGGGGCTGTTTCAGGAAATTGTGGGAAAATACAGGTAACGGCCTGGAAAGAGCCCTGCCAGGTAGCAGCACTCAGTGGCACTTGCTCTCTTTCCCCGCCACGGGGGCTGTCCAGTACTCACTTGGCCCCAGGCTCCCACACCCGGACCACCCACGCCTGCTGTGTCTGGCAACATGAAGACCCTTTGCTGTTAGGCCATGGTGGCTGGCAGGTGACAAGGGGACCACAGGGAGGGCACTGTGCAAGTGTTGGCAGATGCTCCCTAAGTGGAAACATGCTTCTTCCCCTTCCTTCTGTTTCCCATTAATCCGACTCTGTCCTTTCTCCTTGCTTCTAGAACCTGGGCTCTCTGTCCATGTCTATCAACTAAACCAGCCTTAGTTTTTTTCCTATGCAAATAAACGCAATCACAGCCTCCTCCTCTAGGCTTATTGAGACCCTCACAAAGTCAGGCCAGCGAAAACCCTTTGTTTATTGTACATCCACAGAGAAAACCTCTCCTATCAATCCTGTCCAGCAAGGACATTCAATAAACGCAACTGTCTTATCTGGGTAGGGTTGACGATGCTGAGGGATGGGGGATTTAGAGAAAGTTGGAGGGGCTGAGGCCTGAGGGAGAAAGAAGAATTGGAAGCAGTAAAGGCAGTGCGTTGGCCCCTGTGCATTATGGGTGTCAGTGTTTAAGGATGGCAGAAAGCTGCTTTGGTATGTACGACACTATCTTCCTTTGTTCTCCCCTTGGCTGGGTGAAATCAGTGATCATTACCGTGCTTGTTGAAAGCATTGTTCCAGTCAGCTCTTGGTGCCACATGGTGCCCTGGACACTACAGGTAAATGAGAGCCCGAAGGAAGCCTTCCTGAATACCAAATTCTGTCCGGAGGCAGTTTCTGAGATGATCTGCTTACAGGAATGCCTGTGCATATGGGAAAGATGCAAATCTTGTCTCCTGCGCCAGCTGGGGCTGTGGGCTCTCCTGGCAGAAGCTGGGTCCTATTTAATCCTCTGTAGGCACCTGTGGGTGCAGTCTGTCCTGAAACGCAACTCAGGGGCTGACCTATTGGGCACTCTGCTGTGAGCCTGTCCGGCATAAGCAGCAGCTGGAGGCACATGAAGAAGCCTGGGGCTTGCAGTACTTTAGGTCTGGGTCAGCTGCAGATTCCGGCACTTAGTTGAGCAAGGCATTTACCTTCTTGAAGACCAAGTCTTCACAACTGCAAAGCAAAACTGAAAATGCTTACCTGCTTTTCCATATGGGAGAGGTGCAAAACTCAAATGAGAGGATGTGTAAATACTTAGGAAACAGAGTCTCTGGACCAATGTGTGATACTGTTATTATCTGTTCCATGAGGGACTATTAAATGCACCACAGGACCCCTGATAAGGAAGCCTGAAATTGTGAGAGGGTCCTGTGAGGGCTGAGTCCCTGCAGGGCCTCCCAGTGCCCAGATAGCACTTCATCTGGGTGCAGCTGACACACCTCGCCCTGGTTGATAGCCTAGGCATCAGACTCAAGCCTCCTGAGACATCCAGGCAAATCCAAGTCACCATGGCCAAACAGTTTGGAAAACTTGAAGTAGACTCACTGCTGGAGGTCTCCAAAGGGCTCAGGCTGGTGAGTGGAAGTGGTACAAGGTCAAGATGGGAAAGCTGACCAACTCCTGTAAGGTGATGGGCACCCAAGGCCAGCCTACCAGGGACCAAGGACTGACCCTCTTCCTTATGGCAGCAGAACTTTTGCTTTCCTTCAGAGTTAATTAAAATTGGGAGTTCTGACTCACCTTCTCAAAGCTCACAATAAGTTGATGCATAAAGCCAGAATATCTGCTTACTAACGTACAGTGAAAACATAGCGGCCCAGTGGACCAGATCAACACATGCCTTCATATTACATGAACTATACAAAAAGTAAAATTATAAGAATTATCAATATTAGTATTAGAAGATTACTTGGTGAGCTTGGAATTGGAACACAAGGAATTCAAGCTTAGATGAGTTCAATAATAGTTACTGAGACAGATACACTCTTCCCTGCCATGGGGACAAGGAACAATCAATTTCTTTCTTTCTTTAAAATATGTTTATTGATTTCAGAAAGCAGGGAGAGGGAGAAAGAGATAGAAACATCAATGATGAGAGAGAATCATTGATGGGATGTCTCCTGCACGTCCCCTACTAGGGATTGAGCCTGCAACCCAAGCATGTGCCCTTGATCAGGAATTGAGCCATGACCTCCTGGTTCATAAGTTGATGCTCAACCACTGAGTAAAACTGGCCGGGCAAGGCAGGATCAAGTTCTTGGTCAAATTGCTCTATTTCCAGACAGAGATTGAATGGGCATTGCCAACAATGGTCTTAGGATTTTTCTTTTTCTAATCATCAATGGTAGACCCACCTGTCTTCTCTTGGCATTCACTCTTTTTAATTGAGGTTCACATTTGATCAATCTGGTTACAGTGGGGGTCCTGTAGGCCTGGAATCCGTTGAGTTTCCATGTCTCCCTTTGTCTCTACCTTGTGGATTGCACAGTTTCTCTATGCAAGGTTCTTATTTCTTATCTCAAACACTTTGGTAAAAGAGGCAGGTGGCAACTAGGCTCAGTGGAGCGTGATGACTTCAGGAGATCTGTCAGACTTGGAAGAAGATGCCCAGCAGCAGCTGGGGATACTGGGTGCAGGACTTAGCCCCTGACAAAAGCTAGTTAATCTAGGGGGTCAGTCCGACAAACAGCTGGGTCGGGGCTCCAGTACCAGTTGAGCTACTAGACACTAGCCAGGAAAGCAAGGCAGAATCCCAGTCCTAGAGACTGGCAGGCCAAGGCAGGTGATGAGAGGAGGGGTATAGACAGTGGGGTCTTGGTTAATCCTGTTTGCCACCAGGGCTCTCCAATTATTAGCCAATGCCAGATGCCACATGCTGGTGAGGACTAGTTTGGGTTGGGCACATATACTGGGAGAGGTGGTCCTTGAACATGGGTGGGCCTGAGGCCTGCAAAGGCCTAATAAATACCCTTAACTAAGTGGCACTAAGACTAGCAGAAATAGTTGGAGAGCAGGTGACATTGGCAAATAGAGGAAGAACCAGTGATAGTCTTGTGGGCCAAATAAAAATGTTCTGATGTGTTTGGGAAAGCTATTTGCTAGGCCAAAGTGAGCTCAGACCTTCCTGGTGATCATCTCCTATCTGCCCTCGGCTCATCCCTAGCAGCTCACTTTGGGGACAGGCTTATGGGATCCTTTCCTAGTCCATGAACTACCATGTGTCACTTTTATCCTCACTGTGAGTCAAAGGTTCAGTAAGAGACTAAGTGGCCGAAGCCAGTTTGGCTCAGTGGTAGAGCGTTGGTCTGGGGACTGAAAGGTCCCAGGTTTGATTCCGGTCAAGGGCATGTGGTTGCAGGCACGTCCCCGGTAGGGGGTGTGCAAGAGGCAGCTGGTCGATGTTTCTCTCTCATCGACGTTTCTAGCTCTCTATCTCTCTCCCTTCCTCTCTGTAAAATATCAATAAAATATATATATTTTTTAAAAATACCCCCAATGGTGAAACAGTAGAAGAATCAAAATAAAAAATAACAAGCAAGGGTATATTGTTTTTTAACACTGGAAAATTAAAAACTGCCAACACAACACAATACATTGCACAACTCCAAGAAATATTATTCATATAAGTTTATGAGAATGATGCTCTTGGAGTTGTGTAATTCTGCTTGTGCATCTGTCCATGGCAGTCCTGGAAACAAAAATATAATTATTAGAAAGGAGAAGAAAAATTATCATTATATGTAGATAATGTAATTTGTACAAAAATTTTAAGGATAGAAAAAACTATCAAAATAATTCATCTAGGTGACATGATATAAGATCAATATAAAAATACTAGAGGCCTCAGTAATCCCACTACTAGGAATATATCCCAAGAAAATAGGAGCACCAATCAGAAAGGATATATGCACCCCTTTATTCATAGCAGCACAATTTACAATAGCTAGGATTTGGAAACAGCCTAGGTGCCCGTCAGCAGATGATTGGATCAGAAAACTATGGTACATCTACACAATGGAATACTATGCTGCCATAAAAAAGAAGGAATTCTCATCATTTGCAGCAACCTGGATGGAACTGGAGAATATCATGCTGAGTGAAATAAGCCAGTCAATGAAAGAGAAACACCATATGACTTCACTCATTTATGAATAATAAAGAACATTATAAAATGATGAACCATAAGTTAAATATAGCGACAGTAAAGCAACAAGCAGACTGTCTAATTACAACGGGGGGGGGGGGGGAGGGAAATATGCGGGAAATAAGAGATCAACCAAAGGACTTGTACACATGCGTATAAGTATAACCAATGGACACAAAACTCCGGGGAGGGAGGGAATGTTTTGTTTTGGTTTTGTTTTGTTGTGTTTTTTTTTGGGGGGGGCAATGGTAATATATGTACACAGATAATAATTTAATAAAAAAAAAAAAAAAAAGAACATAAAAAAAAAAATACTAGAGGCCTTGTCAAAACCGGTTTGGCTCAGTGGTAGAGCGTCGGTCTGTGGACTGAAAGGTCCCGGGTTCGATTCCGGTCAAGGGCATGTACATTGGTTGCGGGCACATCCCCGGTGGGGGGTGTGCAGGAGGCAGCTGGTCAATGTTTCTCTCTCATCGACGTTTCTAGCTCTCTATCTCTCTCCCTTCCTCTCTTTAAATATCAATAAAATATATTTAAAAAAAAAGAAAAGAAAAGAAAAAAAGAGACTAAGTGGTTACAAGCACTGATTTCTGAGAGGACCAGTCTTTGTTTGAATCCCAGTTCTGCCACCTGCTGGCTGTGGAACATTGTGTAAATCAGTTTCATCACCAGTAAAATGAGAGAAATCATTTTTACCTCATTGTTTGTTGAGGATTAAATGCCAGAGCTTGGTTTAGCTGGATAGAGCATCAGCCTGTAGACTGAAGGGTCCCGGATTTAATTCCAGTCAAGGGCACATGCCCAGGTTGTGGGCTCAATCCCCAGTGGGGGCATGCAGGAGGCAGCCAATCAATGATTCTCTCTCAACATTGATGTTTCTATCTCTCTCACTTTCTGTTCCTCTTTGAAATCAATTTTATATATATATATATATATATATATATATATATATATATATATATATATACACACTAGAGGCCCGATGCATGAAATTCGTGCACAGGGGAGGGTGCATGTCCCTCAGCCAGCCTGCACCCTCTCTAATATGGAACCCCTCGAGGGATGTTTGACTGCCCATTTAGGCCCAATTCTGGTGGAATCAGGCCTAAACGGGCAGTCGGACATCCCACTCACAATCTAGGACTGCTGGCTCCCAACCACTCACCTGCCTGCCTGCCTCCCTGATTGTCTCTAACCACTTTTGCCTGCCAGCCTAATCACCCCTTAACCACTCCCTGCCAGCCTGATAGAAGCCTAAGTGCTCTCATGCTGACCCAATTGCCCCTAACTGTCCTCCCCTGCAGGCCTGGTTGCCCCCAACTGCCTTCCCCTGCTGTCCTGGTCACTCTGCTGGGCTGGTTGTCACCAACTGCCCTCTCCTGCTGGCCTGGTTCCCCCCAACTGCCCTCCCCTGCAGGCCTGGTTCCCCCCAACTGTCCTCCCCTGCAGGCCTGGTTCCCCACAACTGTCCTCCCCTACAGTCCTGACCCCCCCAACTGCCCTCCCCTGCAGGCCTGATCCCCCCAACTACTCTCCCCTGCAGGCCTGTTCCCCCCCACTGCCCTCCCCTGCTGGTCTGGTTCCCCCAACTGCCCTCTCTTGCAGGCCTGGTCCCTCTCAACTGCCCTCCCCTATCTTGTGGCCATCTTGTGTCCACATGGGGGCAGCCATCTTGTGTGTTGGAGTGATGGTCAGTTTTCATATTACTCTTTTATTATATAGGATGCCAGTCAGTGCCTGACATAAACAGACTCCCAACCAGTATTTGTTGATTGATAAATTGAGATGATGCTTGTAAGATCCTATAGCAGTGACTGATATATAGTAAATGTTCAATAATAAAAAGTGGTATTAACATCATTATTTTCATGACTTCAGAGCTCCATATGGCTCACCCAAGTCTGTACATCCAGAGGAGGGCAACATTTTAGAGTCCCTGAACATGTGGCTATAGCATAAAACAACCTCATACAGCTAGAAAGGAATTTAACATTTGGATGGTTTGTTTAAAGTGTTCCTGGAACCCACACCTACCCAGGGTCATCTTCCTCTTCACACTCCCCTTTGGATGGGCATGAAAGTCCATAAGAGGGCACAAGCCTTTGACTTATTTCTCCCTCAGAGCCTGGCAGCTCCTGACTGGCACCTGCATTTGCTCCCTCACAGAGAGGGCAAGAAAAGGAGTCCACATAGTTTCTTCTTGTGACTCAAAGGATGGAAGCACACATCCTCTCAGTGTTGCTTAGAGAGCCTTGGGAGCTTCTGTCAAACAGTCATTTCATACCCTGCTGAGGCCTCATCTCTTCTGGGAACTGGCATGCATGGAGCCCACATAGAAGTTCCCAGGATAAAATGGAAGGCTATCACTTGCCTAGGGGGTAAGTCTACACCCCTCCTTTACTCCAGCCTAGGGGGTCTAAGACTTGGCTTCATGTGGAAGTTCCTACCGCATTGTCAAATGGTCTTTGGCCTGAGAACCAGCAGGGCTGAAACAGATGCAGCTTTGGGGTTTGCAGGGCCTATAAGGGGGGAAAGAAAGATAGAAAAGCATAGTAAGCATTATAATTGTATTCCAAAATTCAAAAAGTTAAATAGAGACACAGAGACATAAACAATACCCAAATCGCCCTGGCCAGTTGGTTGAACATCATCCAGTGCACCAAAGGGTCACCAGTTCAATTCCCCATTGGGACACATGCCCTGGTTTCCAGCTCAATCCCCGGGGGTGAGGGGATGTGGGAGGAGCCAATGGATGTTTTGCTCTCAAATTGATGTTTCTCTCTCTCCCTTCTTTTCCCTTCCACTTTCTCCAAAAACAATAAAACATATTTAAAAAATAAAAAACCAAAAATACCCAAATCAAAATTCTAGAGATGAAAATGTCAGTGCCTGAAATAAAATTAAAAAAATACAATGAATTAGTTTAGAAGAAAAGTTTAGTAAACTTGAAGACATAGCAATACAAACTATCTAAAAAGAAACAGTGATAAATAAAAAAATGGAAAAACTCAACAGAGCATCAATGACTTGAAGGGCAAATTTAAGTGGCCTGATATACATGTAATTAAAGTTTCTGAAGAAATACTTGAAGAAACAATTGTATTCAATATATCCATAAAGTCTAATGAAACTCAAACACAAGAAACATGAAACAGGCTCTTCTCTCCATGGAGGAATTTGTTGTGTCTATTTCTTTCTTTTGCATTAATACTTATGTGCCCTTTCCTCGTATAATATCATCTCTTAGTTCATGAATTCATTTCCTCCCTTTTCTTAGTTCTCTCTTTGTGTAATATCTGTTGCTAGGATATGGGATCTCCTGGACCTGGGCTCTAATTTCCCCGTATTATATCTTCTATTTTCATGAACTTGACTTTTTGCTCTATTTTCTTAGATGTTTTCTCAAATTTATCTCCCAATCCTTTTATCTAGTTTTCCTTATGTTAACTTATCTTTTATTTCTAAGAACTTTGTTGTTGTTCTCTGTTATATTTTTAATAGTAATATGGTCTTATTTTATGCTTATGGTATTTCTAAGAGTCTCACACTTTTTAGCTCCCTGCACAGTTCCTATATATATATTCAAGTTTATTGATTTTTTTTCTATTCATAGTTTTGGCCTCTATCTTTCATATTACAGACTTCTTCTCCAGCAAAGTTATCAGTTAGAATTAAAGGTCAGATAAAGATCTTCACAGACAATAAAAAACTAAAGTAGTTCATTACCACCAAACCAGTCTTACATGAAATGTTAAAGGGTCTTCTTTAATAATAATAATAATAATAAATATGAACTATAAAATGGCAATAAATACATATCTATCAACATAAATCTAAAAAATCAGTATAGATTAACAGCATAAGAGAAACAGCCTTATATATAGGAGAACTTTTTAAAAGTTGCTTGATGGGAGGAGGGATGGGGGGACTAGGATAAAGGTGAAGGGATTTAGAAGTACAAATTAGTAGTTACAGAACAGTCATAAGGGTGTAAAGTACGGCATAGAGAATATAGTTAGTAATCCTATCTAATAAAAGAATAATATGCAAATTAACCATCACTGCACTATATCCACAAACCATGCCTACCAGTTATGCCCACCAGCCAATCAGAGAAAGTGTGCAAATTAGCACCAACCAAGATGGCTGCATCCTCTCCAAAGCCACAGAGAGCAGGAGAAAGGCTTGTTTTTCCCTGGCAATGGAGGAAGCCAAGCTTTCCACACACCCTGGCTGGTGCAGGCCTCCACTCAAGGGTACAAAGTTTCAATTATAGGACGTATATAAATTCCAACAGAAATGGTGGCAGCCATGGAGCTGGAAGAGCTTGAGGCTAGGGTTTCCCCGGGCGATGGAGGAAGCCAAGCTTTTGCAGCCGAGGCCGGCTCAGGCCTTCACTCCAGGCTACAAAGTTTCAATTGTAGAAGATAAATAAATTCCAGATACCAGGGCCTCCTCTTGGGTCACAGAGAGGCGTGACTGGCCTGCAAACTGCCACAGGTCCCTTGCCCAGGCTGCCCTACACCCCAAGGGAACCCCCACCCTGATCCTGGACACCCTTCAGGGCAAACCAGCTGGTCCCCACCCATGCACCAGACCACTTCCTATCTAATAAAAGAATAATATGCAGATTGACCTTCACTCCAACACACAAGATGGCTGCTCCTATGTGGTCAAAGATCCTGCCCCCATGTGGACACAAGATGGCCACCATAAGATGGCCAACAGGGGAGGGTAGTTGGGAGGCACCACGCCTGCAAGGAAGGGCAGTTGAGAGGGACCAGGCCTGTAGGGGAGGGAAGTTAGGGTGACCAGACTGACATAGGAGGGAAGTTGGGGGCAAACAGGCTGGCAGGGGAGAAGTTGGACATTAATCAGGCTGCCATGGGAATGGTTAGGGGGTGATCAGGCTGGCAGGCAGAAGTGGTTAGGGGCAATCAGGAAGGCAGGCAAGTGAGCAGTTGGGAATCCCAGCAGTCTTGGATTGTGAGAGGGATGTCTGACTGCCCTTGAGGAGTCCCAGGTTGGAGAGAATGCAGGCTGAGCTGAGGGACACCCCCCATGCACGAATTTCATGCACCAGGCCTCTAGTCTATCTAATAATAGGATGATATGCAAATTAGTTGGGTTGCCGTCATGTAACTACCAAACAGCAGGGACTTGAGGGTGCATGGTGTCTGGCGTGGGCAAGGGACCTCAGGTGCATTCTCCACCCAGTGGGGCTTGACAGGGATCTCAGGTCATGCCCCCTGCCCAGCAGGGCTTGATGGGGGACCTCAGGTTGTGCTCCTCCCCCTCTGGCACTAGGCTGGGAGACCTCAGACCATGCTCCCTACCCTGGTGCCAGGCTGGGGAACATGAGGCTGCATCCCCTGTCTGGTGGGGCTTGATGGGGGACCTGAGACTGTACCTCCCACCCAGCCTAGTGGTAGGCTGAGGAACCTGAGGCTGTGCCCCTGCCTGGAGGGATTTGATGGAGGAGGGGACAGCCGAGTCTGGATCTCCTGTGATTTCGAAGCACGTGCAGGTGGGCAGGAACTTGACTTTGGGTCCAACAGCATGCCCCAGACTCTGACAGGAGGGAGATTTTCATATATATTTTACTAATTTTCTTTCATCTCTGACACTTCTATTATAGAGAAAGAGAAAATAGTGATATTAAAATACTTCCTCTAATTAATTCCCTTTTAATGTGCATGAATTTCGTGTACCGGGTCACTAGTACTCTAATAACTATGTATGGTGTTGGATGGGTATGAGATTTATTGGAATGATCACTTAGTAAGTTTTATAATGCCTAATCATTAGGGTGTATACCTGAAACTAATATAATATTGTATGTCAACTGTAATTGAAAATATATATATTTTAAGAGATAGAGAAATTGGGTAGGCCTAGAGAACAGCTTTTCTTTATTGGAGCAAGGCAGAGAGTTTCTCAGGAAGATGAAATTTGTAAACAATTCAGGTGACTGAACATCTTAAGAAGAGATTTAACAAGGAGTGAAGAGTTTGGGGTTGACTTAATAATAAGTAGAAAAAAATATGCTAGGCAAAGAAAAAAATGTACTAACACCAGGACAACTAAAAATGATCCCTTCAACTTTGTTCCTCTTTCTCAAGATTGTTGTATTCGGGGTATTTTTAGTTCCATATAAATTTTTGAGAATTTGTTATAGTTCTGTGAAATATGCTGGTGGTATTTTAATAGGAATTGTGTTGAATCTATAAATTGCTTTGGGTAGCATGACATTTTAATGATGTTAATTCTCCCAATCCATGAGCATATCTGTATGTCCTCTTTAGAGAAGTGTCTGTTCAGGTCCTTTGGTTTATTGACTTATCTAGACTAATTTCAAGGAGTCTATTGGCATCTCTTGTCAATTATACTATATTCTTATTTTTATTTTTTAATATGTTTTTCTTGATTTTATTTTTTAAAAAATATTTTTATTTCAGAGAAGAAGAAAGAGGGAGAGAGAAAGGGAGAGGGAGAGGGAGGGAGGGAGGGAGAGAGAGAGAGAGAAAGAGAGAGAGAGAGAGAGAGAGAGAGAGAGAGAGAGAGAGAGAGACTTCGATAATGAGAGAGAATCATTGATCGGCTGCCTCCTGCATGCCCCACTACTGGGGATCAAGCCCGCAACCTGGGCATATGCCCTTGACTGGAATCCAACCAGGGACCTTTCAGTCCACAGGCTGACGCTCTATCCACTGAACCAAACTGGCTAGGGCTGTTTTTATTTATTTTAGAGAAAGGAAAGGAGATGGAAAGAGAGAAAGAAACAGAGATGCATCAACATCAATAGGCTTTTGTCACAATCTTAATAGCAAATTTCAGTTTAGTCTTTTATAATATACAGAGGATAGCTGCTTCAAAGAGTTATTAATACTAATAGCACATTCTGTGTATCAGGAAGCAAAAATTACAAAGTAGAGAACAAACTCTCTTTGTCTGTCTACAAAAGGGTCTATCACCTTTCTCACCAGCTCAAAACTCTTGAGAATAGATTTTTATATCACTCTCTAGCTAATGGTCAATGCCTCCTAAGTGCATGAAAGATTGTCTCAATGGCCAGCCTGGTCATATCTGCTTTGTCCTCAGAATGTCATTTACAAAAGGGCAGGAACTGGTCTTTCAGAGCCCTTTATAATTTGTAGGTGATCAGTAAAAATTGTCAGATGAATCTATGAACTCAGGCCATCTGACAGGGGATTATATGATTCAAGAAACACGTTTTTTATCACTGTAGCACAGGTTGCTCTCAGCCCCTGCAGAAATGTGATGTTGTTTTGAAAATAGGGCCCAGACACTGACTCTGTGGAAAACCAACCTAAAGGCAACCTACCTCCCAGGGAGCATGTCAGGGACATTATCCTTTCCAAGTACAGGATGCTGGCCTCAGCTGTTTTTATTATTTATTTTTAATTATTTTACTTACCGTATTTGCCAGCGTATAAGACGACTTTTGGCCCTGAAAAATATGCCTCCAAGTGGGGGGTAGTCTTATACGGCGAGTATATAACAAACTCTGTATTTTTAGTGGAAATTTTAGGGGGTCGTCTTATACGCCCAGTCGTCTTATACGCCGGCAAATACGGTAATACAATTCTTAATACATTTCCTTGAAGCACTTAATTTCTATCCCTGAGACAGTTTTGTGGGCTTTACATTTTTTCCCCATGAACTCCCTTCTTCTTTTTTTAAAAAAATGAATTAAAAAAATATTTTATTGATATTTTACAGAGAGGAAGGGAGAGAGAGAGAGAGAGAGAGAGAGAGAGAGAGAGAGAGAGAGAGCTAGAAACATTGATGAAAGAGAAACATCGACCAGCTGCCTCCTGCACACCCCCTACTGGGGATGTGCCCGCAACCAAGGTACATGCCCCTGACCGGAATCGAACCCGGGACCTTTCAATCCGAAGATCGACGCTCTACCACTGAGCCAAACTAGTTTTGGCCATGAACTCCCTTCTAATACTTTATATTACTGCTATATTTAGAGTCCCAAGTTGAACTCCAGAATCTAACAAATAATTTGAGTTCTACTTAAATAAAACCTGATATACTAAAATCCAAGTTTACAAAATACATAAATATAAGCAAGGTTATGAATGCCACAAAGGTCCTAAACTTGCAAAAGCAATCATCTCTGAATTCTGGTAAAAAAAAAAAAAAAAAGCCAACCTACTGGTACAATTAGGATATTATTCAATTTGCAAAGTCTTGACTTTTACTCATGGAGGGCCTGTAAAGTGGGATGTACTCATATGCATGTTTTATGTGACCATGTTAGTGAATCAGCGTGGCTACATCTTATTTCAGCATCTCTTATTATACAGTACTGAAATTGCCATTTTTAACTTTTTGCAGATCCTTTAAGTTAAAGAAAGAGAAAGGAATACAAGATGAATGGTTTTCGGCTCAAGTTGGCTCTCTCCAGGCCAGAGTTTATTGTTTGTATGAAAATCCCTTCATGTTGGCCAAGAGTTCTCAAAGGCAACTGCCAGGCTGCTGGCGCCATCAAAGGAATTAGCCGCAAAGAAAGCCAACACACAGGGGAATTCCATCAGAGCCCCTCTGGTTGGGCTTCACAGGGGACAACCAGATGAAACCTGGCTTGGATGGCCAATCTTCACCTGTGCCAGCGTCTTGAAAGGGCAGAAAACATTTCTGACCTGCTACCGGGTCAGATCTGCTGGCAAAAGCTATTTTCCTCATCCCATCATCTATAATTTGGTGATACCTGCCTGTGGGACTCCTAGTATGAGTGATCACAGAACAGGGCAAAACTTATTGGCCTGGGAAGTGGGGAGAATGTTGTAAACCATTTGTCTTCTTCAGACCTCACCCCAGGTGTTTAATGTGTAGGCTGATTCGATATCCCTTGACGCTTACTCAAGCAATCTGCTAGCCATGATCTAGCCACAGTCAGGCGGCTCCTCTGACCTCAAGACTTGAAAGAATTGCTGAGCTTCTTTGTTCCTCTTCCCCTCTCTATCAGTGGACATAATAATGCCACCCCTTTTCTGTGGTTGTTCCTAACGTCAACAGTGATGCAGGTGGCAGAGCAGCAGAAACTGTTGGGGGAGGTCACCTTGAGTAGGGCTGTGTTATGACTTTCTTGGGCTCTAGACACTTTTGCCTTCATGACCTCTTCCTCCAAAAAATTTTTTTAAACATATTTTTATTTATTTCAGAGAGGAAAGGTGAATGAGAGAGATAAAAACATCAATGATGAGAGAGAGACTCATTGGTTGGCTGCCTCCTGCAAGCCCCACACTGGGGATTGAGCCCACAACCCAGGCATGTGCCCTTGACTACAATCCAACCTGGGACCCTTCAGTCCGAAGGCCGACACTTTTTTCACTGAGCCAAACTGGCTAGGGCTCCAAAAATTGGTTTTTAAATTTTATTTTATGTCTGTGTCAGTATAAAAGTGAATATATGAATATATTAATATACATGTTTGGTCTGATCAAATAATCGAATCTATATCCTCTCCCCAGGGAAACTGATCCTTAGATCATCTCACGACTAACATTCCTTTTCTCTTAGAACACATTCCATTTGCTATCTTTCTCCTCCAGACTTGCCCAGGATCCAGATCCACCCAGAGAATTCCCTGCTGAAAAACTCAACCTGGAGTTCTTTAAAATTTCTGACTCCTGCCCCTGGGTACAGATGCCATTTGGGGGCTCAGCCCATCTGATCTCCAGATGACCTAATAAATTCATAATTCTTTACCACTTTTGGCCTCCTGTATTTCTCCTTTGGCGACCCTAACAATACAGGGTGAAGCAGAAGTCAGTTTACAGTTGTTCATATGGAAAATAATATAATAAATAAATAATAATAATAATAATAATAATATAAGAATAAATTATGTGTTTTATATATTCACAACTGTAAATCTACTTTCCCCCACTTTGTATATTAATTTTTTTCAACCTAAAAGTTAATATTTTCTTTTGATTTTAAAAGTAATTGAAACATTTTTATGGGCTCCAGACACTGTGTCTGCTATTCCTAATGGAGAAGTTAGCCCTGATTACGAATGACTGGAGATTATGACATTCCTTTTACTATACTTACTGCAGCATATATAATGGTTAGGAGTTGGGATTTGGGAGTTGGATCTAGATTTGATTTATGGCTCCATAGTATTCTAGCTGTGACACCTTGGTTAAGTTGTTTAACTTCTCTGAATCTCACTTTTGTCATCTGAAAAATGGAGGAAATATTTCCTCAGTAGGTTTGATGCAAAGATTAAATCCTTAACCTAGTGCTTGTTAATAGGAAAACACTCAGTAAATGGGATGATAGCAATGATAAAACACTCCAATGAGTGCTGTTCATCAAAGTGTAACTCAGCTGGCATTCTTTCATCCTATTTTTATACCCAGAGCCAGGAGTTTTGATGTGGAACTCAATCCATAGTTCAGAGGGTTAAGGAGCTAGAGCAGAATCTACGAGGAGGTAGAAAGCAGGCAACAGGAAGACATAAAACTCAGAGTTCATCTTGCTAAATGCCAACAAAAGTGTGGCCTACATGCAGCCCTACTGGTTACTGGGGAACTCAGACAAGGACAGAATGAGATAAGATGAACACAAAATCCCTTTAGTTTAGTTCTAGATTTTTGGGGATCAAGTACAGAGAATTTACTAGTACTTATATCAGATTGCTTTGGCCAAGTCATTGAGAATGATGCAAGCCCAATGGAGTGAAATGATTAAAGTGAAGTGATTAAAGTGAGATGACCTGACCTTTATATGACAGGTCCCAAGTTGCATATGTGGTTTTAAAAAGCTTCTCTAGCTTGAAATGCATGCAAACAAAAATTCAGTAGGGCAAAGAAGATCTTTTAAAATGCAAATAGCTATGGGATGTTTATGGGATTATCAATCATTCACACCTTAGAGCGAATTAGTTTAGTTGGCCTGATTTTTTTCTTCAACACTTAACTGTGATTTGCATTGCTGCCAAACAGGAATTTGGATGGGAAGAGGATAAGGAGAGAGAATATGTTTTGTTCTCTGTAGTACTTAGTGAAGGGAGGAATGGCGGTTTTCTGGGTTGGGGACTCTTCCAGTAACCAATAAACACCAGATGGGATTGAGATCCTGAAGAGGAGGTTGGCATGGGATGAATAGTAGGGCATAGGGAGAAGGGAACATAGAGAGAGATGGGAACACTTTCAAATCTGGAATTTAAGCATTTAAGTCAGGGTCTTTAAGAGTTTTGTGGAGAGAAAAAAAAAAAAGATGGCGGTGTCAGCAGTGAGGCCACTAGCTATGGCTCTGTAGGCCAGTACTAGTCAGAAAAATTCCCTGGACTGCCTCTTCGAGTGAGCTGAGCGTCTCTGTACCTTTTGACAAAGAGACTGGCTTTCACAGAAGTAGGGGTTGGATTCTCTTTTCTTCAGAAGAACTTCACAATGCAATACAACACGACAGGCACGTTACTGATGGAATAAAACTTCATGTTCAAGCTCAGAGACCAAAAGTTCTGCAAGAGGATCAAACATCTGATGAAGAGAAAGATTTTTAAGCCTATTACTACCTATTAAAGAAAAGAACAAAACTGGAAAAAAAAGTTTTGTGAAAGAATAAATTGCCATTCTCTTGAATGCAATGACCACATCAGCCACTGCTCTGAAAACTCTTCTCACATGGCCTGGCAAATGTCAGGAAGCAGTCCTAACGAAGTGGTCCAAAATCTCCGTAGCCCTGAGACTGATGTATCCGTGTCTCCTCTTTGTTACCATACTGATCCCTTATTTCTGCTGGACTGCCCTGTCCCAGGATGGCTAGGTGAATTCACTATAGCTGTAAGTAGACTATAGCCCCAAATATAGCTATTCACTATAGCCACAAATGTCTCCTTTCTGATGTTTTCTTTAAGGGTTAAACTAGCCAAGTCATTGAGTCCCAAATCCCTTATGCAGTGACCTGAAGAGCATTATAAGTAAAAAGAAAACAAAACAATACCTTACCTTGCTCTTTCCATGATATAATATTAGGAATCTAAAGACACAGTTGGACTTGAAATGTTTTTATTTGGCCTTAAACTGTTTTCCTGCCAAATAAAAGCAGACTGATGTGTATGATTTAAAATTGCTTTAAGTTTACTTTGCTGTGCTTGGCAACTGAGTCAGTGGTGCAGCATATAGTGGGAAGGTGCAGGCTTTGACATCAAGGTGACCTGAGTTGAAATCCAGCTTTGCTACTATTATATAGTGCTTAAGTCTATTTACCTTTCTTTTCTCTGCTCCTCCTCCTTCTTATTTGTCATAGAGAAACAGCAACAAAAATACCCAACAGCCAAAACCGGTTTGGCTCAGTGGTAGAGCGTCGGTCTGTGGACTGAAGGGTCCCAGGTTCGATTCCGGTCAGGGGCATGTACCTTGGTTGTGGGCGCATCCCCAGTGGGGATTGTGCAGGAAGCAGCTGGTTGATGTTTCTCTCTCATCGACGTTTCTAGCTTTCTATCTCTCTCCCTTCCTCTCTGTAAAATATCAATAAAATATATATTTTAAAAAAAATACCCAACACACAGGATTGCTGTGGAGATTACCTGAGATCAGGCATACTATGCATATTTTCAGGCACTAAAAAATATTAGCATCCCATCCTTGCTCAGATGTCATTAGGTAAAGGCTTCTTTGTGCTCAGAAAAGATGTGCTCTGAGGGATGAGAAGTTTTAATAGGAGCTCTGAGCCTTTCGCCGCAGCAGCCGCAGCCATGCACACGCTCAGGCTTCGGAAGAGGCTTGCCTCCGGAGTCCTCCACTCTGGAAAAAAGGTCTGGTTAGACCACAATGAGATCAATGAAATCACCAATGCCAACTCCCATCAGCAAATTTGGAAGCTGACCAAAGACGAACTGATCGGTGCTGGAAAAACACATTGGCCCACAGGAAGAGCAGGCATATGGGCAAAGATGAGCAGAAGGTTACTGCCAATGCCCGAATGCCTGAGAAAATAACCTGGATGAGGAGGGTGGGAATTCTTCACCGGCTTCTCAGAAGATACTATGAATCTAGGAAGATTGACCACCACATGTACTTAAAAGTGAAGGGTAGTGTGTTAAAAAAGGAGTGGTTTCCCATGGAATATATCCACAAGCTGAAGCTAGACAAGGCTCACAAGAAGCTTGTGTGGCTCAGTGGTTGAATGTGAACCTACGAACCAGGAGGCCACCATTGGATTCATGATCAGAGCACATGCCCAGATTCCAGGCTCAATCCCCAGGAATGCGAGTGCAGGGGGCAGCCAATTAATGATTTTCTCACAATATTGATGTTTTTATCTCCATTTCCCAAAGCAATATAAATATATTAGAAGAAGGAGCAGAAGGAGGAGGAAGAGGAGAAGGAGGAGGAGAAGGGGAAGGAGATTCTGGTTGACCAGGCCAAGGCCTGAAGGTCTAAGACCGAGAAAGCTCGAAAGTACAGTGAAGAGTGGTTCCAGATGAAGAAGGAGGAAATCATCAAGACTGTCCAAGGAGGAAGAGACCAAGAAATAAAGCTTTACCTCTGTTACCCATACATAGTGGCCTTGGCAGTTACTGGTTCACTCATTAATAAAAGTAGTCCTCATCTAAAAATAAATAAATAAACAAACAAACAAATAAACAAATAAATAAAATAAAAATAAGTTCTGAAAAAAGAATTTGCCAGGCTCAAAGGAAACGTAAATTCAAGAAGCTCCAAGTTTGCTCAGAACTCACTTGTGTATAGTTTCATTTGAGTTATAAACCATGGAGGAAAAAAATCAAACTCTTTCTTTTATCCTGTTCTTAAAAAGCATTCTCTACCTGTGCTTCTCAAACCCAAAGGTACATAGAAATCACCTGGGCATCTTGTTTGAAGCAGATTTAAATTTGGTAGGATAGGGGAGGGGCCTAAGAGTCTACCTTTCTAACAAGCTGCTAGATGATCAGATGCTATTAAATCCTGGACCACACATTGAAGAGCAAGGCAGACCATGTACCGTTGATGCTGGATCCAGGAATGATAGCCTTGACTTAGCTAATGCCCAAGACAGCATACAGTGTGTGATGCGGTGCCTGCTATCTGGCCAGCCTCTCACTGTTACTGTTTTATTACCTGTGTAGGATAAACTGGAAAACTTATCCTCGATACATTACTGTTTCGTATAATCAAAACTGGGACAAAGTTGATTCTGGCCTTCAAGGACATGGTAGGTGACGGCTGTCACGGATCCCCTGTCACTTCAGAGTCAGCACTTGGTGATCGCCTCCCACAGGCTGATAGTGAGGGGTGGTAAGGCGTGTGAAGGTAACAGAGCCATGGCCTGGCCAGCTGTGTACCCGGTGTAGCCTGGCTTGTAGGGAAGATGGGAAAAGCCAAAGCCCAGACTATTGCCTGAAATCTGAGGCCAGACCCTACCTCCCCCTGGGGGTGCAGCAATACTCAGTGGAAATGGCGAGGCAGACAATATGTCAGGCAGCACCGACAGCTCGTGACAGGCAGCATCAAAGCGATACCCCACAGGGCTGCTAAATGTCCTGTGTGTGGTGTGCATGGTTCGTGGTTGTATTTCTCTGAGGGATACAATTGCTCTGCATTTGAATCAGAAATGGAAAATGTGTGGCATATATGATGTGGGGAAGACAGGAAAGTGCATTGGAAAGAGTATGGACTCAGGGGTCAGTGAGAAACTGCTCCCAAGCTCAGCTCCAAGGCAATGAATACCTGTGTGGCGCAGGCAACACTGTGGATCTCGGAGCCTCAGTTCTCTGATCTGTGAAATGGGGCTGCAAACACATAACTTGCAGAGTCTGTGAGGAATGAAGGGAGACAATGTGTTGTCAGATGGCGCCTTTAAAAAACGGCACCTTTAAGATTATGGGTTCTGGCTAATTTCTAGAAGGCAGCAGCTTCAACTCAGGGAGTCAGGCAGGCAACCTCACTTCAGTTATCGCCCCTCAATATAATTGCTGCATCCATTCAGCAGACGCTATCTTGATTCTCAAACCTGAGGTTGCATTGCAGCCCACAGAAAGGTGGCCTGGCCCTGGCCATCCTTTACCTTCTACCAAAGACACAGCCTGGGACTCTCCTTTGTTTCTGTACGGTGACAAGCCTTATGGGACAAGCTGGGGACTTGTAGCTGCGTGAACTAAGCAAATCTGAGAGCCTTCCGTGCAGTCCCTGTGGATGGTCACTCACCTTTAGCCCCTGCTCCACTCACACCTTCCTCTTGACCAACAGAAGAGGAAACAAAATGTTTCCATTAACAGTCATAGCAATCAAGGTTTGAAGTGGCCAATCTACTGAGTTGTACCTAAAAGAAAATAGAGCGTAGGAAAAGATTATAATGGAAATGGTTAACTATAATGACAGAACTGTGAACAAAAGATTAAGGTGTTTTTGTGGACTGGGGAAGCACGGCCTCAGGTCCAGTGTTGTTCACTTGTTAAAAATTGTTTTCTGGACCGCTACTTTCTCGTCAAAGGACACCAGCCCATTTATCCAAAGAAATCCATGCACACCCAGTTTGGCTAAATGCTAATCAGAATCTGGAAAAGCTTCAGGTTTTACAGATACAAAAGTCATTCATCACTCAGATCATTCATTAACTCAACTTCAAGGCTCTTCCCTGGCTATCATTCAACAGGCTCAGAGAAATAGGGTTTGACCATACTTTTTTCTTGAGGGGGGTGATGACCAGAGAATCGCAAATAATAACTTCCTCCCCCGCTTGAACCTCATTCTCATTTTCCAAAAATAAACATGCCTTGTCTTCGGTGAAGGAGGTATAGCTTCTGTAGGCATTCTGTCAGATAAGAGCAGGTGAAAGGTCACCAGGTCCTGCCTCCATGGTAAGCGAATCATCATCTCTCGGTGTGCAAACACCCAAGTCATAAAACTGTGACTACCACACAGGAAATCTAGGCTGCTGTCATATGTTTTCATATGTGGTAGAGGGAACCTGCCCTTCTGATGCTTTGTCAAAGACGGAGAACGAGGAGATGTGATGGGTGAGCTGTGCACTGGCCAGCGGTCTCCGCCAAGCTGGTGCCCCATAAGAAAGCTTTTCTCAAACCCCTGTTAGCTTTCGGGGTTTTGGTATCCGCAGCTGTGGGACCCATCCAGACCCAAAGGCTCTCAGAGACCTCACCTTTCCGCATCCGCAGAACTTGAGTTAGGAATTCCTCCCTTGCTCACCTACTTCTTCCAGCACTGGGCACCCCTGTGCATTTGGCAGCTGGGGGAGGAGGAAGGAAGGAGACAAACTTGTGAAATCAACGTTTTTGGGAAACCTCCAGCTTGTTTCAGAATCAGCAGGACACATGAGCCCGCCACAATAGGTTCACTTTCATGTGGATGCTGCAGTAGGCAAGACTTCCAAGTAAAAACTCTGAATGTGAATTTAGCTAGTTTTGGATAAAGCCGCCTTTCAGCGTCAATAAACACCATGAATGCAGCGGCGGTGGAGTTACAACTTAATGAGATGAGGGGAAGTGCACCGGGTCAGGCCTCATCTCCCAGCCTCTGTCATGCTAATCAGCTGGGCAGCCGGCAGCTGAAAAACTGCTGGAATTTTTATTTGCATTTCATTTACTTGGAAGGAAATTGACCCAGATGGTCCACAAAGGCCCTAGAAGGCTGGCAAGCAGTGTAGGGCTGCACACTTCTCAGAGGGCCTGCACTTGTCTGCCCATCCTTCTTTGAGCCTGGGGCATAAAAGATTAAAACTGCGTAAGGGAATTGATTTCATGATTTTTAGATAATTTCCCCAAGATTTCAGAAAGGACCTCAGCAAACTAATTTAATCAAACAGGAGCTCAATAGTAATTAAGGAGAAGAAAAGCTGAGATAATGAAAGAGGTGGTGAGGATTTTTGCTGTTGCTGGTGGGAACCTTTCTTAATTAGGAAAAGTCTAAAAACTGGATGGTGTTGATGGAGACAAGCAGAGGCAGGGAGAGCCAGCAGCCGGCGCCACAGTCAGCCCATGATGGATTGCCCACACAGTGTATCCCCTGTAAAGAGGGCACAAACAACTGGCCACCGAGGTGCCCTGCTTGGCATTTCCACGGTTTTTGCCTGAGTCTTGAAGGTTGGGCCTCCAGGGGGAGCCCAGGTTTGTCCCCACCTTGTCCCTTTCAATGGAGGGCTATTCTCATCCAGGCGGCACTCACACCTCATCATGCCTCGTAGGTAATGTAGGACTGGGGAGCACAGGCTGCGGCCAGGCTGTCCGTCCACATCCAGGCTCTGTCATTCACTAGCTGCGTGACCTTGGTGAGTTAGCCTTCATCTGCACCTCAGTGTGCTTGGATGTAAGATGGAGGTAATAATAGTGCCCTTCCTCTAGGGTTCTTGAGCATCTGAAATGAGGTTATGTTAGGAGCAGAAATAAAATACTGGGGTCTAGCTGTAATTATAAGAAGTATTAATCATGCTCCGTTAACCATGATTATTCTGTTCCGATTAGAAAAAGCACATTCTAACCCGGCTGAGAGTTGTGTGCCCTAGGGTATGGGAGCTAACCTCAGAATGCAGTCCATCCTCCTTTCCCAAGAACTGCCCATCGTTATGGAAAGATTTACAAGCATGTCAAACTCAAAGGCTAACACAGGCCAAATAAACAAAGTTTAAGGTTAGGTGGGCCGCAAAATAACAAAAGCTTCAATTTTCATAGAATTTAGGTTTATTTCAATAGAGACATGCTGAATACAAAGGGCTGAAGTAAATGAGTAATCGTTAAGATAAAATAATAGAACATTTTAATAAAAATTAATATTTTTTCTTGAATATTAACTTACCAGATACCACTTAACTGCACAAATTAATAAGTGTAATTCAAATAAACATATTTCTCTTGTTCTCCGAAAGCGAAATATTTCCTGTTGCACACACCAAACAAGTTAGTACAAGACTATTGCCATAATCAGCTACTAAAATATTCGCTGCTAGTATTAGTGGAGAAAATGGTGCGCCTGTGCGTGATGCGAGTAAGGGAAATGAATGCAACTCGATTATAGTAATCATTCATTAGCTAACGTTGTAGTTCGTTATTAATAATTATCTCTAACAGGATGTTGTAAAAATTAAGTTACAAAATTTTAGTTAAAATGTTTCTTACATGCCGTTATATTGTCTGGGCCACAAAAACATTCATTCACCCACCCTCTGCGATGCCCACCCTCCCAGCCCACGTGGCCTGTAACCTATAACGATTATACTTGCTCACTTTCCCATGACTGTAATTCTTACTTTCCCCTGTAACCTTTGCCTTTCTACCCAATATAAGCAGCTGGCTTATGGGGAGAGGCAGAGCAGATTTTTGTGGATGGCCTGCTGCTCTCCCATACTGCCAGCAGTATTGGAATAAATGCTCATATATGATTCAACCCCTTTTCTGATTAATTGGCTCAAGTAGTGCCAGGCAGACTGGACCCCTTGGTTGTCCGGTTATAGTTAGGCACAGGAAGGGCTTAACACAGAGCTAGAAACATAAGTAGGGCCAAATAAATGGCAGCGATTGATGTTGCTAAATGGAGAATCTCTTTCAGTCTTTGGATAAAAATACCTCCCAGATCAGTGAACATGGGTTGATATAAAAATAATCAGTACCCTTCCCAGCTTATTTTGATACCCACAGATACCTGGCAGATAGTAGACATCTAATAAGTGTTGGACGAATAAATGCACAAAACACCAAGTGTCAAAGAATAAGCACATGATTGGACTCCATTGTAGGGAAGGGTTTGTTTCCTGGGGCCAAGCCCTCAGAGCCCACCTACAACCTCAGGCCTCTCCTTGGCCCAGCCCACATCAGAACTCTCTTCAAATCACAGTTCTCCTTTCCTAACATCTGCTACCAGTTGGATCAACTTAGGTTCATTCATACTCTGCTCTGCTCTGCTCTGGTTTTCTGACCTGAAAGCAAGTAGGAAAAGAATCCATAAGAAAGCAAACATTTCACATCTTTGAGGATGTTGAATGCATCTACTGAAGTAGGGCTTCTGATGGCTGGGTTAGTACTTGTTTGTTGACACTGTACTTCAGATTCTTTCCCACTCTGGGTGTTGATCCCTGGTCACTAATAGCCACAGCCTCTTTGGCTGTAAGTTCACCTCCTTCCCTCTGATTCTTGTCTTTTCCTGACTTCCCTGATCACATGCTTCTTCGCCTTCCCCCTACTATCATGCCTGAAGTGAAGCCCTGGGCCTGGTCTCCCCCAGGCGTAAGCCTGGTTTCCTTGCCAGCTTCACCCCAAAATTTCACTTCTAACATCTTCTCTATTATCACATAAAAGGGAAAGAGAGAGCACCCAGGTATCAGCTCTCATGAAATACATCCTGATTTATGTCTAAATTATTATTTTACATGTAACTGTAAGGTGCTCTTGGCAGTGGCAGTGTGAAACATTTATTCAACACGAGTGCCAATAAACAGATCTCTTCACTAGAGTGTCTATATATTGGCTTTCAGTAACAAGTATTATCCCACTGTCTTCCAAATATAAACAGATTTAAAATGCATTATGCAAAACACGAGAGTTTATTGTAAAGATCCAGGAGTGGGCCAATGATCCCAGAGACAAAGATATACCCTGGCCTTAGGGATGTGCTGGGAGCTGGAACTGAACTTGAGACCTCTCTCTGCTACTCACTCTGCTTTTCTCTATGTATTTCTTCCTTCTTTTCTCATTCTTGGCACACTGGTTGTTTTGGTGTAAAGAATGGAAAACATCGCCTCTGATGGCTGCTGCGTTGACATTTTAGAGGTCCAGGCACCCATAGGGAGAACTCCAATCTATTAATTTTAATTCTAAATCCAAGGGAAGGGACATTTGGGGCAAGCATTTGCCTCATCATCTAGAGCGGTGGTTTTCAACCTTTCTAGTGCCGAGACCCTTTAATTCAGTTCCTCATGTTGTGGTAACCCTCAACCATAAGATTATTTTTGTTGCTACTTCATAATTGTAATTTTGCTACTGTTAATGAATCATAATGTAAGTATCTGTGTTTTTCAATGGTATTGTGCTCTACAGCAGCGGTTCTCAACCAGTGGGTCGCAACCCACAGGTGGAGAACCGCTAGCAAGGTGGCCTAAGACCATCGGAAAATTATTCTGCACATTCAAAATTATTCTGCACATTCCATTGAGGTCAGGTAACCCAGCACTCTAGACAGCAGGGCAGGGAGAGCCTGGGGAATCTGTCGCTGTACCAGTTGCACTCCTAGTAACTCATGGCTCTCCTGGAAGGCTGAAGTGAGGGAGGAAGGAGCGGTGTGGGAGTGGGGGAGGGGAATTCAGATGCACACTGTCTTGAAACGGACCTGACTAATGACTAAACTAGTTCCATTGAAGCCACCTGAGTGCCCCAAGGAGGGCTGTACGTCATGGAGCACATGGACAGAGATGGGGAGAGGAAGCCAGGTCTGGCACTTGTCCCAGTGAGAGCAGTATTTTAGAGTGCCATAGCGGGGACAGGCTTTGCTTTATAGGCCTTAATTTCTCAGGAACCCTAGCTCAAAAGCAGGAAGAAAATGGACTGAATGAGTGCCCTCAGACAGTAGTTCTCAATCAGAAGTGATTTTGCCAACCTCCCACACCATTCCTCTTAGGAACATCTGGCAATGTTTAGGATATTTTGGGGGGGCAAAGGATGCTACTGATCTATTTGGCAGAGGCCAGGAATGCTGCTCAATATCCTATAGTGCACAGAATAGACCCTGACATTAGACCCTAATGTCAATAGTACTCAGTGTAGGGAAACCCTGGTGTGAGGAAAGTATTGCTCTTAAAAGAGTTGTTGGTATGGGTTGTAAAGGTGGCTGGGTGGTGGTGTTGGCAAAGGATGCTGACAAGGATGGTGAGGTTGGCCAACGGGGAAAGGGGCTGACTTCTGGAGGCAGAGGAACATCCTATACAGTTAAGCACACAGACTTTGTATACAGTTATTCAGGATTTGTATCCCATTGTCAGTAGTTAATAGTGGGTGACTTTGTGAAAATTATTTAACCTTCATCAGTATTCTTTTCTATAAAACTAGAGACCTGGGTGCATGAAATTCATTCATGGGTACGGTCGATAGGCCTGGCCAACAATCGAAGCATGAATGTCTGGCATGGAAGGGCAGGTCCCAGCTGACCTTTGGGCCCTGGGCACAACCTGGGCCCCCAAGCTCTCACATGACCCCCTCCACCTGAGTATCAGTGCCTGAGTCCCCATGCAGAGATCTGGTGAGTGCAGCCAGACAATGCGGGCCGGGGTGCAGTATGGGCCTCTGGGCCACTCAGTGGTGCCACACAGAAGCTGGGTGGGTAGTGCTCTGTCCTGTTCGGCCTCACAGCCCGGTTCCTGCGTAAATCCACAGGGAGCCTGGCTGGCTTCTGACCAACTTACCCAGAAGAGACCATGCAGGTGCGGGGTGAGCTTCTCACAGGCATCTGGCACCTGAGGGCGGAGGGTGGGAGGGAAGGAAGGCTTCCCAGGTGCGGAGCCCTGGCATCCCAGGGGAGAGTAGCAGGGGCAGTGAGAGCGAGCTTGGCAGATACCCCGCATTCTCATCACACCTCTGTCCCTGTCACCGGCTCCCAGGTAGCAAGTGAGAGGTCACAGCCTCCCATCCAGGCACAGTGAGAGGTTGGTTGCTGCCACCCACCCCCAGTTCCCTGACCCAGCCTGGGGCCTGTCCCCAATGGGGTGATCAGGGCCTGCCAGGAGTTCTGCACCACCCTCTGGTGGTCAACACACATCATAGCAAGCAGTTGAACTGATTGAGGGGACAATTTGCATATTAGGCTTTTATTATATAGGATGGGAGTGACAGTATTACTACCTCACAAGTCTTTGTAAAGAGTAAATGACATAATGCATGTCAGAGTATTTACCACAGAGGACCTTCTCTAGAATCTGAAGCAAGGGTTCCTTTCAGGAAGCAATGCCAGGTGGAGGAGTAGCTGATAGTGGGAGCAGAAACTGAATATAGGGGATGAAGTGACCTAGAGTGTGAGGAAGAGATATTTGAGACATTCTTTTCCTTGGAGGCATGTAAAACAAGGAATGAAGAGTGGTGAGAGGACTCAGCCATTGCCCAAAAGGACCAAAAAGTCACTGTTGGGTTGGACATGAAGATGAAATGTCCTTGTTGGATAGGGACTCATCCAGATATCAGTCCAAAAGTAAGAAGGTATTTTACAGTCTCCTGTGAATCTCCCTTCTCTCAAAGAAATATGAATTACCTTTTTGGACCTTCCCAGCATTTTCCCTTGAAATGACCCACACTCACCTAGTGAGCCACTGTCTTAAGAAGTTTCTAGCCCACCTGGAGCACCATCCAAAGTAGGGAGGAATGTTGGAAATACTTTTAGAACCACTAACACAGGGATGGGGAAACTTTTTTTTCTGCCAAGAGCCATTGAGATATTTATAACATCATTCATGGGCCTCACAAAATTATCAACTTAAAAATGAACCTGCTACATTTGGTCAAACATTTAATTAACTCACCCCTAATGCCTTGGCAGGGCCAGACCAAATGATTTTGTGGGCTTTATATGGCCCACAGGCTGGATGTTCCCCACCTTTACTATAGAGTGTGATAAGTACTATAATAAAGAACGAACAAAACACTTTAAATATGAGATGATGGTCTCTAAAGAAAATCTGATACTGTTAGCAAAAGAAGGAAGAATAAATGTTAGATAGGTAAAAATAACAAAATCCACTTGGAAGGAATAGAAGAAAGTTTTTGGTGACAAACCATGCCATGACCTATTCAACACTTTTAATCAGGATCTTGGATAAAGACACTATTGGTGGACTTAGAAAACTAGGATATGAATGACTGGCCTACATTATAAAAGGTTTTATAGGTCATGACATATGGAAAAATCCTAAATTAAGGTTAAACAATGATTACATACATTATCAAACTCCCATTAAAATACCCCCAATGGCCGAAACCGGTTTGGCTCAGTGGTAGAGCGTCGGTCTGCGGACTGGAAGGTCCCGGGTTCAATTCCGGTCAAGGGCATGTACCTTGGTTGCAGGCACATCCCCGGTGGGGGATGTGCAGGAGGTGGCTGGTCGATGTTTCTCTCTCATCGACGTTTCTAGCTCTCTATCTCTCTCCCTTCCTCTCTGTAAAAAATCAATAAAATATATATATTTTTAAAAATACCCCCAATGGTGAAACAGTAGAAGAATCAAAATAAAAAATAACAAGCAAGGGTATATTGTTTTTTAACACTGGAAAATTAAAAACTGCCAACACAATACATTGCACAACTCCAAGAAATATTATTCATATAAGTTTATGAGAATGATGCTCTTGGAGTTGTGTAATTCTGCTTGTGCATCTGTCCATGGCAGTCCTGGAAACAAAAATATAATTATTAGAAAGGAGAAGAAAAATTATCATTATATGTAGATAATGTAATTTGTACAAAAATTTTAAGGATAGAAAAAACTATCAAAATAATTCATCTAGGTGGCATGATATAAGATCAATATAAAAAATACTAGAGGCCTTGTCAAAACTGGTTTGGCTCAGTGGTAGAGCGTCGGTCTGTGGACTGAAAGGTCCCGGGTTCGATTCCGGTCAAGGGCATGTACATTGGTTGCGGGCACATCCCCGGTAGGGGGTGTGCAAGAGGCAGCTGGTTGATGTTTCTCTCTCATCGACGTTTTTAGCTCTCTATCTCTCTCCCTTCCTCTCTATAAAATATCAATAAAATATATTTTTAAAAAAATACTAGAGGCCTGGTGCACAAAATTTGTGCATGGGTGGGGGGATGTCCCTAAACCCAGCCTGCCCCCTCTCAAATCTGGGATCACTCTTACAATCCAGGATTGCTGGCTCCCAACCACTCACCTGCCTGCCTGCCTGATTGTCCCTAACCACTTCTATTTGCCAGCCTGATCACGCCCTAAACACTCTCCTGCCAGCCTGATCGATGCCTAAATGCTCCCCTGCCAGTTCGATTGCCCCTAATTGCCCTCCCCTACAGGCCTGGTCCCCCCTTCCCTGCAGTACTAGTTCTCCCAACTGCCCTCTTCTGCTGACCTGGTTACCCTTAACTGCTGGCCTGATCACCCACAACTGCCCTCCCCTGCCAGCCAACTTGTGGCAGCCATCTTGTGTTCACATGGGAGCAGCCATCTTTGACCACATGGGGGCAGCCATCTTGTGTGTTGAAGTGATGGTCAATTTGCATATTACCTCTTTATTATATAGGATAGTGTTGCCTGACCTGTGTGGCTCAGTGATTGAGCATTGACCTATGAACCAGGAGGTCACAGTTCAATCCAGGTTGGGGGACATGCCTGGGATGTGGGCTCAATTCTCAGTGTGGAGCATGTAAGAGGCAGCGAATCAATGATTCCCTCTCATTGTTGATGTTTCTCTCTCTCTTCCTCTCTGAAATCAATAAAAATATATAAAACAACAACAACATAGTGTTTTTATACAAAAATATTATTAAGAGCATATAAGAAGAAAAGAATTCCTTTATGTTAGAAATAAACTTTCTCCAATCTACACACACACACACACACACACACACAAAATCTATGAGCAACTGATAAGATACTATAGACTGAATATTTGTGTCCCCACTAAATTCATATGTTGAATTTATTTCCCCAACATGATAGTATTTGAAGATGGGCTTTTGTGAAGTGATTAGGTCATGAGGGTAGAGCCCTCTTGAATGGTATCAGTATCCTTAGAAAAGAGACCCAAAGAATTTTCTCCCCACTTTCACCATATGAAGACACAGTAAAAAGTAAGTTGTCTATGAACCAGATACTAAATCAACTAGCACCCTGACCTTGGACTTTCTAGCCTCCAGAACTGTGGAAAATAAATTTCTATTGTTTATAAGCCACCCAACATATGGTATTTTTGCTTTAGTAGTTTAAGCAAACTAAGATATGAGACATACCATATTACTGAAGGGAAAAATGCATTCTGTAAACAAACATTTCATATATATATATAGTTCATCTTCACCTGAGGATATTTTTCATTTAGCATAGTGTTTTAATGATATATCCTTGTTATAACATCCCTGTTAATGGACATCTGGCCTGTTTCTCCTTTTGGGCTGTTATGAATAGTGATCTATGAACATGTGTGTCCATGTTTTTGTTTCAGTGCCTGATTTCAATTCTTTGGGTATAGAATTGCTGAGTCATATGATAATCATATATTTAACTTTTTGAAAAATGAACATGGGCATGTAGTGCCCATATGATATGGGCATGTAGTGGCCCATATCATATGATATGCACCATATCATATGATAATCATATATTTAACTTTTTGAAAAATGAACAAACTTTCCCACAGCAGCTGAATGATTTACATGCCCACTACATGGGGCATGTAATGCACAAGCATTCCCACTTCTTCCACATCCCCGTCAACACCTTCTAGTTTCCATTTTCTTAAATTGCAGCCAGTCTAATGTATATGAAGTGGTACCTCACTGGTTTTATTTATATTTCCCTAATAACCAATAACATAGTTTCAGATGCCTGCTGGCCATTTGCATATTATTTTTGGAGAAATGTCTATTAGAATACTTTGCCCATATTTTAACCAGATTATTTATTTGTTATTGTTAATCTGTAAGAGGTGGATTTTTCCCCCTAAAAGTTATAAAGGCTGAGTATTCTTTTTAAATCTTTATTCAAGGATATATATGTTTTTATTGATTTTTAAAGAGACAGGAAGGGAGAGAGAGAAATAAAGAGAGAGAAATATCAATATAAGAGAGAAACTTCAATCAGTTGTCTCCCATATATGTTCTGACTGGGGATTGAACCTGCAATGTAGTAGGTAGGTGCTCTTACCAGCAATCAAACCCACAGCCTTTTAGTATAATTATTCTCCAACCCACTAAGCCACCCGGCCAGGGCAAAAGCTTGTTTATTTTATATATATAGAAATACAAATTCTTTAAGGAACTTGTATTCATATTCTGAATACAAGTTCCTTAAAGAATTTGTATTTCATCCTACCTTTCATCATTCTCTCCTTCATTCAGGGTCAGATTTGCATCATGGCCTTATCTTCCTCTACTTAATCCCTAGTTTTGTAAATATGTTTTTCCCATTATGGAGATTATCTTTTTACTTTCTTGATAAATGTCCTTTAAAAAAAAGTATCTTTATTGTTGCAAGTATTATAGATGTCCCCCCTTTTTTTTCTTTCCCATTGACCCCCTCAATCCTACACCCAGCCCTCCCAAGCCTTAACCACACTATTGTCTGTGTTCATGGGATAAGCATATATACATGTAAGTTCCCAGGTTAATCTCTTCCCATCAACTATCAACCCCACCTTCTCTATGATATTTGTCAGTCTGTTCCATGCTTCTTCTTTAAAATATATATATATTTGTTAATATTCTACAGAGAGAAAGGGAGAGGGATAGAGAGTTAGAAACATCCACCAGCTGCCTCCTGCACACCCCCTACTGAGGATGTGCTCACAACCAAAGTACATGCCCTTGACAGGAATTGAACCTGGACCCTTCAGCACAGGTTGACGCTCTTTACACTGAACCAAACCAGTCAGGGCTTTTCCATGCTTCTATGTCTCTGGATCTATTTTGTTCATCAGTTTATTTTGTTCTTTAGATTCCTTATGAGTGAGATTACGTGATACTTGTCTTTCTCTGGCTGGGTTATTTTGCTTAGCATAATAATCTCTAGCCCTCCATGCTGTCTCAAAGGGTAATAGAACCTTCTTTTTTACAACTACATAATATTCCATGGTGTAAGCTGGGTCGTTTTCAGGTCTTAGCTATTGTAAATTGTACTGCTATGGACATAGGGTGCATATATTCTGATTGGTGTTTCAGGTTTCTTAGGATATATAATAAATGCCCTTTGATGAACAAAAGTTTTTAATTTTGATGAAGTCCAATTCTTCTACATTTTCTTTTGTTGCAGGTGCTTTTGTGTCACATCTAAGAATCCACTGCCAAAGTCAAGGTCATGAAGACTTACCACTATGGTTTCTTCTGAGAGCAACTGCTGACTTTGATTAGAGAGCTCCATGATGGCTTTTTAAAACCTTCCTTAGACTCCAGAGCAGTCCAGAATGCTTTCATCTTACCTTTCATCCTTCTCTCCTTCATGCGGGGTCAGATTTGCACCATGGTCTGACAGCCCTCCTTGCCTTCCCACACTAACTCCCCAGTTTTCCTCACTTCCCTTAATAATATCTTTGTACATTTAATCTTGTCTTGGTACTTGCCAAGACTAAGACAAGATGGAAAAGTTTGTCTATTTAAGAGAAATGTTTCAAATTTTGTCTATATTTATCAAGAGTAATAATTCAATTTCTAGGATTTAGTCTTCAGAGGAACTGGTAATCAGAGATACAAATAAAGCTTAAGTTTATGGAGAGGGCTGTTTCAAATAATCTTAAATTGTGGTTCAGAGTCTGGCATTTTGCTAAACATCCAGATGAGGCTGGTGTCTTGATCTTTCCACATATATTTTGCACAAGTTGATGTGATGAGGATGGGTAGTAACTAATGGAGGCTTGGGTACTTGGGTATCTGGGCCAGAGGCTAATGATAAGAAATATGGAAGAAATTATACTCTCCCTTTTTGCATAAGATGTGTGTCCTGGTGTTGCTCACAGTGAAGGCTGGTGGGGACTGTTTCCAAATCCAGCAATGGACACAACAAGACACAGTGTTTTGGGCAGGGGTCAGCCTGTCACAGAGGAAAAGTGGTCATGCTGAAGATCTTCCCTTAAAGGATTTGTGAGTAAACAGACAGGCAAAAAGGGTGCTGATGTCCCTGAGCACATGTAAATCACTTTCTAGAGTCTCTCTGGAGAAAACTTTGAAGAGAGGTTCAAGGTTAAGGACAAGCTGATGGGAACTGTTGAGCTCCTAGAACAAAGTTATATGCAAATACCAGAAAGCCTGCTCCCAGCTGGCTTGACATTAGGACTTTGATTATTTCACCCGGAGAAGTCCAGAGGTGGAGCAGCTCCTGGTGAAGCACTTCAAGGCTTCAGCTTGGCTTCTCCGCATTCTCCCTGCTCTGCCTTCCTCTCTGTACTCTCTTCTTTGGCTTGAGGCTGAAGGCCCAGAAAGAGATGGGCCTCCCCTCCCCTTTTTGGATGTTGTCGTGCTCTGGATAAAACAAAGGAGACATTCTTTTTTTCTGAGATAAAAAAAAAGACTTTTTTAAGAGACAGTTGATATTCCCCCATATTCTGTCAATCTCCCTGTGAATTTGAAGAAGCGCAGAGCTTTCTACAGGGCACCTGACAAGACACTACTATGAACCAGGTACTGAGTATCTAGCAGAAAAGTAGTCATAGAGATTGAGTGTATTTTCCACTTCCAAGTTCACCAAGGCCTTCCTCCATCTCACAAGGGTAGATCAATGTCCTCAGCTGTCCAGACAGTAGGGCATGGAAAGGCATAGAAGGAAGAATGAGGGTTCTTAAATAGTCTCTACTCTGGACTTCTCCCTTACTCCAGACTCGTACATCATTTGCTTAATGACATTTCTTCTTGAATGTGTAATAAGCATGTTGAATTCTCTATGTACTAAACCATGTTCCAATCTTCCTCCTCATGGAGTCATCCACCATTCAATAATTCCTCTCTTTCATAGTCTACAGCTAATTTATCAGCAAATCCCATTAGCCCTACCCTAAAATATGGTCATAGTCTGACCTTTTCCCATGTTCCCTACCTCCACCTGCCCAGCCTGCCAATAAGCTCTCCTGGATTATTTCAATGGGCTTTTAACATGTACCATCCTCCTTGAAGGCAAGGTTTTTATTAGTTTTCTTTACCATTTATCCTCAGATAAATTTGTAGAATTTCTTTCTATTCTTGGCCTCTGTTTTATTACAAATGCCTTTCATAATTTTGGGGTTGTCAGGTATCTGTTAATATTTGATATCTGCTAATAATTTGGAATTGGGTCTATAAAGCTGCTTGGAAGCTTTGGCTGTAATGAGTGGGCTAGTTTACTTTGTGTCTCACTGTACAGTGGTCTTGGTAAGTTCACTCTTAAGGAATCTTCAAAGTCAGTATCTATTTATTTTAGGGCTAAAGTAGTTCCAAATCTCCTGCCTGGAGGATAAGAGTCTGGCTGTTCATGTTCTTGGAACAGAAGGAAAATGTAACTGGTAAGGCTGGGGTGGGGAGTGGAGCAGTGGCTGTTACAGCATTGGGCATGCAACTCAGCACATGATTGCCTAATCCTTTGGTGCTTTAAAAGGCACAGTCTCATGTCTTCTTGTCCATGGATCCTCTTCAGAGAAAAAACCTCCAGTCTTCTTTTGTGATGGAGAAGGTAAATGCTTAGTGGAGTGGAATGGGGATGGGGTTTTAGGATAGAGCTGCTTCTCAAACATTCCATGTTTTATCATCCAGGCCTACTGGGGTGGTCTTGGTTTTGAGCCCTAGTGAGGCAATTGTACCCTCTAAAAACTGAAGAGGAGACAGACCCTGGGTTTCTCAAATTAATAATAAAATAAAAAAAGGAATGTTTGCCCTGTGCAGTGTGTCCAATGGTTAGAGCATCGGCCCATAGACCTGGATTGCAAGTTTAATAAAGACCTGGCATGAGGGAAGCAATCAGTCAATGTGTCTCTTTCACATCAATGTTTCTCTCTTTCTCACTCTCTCTCTCTTTTCTTCCCCCCACCCCTTCCACTCTCTCAAAATCAATGGAAAAAATATCCTTAGGGGAGGATTAACAACAACAAAAACAAAAACAATGGTCACAAATCAAAAGATTCCCTTCATACTTTAAAAGTTCAGCTTCAGGAAGGAAAAAAAAAGCCCTTTGAACACAAGGTCGTGTGCCTATCATGGAGGGCAATAAACTTAGACCTAAAGGTTTCTAATCTCTAGTATTTTCATCTGTAAGAGATACATATTGAACTTAAAACTCTGTTCCAAGGGGAAAAACATGAACTATAGAGAAAATATAAAGAAAAGCAATCACTTTCTAGAGACATTAAATATCAGTACAAGTTATGTCCTAAGAGATCACACTCCTCAGGTAAGCAGAGCTAAATAACAGAGTTGGGGGCACGGAATGGTGGCCCTGATCATGCCCCTCCAGGCTCACCTTCCCATCCTTATCTCAGTCTTAGGGAATATACTCTGGGGACAGCATGAAGACGGGGAGTAATATATGGGTGTGATTTCTGTGAGGGTGAGCGTAGAGTTACAGTTCACTTTCTTGACCTACCTTCCTGACTTCTACTACTATTTACATCCTTCCCAAGAAATGTATTTTTACATCAGGAAAATACCTCTTATCTTACAGCAATGGTCCCCATCAGTGACTATCAGTACTTAATTTAACATGTTCTTTTATACCTTTCAGTGAAATTCACAGATTCATAGCAACTAGTGATTAGAAGGAATTTACAGTTTCCCTCAGAGTGTGGGCTTTGTGATCAGATAGATTCTGGTTCTGTTTTGCTATATTTTTGCTGTGTGACTTTAGAAAGTTATTTGACTTTTGACTTTTGATCTCCTCATTTATAACGTGAGGATAGCAATAGCTCCCTCAACAATGATCCTGTCATAGTACCTAGCAACAATTAGGAGTCAGCTCTCTGGGCACAAAGATAATTGTCCATGATTTTTGAGAACTCTGTCCCAGAAGTTTTGAGATTTCTACAAGTATATTCACCTCTGGGCTTCTGCATCCTTCTTAGTCAGACAGAGAGCCTCCCAGTGTTCACCTAGTGTTGCCGTTCTCAGGGCACCTCATCTCCTTGAGGTTCTGACTCCTTAACTCCATTTCACTGTATCTTCTCTCTTGCCCAATTGTGTTGGCAATTAGTTTAAAAAAAAATCTTCAGAATTGGGGTATTTAGTAAGTGGTATCAGCAGTTTGATCTGTGCTATTTTTTCTGTAAAAAATGAATGGATGATTTTTCTATTCATTTTAATTGGAGAATATCAGGTTCAAAGTGCGAGAGAGGGAGAAAGAAGCAGCAGGGTAAGGTGGACTTGTAACTGAATGGCACTCTTCTGCTTTTTATTGGCAATACCTCTTCTTCTGTTGCCCTCACCACATAAATGAGTACAGTTGTAACATTTTTTTGCCATAAAAACCCTCACTCCCAAAAAGATAGGGCTTTACAAAAAATGCTAACATTCCTCAATAATACCCAAAAGGAAATTCAAGCTCATTTCAAGTCCAAAAGTGCATACAGATTAAAAGGGTGGCAGTTCACCCCCGAGAGTCCTGAGCAGGAGCAGGTCCCCCTTGGTAGAGGGTGGCAGCCTTAGCTGCAGCTTGTGAGTGTAGAGTGGGATAAAACTACCTCTTCAGGAAGAAAATCAAGTTCAAGACAACAGCTTCCTTCAACCTTAGCATTTGTTTCATCCATGCATAAAATTAAAAACAAACCCAAACTTTCCCCCAAAAAGCTTGTCTAGCTGCGATCCAGACTTCAAACAGCTCTGAAATGTCCTCTGCCTGCACACCAGATAATTCAAGGGAGCCAAAGAGTGCCCAGGAGGAGACTTTGTATGGGAACTTTAACTTCCCATTCCATTTGACTTTTGGTCTTTAAAATACAGGTCAAATCAATGAATTTAATGAAGGCCGTTTAACACAATGGCTTCGCCTTGCATTTTGACCCACATAAAGGGGAGGCAGTCCAGGTCACAAAGCTTTAGCAGAACTTTAAGTGGTTAGTACACAAATGTGACAGAATGTTTAGAATCTCAGAGACTTGCAAGACCTATTGACAAGCAGTTAAAAGTATTTGAAATAGCTGCATGAATGAACTTTGATAAGGTAGCACTATTGTCTTCCATTGTCTCTTTCTCTTCATACGAAAACTCCCCCAAAAGAACAAGAGTCAATGAATGTGAAATGTAGTGTCAGTTTTACTGGACTCTGGATGCTTTTCAGCACTGTGGACTTTTTGTGGTGAGTTCATGCTATTTAAAAGTATTCTTCCCTCTGAGTTTCAACTCTTGCAAATGGCGGCTTTTCAGTCTGCTACCCACCCAAGTCTATTCCAATTGCTTTCATGCCATGAATAGCTCTTTAAGTAAAAAGAACAGAAGATCAATTTCATTATTTTTGCTTCTTCTTGACACTTGGATTTTTCAAGAGGGAATGCACCCTTGCTTACCCTTTGCCTCAGTAGAGGGGTGGTGGTTGAATTTGCCATGAGAGGAACTGAACCACATTATTCTAAAGCCTGAAGATGGTGCCCTTCATGCCAAGAGCACGAGCAGGAAGCTGCATTCCGGAAACTGCCACCCACTCTTAAAACTGGGAGAGATGAGGAGACTCAAATAAAATCTAAATAAATGTCAATTTTTTAAAAAGTGTGCAGGGAAGTGTCTTCTCAATCTAAACCAATGCCTTGGGAATTAGCATGAGCCAGTCCCCTTTATTGCAAGGAAGGCTTGTTACCAAGGATCATCTATACCTGTATATATATATATATATATATATATATATATATATATATATATAGCTAACAGACATTTTTTTGAAGCTGTGTCTAAAATATCAGTTCCCGGGGGCCTCCGCCATTGTTTGGAAACATCCTCAGCCTGTCAGTAAGTTGCATGGAAACAGTGGTGGGATGCAAAAAGTCTACAAAGACCCCATCTAAAGAGCCATGTGTTGGTTTCACAGGGTCTCGTAGTTCTAAGATTTGCTAAATATGCTTTGGGGGTTTTCTCAGTAAATCTCTATAGATAGATTTTATTGTATTTTACCCTTTTGTCTGGTTTTTGTGTGTGTGCTTGAAATTTCTCCCTTATTCATTGACCAGTAACTTTCTGTCACCCATCTTTGACTTTTCTCCTTACATCTGCATTTAAGCTGTCATTTACTTCTGCTGTTCCCTCCTCTCAATATCTGACAGCTAAAGCCTTCATGCGCTTTTATCCCTTTGTGTTTGCATTATGACATAACCTGTGCAAAGTGGCCCAGCTCCCCAATTCTTGTATGTAAAATTTGCAACATTTTTTGAGACGGGTCAGTGCCCATTTTTTGGATCCTTTTCTTTATCTGAGTACCGTGTTAAAACTTTTTGCAGATGTGGCCTATTCAGGAGCAGGCTGTGGCTGCATGCAGAGATGGGGAAAAGAAGAAAAGGCCTTCCTATTTTGTGATTGCCATAGTAACTCAAACATTGCCAGTGTGTTTTCGGTCCCCCTGGCTGCAGCCTGTGAGCTTGATTTCCTGTGCAATCAAGCCCTCTACTGGAGATCGTGGCTCGTATGACACAGGGCTCCACAGAGGACAGTGTGCTTGTTAGGCCTGAAATTAAGCATTTCACTTTAAAATAATACCCATTTGTATCCATTTTGTTCAACATAACAACAGCTGCTGTCCCTGGAATGACAGACTTGCCTTTTTAACCAAAGCTTCATATGACATTTATGAATGAGGCCGGATCCATTCATTTGCAGTTTGAATTCACAGTAGTTATTTTTACTGTGTTTTTTTTTTCTTTCCCAGCATATGGGTGAAATTCAACATGATTCAAGTAATTATATACACAGTTCATGAGGAGGAAAAAGCCAGCTTTGTTTGTATCATCTTTTTAAAACTAGTTAGTGAACTTTAGTGTGCTTTTTTTTAAAGAAGGCAAATATAGAAGATGAATTTTAAAATGTTTATTGCCTTAAAAATAGTAAGTATTATGAAAGAAGAGGCAATGTTGTCACAAGGTTTTGTTTTTTTTAACTCATTTTTGGGTAAACAACTAAAAACATCAATCCAAGTTTCTCAGAGGGGAAGGGGCAGGAAGATCTTGGGCAGAGGCCTCTGGCTAAAGTCATTAAAAAATTACACCTCTGAGTTCTTCTCTGTTTTGCTTGCCAAGTGCTCAGGACCCAGAAAAATGAATAAAACTTCAAGGCATTATGCAAGTGAAATGGTTGATTTGGCACAAAAGACCAAATGGCAATCCTTGCAGAGTAGTCTGCTCTTTCACAATGTTGTTAGTATTAAGAAAATGGTCTATGTTGTCACAATGTTAACCAATAAATCCTGGTGATGTGTGAATAACAACAACACTAGTAGCTCTTCTCTTCTTTTTCTTCCTCTTCCTCCGTCTTCTTTCCCCTCTTCTTCTTCTTTACTTATCACCATCATCACCACCATCATCATCATATTCATCCCCCTCCTCACTATCATCAGATTTACTAAACCACTTTTTCATATCATGTCACCAAAAGTTTTCTATCTCAACTTGAGTTTGGAGAAGCAGTAAGAAATCAACCTATTTGAACCTAATTGCCAATTTGTAAATCATTCAGCTAACAACAAGAATTTGACCCTGTGAATTTAATGTCACTTAACAATGCTCCCCTAATCTGAAAATAAAAAGAACCTGAAAGGGTGGATGGGTGGGGAGAGATTAATGAAAGAATTTATATGCATATATGCATAACACATGGACCACGCCAATAGTGTGGCAAGGGCCTGGGGTGGGGAGAGGCTGAGGAAGGGAGTCAATGGGTGAGGAAGGGATATTTGTAATACTTTCAACAATAAAGATAATTTTTTTTTAAAAAGTACTTGAAAGGATGATTTCCATAATCCGGAAGTTTCTATTTCTCTCAACATTTAGAAAATTAAAATGTCTGTTTCTAGTCATGAAGTTTGGACAAGTTATTCCACCCTCCCTTCTTTATCCCAATTTGTAGAAAATAAGAATGAGGACTTCCAATAAATAAGGTGGTGTAGGTAAATGAGTACTCAGCTCCTCCCAAACCACATCACAATTACAACTAAACTACAGAATGACCTGAAATCTAGCTGAATGAAAGTCCAACAATATGGATTTAAAGAAGAACCCACATTGAGATTGGTAGGAGGGACAGAGATGTGGAACAGGCTAGTCTCACACCCCCATGTGGCAGACAAAAATTGGGAGAGACACATCAACTGGAGAGGTGCCCCCTGAGGAGCAAAGGGACCCAAGCTCACACTAGTGCATCCAGTGCAGGGTTCCAGTGCCAGGAAGATAATCCAGATAACCTCCGGCTATAAAAACCAATGGAGATTGTATCTGAGTGAGACAGAGGGCTGCTTGAGTCCCAGGCAGTTTCTTTTAAAGGGCCCTGCATGGACTTACTCAAATTCACTTCCTCTGAGATCCAGTGAGGGGAAGCAACTTGGAAGCAGCAGCGACATATAGGTAAAAACTGAATGCCTGGCATCAGGGTGAGAGCTGAGGGGACAGTTTTCTGTCAGACAAAAGTGCTGGTAGAGTGTGGGGAAGCATGGGACTTGGTTGGAAAGTCTGGAAGAAGAAATTTTGGAAAGTCAGATGCCTCTGGGGGACCTTGCCGAAGGTGGCAGCCCCTGCCTTGACTTTTCCAAACAAGTCTGAGCACACACACCTACCTCAAGCCGCCAGGTGTTTTACTAGAATCTTTATGTTTAGACTTCAAAGCATTCTTTCTTAAAGGATGCATATGTTTTCTCAAGGATGCTTACCCTGCTGATAGTATCTATTAGTTAATTTTAGTTCAAGCTGTTATTACAATAAAAACCAAAGAAAACAGATTAGCAGGGCTACTCGGTGACAATAGCCAAGAAGTCCCTTAGCCTTTCTTTCACAAAAACATGTCAGAATAATAATTCATCCATCGTTCAGGATCTGCTAAGTCAGTCCTGACAGTAGAGAACATTTTTCCTTTTCTGAGCCCCTCTCCCCACAGAGGCAGGCACCATATCTGAATCTCCATCAACATAGCTCACACTGTTTGCCCCACCCTGATGATTCCCTGAGATGCCCACACCACCCAACTTATGGGTTCACCCAAGCTTTTTCCAGTGGTTTTTCCACATGAATGGCCTGTCTTGGCTTATGATTCAGACTTTACTAAAATGTCTCAAACAAGCAGCATCTGACCTCAGTGTGCCTTGTACCTTTCACAAAGTGGCCCCAGGCACCCTGCACTAGCAGCAGATGACCTAGGTTTGCATCTCCTGAACATCTTGAAGCCCAGCACAAGTAGCTGCCATCTGCAGATTGCTTTGTAACTCATGCTAGGTCACCCCAAGCAGAATATAGTTGTCGGTTGACCTTGGCCTGTACCTACAAGAAGGCCCCAAATCCAGGATACCTGGTGGACAGTTTCAGACCACGTCAAAGCACTACCCAACAAACTTCCACAAATGACACACTCAAAGGGCAAACTCAATGGGCTCCAGAACCCTGCTAAAGTAAGTCCTGTTCCATGGGGTGGGTTCCTGCACAGCTGATCCTCCATGGTGGTCAGTGTTCACAGCCAGTCCTTGCAGTCAATTTGCCTTATGGTAAATCACTCCCATTACCATGCCCATAGCAATCAAGGCTCAACTACAACCAGAGGGTGAAAATAGCCCATATGGGGATGAGGCACACAGAGTGCTCAGCTTGACTGGGAAGGCTGTGCCATTGGACCCTAAAAACATTTACTACATAGGGACACTCTACCAAGCCCAGGAGACATAGAAGCTATACCTAATACACAAGGAGACTGCCAAAATGAGGAGACAAAGAAATAGGTCACAAATGGGAGAACAGAAGAAATCTCCAGAAAAAGAACTAAATGAAATGTAAACAAAAAAATTACCAGATGCAGAATTCAAAACACTGGTTATAAAGATGCTCAATGAACTTAGTGAGAACTTCAATAGCATAGAAAAGGACATGAAAATCATAAAAATAACCAGTCAGAAATGAAGGATATATTAACTGAAATGAAGAATAATATACAGGAACCAACAGTATAGTAGATGAAACTGAGAATTAGATCAGCAATTTAAAATATAAGAAAGCAAAAAACACACAGAATAGCAAAAAGAAAAAAGAATTTTAAAAAATGAAGATAGAATAAGGAGCTTCTGGGATAACTTCAAGTGAACCAACATTCTCATCATGGTGGTACCAGGAGAAGAGAGATAGTAAGACATCGGAAACCTATTTGAGCCCAGCTGGTGTGGCTCAGTGGTTGAGGGTTGACTTATGAAACAGAAGGTCATGGTTCAATTCCTAGACAGGACACACACCTGGGTTTTGGGCTCAATCTCCAGTGGGGGCGTGCAGGAGGCAGCCAATCAATGATTCTTTCTCATTGTTGATGTTTATCTCTCTCTCCCTCTCTCTTCCTCTTTGAAATGAATAAAATATATTTTTTTAAAATCTATTTGAAAACATAGTGACAAAAAACTTCCTCGACCTGGTAAAGGAAATAGACATGCAAATCCAGGAAGAACTGAGAGTTCCAAGCAAGATGCACCCAAAGAGGACCACACCAAAACACATCATAATAAAAATGCCAAAAGTTAAAGACAGAGAGAATCTTAAGAGCAGCAAGAGAAAAGCAGTTAGTTGCCTACAAGTTAGTTGCCCATAAAACTGCCAGCTGATTTCTCAACAGAAACTTTGCAGACCAGCGGGGAGTGACAAGAAATATTCAAAGTGATGAAAAGCAAAACCTACAAACAAGATTACTCTACCCAGTAAAGCTATGATTTAGAGAGAAAGGACATATAAAGAGTTTTCTAGACAAGGAAAAGCTAAAGGCGTCCATCACCACCAAACCAGTATTATATGGAATATTAAAGGATCTTCTTTAGGAAGACGAAGAAAAATGATAAAAATATGACCAATAAAAAGGCAATAAGTACATATCTATCAACAATTAAATCTAAAAAACAAAACAAGGGAACAAACAAAATGGAAATAGACTCATGGATACTGAGAACATTTTAATGGTTGCTAGATGAGAGGGATTAGGGAGATAGATGAAAAAGGTGAAGGGATTAAGAAGTACAAATTGGTTGTTACAGAATAATCATGGAGTTGTAAAGTACAGCATAAGGAATATAGTCAATAATCTATAATAATAAAAGCAAAATATGCAAATTGACCAAATGGCCAAACAGCAGAATGACTATCTGGACGATCTTCTGGAAGACCATGCTAGGACACACATTGGTGCCAAGCCAGTCAAGGTGGGTGCAATGCGATTGGTCAGGGGGTCCCATAATTGCCCCACAGAGGGAGGCCCAGGCCACTGGCCAGCAGGGCGATCAATTGTGATCGCCTCAAAGAGGGAGGCTCAGGCCATCAGGCAGGGAGTGATCAATGGGTGGGGCTCCAGGATCACCCCTAAGAGGGAGGCCCAGGCCACCCTCTGTGGGGCAATTGATGTGGGAGCTCCATTGAACTGGGGCACCAGGAGTGGGTGTGTGGTGGCAAACATGGGCAGCAGCAGGCCAAGGCAGGTGTGGGTGGGGAGTGGAGCTGTGAGGCAACTGGGGCCACGAAGGCCTACTCTTGCATGAATTTCATGTATCAGGTCTCTAATAATTATGTATGATGTCAAATGGGTATGAGATTTATTGGATGATCACTTAGTTATATAATGCCTAGTCAATGGAGTGTATATATGAAATTAATAAAATATTATATGTCAACTGTAATTGAAAAATAAAAAAAGAATTTAAATTTTAAAAAGGGAACATCTATAATACTTTCAACAATAAAGATAAATTTTTAAAAAAGAAAAGGAGAATGAAAAGCAGTATTAACAGGACTAATATCCAAGGAAACTATCTTTCTTTGAGACCCACAGCATTTGTTTTACAACTCATTTGAAGTTATCTATTTTACAGAAAAAGCATTAGATCAGTACAAATTATATGAATTTGGGCTGGAAAAACCTAAACTCACATATAATATATTCTATTATAATTTTATTGTAATAAAATTATAATAAAATATATGCATGAGTGGCATTACATATGTATTTTATAGAATTTCTCAAAAATATTTTTGAGAAACATTGATTTTTGTAAACATCGATGAGGAATACCAATATATTTAAGCAACAGTAAACAAACAAGATTCCACTCATCAATATATATATATATATATATATCCAGACTATAGTCAGAAGTAAATTCTGGAGTAGAAAACATTCTGTATCTAAAGTGCTTAGTGATGAGTTTGGCACACAGGGAGTACCATAATGTGCTAATGATTTTTATTATCCTAGTAATTCTATTCATCCATTTATTCAAATTACTTGAAACAACATAGGATTGGCAACACTTGTAAAAAGTAAACTCTTCAATAACTTATTTACTTAAGAACCAATGGGATTCTTAAATTAATTCTTAGCTATGTACACACTACTGAATAGATATTTCTTCATCCACTTGTTTGTTTATGCTGAAACTTTATAGATTAAGTCTTTCTCTGTGAATATATATTAAGCACAGTGCTAGGCACTAAGGGCAAAGAAAAGCAGCTCTAAGACTCACTGAACAGACACTGAGTTGGGGAGGCAGCTAGACACAATGACACTTCCCAGCAGTGTGTCATGGTGAGTGGAGTGTGTTCAAGGTGTAAGGGACGTGTCTGACTGTAAAGAAGGGAGGACATCACTCATCTAAAACCAGAGGATGAGTGTGGTTTGCAATTTGGATGGTTGGGGGGAAGATAAGATAGGCATGATAAAGAATTCTAGGAAGATGAACCCAAATGTATAAAAGCATGGAGGTATGAGAGGATAGGCTTTCTACAGATAAAGAAGTCAGGGTAGTTGAAGTATTCTTTCAATCTCCCCCTCCAACTTTTCTAAGTAAATAATTTATTTAAACACACAGCAACGATTTATTGCATTCCTATTAATAAGCAAGTAACCAGGTCAATAGAATAAATGAATTAATCACAATCTCTACCCCCCAAAAGACTCCCAATCTACCATTTTAAGTCTAACAAGGTAAAAATATGCATTCTGAAACAAAGATGGATTTCCTGCACTCATTTAAAATTTTTTTAAAAAATATATATTTTATTGATTTTATACAGAGAGGAAGAGAGAGGGACAGAGAGTTAGAAACATCCATGAGAGAGAATCACTGATCAGCTGCCTCTTGTACACCCCTACTGGGATGTGCCCGCAACCAAGGCACATGCCCCTGACCGGACCTGGGACCTTTCAGTCCACAGGCAGACGCTCTATCCACTGAGCCAAACCAGTTTCAGCATCATTTATAAGTTTGAGGATTAGCTATGGTCACTCTTAACTATGGCCAATCTTTTGTTATGTGCAATTTGAAAGTACCAGTATGTCATGTTCCCTGGAAGCCCTGTGTCTGTGTGCCGTGTGCATCCTCTGTATGTGTAGGGACAACTTTTGGATGGGGCTTTGTGGAGGACCCTTGGGTAGGACCGCATTTCTGTGGGTTGCAGAAGCCTTGGGGATAGCAGAGAGACAAAGAAGGGGTGGGAGTGTGTGAGGGTGAGGGTGAGGGTGTGTGTGTGGGGGGGGAGAGGGGGGGCGCCCAGGGGGCCAGGCCTGAGATGAAGAACAGCACAAACAGGAGCCACTCCAGCCTTCCTTCTCCAGTGAGTGCCTCTCTCGGTCTGTACTCCTCACACGTCCTGTCCTCTCAGCTCCCCACCCCAGCGCTAATCAAATATTTAGGATAAACAGTATTATTCCCAATTTGTTAGTGTGTTATTTTGCAATTGCTTTTGTTAATTTAAGTTTACTTGATTAGCTTATCTAGATCACTGCTACTCTGCAGGACTCTGGTAGAAGATATTATTTCTTCACACTTTTAATATAATATCCCCAAAATGATATTAAAGCACAGTGCAAGGCACAAATTTCCCAATTTGAGAATTAGAGAAATGATCAGAAAATCTACCTATGTTAGCCTAATTGTCAATTTGTAAATTCACATCAGCTAACAACAAGAATTTGACCCATGAATTGAGCATCATGTAGTGAATCCCACTCTGTGCTCAGGATGAGTCAGGTTATGGGTGAAGGGCTGGAGGAGGAAGGACTGCTCCCACCACCGCCTGAATAGCACTTACAGAAATTGTAATTTAAGTAATAATATGGAGCATTGCTTGATTTATCAGTGTCCCTTGCTAGAATGTAAGCTCCATGAGGGAAGATTTTCTGTTTTCTGCTGTAACTCCAAGCTGATTAAAGTACCAATAAGATAGTAGTCATTCAACAAATATTTGCTGAGTGAGTGAGTGAATGTATCCAGCAACACTGCTGTTTCAGATTCTATGTGATCCTTCCAGCAGCCATGTGGCCACCTCTCATCCCCCACACCTGAACATAACAGGTCTTCACCCAGGTCTTTCTTGGGCCACCTACCATGCCTGCTATAAGGCAACATCCACCCTCATTTCCTAGTTGAAACAGAAAGACACATGCCCCCCCCCCTTGCACACTTTGTATAGCCTCTGTAACCCTATTCCCAACTGTCCCAAACTGTGACAGGCCTGTGGTTATGACATCTAAGATAAAAGCACTCTATAAATGTTCACAATGCTTATTCATCTGCAGTACCTCTAGACCAGGGTTCTCAGCCCAAGATGCACCATTAAAATGATTTGGGGGGAGGATTGCAACAAGATGGCGGCAGAGGTAAATGCCTAGCTGCAGCCAAAATCAACAATTTCAAAAAATACAACTAAAATATAAAGTGGACACTATTCAGAACTACAGGAAAGTTGACTGACTGGAAATTCTACAACTAGAAGGAAAGAGAAAACCTGAAGGACAATCAGAGGAGCTGTAAAAGCTTAAGGTACGGAGGCACTGTGCGCACGGGGAGAGGACGGAGCTGGAGAGGAGGAGCGGCTGAGTGCCTGACTGGCATTCCCTAGCGGGAAGGAGATAAAAGCTCTGAACTGTGCTGAACCCCAACTCCAACCGCACTGAACCCCAGTTCTGGGCGAGACCCTGGGGTCCAGGCTCATACAGAGGGAAACTGGGCTGTAAGGCGGAAGCTCAGCGGAGCGGCGAAGGGCTGAGCCCCAGAGTCGCGCACATTGCGCGCAGAGGACAGACTGTTAGCTGAGCTGCTGAATTGCCCCAGCGGGAAGGACTCAAAAGCTCAGGACTGTGCTGAGCCCCAGTTCTGACTGCACTGAACCCCAGTCCTGGGCAAGACCCTCGGGCCCCAGCCTCATACAGTGGGAATCTGGGCTGTAAGGCGGAGCCCCAGGAGTTGCGCACATTGCGCGCACAGAGGACAGACGGTTGATTGGGCCTCGAGATTGCCCTAGCAGGAAGGAGACTTAAGCTCCGGACTGCTCTTAACCCCACTTCCAACTGCTCTGAACCCCAGTTGTGGGCGTGTTGGGGGAGAGACTAGACTGTCTGGTAGCAGGCGAAGCTCTAGGGTGCCTTCACTGAGACTCAGGAACCTCCGAGGGCGGGGCTAACCGGAAGCCAAGGCTGTAGGCTTCACCCTGAAACTGCCCCATCCAAGCTGAACTCAGAGGCTTTTGCAGGTTCCCAAGTCTAGTGGAATAAGGTTGTCTCCTGGCATAGACACAGCTGATCCTCCCAAACTACCAACTCAGGGAAGCAGCGAAAATGTCAAAACTTGGAAGCAGATCACAAACGAAAGAAATGGAGGACAAAAAGCGACTGTATATAGAGTTCAAAACCACGCTTATAAGGTTGTTCAACAATCTCTTAGAAAAGGCGGATAAAATAAATGAGACCTATGAGGATATGAAAAGGGATCAACAAGAAATAATAAAGGGTCAACAAGAAATAATAAAGGGTCAACTAGAAATGAAGAATACATTCTCTGAAATAAAAAATATTATACAGAGTCCTAAAAACAGATTGGAAGATTGCAAGAATCAAGTCCAAGATTTGGAACACAAAGAGCCAGAGGACACTCCTCCACAGAAGCAAGAAGACAAGAGAATCCAGAAAGTTGAAGATAATGTAAGAAACCTCTGGGACAACTTCAAGCGAACCAACATCAGAATTATGGGCATCCCAGAAGATGACAGAGAGCAAGACACCAAAAACATATTGAAAGAAATAGTGACAGAAAACTTCCCCCACCTGGTGAAAGAAATAGACTTACATGTCCAGGAAGCACAAGAACCCCAAACAAAAGGAATCCAAAGAGGACCACACCAAGACACATCATAATTAAAATTCTAAGAGCTAAAGACAAAGAGAGAATATTAAAAGCAGCAAGACAAAAGCAGGTAGTTACCTATAAAGGGGCACCCATATGACTGTCAGCTGATTTCTCAACAGAAACCATGCAGGTCAGATGGGAATGGCAAGAAATATTCAAAGTGATGAATAACAAGAACCTACAGCCAAAAATACTCTACCCAGCAAAGCTATCACTCAGAATTGAACGCCAGATAAAGAGCTTCACAAATAAATTTAAGCTAAAGGAGTTCATCACTGCCAAGCCAGAATTATATGAATTGCTAAAAGGGGTTCTTTAGGAAGAGGAAGAAAATAAAGATAAAAATTATGAACAACAAATACGTAACTATCAACAAGTGAGTCTAAAAACCAAGGGAAGTAAAAATCATGATGAACAATATTAACTGGTGAATATAATAGAATCAGAGGTATGGAAGGGGAGTGGACTGATGATTCTCGGGGAAATGGGGAGTGGGGCGGGGCTGGAAGAGACGAACATAAACTGCACCTATGGATGAGGACAATGGGGGATGGGGAAAGGGCAGAGAGTTGAATGGAAACTTGGTGTAGGGGAGCAATGGAGGTGGGGGGATGAGGAACATTTGTAATAATATGAACAATAAAGATTTATTTAAAAAAAGAAATAAAATAAAATGATTTGGGGGGCCGAAACCAGTTTGGCTCAGTGGATAAGAGCGTCAGCCTGTGGACTGAAAGGTCCCGGGTTCGATTCCAGTCAAGGGCATATACCTGGGTTGCGATCACATCCCCAGTAGGAGGTGTGCAAGAGGCAGCTGATCAATGATTCTCTCTCATCAATGTTTCTAACTCTCTATCCCTCTCCTTTCCTCTCTGTAAAAAATCAATAAAAATATATTTTAAAAATAAATAAATAAATAAATAAATAAATAAAATTATTTGGGGGAGCTTTAACTCCAGATACCCAGGTGGTACCCTATGCCCAGTCAAATCAGAATCTCTGGAGGCTGCACTTAGACTGAATATTTTTAATGTTCTCTAGATTAGTCCAACATGTGGCAAAGGTTGACAATCTCTTATCTGGAAAGTTGTCATAAACTCTTCCTATTGGGTTTGGAGTTCTACACATCTGTGATTGGAAGCCCTCGGTGAGTGGGGATGTGAAGGGTCCTTCTGTCTGTGCCTTCCCTCCTCACAACCTCCTCAAAGAGCCATGAATTGGACCTTTTCTCTCTGACTTGGATTGGCTCTGGGAAGCAAATGATTATGCCTTATAAAGCTTGAAGCTACTGCTCTGGGATAGTAGCTGGAGGTTTCCAGGAATGTGATGAGGGAAGAAGAGGGTAAATTTGGGGATCAGGGGGAAAAGCCAAAGAGGCAACAAGATAAGCAGCCCCCAGAAAAAGGCTGCCTAGGAGATTTGGTCCCCTACTCAGACCTTGAAGGTGTTTGATCTCAATATCTAAGGCAGCTACAACTGAATCCGTCTTACCTGCATCCCACAGCCTGTGGGGACTAATGAGGCTGAATAATATTCTATTGTACGGAGAGACCACATTTTGTTCATCCACACATCATCCATCGAAGGACATTCAGCTGCTTCCACTTTGGCAACTGTGAAGAGAGCTGCTGTGAACGTAGTGCACATAGCTCACTGTTCAAGTATATTTCTACAGCCACCCGTGGTCCCACTCCTCACCCTGCCCGGTCTTTTCTGCCAGTCTGCGCCTGGCACACCGTGCTCTTCTCTCCCAGTTTCATGGGCACAGAGAGAGGACCCTGAGATGCAGCTCCTCCCCTCATGTCTCCCAGGCCAGGCTCATCACCCCCACCTCCCTGCCTTGCTCCCAAGTCACCAGGTGAGAGCTCATGACACATGGCCCCTGCTCCCCTCAGAAATGCCCTGCTCAGTAGAAAAAATACAGCAGCATTTGTTCTGGCCTGACTACCCAGATGAGAAGACCCATAAAATTCATATGTAGAAATAGAGTAAAAAAATAATAATAATAATAGCCCTAAAATTATCACAAGGAAATGACAGTGATTCAGTCCCCAACTCTTTCCCTTTCTTTTATTTTGTTTTTTTTTGTTTGTTTGTTTGTTTGTTTTGTTGTTTTACTTCTGAGGGGAAAAAAAGCCACAGAAGGGTTAAATACTTTGCCATGAGATGGGATCAACTTCTCCAATTTGTGGTGGCCTGATTGTCCCCAGGCCTGCACTGTGTGAGGGATGCCACAGCTCCTTTGTTGATTATAATGACTCATCTTCATTATTGTTCTAATACTCCTTAAAAAAACACCCTAATCTTTCTCTGGTGCCAATGACTGCCACAGTGCGGGACGCTTTAGTTCTCTCCTCTCTGTCTTTCCCTTAACCCCCTATTGTTGCCATAGTCACGATGGGACGATAGCCTGTTTCTGTACTGTACCGCCTGAGGTTATTGTTTAAATCTGTATTATTCCACTGTTCTGAAGATTTACATTTTTAATGGCTCGTTTATGTAATCCCATAAATAAAGTAGCAAAAAAAGCATCCCACACAAATGAGTGAATCAGAGTTTGTAAAAGGCTCCTGAGGCAGGTCAGCCAGGGTCTCAGCTGCAGGGCCTTGATTGGTGTGGCCGGTTGAAGCCAGGGTGGCAGTGGGCTTAAGACCACCCAGTCAGTGCCCAAATGGGGCATTACCAAGGAATAGCGGGATGGTGCTGGAGTTCAATCTCCCCTATTTATCAGAGAACACAGTTCTCCTACAAAATCCATTTTAGTCTGAGACTCATTTACCTTATTGCTTTGACAGCTGCACCTCTCTGGCAGAGAAGTTTCTACGATTAGCTTTTTCCCTTGTAGCAGCTGATGCTGTGTGCTCCCCCCACCCCTCCTTTCTTCTTCTTAACCAATATATTCCTGGGGCTGCTAAATTCTCTCTAAAGAGCCTGTGAATTCAAGCACCTGCCTCAAGAATGTGTTTGACACACTGAACAGAGATATAGTTGGAACAATTCACTGTGAGGCTTCCCTTCACCAGCTTCTCGCTACATACTCCCTCCGCCACGAATGAAAAGCCTTAGTGAACCTTAGCTCCTTTGGGGAAGTTTGTACTAATTAGGCACAAATGAAAAAGTGGCTAAAATGGAACCGAATCAGCATGTGTCTAACAATCTCTTCTGGTCTCTACCCAGCTTAGACGCAAAACTGTAAGTCACTGTCCTCCAGCTTGGTGGACATCTGGGCTCCCGAATACTTGTTCAACAGCCACTATGTAATGTTGTCACTGGAAACATTTTTGCTTTTGGACATAACAGCAAAGCCTACCACAAACCAGAGTCCTCTGTCTTCCTCTGTCTGGAGTTCCTGGCTCTGCACAGACTTAAATCTCTATGTGCACAGTTGCCAACACTGATGGTTTGGAAGTGGTTTGGGACAGAACCCATAGAAAAACAGAAGACTTAAAGTGCTCTAGATGCTCATAAATATCATAATCTAGTCAAATTCAGTAAAAATTTAATTTATTAAGAGTAATATCTAAGAAAAAAGCATTCAACCTCCAACTTCCCTATTTTCTCCCCACAGAGAGAAGACTTCTAACTTTTGCAAAATGCGAATTCTAACCTGTAATGTTCATCTTGGGGGTTTGTGGGAAAGAAAAAGGCTTTTTTTTTTTTTTTTTTTTTTTACCTTTTTGTGGAAGGAAAAGCACTGTGCAAGTCGAAGGAAAATCATAGGATTTGTTGTCTGATTTCCTCAAGAAAGATGGGGTGACAGAGTGAAACCAAGGGTTCTTATGACTTTGCTGAGATTTAGTTTTAAGTCCTAGCCTTGGAAATTACTCTCTTTCTCTCTCTCATCCCCTCAGAAACCTAGCTTCCCCCAGTAATCAGTAATCACCGAGGCAGCAGAAAGAGGGCAGCTGGGACCTAATAGCCACCTGGTTCAGAGCTCTGGCAGGCTAAAGATAACATTAAAAAAATAATTTTTATTTTTTAATTACAGTTGACATATGATACTACATTAGTTTCAAGTGTACAATTCGGTGATTAGGCATTTATATAACTTACAAAGTAGGCACTTCAATAAATCTAGTACCCATCTGACACTATACATAGTTATTACAATATTATTGATTATATTCCCTATGCTGTACTTTACATCCCAATGACTGTTTTATAACTACTAATTTCTACTACTTCTTTTTTTTAATAATGCAAAAATAAGTTTATTTGTACACACACCAATGAAGGAAAGCAGTCTTCTGTCAAATAGAATAGATCAAGATTCTTAAGTGGATGATTTGGGACCTACTACAATGGGAAGACTTGCTTTGCTGCCTCTAGATGTTAGGTCTGTTTACCTAACACATCAGCAGACTTTTCAAATAGGTCTTCCTGCTCTTGGGCCTGATTTTCTAATTCCTTACGATATCCTACCTGGCATTGCAGGTGGTTTGTTTTACTCCTCCATTCATCCAGGTACTTTCCATGAAGCATAAGACATCATATTCACTTTTTTGGCAAAAGCTGTGGTCTTCAGATCTAGCAGGAGCTTGGTTAACTGGTTCTCTAATTCCAGGGCAGACTCTAGAGCTTGTATGCTGATTTGCCAGTTATTTATCTCGGGCTTTTTAAACATTGGAAGGCAGATTTTACTTTCACATTCTCTTAGATATCTTAGGAATTGCCTTCCATTTTCCCTTTTCACCTCAGCTTGATCTTCAAAGAATGTAGCAAAAATAGGTTGTACTGAGTATTCAATGGGATTACAGGCCATAAATAAATAAGCATCACTGATGTGCAGCTCAAAAGATGCCACGTGATTAATAGTAACCCTCCACTCCTCAGAGATCTGGTGCTCGGCTGCCATCCCAGCTTTAGAAAAACCAGGCATAAACAGTGCTCAGTTTGTACTTCTTAATCCCTTCATCTTTTTCACCCATTCCCCAATCACCCTCCCATCTGGCAACTGTCAAATGTTCTCTGTATCTATGAGTCTGTTTCTGTTCTGCTTGTTCATTTATATTGTTTTTTTTAGATGCCACATATAAGTGAAATCATATGACATTTGTCTTTCTCTGTCTGACTTATTTCACTCAGCACAATACCCTCAAGGTCATTCCGTGTTGCTGCAGACAGCAAGATTTCATTCTGATTTATTTATTTATTTATGGCTAAGCCAAATTTCATTTGTATATATGTACCTCTTCTTTATCCATTCATCTAATGATGGACACTTAGGTTGCTTCCATATCTTGGTTATATTAAAAGTAATGCTGCAATGAACATGTGGATGCATATGTCTTTTCAATTTAGTGTTTGGGGTTTCTTTGGAATAACCAGAAATGGAATTGCTTGGGTCCTTTGTTGTCTCTTGTTTTAGCCATTGTTATAAAGTCTATTTTGTCTGGTATAAGTATTTCTACCCCAAGTTTTTGTTTGTTTCCGTTTTCATGAATTAGTAAAGATAACATCTTGATCTAAGTTATGCTTCAGTTCCTGAGCCTCAAGGTGAAAGGACCCCCTGACTACTTTTCCATGAGAGTGGACAGAGGGACACCAGAAAAGACATCAGAGCTGTCCTGAAGACCTAAAGAAGTGACTCATTACCTTTATCTCACCTCCAACCAATTGACTTCCAGTAAAAACTCTTCGGCCCTAACTCATGGTGTCTTCTGATTTTGCCCTGTATAATCTGAAGCTGACACGCCATTGGGGAGTTTGGGCTTTTGAGCATTAGCTTCCTGCTCTCCTGGGTGGCTCCATTCATCATTACAACTGTAAATCATTCTCATTGCAGCTCTCGGTGTTTAGTGTTTGGCTCTGCCAGCGCCAGATGGATGGACTTTTTCTGTTCTGTAACAAGAGGAGGAGCACTGGAACCAGAACCAGTTCTTACGGGGAACCTACCACAAGTCTTACTGCAGAGTACAGGGACTGAGGAGTCAGCACGAACTTTTCAGTTAACTGCTCTGCTCCCACCATACAGAATGACATCTAGCATGTGACACCTGACAGTCATATATACTGACAGAATGATGGAAGAACCTATCTGAGCCTTCCTTTTGTCAGTGAAGCCTGTCTATGAGCATGGTCATAAAAACCTAAGGAGATAATATATGTGAACACCCCATTCAAAGCATAAGCATAAGGAAGACTACCTAAATGTGCATGATCTATGGTGATGAAGGCCTCAAAAAAAAAAAAAAAAAGAAAGAAAGAAAAGAAAGAAAGAAAAGAAATAAAAAAAGTAAGAAAGAAAGAAACTTGTCTTTTCATTAAACTTTTTGTTTTTTCAGATTTTTTATGGGTAACTTTTAAGCATCACTAATTTTCAGATTTTTTATGGGTAACTTTTAAGCATCACTAATGAGGTTATCTTTCCTTAAAAAAGAGAAGGAAATTCCATAATGTTCTGATTTTAGTGTAAAGAGATCACAACCATTAATTCAAGATTTGCTTACAGGTGGTGCTAATCTTTGTTTTCTTTGTTTATTTGTTTGTTTGTTTTTAACTTCATCATTGAATGGATTTACTCAATCATTTATAAGTGCTGGTAGATCTCTTTTGTGACCTTGACCCAATGGTGAACTGAGATAATTGTGGCTAAAAGGAAAGTTTTAGGTCAAGCCATGTAGTTGTTTCACTTTTTAAAATTTCATATTTATGGCCTGGGTGGTGTTGCTCAGTGGTTGAGTACCTACCCATGCACTAAGAGTCACCAATTCGATCCCCAGTCAGAGCATATGCTTGGTTGTGGGTTCAATCCCCAGTGAGGGGGCTGGAGGGTATGGAGCTGATCGATGTTTCTCTCTCATTGATGTTGTTATCTCTCTATCCTTCCCCCTTTCTCTCTCTCTAAAAAGATCAATAAAAACGTATTTTTAAAATTTCATATTTACGGATATTGAATTAATGGTCATGATCTCCTTTCAGTGAATTCTGACTAATAGAGCTAAAATACCCAATTAATCCATACAAAAATTACCACAAACTAAATCTTGACTAATAATTGGGAAAAGGGATGAGCACATCTATTTTGCTGATATTGCTGTATATTTATCTCTTTGATTAATCACAATGAAATTGAGCTAAGCATTACTTGAGAACTCTGTATTGCCAAGGCCACAGGTTATTTCCCTTGCAGTTCTTGGAATCACCTCTCCATGAAGACATCTTAGACTAAACAAATCTATACCAGCCGCACTCTACCTGATCATAAAACCTCAGAGCCTGTGTGTGCCTCATGTTCCCAACAAGCTCCCTGACTGACAAAGAGGCACCCTCCACTCTGTACAAAGATTAGGTGCCAGGATCCTTTATATCACCTCTTGCTAGTGCTACTCAATTGAATGCTGAAGATGTCACATGACCTTGGGCCCTGGTGAAAGACAGGTCCTGCTCAGGCCACCAGAGCCTGGTGCTTTAGGACTCAGTTTTGCTTACAGATCAGCAGCATTAGTCTCATCTTGCCTCACTTCTCTTCTAGTTCCCAAGCCACCCAGGTAATCTATCACCATACAGATTCTTATCCCCTTAGGGTTTTGTTGCCTAATGTCAGCTTTCACACTTTTTCACTCCAACTTACAGTAAGGAATGAATTTTATGTCTATATCTTGAACACACATACATGCACTCACACAAACAAAAATTACAAAACATGTTTATCTAAAATTTCAGATATGCTCTTACATTTTCTTTTTTTAAATTCTCACTGAGGATATTTTACATTGTTTTTTTTTTACTTTTTTAAAAATTTTATTTTATTGTCTACAGTATTAAAATAGTATTTTACAGTATTAAAATAGTAGTTTACAGTATTAAAATTTTTATGTTATTGTTTACAGTATTAAAAATAGATGTAGACAACAAGATGGCGGCAGAGGTAAAAGCCTAACTGCAGCCGCACTCAACAATTTCAAAAGATACAACTAAAATATAGAGTGGACACTATCCAGAACTACAGGAAAGTTGTCTGACTGGGAATTCTACAACTAGAAGGAAAGAGAAAACCACAAGGAAAACCAGAGGAGCTGTAAAAGCCTAAGGTACGGAGGCACGGTGCGCGCGCGGGGAGAGGACGGAGCCGGAGAGGAGGGGCGGCTGAGTGCCTGGCTGGCGTTCCCCAGCGGGAAGGAGATAAAACCCCAACTCCGACTGCACTGAACCCCAGTTCTGGGCGAGACCCTGGGGTCCAGGCTCATACAGAGGGAAACTGGGCTGTAAGGCGGAAGCCCAGTGGAGCGGTGGCAAAAGGCAGAGCCCCGGAGTCGCGCACTTTGTGCGCAGAGGACGGACTGTTCGCTGAGCTACTGAATTGCCCCAGCGGGAAGGAGACAAAAGCTCAGGACTGTACTGAGCCCCAGTTCTGACTGCACTGAACCCCAGTCCTGGGCAAAACCCTCGGGCTCCAGCCTCATACAGAGGGAATCTGGGCTGTAAGACAGAAGCTCAGGGGGAACGGCGAAAAGTGGATCCCCTGAGTCGCACACATTGCGCGCACAGAGGACAGACTGTTGTTTGGGCCGCGAGATTGCCCTAGCGGGAAGGAGACATAAGCTCCGGACTGTTCTTAACCCCACTTCCAACTGCTCTGAACCCCAGTTGTGGGCTTGTTGGGGGAGAGACTACACTGTCTGGTAGTGGGCGAAACTCTAGAGTGCCTTTCTCTCAGAGGTGCTTGCAGCGAATACCAAAGGACACTGAGGAACACTGAGACTCAGGAACCTCAGAGGGCGGGGCTAACCGGAAGTCAAGGCTGTAGGCTCCACCCAGAAACTCTGCCCCATCCAAGCTGAACTCAGAGAGGCTTTTGCAGGTTTCCAAGTCTAGTGGAATAAGGTTGTCTCCTGGCATAGACACAGCTGATCCTCCCAACCTACCAACTCAGGGAAGCATCGAAAATGCCGAAACGAGGAAACAGATCACAAACGAAAGAAATGGAGGACAAAAAGCGACTGGATATAGAATTCAAAGCCACGCTTATAAGGTTGTTCAACAATCTCTTAGAAAAGGCCGATAAAATAAATGAGACCTATGAGGATATGAAAAGGGATCAACTAGAAATAATGAAGGGTCAACTAGAAATAAAGAATACATTCTCTGAAATAAATAATATTATGCAGAGTCCTAAAAACAGATTGGAAGATTCAAGGATCAAGTCCAAGATTTGGAACACAAAGAGCCAGAGGACACTCCTCCACAGAAGCAAGAAGACAAGAGAATCCAGAAAGTTGAAGATAATGTAAGAAACCTCTGGGACAACTTCAAGCGAACCAACATCAGAATTATGGGCATCCCAGAAGATGACAGAGAGCAAGATACCGAAAACATATTGAAAGAAATAGTGACAGAAAACTTCCCCCACCTGGGGAAAGAAATAGACTTACACGTACAGGAAGCACACAGAACCCCAAACAAAAGGAATCCAAAAAGAACCACACCAAGACACATCATAATTAAAATTCCAAGAGCTAAAGACAAAGAGAGAATATTAAAAGCAGCAAGACAAAAGCAGGTAGTTACCTATAAAGGGGCACCCATATGACTGTCAGCTGATTTCTCAACAGAAACCATGCAGGTCAGATGGGAATGGCAAGAAATATTCAAAGTGATGAATAACAAGAACCTACAGCCAAAAATACTCTACCCAGCAAAGCTATCACTCAGAATTGAACGCCAGATAAAGAGCTTCACAAATAAATTTAAGCTAAAGGAGTTCATCACTGCCAAGCCAGAATTATATGAATTGCTAAAAGGGGTTCTTTAGGAAGAGGAAGAAAATAAAGATAAAAATTATAAACAAACACTTAACTATCAACAAGTGAGTCTAAAAACTAAGGGAAGTAAAAATCATGATGAACAATATTAACTGGTGAATATAATAGAATCAGAGGTATGGAAGGGGAGTGGACTGATGATTCTTGGGGAAATGGGGAGTGTAGCGGGGCGGGAAGAGACTGAACATAAACTGCACCTATGGATGAGGACAATGGTGGATGGGGAAAGGGCAGAGAATTGAATGGAAACTTGCTGTAGGGGAGCAATTGGGGGGGGGTGAGGAATATTTGTAATAATATGAACAATAAAGATTTATTTAAAAAAAAATAGATGTAGTACCCCATTGACCTTTCCCCAGCCTCCCCTATTTCCTGCTCCCCTCCCCCCGCCCAGCACATACCCTCACCCCTGCCCCAGTGTCTTGTGTCCATTAGTTATGTTTATATGCATGCATACAAGTCTTACAGTTTGATCTCTTACCTTATCCTGCCCAACCCTCCCCAACCTTCCTGCTGTAGTTTGACAGTCTGTTTGATGCTCCTCTGCCTCTGTATCTATTTTTGTTCATCAGTTTATAATGTTTTTATTATCCATAAATGAGTGAGATCATGTGTTATTTTTCTTTCACTGACTGGCTTAATTCACGTAGCATAATGCTTTCCAGTTCCATCCATGCTGGTGCAAATGGTAACAATTCCCTTTTTTTAATAGCAGTGAAGTATTCCATTGTGTAGATGTACCACAGTTTTCTAATCCACTCATCTGCTTTTGGGCATTTAGGCTGTTTCCAAATCTTAGCTATTGTAAATTGTGCTGCTATGAACATAGAGGTGCATATATTTTTTCTTTTCTTTTTTAAAAGTAGACAGTTGTGCTTTTATTTTATTTTAATTTATTTATTTTAACATTTTTATTGATTTCTTATAGAAATGAAGGGAGAGAGATAGTTATAAACATTGATGAGAGAGAAACATTGATCAGCTGCCTCCTGCACACCCCCTACCAGAGATGTGCCCACAACCAAGATATGCCCTTGACCGGAATTGAAACTGGGACCCCCCAGTTTGCAGACTGATGCTCTATCCACTGAGCCAAACCAGTTTCAGCCATATATTCTTTCTAATTGGTGTTTCTGTTTTCTTGGAATATATTCCTAGAAGTGGTATTACTGGGTCAAATGACAGTTCCATTTTTAAATATTTTGAGGAAGTGACATACTGTTCTCCCCAGTGGCTGCACTAGTTTGCATTCCCACCAGCAGTGAATGCATCCTCTCCAGCACTTCTCTGCATCCTCTCCAGCACCTGTCATTTGTTGATTTGTTGATGATAACCATTCTGACAGGTGTGAGGTGATACCTCATTATTGTTTTGATTTGCATCTCTCAGATGATTAGTGGCTTTGAGCATATTTTCATATGTCTGTTGGCTTTCTGAATGTCCTCCTTCGAAAAGTATCTATTTGGGTCTTTTGCCTATTTTTTTATTGGATTGTTTATCTTCCTTTTGTTAAGTTGTATAGTTCCCTGTAATGTTGAAGATTATACCCTTATCGGAAATAACATTGGCAAATATGTTCTCCCATGTAGTGGGCTTTCTTGTTGTTTGTTGATGGTTTCTTTTGCTGTGCAGAAGCTTTTCATTTTGATGTAGTTCCATTTGTTTATTTTCTCTTTCATTTCCATTGCCCTTGGAACTGTATCATTAAATATATTGCTACAACAAATGTCTACTATTTTGCTGTTTATGGCTTCTTCTAATATTTTTATGGTTTCCCATCTTATGTTTAAGTCCTTTATTCATTTTGAGTTTATTTTTGTGTATGGTGTAAGTTGATTGTCTAGTTTCATTTTTTAGCAAGTATCTGTCTAGTTTTCTCATCACCATTTATTGAAGAGACTGTCTTACTCCATTGTATGGTCTTGCCTCCTTTGTCAAATATTAATTGAGTATAACGGCATATGTCAATTTCTGGTTTCTCTGTTCTGTTCTACTGGTCTGTATGTCTGTTCTTGTGCCAGTACCAGACAGTTTTGAGAACAATGGCTTTGTTGTATAGCTTGATACCTGATATTGTGATCTCTCCAACATTGTTCTTCTTTCTCATGATTGCTGTAGCTATTCAGGGTCTTTTTTTATTCCAGATGAATTTTTGGAAAATTTGTTCTAGGTCTTTGAAGTGTGCTGTTGGTATTTTAATGGGAATTGCATTGAATTTATAGATTGCTTTGAGTAGTATGGACATTTTAATGATGTTGATTCTACCAATCATGAACATGGTATATTCTTTCATTTGTTCATGTCTTTCTCTATATCTTTTTCAACATGCTGAAATTTTCTGAGTACAAGTCCTTTATCTCCTCAGTTAAGTTTATTCTTTGGTATCTTAATTTTTTTGGTGAAATGGTAAATGGGATTGCTTTTTAAATTTCTCTTTCTGTGTGTTCATTATTGATGTATAGAAAAGCCATAGACTTCTGGGTGTTAATTTTGCATCCTGTTACATTGCCAAATTCATTTATTAAGTCTAGTAGTTTTTTTTTGTTGTTTTTTGTTTTTTTTATGGAGTCTATGGGGTTTTCAATGTACAATACCATGTCATCTACGAATAAGGGCAATTTTACTTCTTTTCCAATTTGGATGCCTTTTATTTCTTCTTCTTACCTGATTGCAATGGCTAGTACTTCTAGTTTTATGTCAAACAGGAATGGTGAGAGTGCATCCCTATCTTGTTTCTGTTCTTAGGGGAAATGGTTTTAGTTTTTGCCCATTGAGTATTATGTTGGCTGTGGGTTTGTCATATATGGCTTTTATTACATTGAATTATGATCCTTCTATTTCTCCCTTGCTGAGAGTTTTTTATCAAGAAAAGGTGTTGGCCGAAACCTGTTTGGCTCAGTGGTAGAGCGTCGGTCTGCGGACTGAAAGGTCCCGGGTTTGGTCAAGGGCATGTACACTGGTTGCGGGCACATCCCCAGTGGGGCGTGTGCAGGAGGTGGCTGGTCGATGTTTCTCTCTCATCGACTTTTCTAGCTCTCTATCTCTCTCCCTTCCTCTCTGTAAAATATCAATAAAATATTTTTTTAAAAGAAAAAAGAAAATGTGTTGGATTTTGTCAAATGCTTTTTCTGCATCAATGGATATAATTATATGGATTTTATCTCTCGGTTTGTTTATACGGTGTATCACATTTATTGATTTGTGGATATTGTACCATTCTTGCATTCCTGGAATAAATCCTACTTGGTCATGGTGTATTATTTTTCTAATGTAATGTTGGATTTAATTTGCTAGAATTTTTGTTGAGAATTTTGGCATCTATGTTCATGAGGGATATTGGCTTGTAATTCTCTTTCTTTGTATTGTCTTTATCTGGTTTGGGGATTAGGGTAGAGAGCTTGAAAGTTTCTCCTTCCTCTTGAATTTTTTGGAATAGTCTGAGGAAGATAGGTTTTATTTCTTCTTTGAATGTTTGATAAAATTCCCCTGTGAAGCTGTCTGGTCCCAGGCTTTTATTTGTTGGAAGTTTTTTTGATTACTGCTTCAATTTCCTCCATAATTATCAGCCTATTCAGATTTTTTTATTCCTTCTGGTTGAGCTTTGGAAGGTCATATTTTTCTAGGAATATGTCTATTTCTTCTAGGTCAGTGGTCAGCAAACTGCGGCTCTGTTTGACTAATGAGTTTGCTGACCAATGACCTAGACTCTCAATTCCAATAATTACAGGCTGTTGTTGTTCCTTGTGATTAAGCCCCTAACCCAATGGTCAGCAAACTCATTAGTCAACAGAGCGGCAAACAGTGAAGAAACACAGACATAAGCCGCATGTGGCTCATGAGCTGCAGTTTGCCGACCACTGTTCTATGTTGACCAGTTTGTTAGAATCTATCATAGAATTTTTTTTATGATTCTTTGTATTCCTGTGAGGTCTGTTATTATTTCAGTTCTTTCATTTCTGATTTGCTTATTTGGGTCCTCTCTCTTTGCTTCTTGGAGATCCTGGCTAAAAGTTCATCAATCTTATTTATCCTTTCAAAGAACCAGATCTTGGTTTCATTGATTTTTTTTTTGTATTGTGTGTTTATTTGTGTTTTATTTGTTTGTTCTTTGTCTCTCCGTCATTTATTTCCACTCTGATCTTTATTATTTTCTTCCTTCTGCTCACACGAGGCTTTTCTTGTTGCTCTCCTTCTAATTCTTCAAGTTGTAGAGTTAGATGGTTTATTACCAGTTTTTCTTGTTTTTTTGAGGTAGGCCTGTAATGTTATAAACTTCCCTCTCAGAATTGCTTTCACTGTGTCCCAAAGATTTTGGATTGTTGTGTTTTCATTGTCATTTGTTTCTAGAATTTTTTAAATTTCTTCTTTGATCTCTTTGATAAGCCACTCATTGTTTAATAGTATGCTATTCAGCCACCAAGTGTTTGAATTTTTGCGATTGTTTTTACTGTAGTTGATTTCTAAGTTTATGCCATTGTGATCTGAGAAGATAAGATGCTTGATATGATTTCAGTCCTCTTGAATTTGGAGAGACTTTGCCTATGTCCCAATATGTGGTCTATCTTTGAAAATGTTCCATATGCACTTGAAAATAATTATTATATTCTGTAGTTTTTGGGTGAAATGTTCCAAAGATGTCAAATAAATCTATGTGATCTAGTGAGTTATTTAGGATTTAAGTTTCTTTCTATTTTTTTTGTCTAGAGGATTTATCCAGTGATGTTAATGGGGTACTAAAGTCTCCTACTATGATTGTGTTGCTGTCAGTCTCTTCTCTGATATCTTCCAGAAGTTTTTTAAATGTATTTGGGTGCTCCTGCATTGGGCACATAAATGTTTACCAGAGTTATATCCTCTTGTTGTATTGACCCCTTTAGAATTATGAAGTGGTCTTTCTTGTCTCTTGTTATGGTCTTCACTTTGATGTCTATTTTGTCAGATATAAATATTGCTACTTCGCTTTTTTTTCATTCTCATTTGCCTGATAGATATTTTTCCATCTTTTCACTTTCAGTTTGTGTGAGTCCCTTGTTCTGAGGTTGGTTTTCTGTAGATAGCATATACAATATATGGATCATGTTTTCTTATCCATTCAGTCACTTAATGTCTTTTGAATGGAGCATTTAATCATTTTATATTTAATGTTATTGTTGATGGCTACTTATTGGTAGCCATTTCTGTATTTTATGCCTGGGTTCCTTCCTCCCTTTCTATTTCTTCTTTTTACAGCATTCCCTTTAGCATTTCCTGCATCGCTGGCTTGGTAGTGATAAACTCCATTAGCCTTCCTTTGTCTGTGAAGCTCCAGATTTCCCCTACAATTTTGGTTGATAGTATTGCTGGATAGAATATTCTTGGATTCAGACGTTTGGTTTGCATCACTTGGTATACTTAATTCCATTCCCTTCTAGCTTGATGTGTTTCTGTTGAGAAATCATTTGATAATCTGATCTCTTGCAGACTTTAAGATTCTCTCTTTGTCTTTAATGTTTGCCATTGTAATTATGACGTTTCTTGGTGTGGGTCTTTTGGAATTCATCTTGCTTGGAACTCCCTTTACTTGTGCAACATTTTTCTTCCTCATATCAGGTAGTTTTCTGTCATTATTTCCTCAAGTAGATTCTCTAATTTTTGCTACTCTACTTGTTCGTCTAGAACCTCTATTATACATATGTTACTTCATTTCATGTTGTCCCAAAGTTCCCTTAGGCTCTCCTGCTTTTTATTTTTTTTTTCTCCAGTTGCTGTTCAGAATGAGCTTGTTCCTCTATCTTATCTTCTAACTCACTAATTTGGTCCTCTGCTTATTCTAGTCTTCTATTGAAACCTTCCATGGCATTTTTTATTATAGCTATATCACTTTTGATTTCTTCCTGATTTTTGCATAGGTTGTTGATTTTCTCATCTATCAGGTTTATGAACTGTACTACCATTATTTTGAATTCTTTTTCTGTCATGTTGCATGCCTCTGTTTCACTTATTTCCTTTCTTGGCAATTCCTCTTTTTCTTTCCACTGGGGATTGTTTTGTTGTCTCCCCATTCTAACTATCACCAGAAAGTCCAATCACCAAGTTGTGGGGGCTTGGGCTGTGTGCAGTAGGAACTTTGTGCCACATAAGTGTCACTAAAAAGCTCTGGCATCAAGACATGTGGCTGCCATTGGTTTGTGGGAGTCACACTCACTCAGGATCAGAGTCAACAGAACTCATTATGGCCTCATGCATGCACCTAGAATCAGAGACCCCCGCCTGCACCATGTGAAAATAAAGTCCCTGCTGCTGTGTGCCAAAAATCAGAGTCCCCTAGTGCATGCCAGGAGTCAGTGTTCCCCTGTGCCTGCACTGAGAATCAAATATTGGAGTCTCTGTCACTTGTGCCAAGAAGCAGCGTCTCTGTGTGCACATGCGCCAAGAATTGGAGTCATTGGGTCTTAGTGTGTGTGTACTTGGAATCAGAAGTCCTGTGCACTGGCAACGAGGAACAGAGACAAGTCACTGGTGCTCAGTGCTGCCTGTTGCATGCAGAATGAGGGTCCCTGGTCTGATTGGGAGACCGGGTTGCACAGCTGCCCTGTGTCAAGTGGGAGGCCCACTCCTGTGCTGCAGGAGACAGACTTCCATGTGCTCTCACCTAGAATCAAAGTCAAGTGGTACAGCTGCCTGTGTGGGTCTGGGGTCTGGTCGCATGAGTGCGTGTTGCGAGGAACAGATTCCCTATGTCCATATGCTCAGGCTCAAATTCAGGTAGCACAGAGCCCCTGTGTGGGCATGGGGTTTGGTCACGGGAGTGTGCGGTGTGGGAAACAAACCCCCCATGTCCATATGCCCAGGCTCAAATTCAGTGCACCCTCCCTTGTGTGGGCAAGAGGTCCTGTGGTGGAAACAAACTCCCCATGTCCACACGCCCAGGCTTAAATTCAGCGCAGCCTCCTTGTGTGGGTATGGGGTCTGGTCATGCAGGTGTGCACTGTGGGAAACAAACTCCCCATGTCCACACACCCAGGCTCAGATTCAGGTAATGCTGCCCTGTGTGTGGGAAGGAGGCCTGCCTGTGTGGAGAGGGTCTAGCAGTTCCTATGACACTGTAGAGGGCCAGCAGGGAGGAGGATTAGCTATGTGAATCACAGAAATCTGCAGCCAGGATGTCTGGAGTTTTGGTATCTGTATATCTACAGCTGTGGTTGCAGGTCTTTGTCTCAAGTAGTTGTAGGGTCACAGTTTGCATCTGAGACCAGATTGAGTGGTGGTGAGGCTAGAATTCTAGTCTCAAGCAGTTCTGTTCTTCAAGATGGAATGGTTTTTGTGCCAGCAGTGTCCTCCCCAGAGTGTTTATAGTGGTAGCAAGGTTTTGCCATCTAAGACTGCAAAATTTGGCAGTCCCCTGGAAGACCTGCAGGAACTAATTGTCCCTAGCGCTCACACACACACACACACACACACACACACACCACATGTCCACACACTCCTCTATCACTCCTTCACTCTCTCACACACTCTCCCTCCCTATCTTCTTGCCTGTTGCCATCTTTCTCCATTGATTTTTAAAGAAAGTGAAAAGAGAGAGGGAGAGACAGAGAGAAACTTCGATGTGAGAGAAACACATCAATTGGTTCCCTCATGCATGAGCCCCAACCAACACCCAGGTCGGGGAAGAGCCTACAACCCTTGACTGGAATCAAAGCTGGGACCCTTCAATCCACAGGTAGAGGCAGTGACTGATTTATACTTCCCAGGAGGACCCAGAGCCAGTGCACCTGGTGGACAGCTTCAGACCACAGCAGATTACAACTCTATACCTCCACAAGTGATACACTCAAGGGGGAAGACTCAGGGAGCACCAAAGCCCCACTGAAACAACTACTGCTCCATAGGGGTATCTTCTGCATATCAGATCTTCCACTGCAGTCACAGCTGATCCTCACAGCCAATTGGCCTGGAGTTTAATTTCTCCCAGTGACACCAATAGTAATCAAGGCTCAACTACAATAAGACTATGCACACAGCCAACACAGGGGCACACCTAGAGTGCTCAGCTCACGTGACTGAGCCACTAGGCCCTATAGGACATCTACTACACAAAGCCTGTCTACCAATTCCAGGAGACATAGCAGCTCTACCTAATAAATAGAAACACATACAGAGAATCAGATAAAATGCAGAGACAAAGAAACATGTCATAAATTAAAGAACAAAATAAATCTCCAGAAAAAAGAACTAAATGAAATAGAAGCAAAACAAATTACTAGATACAGTATTCAAAACAATGGTTGTAATGATGCTCAAGCATCTTAATGAGAGCTTTAGGGAACTTAGTGAGCATTTCTAGGATCTTAGAGAGAAGATCAAAGACATGAAAAAGGATCAATCTACACTAACTGAAATAAAGTATAAATTTATAGAGATTTAACAGTAGAGTAGAGGATGCTGAAAATCAAATCAGTGATTTGAAATATGAGGAAGTGAAAAACACCCAAGCAGAAGATCAAAAAGTAAAAAAGAAAAAAAAAATATGAAGGAGTCTCTGAGATAACTTCAAGCATACCAACATTTGAATTATAGGGGTATTAAGAAAGAGAAGAGAGAGAGAAATATATTGCGAACCTATTTGAAGAAATAATGACAGAAAAATTCCCCTGCTTGGTGAAAGAAATAAACTTACAAATTCAGGAAGCACAGAGTCACAATAAAGATGAAACCAAAGAGGCCCACAACAAGACACATCATAATTAAAATGCCAAAGTTAAGACAAGGAGAGGATCTTAAAAAACAAAAACAAACAAAAAAATCCCCACAAAACCCAACAACAAAAAACAACAACAAGAAAAAAGGAATTAGTTATCTACAAGGGAGTATTCACATGACTGTCAGCTGATTTCTCAACAGAAACCTTGCAGGCCAGAAGGGAGAGGCAAGAAATATTCAAAGTGATGAATAGCAGGGACCTACAACTGAGATTATTCTACCCAGCAAAGCTGTCATTTAGTATTGAATGTCAGATAAAGCACTCACAGACAAGTAAAAGCTAAAGGAGTTCATCACCACCAAATAGCATTACATAAAATGTTAAAGGATATCATTTAAGAAGAGAAAGAAGAAGAAGAAAAACAACAACGATTAAAAAAAAATGTGAACAGCCCTAACCAGTTTGGCTCAGTGGATAGAGCATCGGCCTGTGGACTGAAGGGTTCCAGATTCCATTCCAATCAAGGGTATGTACCTTGCTTGTGGGCATACCACTAATGGGGGGTGTGCAGGAGGCAGCTGATCAATGTTTCTCTCTCATCCAATGTTTCTGACTCTCTATCCCTCTCCCTTCCTCTCTGTAAAAAATTAATAAAATATATTTTTAAAAATATGAACAATAAAATGGCAATAAAACATATTTATGAGCAATTGAATCAAAATAAAAGGAGAAGGAATCTAATGGAAAAAATAAACTGATGATAAAATAGAATTAGAGGCATGGAAATATGGAACAGACTGACAAATCTCAGAGGGAAGCAGGGAGAGGGAACAGGAAGAGAGTAACCAAAGAATTTATATATATTGCCAAAACCGGTTTGGCTCAGTGGTAGAGCATCGGTCTGCGGACTCAAGGGTCCCGGGTTCGATTCCGGTCAAGGGCATGTACATTGGTTGCAGGCACATCCCCGACGGGGGGTGTGCAAGAGGCAGCTGGTCAATGTTTTTCTCTCATTGACATTTCTAGCTCTCTATCTCTCTCCCTTCCTCTCTGAAAAATATCAATAAAAAATATTTTAAAAAACCAAAAAAACAACAACAACAACAAAGAATATATATATATATATATATATATATATATATATATATATAGGATGGGGCAGAAACCAGATGGAGGGGGATAATGGGGTGAGAAGGGGGACCATCTGTAATACTCTCAACAATAAAGAGTATTTTTAATTTTTTTATTTTAAAATATATTTTTATTGATTTCAGAGATGAAGAAAGAGATAGGAACATCAATGATGAGAAAGAATCATTGATTGGCTGCCTCCTGCATACTCCATACTGGGGATAGAGCCAGCAACCTGGACATGTGCCCTAGGTGGGAATCAAACTAGGGACCCTTCAGTCTGCAAGCTCACCCCATTATCCCCCTCCATCTGGTTTCTGCCCCATCCCATCTGTATATATATATATAAATTCTTTGGTTCATTGGAACATTTAATCCACTTCCATTTAAGGTTATTAATTATAATTACTTATGTATTGCCACTTTAATTCTTTATGAATATTTCATGGTTAGAGGATAAACCCACACACCTAAGGATCACATGTTGGATTCCTGGTCAAGGATATATCCCTCAGTTGCAGGCTCAATCCCTGGTTCCAGTCAGGGTGCAACTGGGGAGCAACCAATGTATGTATCTTTCATACTTTGATGTTTCTCTCTCTTTTCTTAACCCTACTTCATACCCTCTAAAAAAATCAATGAAAAAGATATCCTTGGGTGAAGATTTTTTTTTTAAAGGCAACAAGAGAAAAGCAATTTGTTACCTACAAAGGAGCTTCAATAAGGCTGTCAGCTGATTTTCTATCATAAACTCTACAGGCCAGAAAGGAATGCCATGAAATATTCAAAATAATGAAAAGCAAGGATCTGACGCCAAGACTATTATATCAAGCAAGGCCATAATTCAAAATAGATGGTTATACAAAGAGCTTCCCAGAAAAAAAAGAAAAGAAAAAAAAAAAGGCTAAAAAATTTTATCTCCACCAAACCAGCAATAGAAGAATGCTAAAGGGGCAGCTGCAATGAGAAGAAATATACATAGAAAGAAACAAAGTCATAAAGAATTAAAGTGGCAATACATAAGTAATTATCATTAATAACCTTAAGTGGAAGTGGATTAAATGTTCCAATGAAAAAACATAAGGAAGCTGAATGGATAAGAAAACATGACCCACATATATGTTGTCTACGGGAGACCCACCTCAGAACAAAATACTCTGGATGAGTGGAGGGATGGAAAATATTTTCCATGCAAATGGAAATGGAGAGGAGGGGAGGGAGCTAGAGTAGCAATACTCATATTTAACAAAATAGACTTCAAAATAAAGGTCATAACAAAAGACAATAAAAGTCACTACATAATACTAAAAGGATCAATACAACAAGAGGCTATACCACTGGTAAACATATATGCACCCAACATAAGAGCACCTAAGTATATTAAAAAAAAAAAAAAACACTTCTGGAAGACTTTAAGGAATAGATTGAGAGCAATATAGTCATATTAGGAGACTTTAGTAACCTGCTGACTTCACTGGATTGATCTTTCAGACAATAAATTAACAAGGAAACAATGACTCTAAATGACACACTGGATTAGATGAAATTAATTGATATTTATGGACCATTTCATCACAAAGTTGCAAAATATATATTTTTCTCAAGTGCACATGGGTCATTCTCAAAGATAGATCACATGTTAGGACACAAAACAGTGCTTTACAAGTTCAAGAAGATTGAAATCATATTAAGCATGATCTCAAATCACAATGGCATGAAATTACAAATCAACTACAATAAAAAACACTGAGAATCTTTCAAATACATGGAGGCTAAACAATGAGTTCCAATTATATCAAGAATGAAATTATACCGTGCTGCCTTCCACTGGTTAAGACCTCCAAGAGAAAAGGCCTACCAAGGTGAGGATGCCCCTACTGTCACCTGTAGAAGGGCAGCACTGAGCTGGCCAATATTTGTGGTGGTGCTGCTTGTCCTGGCTCAGGGGTAGCGTTCCACTAAGTCTGAAAGACTAAGACATCGTGGGGACTTTCCGTCACCGCCCGCGGCCTGCTCTGCCAGGCCTTCGTGCACGCTGTGCTGGCGCTGCGCCTTCCATCGGCAGACCCGGAGAATCCTCTCTCCGTTGCCACATGGCCAGGCCAAAGCATCAGACACTACCACCATGCGGATTTTAAAACTACAGGGGAAATTGAGCCACAGGAGCTACCATCACTGCCGCACCCACCGCCGCCCCCAAGAATGGGAATCCACCGAAATCAGAGCTCACTACACACCGGGCTCATAGAGAATGTGGCTTCAGAAATTAGCCTCTGCATCCACAGCAGCTCCACATCCGCAACAAAGAGGACACCATTGAGGGCGGACTCTCCCCATGCAGCCATCACAGCCCGCCCACAATCTTCCCAGCACACCCACCATGCTGGGAGGGAGATGGAGCACGCTGGTGAGGAAATGGCACGGTGCCTTCCATTACCCACCCAGGCGAGCCCACCCTCCGATGCCACGTGGCCAAGCCTAAGCTCTCACCACCACCGCCATCTGAACTTTAAAACTACAGTGGTAATTGAACCACAGGAGCGACTGTCAATATTGCACCTGGCACCGCCACCCACCACTGCCACTGAGAATAAAGGAAATCCACCAAGAACAGAGCTCACCACGCCTTGGGCTCAGGGAGTGGGCAACCTCAGAACTTAGCCTCCATGTCTGCAGCTGCTCCGCTCCCACACCGAACGAGACACCTTTGAAGGTGGTCCCCCCGCCTGCAACCATCTCAGCCCAACTGCAGCTGTGCCAGCCTTCCCGCCATGCTAGCAAGGAGCTAGTGCGGCACCTCCAATATGCGACCCCAACACCCTAGGGGGGCCGTGTGCCCCGGGTGAGCCAAGTGTCCCAGGGGTCCGAGTGCCCCGGGTGAGCCGAGTGTCCCATGGGGCCGAGTGCCCCGGGTGAGCCGAGTGTCCCATGGGGCCGAGTGCCCCGGGTGAGCCGAGTGTCCCAGGGGTCCGAGTGCCCCGGGTGAGCCGAGTGTCCCAGGGGGCCATGTGCCCCGGGTGAACCGTACCCCCCAAAGGGGAAGGGGATCCCAGGTGAGCCGTGTGTCCCAGGGGGCCGAGTGCCCCGGGTGAGCCGTGTGTCCCAGGGGGCCGAGTGCCCCGGGTGAGCCGAGTGTCCCAGGGGGCCGAGTGCCCCGGGTGAGCCGAGTGTCCCATGGGGCCGAGTGCCCCGGGTGAGCCGAGTGTCCCAGGTGGCCGAGTGCCCCGGGTGAGCCGAGTGTCCCAGGGGGCCGAGTGCCCCGGGTGAGCCGAGTGTCCCAGGGGGCCGAGTGCCCCGGGTGAGCCGAGTATCCCAGGGGGCCATGTGCCCCGGGTGAACCGTACCCCCCAAAGGGGAAGGGGATCCCGCGTGAGCCGAGTGTCCCAGGGGGCCGAGTGCCCCGGGTGAGCCGAGTGTCCCACGGGGCCGAGTGCCCCGGGTGAGCCGAATGTCCCACGGGGCCGAGTGCCCCGGGTGAGCCGAAAGTCCCAGGGGGCCGAGTGCCCCGGGTGAGCCGAGAGTCCCAGGGGGCCGAGTGCCCCGGGTGAGCCGAGTGTCCCCGGGGGGCCATGTGCCCCGGGTAAGCCGTACCCCCCAAAGGGGAAGGGTGTCCCGGGTAAGCCGTGTGTCCCAGGGGGCCAAGTGCCCCGGGTGAGCCGAGTGTCCCACGGGTCCGAGTGCCCCGGGTGAGCCGAGTGTCCCATGGGGCCGAGTGCCCCGGGTGAGCCGAGTGTCCCAGGGGGCCGAGTGCCCCGGGTGAGCCAAGTGTCCCCGGGGGGCCATGTGCCCCGGGTAAGCTGTACCCCCCCAAAGGGGAAGGGTGTCCCGGGTAAGCCGTGTGTCCCAGGGGGCCAAGTGCCCCGGGTGAGCCGAATGTCCCAGGGGGCCGAGTGCCCCGGGTGAGCCGAGTGTCCCAGGGGGGCGAGTGCCCCGGGTGAGCCGAGAGTCCTAGGGGGCCGAGTGCCCCGGGTGAGCCGAGTGTCCCCGGGGGGCCATGTGCCCCGGGTAAGCAGTACCCCCCAAAGGGGAAGGGTGTCCCGGGTAAGCCGTGTGTCCCAGGGGGCCAAGTGCCCCGGGTGAGCCGAGTGTCCCACGGGTCCGAGTGCCCCGGGTGAGCCGAATGTCCCACGGGGCCGAGTGCCCCGGGTAAGCCGTACCCCCCAAAGGGGAAGGGTGTCCCGGGTAAGCCGTGTGTCCCAGGGGGCCAAGTGCCCCGGGTGAGCCGAGTGTCCCACGGGTCCGAGTGCCCCGGGTGAGCCGAGTGTCCCATGGGGCCGAGTGCCCCGGGTGAGCCGAGTGTCCCAGGGGGCCGAGTGCCCCGGGTGAGCCAAGTGTCCCCGGGGGGCCATGTGCCCCGGGTAAGCAGTACCCCCCAAAGGGGAAGGGTGTCCCGGGTAAGCCGTGTGTCCCAGGGGGCCAAGTGCCCCGGGTGAGCCAAGTGTCCCAGGGGGCCGAGTGCCCCGGGTGAGCCGAGTGTCCCAGGGGGGCGAGTGCCCCGGGTGAGCCGAGAGTCCTAGGGGGCCCAGTGCCCCGGGTGAGCCGAGTGTCCCCGGGGGGCCATGTGCCCCGGGTAAGCAGTACCCCCCAAAGGGGAAGGGTGTCCCGGGTAAGCCGTGTGTCCCAGGGGGCCAAGTGCCCCGGGTGAGCCGAGTGTCCCACGGGTCCGAGTGCCCCGGGTGAGCCGAATGTCCCATGGGGCCGAGTGCCCCGGGTGAGCCGAGTGTCCCAGGGGGCCGAGTGCCCCGGGTGAGCCGAGAGTCCCAGGGGGCCGAGTGCCCCGGGTGAGCCGAGTGTCCCCGGGGGGCCATGTGCCCCGGGTAAGCAGTACCCCCCAAAGGAGAAGGGTGTCCCGGGTAAGCCGTGTGTCCCAGGGGGCCAAGTGCCCCGGGTGAGCCGAGTGTCCCACGGGTCCGAGTGCCCCGGGTGAGCCGAATGTCCCACGGGGCCGAGTGCCCCGGGTGAGCCGAGAGTCCCAGGGGGCCGAGTGCCCCGGGTGAGCCGAGAGTCCCAGGGGGCCGAGTGCCCCGGGTGAGCCGAGTGTCCCACGGGTCCGAGTGCCCCGGGTGAGCCGAGTGTCCCACGGGGCCGAGTGCCCCGGGTGAGCCGAGTGTCCCAGGGGGCCGAGTGCCCCGGGTGAGCCGAGAGTCCCAGGGGGCCGAGTGCCCCGGGTGAGCCAAGTGTCCCCGGGGGGCCATGTGCCCCGGGTAAGCTGTACCCCCCAAAGGGGAAGGGTGTCCCGGGTAAGCCGTGTGTCCCAGGGGGCCAAGTGCCCCGGGTGAGCCGAGTGCCCCGGGTGAGCCGAGTGTCCCACAGGGCCGAGTGCCCCGGGTGAGCCAAGTGTCCCAGGGGGCCGAGTGCCCCGGGTGAGCCGAGTGTCCCAGGGGGGCGAGTGCCCCGGGTGAGCCGAGAGTCCTAGGGGGCCGAGTGCCCCGGGTGAGCCGAGTGTCCCCGGGGGGCCATGTGCCCCGGGTAAGCAGTACCCCCCAAAGGGGAAGGGTGTCCCGGGTAAGCCGTGTGTCCCATGGGGCCGAGTGCCCCGGGTGAGCCGAGTGTCCCAGGGGGCCGAGTGCCCCGGGTGAGCCGAGTGTCCCACGGGGCCGAGTGCCCCGGGTGAGCCGAGTGTCCCAGGGGGCCGAGTGCCCTGGGTGAGCCGAGTGTCCCAGGGGGCCGAGTGCCCCGGGTGAGCCGAGTGTCCCAGGGTGCAGTGTGCCCCGGGCGAGCCGTGTGTACCAGGGGAAGCAGTGGGACCCAGGGGAAGGGGCGGTGAAAACCAGAGGAGGAGTGGACTCTATTCATATGGTCCTGAGATAGTCACCATAAAACAAGCAGACTGCCAAATGACAGCGGGGAGGGGAAGGAGACCTGGGGGAGATAGGAGAACAACCGAGGGACTGGTATGCATGAACATAAGTACAACCAATGAACACAGAACTCTGGGGAGGGAGGGCATAAATGGGAGGTGGGGGGGGGGGGCAATGGTAAACTATGTACACAGAAAATACCTTAATAAAGTAAAATTAAAAAAAAATAATAAAGAGATTGCAAACCAAAAAAAAAAAAAAAAAAAAAAAAGAACGAAATTAAAAACTTTCTGGGGAAAAATGAAAATAGACCCACAACAACACAAAAGCTATGGGACACAGCAAAAACAGTTCTAAGAAGAAGTTCCACTACAGACCTACCTCAAAAAAAAAAGAAAAGAAAAGAAAAGAAATTTAATAAACTATTTAACCCTATAGCTTAAAGAATTAGAAAGAGAAAAACAAGGAAAGTTCAGAATAACTAAAAGGAAAGAAATACTAGAAATCAGAGTAGAAATACATGACATAAAAGCTAAAAATACAACACAAAAGATCAATGAAACCAAGAGCTGGTTCTTTGAAAAGAAAAACGAGTTTGCTAAATCATTAGCCACACCAATTAAGAAACAAAGAGAGCCGAAACTGATTTGGCTCAGTGGATAAAGCATCAGTCTGTGGACTGAAAGGTCCCAGGTTCGATTCTGGTCAAGGGCATGTACCTTGGTTATGGGCACATCCCCAGTAGGAGGTGTGCAGGAGGCAGCTGGTCAATGTTTCTCTGTCACTGATGTTTCTAACTCTCTATCCCTCTCTCTTCTTCTCTATAAAATATCAATTATATATATATTAAAGAAACAAAGAGAGAGGACACAAATAAATAAAATGAGAAACTAAATTGGAAAAGTAACCATCAACACCACAGAAATACAAAGGATTGTAAGGAAATACTATGAACAACTATATGCCAACAAGCTGGATAATGTGGATAAAATGGATAAATTCCTAGAAAAATATAACCTTCCAAAACAACTACAAATCAATAAATGTGATAAATCACATAAACAAATTGAAAGACAAAAATCACATGATAATATCAATGAACACAGAAAAGCATTGGACAAAAATTCAACACTATTTTTGATAAAAACTCTCAGCAAAGTGGGAATAAAGGGACCATACCTCAACATAATAAAAGCCATATATAACAAACCTACAGCCACTATCATACTCAGTGGTCAAAATCTAAAATCATTCCCCATAAAAACTGGAAGAATACAGGGCTCTCCACTTTCACAAATCTTATTCAACATAGTACTGGAAGTCTTAGCCACAGTGATCAGACAAGAAGAAAACAACAAAAAAGGCATCCAAATTGGAAAGGATGAGGTAAAACTGTCATTATTTGCAGATGACATGATATTGTACACAGAGAACCCCTAATACTCCACACAAAATACCCACTAGATTTAATAAATGAATTTGGCAATATAGCAGTATACAAAATTAACACCCAGAAATCAATGGCATTCTTATATACCAACTAGAGACCTGGTGCACAATTTATGCACCAGGGTGGAGTCCCTTGGCCTGGCCAGCAATTGGGCAGATCAGGGCCACAGGAGGTTGGCTGTGGGAGCACCCTGACCACCAAGAGGCAGCTCTTGAGTTGAAGGTCTGCTCCCTAGTAGTCAGTGTATATCATAGCAACCGGTCATTCAGTCATTTGGTCATTCAGTCGCTTAGGCTTTTATATATATACTAGAGGCCAGATGCATGAAATTCGTGCACTGGGGGAGCATATGTCCCTCAACCCAGCCTGCACCCTCTCCAATCTGGGACCCCTTGAGGGATATCTAAACTGGCAGTTGAACATCCCTTTCACAATCTGGGACTACTGGCTCCTAACCACTCACCTGCCTGCCAGCCTGATTGCCCCCTAACCACTCTTCTACTGGCCTGATTGATGCCTAACTGCTCCCCTGCTGGCCCAATTGCCTGCCAGCCATCTTGTGGTGGTCATCTTGTGGCAGCCATCTTGGATGATGTGAGGGCATTGTGTGAGGGTGCAAGGGCCACCTAGACTTTCATTAATATAGATAATTAACTCTCAAAAAGAGAAACTAAACAATCCCAGTTACCATTGCAACAATAAAATTAAGATACTTAGGAATAAACTTAACCAAGGGGGTAAAAGACCTTGGTTAAGTACTTGGAAAACTACAAGACATTGAAAAAAGAGATGGAGAAATATATAAACATATTAGAGGCCTGGTGCACAAAATTTGTACACACAGGGGTGGGGGGGTCCCCCAGCTCTGCCTGCAACCTCTGCAATTTGGGACCCCTATACCTTTTTCTTATCTAGCTAACCTCTTCACACTAAAAAAATTTTAACTGAAATATCACCTACTCTAGGAATCTTCTTTGAACAAATGTCTTTGCAATCTATATTAAGTATTTTCATAGTATACCATTCTTTTTCTTTAACAGCTACTTAATGGATGCAATGTGGTTTTCATTCTTGCATCTGAATTTTTTCTTCTTGTTCTTGTAATAGCAAAACTTATCCAACTTACATTTTCCCTTCAAGGGTTTATATTTGGTTCAGTTTCTCATTGGCTCTCTGATTTTTTTTCAAGCAATAAATTTGGGTTGTGATAGTAAGCCTCACTTGATTACAAGCCTGTAGGTCTTTCTATCTGAATATTTCTATAATACCTATCACTTTAGCATGCCAGAGATTGTGTTCATTTGTAGAAAATAACAATAAATGTCACCTGATCATTTGATCTTCTAGTAATATTTTATAGCAAGATGTATTATTCTAGTAATTTAACTATTACAAAACTGAGGTGTACAGAAATAAATTATGTTGAACAATAAGAATGACTCAAATATCAAAGCATAGCACACTTAGGGCCTCCCTTGTCCTGTGCCTCAGATACCATAGCATGGTACACATGGAACTCAGCTTCCTTTAAATAGGAAGGGATGCCATACTCATGAAGCAGCTGATTTTTACTTAAGGGCCTCACTTGTTCTGTATCTTTACAGAGGAGTGAGTAGGGACTGAGGGAATTTGAGGAAACACAGACAGAATTCTCCTCCTAAAAGGTTTTGCTAAGCTGGCCACCTGGACTGCTGGGCATTTGTCCAATTAAAATCCAGACACACAGCAATAACAAAGGCACTGGTCTCCTATTGCTAATGCATAAGGATCAAACCCCAGCCTGCAGGAACTCACTCCCACAGTCAGGACCAGGCCACTGGGTAGACTAGGCTGGTGCTTCTAACTCTGGGGAGAGGGTACTTCCCATGGCTGCAGACTAGAGGGGAACAGGTCCATAGAACAGGTTGGTCAGCAGAGCAGCTTCTTTGCCTGGGATTGCAGGGCAGCTTGGCCAGGCTCTGCCTGGCCTGTTCTCCCCATGATCGTGGGTCATCTTGGCTTGGCTTGTTCACCCCATAATCATAGGGCGGCTTGGACCCAGGCTCTTCACGGGGCTGTTTGACTTGGCCTGTTCACCTCATGACTGCAGGCGGCTTGGACCATGGCTCTTTGCCCCGCGATCCCAGAGTGGCTTGAACCCAGGCAGGTGGTGTGGCGGTTTGGACGCTACCTACTGGGGTCCCCATCTCAGCTTGGATCCACCAGTGGCTTCAGGCGCTTCCCCTGTTGCCTGCCCATGTCCCCAACTCCATAGGCTGCATGGGGCCTCTGCCTCCGCCCGCCTGCCTATGCAAATTTACCTGCCATCTTTGCTGGGTTAATTTGCATGTCACTCCTGATTGGCTGTGGGCTTAGCAAAGGTATGGTCAATTAGCATTTTTCTCTTTTATTAGTGTAGATGGAAGAATATACTGTGTTCATAGATTGGTAGAATTAACATTATTAAAGTATGTAGCCCTGCACATGAATCTGTTCACCAGTAGCTCTCTGAGGGGCCTGGTTGCTCTGTACCCGCTGCCCAGAAGCTGTCTGCTGCCCAGGGGCCCATCCGTGGCTGGGCATGGAATGCTTGCCTCGTTGCTGCAGCGATGAAGCAAGCATTCCACCAAACTGCTCATGCTGCCCATTCTCAGTGGCCTCCCCCCCAGGATTGGAAGACTCTGGTGGGACTGAGAGGACTGGGTGCCTCAATCTTGTGGCTATGGGTGCTGCCAGCTTTGTGATGGGAGTAATGGTTAATTTGCATATTACCCTTTTATTAAATAGGATTATTAGTTAGGATCCTTACTACCCAAAGCAATATATAGATTCAATGCGATCCCTATTAAAATACTTCAGAGATCTAGAACAAATCCTCCAAAAATTTATATGGCACAAAATAGACCCCAAATAGCCACTGTAATCTTGAGAAAGAAGATCAAAGTTGGTTGGGTCACAATACCAGATATCAATTTATACTACAAAGCCACTGTAATCAAAACAGCCTGGTACTGGCACAAGAACAGGTCATTGGGACAGAACAGAGACCCCAGAGATTGACCCAAGCCATTATGTTCAATTAATATTTGACAAAGAAGACAAGAGCAATAAGACTATTTTTCAATAAATAGTGCTGGTAAAATTGGACAGGTACATGCAAAAAACTGAAACTAGACCAACTTACTCCATACACAAGAATAAACTCAAAATGGGTAAAAGACAAAATCTCAGACATCTGTTGTAGCAACATATTTGCTGATACATCTTCTAGAGCAAGGGAAACAAACAAATAAACATGTGATTACATCAAAATAAAAAGCTTCTGCACAGCAAAAGAAACCATCAACACAAAAAAGGGTGCCCACTGTATGGGAGAACATGTTTGCTGATGATACATCTGATAAGGCATTAATGTATAAGGAAATCATACAACTGAATAAAAGGAAGACAAATAATCCAATTAAAAATGGGCAAAGGACCTGCATAGATACTTTTCCAAAGAGGACATACAGGTGGCTGGCAGACATATTGCTATCATCAGAGAGATGTAATTTAAAACCGCAATGAAATATATCAACTTACATCTGTCAGAGTGACTATCATCAACAAGTCAAGTGCTGATGAGGATGTGGAGAAAAGGGAACCCTGGTACTCTGCTGGCGAGAATGCAGACTGGTACAGCCATTATGGAAAACAGCATGGCATTTCCTCAAAAAATTAAATATAAAACTGTCATTTGACCCAGTCATCCTACTTCTAGGAATATATTCCAAGAAACCCAAAACACCAAGCAGAAAGTATAAATGCACACCTATGCAGTGAAATTTATAATAGCTAAGATCTGAAAACAGCCCAAGTGCCCATCAGTAGATGAATGGATAAGAAAACCTGTGGTACATTTACACTATCTAATACTATGAAGCAGTAAAAAAAATAAGGATCTCTTATTCTTTGAGACAGCATGAAGGCACCTGGAGAGTATTATGCTGTGTGAAATAAGTCAGTCAGAGAAAGACACATCTCACTCATAAGTGGAATCTAAAGTACAAAATAAACTGATGAACAAAATAGAACCAGAGACATAGAAGCATGGAACAGACTGACAAATCTCAAAGGGAAGGCAGGGGTGTGGGATGGAGTTGGAGGTGGGTGGGTGGGAAGAAATTATTGGGGAAACTTATGTGCATAATCCATGGACATAGACAATAAAACGGTGAAGGCCGAGGTAGGGGGTGAGGCAGACTAGAAGGGGTCAATAGGGGAAAAAAGACAACATCTATAATACTTTTAACAATAAAGATAATTTTTTTAAAAAAGCATTGTGATATCTTAAAATGAAAAATACTTATGCAAAATTCATATTCTCAGTGCCATAAAAGTCAGCAATACATTTTGTATATTAATTTCCAAAAATATTAAAATCCTGAAATTGCAAGGCACACTCATTTTCTTTAAAATGCCAACACAAATTACTGAAATGCCAGGCCCGTGTTGCTTAGCAATAAAGTGTCAACCCTGGAACCAAGAGGTTGTAGGTTTGATTCCCAGTCAGGGCACATGCCCAGGTTGTGAGCTCAGTCCCCAGTAGGGGCTGTGCAGGAAGCCAGCCAATCGATGATGTTCCTTTCATTGATATTTCTATCTCTCTATTAATCTCTGTTCCCCTCTCTAAAAAATCAATAAAACATATTTTTAAAAAATGAAGTAAAATGCCTACAGAAAGAGTTCGAAGCAGTAAAGAACAGAAAACAAAACCCTATAAAGTCATATGAGCACTTATTTATGGGACAGTGTTGTGGTAACCTCACTCCACTCCAGGATTGCCTGTCACAGGGAACACTCTCTGCTTAGCCTGCGTTTTGGAAAATCTCTTGTTCAATAGCCTATGACTTTTGTTCTGTGAAATGCACAGGTTTTCACTACACAGAATTACCTCTGACAAAAATTATTTTTGTTGTGCCCTTTTTGATCTTATCCCTTTGTTTGAATTTCTTGGATTGGGTCACTGTAGCATCATAAATTGTTGTTGTGGGCAAGGCTCTGAAACACTCTGACCTTTAAAATGCAGATGATAGCCCTAGCTGGTTTGGCTCAGTGGACAGAGCGCCGGCCTGCGGACTGAAGAGTCCTGGGTTCGATTCCGATCCAGGGCATATGCCTGGGTTGTGGGCTTGATCCCATTAATTTATTCCCACCCACCCACCAACTCTACCAGCCTTTTGGACACCACAGCACATCCAGAAATTAACAGCTCACCAGCCCAATGAGGAAGCACCTTCTCAACCAGTATCCCCATTGCTGTTTGATATTGTCATTGTTTGGGAGTAGAAGGTTGTTGGAATTGAATAGAAACTACCAAGTTAAAGGAGGAGCAAACCTAATTTAGAGTAAGCCAAATTCTAATATTTCTATAGTTTAAGTATTAAATTTAGCCAAATAATAAATTAATTACAAAGAATTAAGTTAATTAAGTGAAGGAATTGATGAAAGGGATAGAATTTGGTAGAGTTTCTCCCAACTGAGTGATTTATTTGATATTTATATTGTAAAGTCATTGAATTAATATTAATTAGCAAACCATTAGGTAGATGTCACTAATAATTTTAAAATATGTTTTCTTTTCTAATTCTTATCCTATTCTTTTCCTCTTTATGTCATGAAGAGATAATCATAAATACAATCTTGAAGGAAGTCACAAACAAGGAATAAAATCTACATTTTCTTGAATAAAAGTGTTTTTGAAAAAAATGTAATTGTATTTCCGACACATTTTCATTCATATTCCAGGCTTTTCTTGTTCATTAAACAAATACTTCTTTAAAGGTTTGTACTGAGAAGTGGCTATTTAGTCTCTACTATTTAAAATAGCCAGCCTCCTAAAGCCATTATTTAGCTGACCGTGTAGTGAAGTCATTTGAATGATTACTGTAAAACAGGATTTAAGAAGAAAATAAGTGAAAGGGGAAAAGTAATTTTGTGATCATTTCAAGGCTTGAAACACATGGGGTTGGGTGCCATGACACAATTATTCTCTCTTGCCTGTAGACACAAGAAAAGTGGATGGATTTCCTTTGAAAAGGGAGCTCCTTTTAAATCAACAGTCAGTGGTCAAAGTAAACACCCGGTTGAAGATTATGTTTGAGAAACTGCTTACAACTACTTTGAAGGCATTAACAAAGCAAGGAGCTGGGGTGCAAATGCAATGGAAGGCATGAAGAAATGTGTTGAGAAACAGCTGTCCTGTGTGCCAGGGAATGCCGACTCTTCCACAAAGATGTCCCACATCTTACCTAGTTTGTGCTTTTCCTGAAAAACAATTATTATAAGCTAGTTTAATTGAATAAAATATGCAATTCAATCTGTAACCAGCTTGCAGACACACACACACACACACACACACACACACACACACACACACACAAATGATTGTTTGTTGGGAGAAACGCAACCCCCTCCTGCTACATTATTCCATTGATGGAAAAACATTTACATCTCCTTTGTTAACTAGTTTTTTGTAGATATTTTATAATCACTGGGCAACTCTATTTCACTTCTCTTTTAGCAGCAACTCTGAGTGGCTAGACCCATGTTTTTATTCTACAGCCAAAAAGAAAAAATCTTTTTCTGGCTTTTTTTTTATTAACTCTAGTCTACCATACATCAAACCTGTCAAGCTTTTTCATTAAAGTTCATGGTTTTTAAGTTCATTGTAAATAACTCAAATTGATTTTACAAAAGAGAAAAAAAAGTCTTGCCCTGATGTTGCCCATTACAAACTGTAATAATATCCCTTGTCAAAAGGGATTTCTCAAGAGGCTTTCTAAAGAGGGGGAAAGGATTTAGCTAGATAAAAATATTTTGAGTTTAACAACAATGTTATACTTTGATTTCGAGTTGGCTCCTTTCGTTTTCTTAAAAGTCTATAATTTTTGCAAAACATTAAAAGAAAACTTAGTAATTATGTTAAGATTTCACAGTTTGAGGTCTGTAACACTTAAACTTTGTGGGAGAAATTTCCAACAATAAAAAGATCCTTTTATTTGATGATAGCTCTGTAAATTTTTGAAGTCAGCAATCTCTTGGACTTTTCTTTTCCAAAGTAATAAAAAAAGGGGAAGGGCCATTGTAGCAGACCACACTGCATCACTCAAGGTTCAGTTTGGGAAGCAGAACCATGAGAAGTGATATGCACTAAAGGACTCTGTAGTCATTCAACTTTTCCCAGTTGTAAGCTGGTGAAGATGTCTATAGAAAGCCCTTGTCTCTGTTGTCTGGGGTGAGCATACATTGCTGTAGGCCATCAGGGCTGGCAGTACGGAAAAAACACAGATGTAAAACAGAGCAAGACAAACTGGAACCTGTGTCTGTCTCTCACCACCTCTAACCTGGATTGCATGGGCAACCTACAGAAGAAAACGGTACTGTCCTATGGAGCCACATTTGTGCCAGGCCTGAAGCTCAAAGTAGCTGAAGAAGAAGATGTGGTGGGAGCTGGAGGAGCTGCTGGCCCAGATGCTGTCCCATTCCAACAAGGAGGCCAGCAGATCAGCAATCATGTGCATGAGCTGTAGTGGTACCCATACCTTGTGACAATCTTGAGCTTAATGGATGCTGCTTCACTTTCGAGTCCTTTTGCCTAGATTCACACAGGAAGAGAATTCTGGGAAACACAGCTCCAGCTCTGCTAAATTGATCCAGTAGGAAACTACCCCTGCCACTGCCCTCCAGTCTTGCCAATCCTCTATCAGCCTTCTTCTCTTTTTTTTCTCTGAAAAGTTCCTGATGTTGCTTCTTTATTGGGCTGTCAAGAGGAAGCTCAAAGTTGGTACAACTGAGGAAGTTAATCTTGACATTCTTTTAAAAAATATATATTTTATTGATTTTTTACAGAGAGGAAAAGAGAGGGATAGAGTGTTAGAAATATCTATGAGAAACATCGATCAGCTATTTCCTGCAAACCTCCTACTGGGGATGTGGCTGCAACCAAGGTACATGCCCTTGACCAGAATCAAACCTGGGATCTTTCAGTCCGCAGGCTGATGTTCTATCCACTGAGCCAAACCGGTCAGGACTTGACATTCTTTTTATGATAACACTATCAAGATAGGCCCCAAGTTTTATTACTTTTCAGTTGGAAGGATATATAGTTAACCTTAAGTTTGTGCTTCCATTATAAACATTTGAAAAGCTTAAATTCAAACCCTAAGCCAAATATTGTTTTCTTTCATGAAACTTCTAATCCCCTATTGACCATGTCACTTCCTCTTCTATATGTGGAAACTTCTTTCCTAGCACTTAGATTATTCTACCTTCTGTGGCATCGTTTCTGACTTGTTTCCCCAAATGTATGTCTCTGGTAGCAGGACTGTGTAACAGGTTGAGAAACTGGTAACAGGTTGAAAACCACTAGCAGGGTGGCCTAAGACCATACAAAACACAAATATTTACATTACGATTCATTCACAGTAGCAAAATTACAGTTATGAAGTAGCAACAAAAATAATTTTATGGTTGGGGGTCACCACAACATGAGGAATTGTATTAAAGGGTCGCAGCATTAGAAAGGTTGAGAACCACTGTTGTAGAAGATCAAGAAAAGTAAGTTCTAGCCCAATCTGCTCCGGAGAAAAAGAAGAGACATAAGTTGCCAATATCAAAAATTAAAGAAGTGATGTCACTACAGCAATTAGTAGTGTAATCAGGGAATATCATAAATAACTTTATAACAATAAATTCAACAAATTAGCAAAGCTCACTCAAAAAGAAATATGGAGAGTATTATGTTAAGCGAAATAAGGCAGTTGGAGAAAGATAAACACCAAATTATCTCACTCATTTGTGAAATATAATGAACAACATAAACTAATGAACAAAGATAGAGCCAGAGACAGAGAAACATTGAACAGATTGTCAAACTTCAGAGGGAAGCCGGGGTGGGGAGTGGGGTCAGAATAAGAGATCAACCAAAGAACTTGTATGCATGCATATAAGCATAACCAATGGACACAGACACTAGAGGGGTGAGGGCATGTTGAGAAAAAAACCCACACGAATAAATAGATAACAGATAACCTGAATGTCTCCATATCTATTAAATAAATCAAACTCTTAGTTTAAAAAATGTCTACAAGGGCCCTGGCCAATATGGCTCAGTTGGATCATTGTCCCATACATCAGAAGGTAGCGGCTTGATTCCTGGTCAAGGCACATAAGTAGGTTGTGGGTTTGGTCGCATACACAAGGCAATCAATTGATGTTTCTCTCTCACACGAATGTTTCTATCTCTCTCCCCACTTCTCTCTCTAAAATTCAATTAAAAAAATTTCTATAAGGAAAACTCCAAGTTGAAATGGCTTCATTGATGCATTTCTCTAAAGAAGAACTAATGCCAAGTTCTAGAAAAATTCTTCCAGAAAATTTAAAAACAGGGACCATTTTCCTATTCATTCTATGATTCTAGCATTATCCTATTACCAAAATCAGACAAAAATATTACAAGGAAAGAAAACTACAGACTAATATCCTTCACAAACATAGATATCTAAACAAAATTCTAGCAAATCAAATCCAACCACATATAACAAGGATAAAGTATCAAGACCAAATGAGACTTGCCCTGGACAGTGTGGCTCGGTTGGTTGGGCATCATCCCGTGCCCTGAAAGGTTTCCTGTTCAATTCCTGATCAGGGCACATGCCCAGATTGCAGGCTTGATCCCTGGAAGGGGGTGTGCAGGAGACAGCTGATTAATGTTCCGTTGTGACATTGATATTTCTCTCTCTCTCTCTCTCCCTCTCCTTGCTCTCTCTCTAAAAATTAATAAACAATCCTTTTTTTTATATTCCATTGTAGCGACACTGTTTATTTCCAAATTTTTCTGTGTTTAGCTTAAGAGGTGTTTCTTCCCAAGAAACTGAACTTTCCTGTCAAATGCACTGGATGGAATAGGATAATTTGGTTCATAAAATGGATTCATTGCAAACTTTATGTATAGTTCATGGACATCAGTAAATAAATTATTTATTCCATCTTCTTGTCTTACATCATGAAGCATAATAAATTTCATATGACCCGCAGTAACAAACGCTGAAACACATGACTCATTGAACTTGTCCACAGTTTTTAAGTACATGTTGTTTGAGAGCCACATATTCTCACCCGCCAGGTCAAGGGCAGCATAAACTATGAACTGGTTCAGATGATGATGGTCATCTTTGGATTCTGCTTTTCCAGGTGGCAGAAACTCCATATCAAAAACTGGGTTATCATGGTGGCCAACAATCATGAAGTAGAAGCTTCCAGACATTGTCTCCAATATCTGGCTCCTGTGCTGGATGCAGACTTCGTAAGAAACTATTCACTGAGCTCCCGCTGGCGACTCATGCTCCAAACTTCAGTAAGGAAGCCTGGCAGTCCTTTAATAAACAATCTTTAAAAGAAGAAAGAAAGAAAGAAAGAAAGAAAGAAAGAAAGAAAGAAAGAAAGAAAGAAAGAAAGAAAGAAAGAAAGAAAGAAAGAAAGGAAGGAAGGAAAGAAGGAAGGAAGGAAGGAAGGAAGGAAGGAAGGAAGGAAGGAAGGAAGGAAGGAAGGAAGGAAAAGGAAAGGAAAGAAAAGAGAATAAGTGAGGCTTATCCCAGATTGAATGTGATTGGTTTAACTGCAACAATTTATTTTATTCATCATGTTAACAAAACAAAAATAAAAGCCATGCAATCATCTCAATACACGCAGAACAGGCATTTGACAAAATCGCATATCCATTCCAGATTTTAAAAACTCAAAGCAGGGGACCGGAACTAAGATGGCGGCCTAGATAGTCTCCTAAGCTGCCGCCTCATCAACAATTTAATTAAAATAACAACTAAAATCAAAAAGGACTTCACCAAAACCTCAGGAAAGCTGGCGGAGTGGGATATCCACAACTAGAAAGAAAGAGGCTCACGGATCAGACTGGGAGCCGCAAAGCGCTGAGGTAGGGAGACGCTCGCACGCGGAGAGGAAGTGTGGCCGCCGAATGCCTGCCTGGCGGCAGGAGGGGAGGAATTCCCGATTGCACAGAACCCTTTCCGACTGTACTGAACCCCAACCCCAGCTGAAATTCCGTGGTCCCAGGCTCATACGGGTGGAGTCTGAACTGTAGAGAAAGGCACCCAGAGATTCAGAGACTTGGAGACCGGGGACCCGGGAGCCACAGCCTGCAGGGTCTACAGTGGCGCGCGAGTGAGTACGCGCTGAGGTCTGACGGCCGCCCCTCCGTAGCGGAATGAGTCAGAAGCTTCAGGTCTGACGATGGAGGCTGCCGCTGCCTCTCTGTACAAGGTGGCGGCCTCTCTGTAGTGGAAGGAGTCAGAAGCTCCAGACTACAGAGACCAGCCCAAGTACGGGCGAGCCCCTGGGGCACCCACACTCTTGCTTGGGGAACCTGGGACTGTCAGGCGGAAACTCAGGGAAGCCTCGGAAGGCAGAGGTCAGGCGGAAACTCAGGCGAGTGCACAAGGGCAGGGCAGAAGCCAAGACTGTCAGTTCAGCCCTGAGACTCCGCCCCATCCAAGCTGAGCAGAGGCTTCTGCAGTTTTTCAAGTCTGATCCTATAAGACTGTCTCCAATACAGAAGTTATCCCAGAGTAGACACAGCTGATACCCACATCCAATTGGCCTGAAGGTCAATTCACAACAATACTTAGCTACAACAAGGCTGTGCATGCAGTTCACAAAGGGGAGTACCAAGAGTGTCTACCTCAGGTAACTGAGGAGGCTGACCCACTGGGCCATATAGGACACCAAACACACAAAGCCATCCTACCAACTCTGAAAAATAGTGATAATGCCGAGACAAGGAAATAGATCTCAAACAAAAGAGATGGAGGATATAGAGTTCAGAACTACGGTTCTAAGGTTATGCAAGAATATCCTAGAAAAGCTCAATAAACTTCATGAGACCCAACTAAAAAGTATACATAAACTGACTAAATTGGAAAATATTATGCAGAGATCCAACAGCAGAATGGAGAAACGCAAGAATCAGGTCAAAGAGCCTAAAGACACTCCTCTGGAGAAGGAAGAAGAAAAGAGAATCCAGAAAGTTGAAGATAGTGTAAGGAGCCTCTGGGACAACTGCAAGAGCACCAACATCAGAATTATGGGGGTGCCAGAAGAAGAGGGAGTGCAAAATACTGAAAACATATTTGAAGAAATAATATCAGAAAACTTCCCTCACCTGGTGAAAGAAATAGACTTACAAATACAGGAAGCCTACAGAACCCCAAACAAGAGGAATCCAAAGAAAAATTCTTGGAGACACATCATCATCAATATGCCAAGGGTAAAAGACAAAAAGAAGATCTTACAAGCAGCAAGAGAAAAGCAGTTGGTTATCTATAAGGGAGCACCCATAAGACTATCAGCTGATTTCTCAACAGAAACCATGCAGGCCAGAAGGGAGTGGCAAGAAATATTCAAAGTGATGAATAGCAAGAACCTACAACCAAGATTACTGTATCCAGCAAAGTTATCATTCAGAATTGAAGGGCAGATAAAGAACTTCACAGATAAGAAAAAGTTAAAGGAGTTCATCACCACCAAACCAGTATTATATGAGATGCTGAAAGGTATTACTTAAGGAGAGGAAGAAGATCAAGTGAATTAAAAATCTGAGGAATAGAATAAACTGGTGAATATAATAGAATCAGGCAAAGAAAGGGAGTGGATTGATAATTATCAGGGTGAAAAGGGTGTGGGGTGCAGAAAGAGACTGGATTAAAATTGTATAACCTATGGATGAGGACAATAGAAGGGGGAGGGGGTAAGGGCAGAGGATGGGGTGAGGATGGGGTGGGAATCGGGTGGAAGGGAGCTATGGGGGAGAAAAAGGAGAAACAATTGTAATAATCTGAGCAATAAAGATTTATTAAAAAAAATAGCAGATGTCAAAAATAACAAAAAAAAAAATAAAAATAAAGAAGGAGAAACTATAAAAAAATAAAATAAAAACTCAAAGCAGGGAGGACAGTTAGGGGTGACCAGGCCGGCAAAGGATGGAAGTTGGGGGTGACCAGGCCTGCAGGGAAGGGCATTGGGGGGAACCCAGGCCTGCAGGGGAGAACAGTTGCAGGGCGACCAGGCCTGAAGGGGAGGGTGGTTAGGAGTGACCAGGCCTGCAGGGGAAGGCAGTTAGGGGCAAACAGGCTAGCAGTGGAGCAGTTAGGCATCAATCAGGCTTTCAGGAGAGTGGTTAGGGGGTGATCAGGTTGGCAGGCAGAAGTGGTTAGGGGCAATCAGGAAAGCAGGCAGGTGAGCAGTTGGGAGCCAGCAGTCCTGGATTGTGAGAGGGATCCCAGATTGGAGAGGGTGCAGGCTGGGCTGAGGGACACACCTCCCCATGCACAAATTTCAATCACTGAGCCTCTAGTATATGATATATTGCCTTCTGTGCTGGTTATTTTTTGAAATTCACACACACACACACACACACACACACACACACACATATATATATATATATATATATATATATATATATATATATATTAAGATTCATTAGATATATACATATTTTTAGAACTTGTGAAAATAAAACTTTTTAGTTCTTTAAGAAAAATGAAATCTGTGCAGTTTTTGTGCTGATGACCAACAACTATTTCCCAAGTGGGGAAGATTGGACACCCACAGACAGGGTCAAAAACATTATGAGAAGCAAATAGCATGCTGCTCAAATGCTCTACAGTTTAAATGTGAAAGAAGTGAACATGGACAAGAAGGTTTTGAAGATAGGAGTGAAATTGCTCAAGTCTGAGACCAGCATGTGCTTGTCACAGATGCTTGGTTCTCCAAGTGTTTACTGAATGAGTGAGTGAATGAATGAATGGTTGTTTTCCATGTAGGGCATAGAATTAAAAGCGAGTCTTGCCTTTTTTCTTTTTTAAATTAGCACTGAACTTCGAAAGACCATCCATCAGACTGCTAGGTTGTAATTTGGAGTAAATGGAGACTTGTAATTGGACAATGCATACTAGTTCATCTTGAACATGGGAGGAATTAAGGAGAAAAAACAATTAGGAAGGACATGGACCACCATGGAAGGCAGGCCACACATTTATCTGGTAGAGAAATATTTCCCTCAGGTATTTTGTTTGATATGTTATATCTGGAGTTTGTCTTGCATAGAAAATTTTTATAAGTTATAAAAATCAAAAGTGAAAATTACAAATCTAGATAAATAGGAGAAATCACTCATCTAATCAACTATTAATGATGCACCCAAATCTGTTTATTATTGGCCTTTAACAATAATCCCCAGTGTCTTCTACTATTTATAGCATGGTTATCCGAATAAAAATTGTTTACATTCTTATGTTTTCTGCCAGTTTAATGTAGATTTACTTACTTCCTTATGTGCTCCTGAGTGCATGATGTTTGGCAGTCTTTTCCAAATTGAGAACAAGTTTCCATTTGACAAACTAGCCTTGCCATCATCTAGGCTCAGATGAGCCATAGGGCAGGGCTCAATCTATGATGTATTGACACATCTTTCCTGGGCAGGGAAGGGTGAGAGGCAATATACTTTCCTTGGATTGTAGAATGCCATTCATAGAACCAAAGAGGACGCTAACACTCTTTAACTCCCCAATCTTTTGATTCTTTGGATGGAAAAAGGAGAGGTAAATGTGAAATAACCTAAAATATTTGCTTCACATATGTTTAGTTTCTCCTAGATATATTCCACCAGCTGCCATTTCACCATTTAGCAACAGAGTGATAAGAGAGTTTTCTCTTGGATTTATTTTTAAAAATACATATATATTTTATTGATTTTTCACAGAGAGGAAGAGAGAGGAATAGTTAGAAACATCGATGAGAGAGAATCATCAATCAGCTACCTCTTGCACCCCCCAACCGGTCCCGGCTTTCTCTTGGATTTAGATGGCTGTGTAAAATGGCCACAGGGAAACACTGCTCCCATGCAGATGTTCCTTAGGTGGGACTTCTGCATTCAGGTCTCCAGGAAATCTCAACCAATATAAAGTGCATTAGTTAGAAAAGTTCTCTAGCTCTTAAACTGGGACTTCTGGGGCCACTGAGACATGCCCGTTCTATTCTCAGGAAGCCAAGTTTGGCCAAAGGTACAGGGGAGAATGTAGGGTTTTTTTTGTTTGTTTGTTTTGATCTCAGACAGTCCTGGCTTCTGATAGTATTCCTGCCACTTTCAAGCTCCATGACCTTGAGCAAACTTTTCAACCTATCATCAGTTTCCTTATTTGTAAAAGGGGAGCAATAGCACCTTCTTCATGGGATTGTGAGATGGCTAGGTAGACATAGGTAAAAGGCTTATCATAAGTGTTCTCACCACGCAGCCTCAAAATGGTAAATGTGAGGTAGTAGATGTGTTAAGTTACCTTATTGTGGTCATCATTTTGCAGTACATCAAATCATCACACTGTATCTTAACACAATGTTTTATGAAAAATAAATCCCAATAAACCTAGGGAAGGGCCTAAAAATATTTGGCTGAGATGATAGACAATAAATGTTACTGTCTACAATGTTCAGTACAGCCTACCTTGAGATAAGACTATTTGTGGGGTCAACAATCCTTGGGAAGTGCTGAGGCTTCTTTATCAGGAATTCACCTCATATACTGTCTATTAACAAGCACTACCAACCAGATACTCCTTATGATCCAAAGATAATGGCATGACCTCTAGGAGTGACAGATTTTACTAATTATAATATAAAAATATAAGTGCCATGCTAAGTATGTAAATACACCAATAATTAATGATAAACTTTACCCAATAGATTTGAGGTAAATCTACTGTTTCCTGTACAGCCTCCCCCCCCCCCCCCCCCCAACATCACACATCACAGGGAAATTAAAAACTCCAGGGCCATCTTCCAGAATCAGACCAACGAAGTGTCCTTTAGGATTCAGCCTACCCTAAGTAAAACTGTCCACCCAGACCCCTCCCCCATCATGCATGGGCTGTTCAGAAAAACCAGCCACTAACAGGTGAGTGACCATAGTTTTTCATTCACATTTCTTAGGGAATATGTTTCCTAAAACAAAGAAAACAGAAAATAAATTTTGCTAATTCACATTTGTGTCTAAATCTTGTTTGCTTTCTGGTGGAAGCATGAAAACAGTTCCTAATACTCAGGGGTAAACATTTTGCACTTTTGTCTCTATTTATTTAAAAATTAGAGGCTCAGTCCAACCATTTTAGTTATGGATGAGGAGGATGACCGGAAGTGATTCAGATAAGGCCCCACAAGTAGCTGATGGCAGAAGCAGGCCTAAGGTTTAACTTCTCTAACTTCTATCCTGAGCTGTGCGATCTCTAAATATATACTGTGGAACGGATACTGACACTGAACAAAAGCTCTCTGCCAGCCAGTATGTTAACCACAGAAGTCGGAGGCAGCTGGTGAGTATCTGAGGCCCAATCCTTCCCTAACATTTGCTGAATTGATATGGAACAAGAACAGATAATTTGCTGTTAACATTTATATACAGGAAATTTTGGCTACCCTTGATGGTGGTTTTAAAGATAGACAGGGAACAGAGCTTTTTTAAAGGGAAAACTGTTTTGCAGAACACTTATCCCTTAGCACAATTACATAAGAAAGGTAATATGATTAGGATAAAGAGCTTCCTTTACTTTTGAGGTAAGAATATGCTCATTAAAATCATCTCCTCTTAAAGAACAATGAACTTGCCAGTTTGCTCTATACAAAGTGCATTGACAAATGATTTAATTCAACTTTATTTGATTATAACAAGAATTTTAAAAACCCTCACAACTCTAGCTATTTTTTATAAATATTTAAATATGAAACATTTCAAACATAACACAAATATAGGCTAATGCATAACTAAATTTGGATGAAGTCTTATGAACCAAGAACATATATCCTCCTTTTCTGTGTTTATGAGAGTGGCAGGATGAGAGCCGGGGTCTTGGGTGGATGGAGAGAGAACGCTTGGGGTTTGTCTCTCTTGGGCCCTTAGCTCAGAACAGACTGAGGTTGTGGCAGAGCAGTGTGGTGGGGGAGCAATACAGTCTATTTTGGCTTCTCTATAAACAGCCCCAAGTGAACTTTTCGGATGTGCTCCTTTCTAGCTTTTAGAAAGGGCTTTTATTGGCTGCCAGGAAGCAGAGAGCAGGGCTGCGGCAGAGTGATTATCTGGGAGCAGCCAGGCATAAGCTCAGTCGCTTTGGAAAGTTGGGGAGGGGTAGAGAGAGACAGATTCTTCTTCCGTTTGTAGACTAGGAAAAAGGGTGCTTGGTGACATTTTGCTGAAAATAAAAGGAAGAATACAGGTTTGAAGGTTTGTAATTGTATGTTAAAACAGTCACACTGATATTGAAAAACAACAACAAAAAGGGCATTGTAAACACATTTTTATTTAAAATTAAGATTTCTGAAACAACTATACTAAGAGTGGTTATTATAGGTCTTTAGCTAAATAAGACATAGCATTAAAAGAATTATGTCCACTTTAACTTTTGATTTATTTTTAAAGCACCCTTAAAACTTATATATTCAAAAGAAACTAACTATAGAAAAACTGTTTTTTTTTAATCTCAGGAATAAGTGTGAGAGTGAACAGGGACAACAGAGTCAATCTTTAACCACTGCCCATTGATGAAGCATTAAATTCAAAGCCATTTGAGAGTTTCCTACATTGTTCACTTAAAGGAAAGCAAATGCAGAGTTATCAAAGAGTTTCTTGGTAAATTTATAGCCCTTGGAAAGCTATAACTTTTCTTAAAAATTATTTCTAAGTTTTAAATTTGTCACTCCAAAATGTAAAACATAGGATTTACAAGTATTTCATTTTTTGAAAAAATTTGAGAAATGACTACAATTGTAGCATATCCAGAAAAACTGAAACTAATTTTAACAATCTCTGCAAACCTTTATGTTCTACATTTATTATGGAACCAATTTTTAATGAACTAGAATAGAAACAATACATATGTATACTACACTGCGGAAGTAGCTTACACTGGCCAAGACATATTCAAAGCAACTTCCTTTGTACTAATTTCCGTAAAGAGTTTCTAGGTCATTTTTGCTTATCACAAGGACAAAGGACCTACTGTAAAAACTGCTCTTGGGTGTTTGCTCTGTCAGCTCAGGGCACGTCCTCAATAACCTCTGCACATCCCCGCCTCCCACAGTGTGACTGGGGCCAGTCTTGCTGGTTCTCCCTCCCTGCCTCATCGCCTGTGAGACCGCTTTTCATATTTGTCCTGGCTGCTCCGCTTCCTCGGGGGAGAACGACTGGCTGAGCCTCGAGCGTGGAAGCTGTGCTTGTAAGGGTGGGCTCTGTGCTTCTTCCGGCTTTCTTCTTTCTGGGTCTGGCTCTTCGCAGGTTCCTCATCGCCCTCTTTTTCTTCATGATCTTGCTCTTTCTGTGAGGGGAGCGTGTTCTTAATTGTGTTAATGAGAAATCTTTTATTGGTACCAGCAAGAGGACACTTCATCCTGGGGGTTAGGGGAAAAGAAAACAATCACAAATCAAATAGCTGATTTCAGAGCTGAGAACACAAGCATGGCTACTGCCAAAGAGTCCCCATCAACAGAGCCAAGTTTCTGAACCTGTTCAGCTTTCCTTGCGTGCCACCTAGTGTAAACTCTGAGTACAAAGGGGGAAAGCAAGATGCTTGGAATTCCTGAGGCCTGGACCTCATCTGAACACTTTTACCCTTTCTTCCTCACTCAGACTAACTCTCCTACTTCTCTGTGTATGTACAACAGGTACTGACTGCAATGCAAATGAACTGAATTATTTAATATTTTCTCCTTAAACAATAAACGACTGATCTGACTACAATCTGCATTTTGAGTGAAATACTACAGTGTGGCTTGCTTTTAATTACCAGAGTAAAAATGAGTCCTGCATCAAGGGGAAAGAAGTATACCCTGCTAAATCGTAAATAGTGGAGCTAAATGACCTATCTATTCTAAAAATAAAAACTGTAAAAAAAAAAAAAAATCCATAGGACTAAAAGGTCCTGGGTTCGATTTCAGACAAGGGCACATGCCTAGGTTTCGAGCTCGATCCCCAGTAGGGGGCATGCAGGAGTCAGCCAATCAATGATTCTCTCTCATCACTGATGCTTGTATCTATTTCTCCCTCTCCATTCTTTCCTGAAATCAATCAATAAAAATATACTTTGAAAAATCTAAAAAAAAAAAAATCCACAAAAATAACCATCACTCCAATAAATTCAATAAAAAAGAATCCATAAAAATACAATAATCACCTTTTACCTTTTAAAAGCCTCTTCCACTTTCTCTTTCAAGACTGCTGCCTTTACTCTGTTGGGGAGCATTGTGCACACACCCACCCTCTGGCTGCGTTTCTGTGCAGTGTATGTCTGAGTAGCTTCATGATTCAAGGTTATCCAGGAGGGAGAATGTAACTAATTAACTGCTAATCAACATGCTGAGTCACACTTATATACCACAATATTTATTTTTCAGGTGCAGCAAATCTATCATTTTGGAAAAGAAAACCCCATACAAATGAAAACCTGCATATTTCACTTGGCCTTGAGTGGTTTGCCATATGATGAGCTTATTTTAGGTGGCTACTGATCCCCGATATTGGGCCGACTGGTATTAAAATGAATGCAGGATTCTATAATCTTCATCTCCATATCAAACTTCAATTCAAAGAAACTCTCACACAGTACTTCCAAATCACTCCACCAGCACCCCACTGTAGTGATTTTGTAGCCTATGACTGTGTAAATGAAATATAAGCAGTCATCAGCCTAGTGTCATCTACAGGGAGGTCAGACCACCTCAAGCAATCAGAATGGCATTGAATCTGGAAATAAAAGGGGGGAAAAAAAAAGTCTCCTGCTGCAAGCTTATATGGGCAGAGAAAACATCTGAGAAGAATCAGTGATGGTGTATACAGCCAATGTGCTGGGCGCCCGTCATGCTCAGGCCAGGAAAAGTGGCAGGGGAATGAACTAGCACAGAATGAGCTAGAAGAGAATGAGAGAAAAGGACAATGGGATGCCGTAGAAGCAGTGGGAACATTAGGGGTGATGGCACTGGAATTTTGGGGGGGAGGTGTTTTTTAGTACTGGAGTTTAGAAGCCAAGGTGAATGAGAAGAGGAGCAAAGAGGAAAGGTGATAACTAAGAGCAGAGCAAAACAGATCTGCAAGTACTCGGGGACAAAATGATTAGCTCTCGGTACCTCTGTAGCGCTTCACTGAGCTTTCAGAAAAGCACACCAGCATCACTGCGGCCTCAGCAGGATCAAGGCAAAGCCATTTATACCTCCCGGAGGGCCGCCGCATTGGGTGCTCTACAGAATAAGAGAGTGTGTGACGAGAGGGCAGGGCAAGCTCTTACCTCAGTGGCTTCATAGGGTACCAGAGTCAAGGTACTACTTTGGTGAAGAAACCTGAACCACTGTGATCGCCAATTCAGCAAAGATTCAAAATTGAGTATGGCACACTGGTGTCACAAAGCAGCACAAGACTGCTAGACTTCAGGAAACACCGTCCTTTAATGTGAAATATAAAATGCTACTGCCACATTGAAGGATTAGAACAGTGGTGAAAACTATCCAGCTACAGAAGAATTTAGGGTGTTTTCATTGGAGTGGGCCATCTCAGTGTTGGTATATCTAGTCAGCTCTTCCCTAGATTAAACAAACGAAAAAATGATTATTGCCAAATGGGACAATAATCCAAGGTCTTAAAACAAAGCCTTTGTAACTCCTGGTGAGTTCCACTATACGTTGCTATTGCCCATGGGAGATTATGTTTAACACCTCCGGCTTAGCCGAGATGAACAGAGCTCTTGTTCTGCTGGAGAACAGTCGAGTTCATGCAGAGCAAGGGCTGTCAGAGGACATGTTCCCTGTCTCAACAGAGCAGCTGAGAATAAGAGAAAAGATCTACTCAGAATAAGGTAGTTTTCCAGAATATCCCACAAGAAAACTGGCATTTACATTTCTTTGTAACATCAAAGGTGGCATTCTTAATGTTGATTATGCCTAGCATTTGAATCAAGATGAAAAGTCAAAGTGACTCAGAGAAAACTGATTTTCTTGAAAGCGGGAGTGGAGAGGTTTTGAAAGTGACGTCTCCCAAACATGCCAGGACACATGCTAGAAATGATGACAAGTGCTCATTCAAATTCTATTAACAGGGCAGGTCAATGTCAAGGGGGTAGTTGCAAGCAGATGTGAAGTTACATGTGGTAAATGATTCTGTATAATTATAAAATATTCACTAAGTATGTTAACATATAAAAAGAGTAACATCAATGCTGATGTTTGAGGAAATCACATTGGCCTTCATGTGGTAATTAATTTTGCTGAATTTTTACAGCCAGCTTTTTATTGCTGTGAACTCACACAACACGGTATACTAGCTGATCACACATGTGCTGGAATCATAACACCTATTAGACTAAATGTGAGACACGTTATATAATCTCCCTGTAGCCTCTTATCGGTTAAACTAGAGGCCTGGTGCATGAAATTTGTGCATGGGGGAGGGGTGTGCATGTGTGTCCCTCAGCCCAGCCTGCACCCTCTCCAATCTGGGACCTCTCGAGGGATGTCTGACTGGGATCAGGCCTAAATGGGTAGTTGGACATCCTTCTCACAATCTAGGACTGCTGGCTCCCAACCACTTGCCTGCCTGCCTGATTGCCTGATCATCCCCTAACCACTCCCCAGCCAGCCTGATTGACATCTAACTGCTGCCCCTGCTGACCTAGTTGACGCCTAACTGCCCTCCCCTGCCAGCCTGATCATCCCTAAATGTCCTCCCCTGTAGGCCTGGTCCCCCCAACTGCCCTCTTCTGTTGACCCGGCCATCCTTAACTGCCCTCCCTTGCAGACCTGGTCCCTCCCAACGCCCCCCCCCCCCGGGCGGCCATCTTGTGTCCACATGGGGGCAGTCATCTTTGACCACATGGGGTGACCATCTTGTGTTGGAGTGATGGTCAATTTGCATATTACTCTTTTATTATATTGGATGAGGATAATAATAGTAACTATCTTCAATGGCTGTATGGAGATCAAATGAGAACATGTCAAGTGCTTAGAATAATACCTCATTCCTAACTAGCACTTAGTAAATGTTAGCTTTGGTGCATATCTTTACCTTTACTACTAAATTAGCTGTCTAAGCATGGACAAGATACTTAACTTCTTTGTAAATCAGTTTTTCCTGTTTGTAAATGAGAGTCAGAAATATTTACCTTGTAATGCTATTGTTAGGTTTTAATGAGATAACGCATAAAGATCTTATTAGCACAGTGCCTGGCATACAGTAAATCTTCAATACACTTTTCCTCTGGGTCTATAATTTCTTATTTACAATTCCAAAATTTAAAAACCTCTGAAAATCAAGTTGTTTTTATGATACCACAACTCATTTGGCAGCAAAATGACCTAAGCTCACACAGGGGTATTTATATCTAGTCTTTGGTCCATTTAGGGGAGGCACTCATACGTTTTACTGAAGAAATGATGTGTTGAGCAAGTACCACTAGGGTACCTTTAGTGCACACCAGAAGTGCTCCTGTACCTTTCTAAAATGTGAAATTCATATCTAAACTTAGAAGGTAATCTGGATCCAAGAGTTTTAAGCCAGGAATTAAAGACCTATATTATTATATCACTCTCTATTCATGAAAAATATATAGCACTCAAATAAATTAATATACCAAGGAGTTTTTCTACAATGGTAACTCAAACATCCATCCCAGTTTCAAATTACTTGGAATAAACCAATTAAGAACAGAGTAGAACATCTTATGTTTCTCAACAAGAAACATATCAAAAAAGAAAAGAAAAAAACCCACCATCAAGAAAAAGTTAATGGAACATTTAATAGGAATTTTCATAAAAATCGCTAACATGGAAGTTTCAGTATTTCCAGGCTATTTCCGTTCTCCATGGATATCAGGGTCAATGGAAACTGGGTGTTACCTCTGAGCTTATAACTTGCATTTCCTAATGTTTTTTAAACTCTGTTCATAGATGATCCTCAGATATAGAATTAAAGGCTGAAGTTAAGTAGGTGGTCTCCACAGTCCCTTCCAGATTTAAGATTCTCTGCTCATATTCTTTATGTTCACCCTTCAGAAAATTACTCTGTTTTCATGCATCATGTTAGGATATTACTTCATTTCACTGATCTCTCTGCCTTCATGTTTCTCAGCTCTTTGTTAGAGTCATGTTTTTCTGTATTTGAGATGACATGACAAGCTAGCATTAATGAGTATCGAGCTCAATTGCTTTACAGTCTCTTTCATACCAGCATTGAGGTATAACCCTAAGCCCTGCCGAAACCGGTTTGGCTCAGTGGTAGAGCATCGGTCTGCGGACTGAAGGGTCCCGGATTCGATTCCGGTCAAGGGCATGTACATTGGTTGCGGGCACATCCCCGGTGGGGGGTGTGCAAGAGGCAGCTGGTTGATGTTTCTCTCTCATCGACGTTTCTGGCTCTCTATCTCTCTCCCTTCCTCTCTATAAAATATCAATAAAATATATATATTAAAAAACACACAAAACAAAACAAAAAACCCCTAAGCCCTGCAGTAAGGGCATGGGTAGTGCCTGCTTGATGTGTCTGCTCTGTCTGTCACTGGCGATGCTGAGGGTGTGCTTGGGTGGGGGATTGAAGGAGGCCCACAGGGCAGGACGGCCACTTTCCTGTCTGCAGCTCTGACCCACACAATGTCTACTTTATCACCCTGAATAGTTATTTTTTATTTTTGGTTTTAGAAAGTTATACTAGCTCATGTGGGAAGACCTCGACTTAATATACTGACAACAAAAATTGATATAAAACTAAATATAGAAAGTGACAGCACCGTTGAACTTAAGATGCAGCATTCTATGTATGTTAAACTTTAAAAGTGAAGCCACCCCTTTTACTTTTGAAGTTGGCATCTCAGAAGCTGTCCTGAAGGGTTCTGCACACCCAAGGGAGGTAGATTTTTAGAGAAACTGCCATGAGAGAGACTAAGATTGATCGAGGTTAGATAGGACTGTAAGCTTTTCTTTTCTTTTTTTGACTAGGTATACGGTAGAACATAAATTGCAAAAATAAGGCACTTTCTTTCTGCAGTTATCATACTTGACTTATGAAAAACAGTAAACTATATAATGAACCTAGAAAACAAAAAGGGAAAGACAGATTGACTCCCCTCCTCCCCCCATTATTTTAATACCTTTGTCTCTCTCCTGCTAAAGGTCAGAGGTAGTAGCATTCTACAGATTTAGACCTGCCGCTTTGGGTTTCTAAAATAGTCTCATAAATATGACCCATCCAATAGTGACACATAATCACTAGCCAAAATAATAATAAGAATGGTGCCCAGCCAGCATGGCTCAGTGGTTGAGCATTGACCTATGAACCAGAAGGTCATGGTTGGATTCCTGGTCAGGGCACATGCCTGGGTTGTGGGCTCAATTCCCAGTAGAGTATGTGCAGGTGACAGCCAGTCAATGATTCTCTCTCATCATTGATGTTTCTATCTCTCTCTCCTCTCTTCCTCTCTGAAACCAATAAAAATATATTTTAAAAAAAGAATAATAACAATAGTGATGCTAACCCTTACGAATCAATCACTTGTGCTATGACATTACCAATGTCACCTCATTTCATTTCTCCAACCATAGGGCATGGAGCTGGCATTGGAACCAGGATTCTGACTCAAGAGCCCTCCTCTCAGCACTATCCCAGATGGGTAGAGGGAGCAGAAGGAAGGTGTGCTGCAGTCCAGTCAGATGGGCAATTACCAGACCAGTTCGGAAATAAACCGTAGGTGAAAAGCCTATCAGTCCATGTGTAGCCGAAGCTTCTTCATCTAGGACAGGCACCAAAACGCAGATCTGTACACAGTGCCAACAAGAACAAAGGCAGAGAACACCCCAACACACTTGAATTGACTTTGTTATTTAGGAAGTACAACAGGCAGTGGGAAATTATGGTTCTTATTTTTATGGTTAGGTAAATAGAGGCCTTGGGATCATGGGAGCAAGGTTCCAGGCGATGCATCCCAATTAATTCCTTTATTCTATAGCCAAACTCATCCCCACACCAGCAGATAGCATTTTATCTTCCAATCTGTACATACCTGTGCACTCTCATGGATATAAATTTAAAATAACACTAGTAGAAACAAGTGCAACTATACTTCCAACATGCTATAAAACAAGGACAATATTTCAAACCCCAAGGCTGTGATTGATCACAACTCACTTTGTTGTTTAATGCTGCCACAACTACCATACCACCCAGGGTGGTTTGTAATTTGGCAATCAAATGCCTCAGCATGTGGCCACATGAGAAATTCTTTTATAGTATTATGCTCCCCATTACTTAACTGTTAATCCTTAATTACCCTGCTTACAACAGTCTTGAGGCCCATGTAGGTTTTTCACTGCACTCTCCCTATAACATTACACTTAAAAGTAACATAGCCCTGACGGGTTTGGCCCGGTAGATAGAGTGTCGGCCTGTGGATTGGAAGGTCCCAGGTTTGATTCCGGTCAAGGGCATGAACCTTGGTTGTGGGCACATCCCCAGTGAGAGATGTGCAGGAGGCAGCTGAATCAATGTTTCTCTCTCATCGATGTTTCTAACTCTCTATCCCTCTCCCTTTCTCTCTGTAAAAAATCAATAAAATATATATATTTAAAAAGTAACATAAATGCACATAGCTATAATATTTATTTTTATAAATCTAAGAATCTTTCATATGTAAGGCATAAGGTGAGGTCCTGAAGTAAAGATAAATACTAGACTCTGTCTCGGTATTTATGCTCTTCAGGGGACCACCAAGAGGAAGAAGCTATGGGAAGATAAAGTTCAGAAGCAGACTTATACAGTGGTGTACTGGGATAGACATTAGGCTATCTCCTTGGTCTCCTGCTCCATCTATAGCAAAAAGCATTTACACAGCTATCTGATCCAATCGCAACACGTTCTGGGCTCTCTGTTGTACTTTCAGAATTGAATACGAAAAGAAAAGTGGGAAGCAGGGGCATGAAGCACTGGTGATGTGTTGATGTTAACAGACAATGATCCACGGTATATAGCTAGAGACAAAGAAGTGAAGTTCTAGTCCCATCAGCAATTGGCTAACCAGGGCCTACATACATCTTTGGGCCCCAGGTTCTTAAACTATGAAGTAAAAGCTTTGGATCTCTGTGGCCCTGAAATACTGCCAAGAGCCTCATCCATGTGTCACTCTGAAATTGGAGCCCTTTCTCTTTCTAGCTGCTGCATTGAGCTCACATGCTCACTTGTCCCCTTCCCATGATTAGATACCAGGAGGACATGGTTCGATTCCTGGTTGAGGCACATGCCCAGGTTGCAGACTTGATCCCATTGGGGGACATGCAGGAAGCAGCTTTGATGCTTCTATCTCTCTCTCCATCTCCCTTTCTCTCTGAAATCAATTTATCAAATACATATGTGTGTACACACACACACACACACACACACACACACACACACACACACACCTTACCTAATAATAGATAAACATGTAAATTGACCATACCTCCACTAAGCCCATAGCCAATCAGAGTGAATGGCAGTTAATTTGCACACATAGAAGCCCAGCACCTGTGTCCCAGGAACATTCTGTCCCAGGAACATTCTGGCACCCAGGTCACTGTGAAGTAAGGCCGAGTGGGCCCAGAGCAGCCTGAGAAGGACCTGAGCCAGGGGGATCCTGGGCAGGGCCAAGCCTGCAATCAGAAAGAGGGGGCAAGGGCAGAGTCTGCAATCACAGGGAGCTGGGGTCCCTTGCCCAAGGCCGAAAGCCTTGGCCAGAGGCAGAAAGCCTGGGCCAGAGGCAGGGGCTTTTGGCCTGGGCAGGGGCAGAGCCTGCGATTGCAGGGAGGTGGGGGTCCCCTGGCCGAAGCTTTTAGCTTAGGCAGGGCCCAGCCCGAGATTGGTGTGAACTATAGAGGAAACACCTTTTCTTACTGCACATTGGCTAAGCTTCTTGTATGCCACTGGTAATATTCTTAACTAGAGGCCAGGTGCACGAAATTCAAGCATGGGGGGAGGGGGTTGTCCCTCAGCCTAGCCTGCACCCTCTCCAATCTGGGACCCCTTGAGGGATGTGACTTCCCCCATGTGGACCCAGATGGCCACCACAAGATGGCCCGCAGGGGAGGGCAGTTGGGAGGGACCTGACCTTCAAGGAAGAGCAGTTGAAGGCGACCAAGCCTGCAGGGGAGGCAGTTAGGAGTGACCAGGCTGGCAGAGGAGTAAAGTTTGAGGCAAACAGGCTGGCAGGGGAGCAGTTAGACATCAATCAGGCTGGCACGGGAGTGGTTAGGGGGTGATCAGGTTGGCAGGCAGGCGAGCACTTGGGAGCCAGCAGTCCTGGATTGTGAGAGGGATCCCAGATTGGAGAGGGTACAGGCTGGGCTGAGGGACAACCCTCCCCACACCCTGTGCACTAATTTCATGCACTGGGCCTCTAGTATTATATAACCCTGACATGTGCCTTTGATCGGAATTGAACCCGGGACCCTTTAGTTCACAGGCCTAAGCTCTATCCACTGAGCAAAACCAGCTAGGGTTCCTGGGTATCTTTTTAAAACTCCAAAGCTCAGGTTATACAGCAAACTAATAATCTTTGACAGTGGGGCACAGACATGTATTTTTGAGTTTCCCAGATGATTTGAACTGTGCAGATAAGTTTGGGAACCAATGGATTAGTGCTTGAACATTTCTATTTACAGAGAGAGAGAGAGGAGAGAGGAGGGGAGAGAGAGACAGAGAGAGAGAGAGAGAGAGAGAGAGAGAGAGAGAGAGAGAGAGAGAAACCAGGTGTTCTCTCAGGATGAGCATGAAGGGAAGCTGTTCTCTGACCCAGCACCAGAGAGCAGAAACAAGTCATGGGCCACACCTTTTATAGCCCACATCCTTTAGGGAATGCTGGACTAAGAACTTAGTGTTCATTGCCAATTATAAAATTGATGTTTTCAAGTGAAAGATAATTAGAGTTCTGGAAAACTTTGAACTTGATTGGTTCCCAATACTTAAAAGACTTTTCTGGTGAGATTAAGTGGTGTTATTTACCAATGTGTTTTTAAAAAATATTATATAGCAGAAACCATTTTGGCTCAATGGATAGAGCATCGGTCTGTGGACTGAAAGGTCTCAAGTTCAATTCCAGTGAAGAGCATTGTACATTGGTTTCAGGCACATCCCCAGTAGGGGGTGTGCAGGAGGCAGTTGGTGGATGTTTCTCTCTCATTGATGTTTCTAGCTCTCTATCCCTCTCCCTTCTTCTCTGTAAAAAAATCAATAAAATATATCTAAAAAATTATATAATGAAATGTGTTAACATTTGAAAGATCTTCATAGCTCAGTGAACCAGTATTTTCTAGTTGACAAATTTATGATATTACAAAATCATGCATGAGTAGAAGATCCAGTCAAAATGCAAAGTAAATCAAGGGGTTTTACTATAATAGAATATGAAAAGTTTACATTATTAAAAAGAATGTTAAGAAACTACCACTTGCCCTAGCTGGGGATCTCAGTTAGTTAGTGTTGTCTTGATATGGCAAGGTTTTGGGTCAATCCCTGGCCAGGACACATACAAGAATCAACCAATGAATGTATATGTAAGTGGAACAACCAATCTCCCTCCCTCTCTCCTTCCTTAGCTCCTTACTCCTTTCCTCCTCCCTCCCCCTCTATAAAATCAATCAGTAAAAAGGATTTTGAGAAAGAAGGACACTTGTTTAGATTACTTGCAAAGTTTTGGTGCAGTATTAAAGAATAACACAGTTTTCTGAAAAGGCCATTGAAACACTTCTGCTGAAACCGGTTTGGCTCAGTGGATAGAGCATTGGCCTGCAGACTGAAAGGTCCGGGGTTCGATTCCGGTCAAGGGCATGTACCTTGGTTGCGGACACATCCCCAGTAGGGGGTGTGCAGGAGGCAGCTGATCGATGATTCTCTCTCATCAATGTTTCTAAATCTCTCTTCTTCTCTGTAAAATATCAATAAAATATATATTAAAACAAAACAAAACACTTCTTCTTTTTCCAAAAACATATTTGTGAGAGGTCAGATTTTCTTCATCTACTTAAACCAAAATAGCCAATTACAACTGATTGACTTGCAGAAGCAGATAGGAAGTTCCATGTATCTTTTATAAGCCAGACATTAGAGGTTTGCAAAAACATTAAACAATGCCACTCTACTCAATTTAACTATCTATACATACAAAGAGATAATATGCTAATTTGTCCATTACCTTGTCCCAGTCACGACCAGTCTGAGGGTGGGGACGGGGGCAGGGACTTCGGCCCCCAGTGCTAACTTCACACTGCCGGTGTGCTTCCCCGACTAGCGCTGAGGTAAAGCTATTTGCCTGCATCCTTACTGACACTGCCTGCATGTGTCCCCATTCAATGATGTGAGGCTGCAGGGGTCTGACATGAGACCTCAGGCTGTACCCTTCACTGGGTGGGGCATGATGGGGAACTAAGGGTAAACTTTAATGTAGACTAACGGTAAAATTTAAGCTCTGGACCTGGAGAACTCAGGCCGAATCCCCTGTCTGGCAGGGCTTGACAGGGAACCCGAGACTGCGCCCCTCACCTGGGGCAAGGCCTGGGGACCTGATGCTGCACCCCCTCGCCTGGAGGGGGGATGGGGTCAGCCGGATCTGGGTCTCACCTAATTGGGATGGGGCTGACTGGATCTGGGTCTCCTGCGTTTTTTAAGTGCGTGTGGGTGGTGGGCAGGGACTTAACTCTAGGTTCCGAGGCATGTCCAAGACTCTTACAGTAGGGAGATTTTGTGTGTATTTTACTAATTTTCTTTCATCTCTGACATTTCTATTATAGAGAAAGGGCAAATAGCAATATTAAAATATTTTTTCTAATTAATTTTGTTTTAATGTGCATGAATTTCATGCACTGGGCCACTAGTTTTGTTATATTTATAAAAACATTCTTTACATTAATATGTGATGGGTTTATTACTATTTTTAAAAGGATTAATAAATACTGTAAGAATTACTCAATGTTAACTTATAACATAGCAAATATAGGTAGACTAGAGGCCTGATGCATGAAAATTCATACACTGGAGGGAGTGGGTCCCTCAGCCCAGCCTGCTCCCTCTCACCATCTGGGAGCCCTCAGGGATAGGAGGTGACTCGGTGATCAGGGGAAGGTGATGCCCCCATTACACTTCTGCTGCTGTCTCTGCTGGCAGCACAAGCCTTGGCTGGCCCTGGTTACCTCAGCCTCGGGCAGCCCTGAATGGCTGGGCAGCCGCCATCCGAGGTTTGCCTGCAACTTGGACTGGCCCTGGGCGGCTGGGAAGTTGCCATTAGTGGCTTGCTTGTGCCTCGGGCCAGCCCTGGGTGGCTAGGCAGCCACCATCTGAGGCTTGCCTGCACCTTGGGCGTTGGCTGGGCAGCTACCATCCAAAACTTGCCTGCACCATGGGCCAGTCCTGGCTGGCTGGACAGCTGTCATCTGAGGTTTGCCTGTGCTTCAGGGTGGCCCTGGGTGGTTGGGAGGCTGAAGGGACTGGAGGACTCCGGAGGCAGTTGTGTGGAGTGGCCGGACCCACCTGGGAGTGGGCCCTGCTGTGCTGCATACCTGCTGCTCCGGTGGGGCTGAGGAGACTGGGCTCTGCCATCTTTGAGGGTGTAATAGTCAATTAGCATTATTCCCTCCTTATTGGCTATGAGCGCCACCATCTTTGAGGGTGTGATGGTCAATTAGCATATCCCCTCTTTATTAGATAGAAGACTATATAACCCATATTAAAAAGTTCTTTGGAGTCCTCAATAAATTGTAAGACTGTAAAGTTTCCTAAAACCAAAAAGTTTGAGGACCATTGTTATAAGACAATTGAGAAAACTAACAATGTAGACTAATGTAAGTTTCATATCTTGTTTTCCCAGTACTTATAAACTTTGGAATATCTTACTTTTCCTGCCATCTTTTACTTCCTTTCCAGCATGTTTCTTCCTCCTTCATGGGAAGTGACTGCTAGTTGGCCCTCTCTCCCCCCAATATCTATTCTTTTGTTCTTCAGTAGTAAAGTACCCCAGATATTTATCTGGCACATGATTGCAGGGGGGGTGGGGGGGCTAAATATTTTGACTTGAAACTAGGTAGACATGGAACTAAATTCTGGTCAATGGAGTATAATGTGGAAATGGTATATACAACTTCTAGGATGTGTCCTTAAAGGGAAAGGTTTGCTTTCCTTCTTTTCTGCTTCATTTCTGTTAACGAAAATGTAGATTTTAATAGTTGTTACTATATTAGATCATGTGGAAAATAATGACACCCTATAGTTGGGATATTTGAAAACTGAAAGGAATCTGGGTCCTTCATAATTTTGAGAACTCCAACCTAACTGAAATGTTACCCAAAGAGTACGTCAACACTTTCATAAATCTCAAGATGGCTTGTACATGTGGTAACCCTCCAAAGGGAGCACAGAGAGGACATTGATAAACTAGCTATTGTACTACCAGAAAGTTCTACTGAGAAATAAGCGGCATTAGGTGGTCAGAATAACTGACTTCCAGCTGCCTGGAAAAGCTAGGCACTCCTCATGTAGCAAAAACTGATATTTTCTTATTCACTTGTCATCTGAATTTATGATTTTACTGTATGCTAATTCTTTAGATTAGACATATGATGAAGGTCCTGCCTTAACCAAAAACCAAAGCAGCCCACCCCTAATAAAGTTTGTACTAATGTGATTCCCATTAGCAGAGACAGTTTATCTCAATAAAGGACAGAGAACTAGAAAGAAGAGCTGATTTAACTAACATTCACTGATTGTGCCATGTCAGAAGCCATGCTGAGTGTTTTCAGACATATAATCTCACCAATGTTTGAAAACTGTCCTTCCAGGAGGTAGGCATTTTATTGAATCTGTGTTATATACAGATAGACTCACACTGTATTATTTCATTTTATTATATCACTTCATCTAAAAATAATTGCTTTTTATAAATAAAGTAACAGCAAGATCCATTTTCACATATTAAAAAATTGACCATATTAAAAAATTCCTTAATATCATCAAATACCCCATTTATTAATTTGGATAAGGATTCTCACAAGCTACACGTTTTATGTGATGTGTCTCAAATCTATTAATTCATAGGATACTTCTATTCCTCCTTTTCTCCTTTCAATCCAGTTGTTAAATAAACTAGATTGTGAGGAGAAACCAAGATGGCGGCATAGGTAAACACCTGAACTTGCTGCCTCGCACAACCACTTCAAAACTACAACCAAAAGACAAAACAGACATCATCCAGAACTACAGGAAGGCTGGCTAAGTGGAAATTCTACAACTAGAAGGAAAGAGAAAAGCACACTGAGACTCAGAAGAGCTGCGGAAGTAAAGTACAGAGGTATGAAGGCGCGCACACGCAAGGAAACGGCTGGCGAATGAATTCGTGGTCATCTTTTTCAAGCGGTAGGGAGACAAAAGCTCCTGACTGCTCTGACTCCAGTTCCAGGTGAGACTCTGCGGACCCAGGCTCATACAGGGAGAAATTGGACTGTCTGGTGCAGTGGGCAGCTTTCTCTCAGAGGTGCTTGCAGGATTGCCATGGGACACTGTGACCTGGGATCTCTTAGGGCAGAGCTAATGGGAAGCCATTGCTGTTGGCTCCACCCTGAGACCCTGCCCCACCCAAGCTGTAGCAGAGACTTTTGCATATGAATGGCCTGGTCCTTTGAAATCTAAAATTACCTAATGAACTGCAGGGGAGTCAGAGAGACCCAGAACATCCAAAAGAAGGCCCAAGGCCCCACAGCAGCTTGCATTGCTTCACAGGTGGGCCTCATCTGGGTACTTCCTAAACCCAAATAAAGAAGAGGAATCTGAAGATGTAGCTCCTGCTGGGTGGCCTGAGGCAGAGGCTAAATTAGCACCTCCTTGGAGATCCAAGAGCCAGTGTACCCAGTAGTCAGAGTGGGACCATCCAGATTACAACTCTTCAGACCCATAAGGTACACACTCAGGGGGAAGACTTAGTGAGCATCAAAGCCCCACTGAAGGAAGTCTTGCCTCATAAGGGTATCTTCAGCACAGAAGTTCTCCTAGCATAGACACAGCTGATCCTCACAGAGAATTGGCCTAGAGGTCATTCCTCCCAGTGATACCAACAACAATCAAGGCTTAACTACAACATGTCTGTGCACACAGCCCACAGAGGGGTGCACCAAGACTATCCACCTCAGGTAACTGGAGAGGCTGAGCCACTGGGCCCTATAAGACACCTACCACACAAAGCCACTCTAACAACTCAGGAAAGCAGCCAAAAGTGGTGACAAAGAAACAGGTCACAAATGAAAGAAATGGAGGAAAGCAAACAACTGGATATAGAGGTCAAAACTATGATTATAAGGTTTTTCAAGAATTTCCTAGAATAGGCCGACAAATTTAGTGAGACCTTTAAGGATATGAGAAAGGACCAACCAGCAATTAAGCATACACTGACTGAAATAAAAAATAATATACAGACTTCCATGAGCAGATTAAAGTATCGCTAGAATCAAGTAAAAGATTTGAAATACAAAGCAAAAAACACACAACTGGAAAAGCAAAAAGAAGAAAGAATCTAAAAATATGAAGATAGTGTAAGGAGCCTCTGGCACAACTTTAAGCTTACCAACATCCAAATTATGGGGGTGCCAGAAGAGAGAGACAAGATACTGAAAACGTATATTTGAAGATATTTTATATAATAATTACAGAAAACGCCCCCCACCTGGAAGACATACTTACAAGTCCAGAAGCACAGAGAACCCTAAACAAAAGGAATCCAAAGAGGACCACACCAAGACACATCATAATTAAAATGCCAAGAGCAAAAGACAAAGAGAGAATATTAAAAGTAGTAAAATAGAAAAACAATTAGTTACCTACAAGGGAGGAACCATGCGATTGTCAGCTGATTTCTCAACAGACACTATGCAGGCCAAGATGGGAGTGGCAAGAAATATTCAAAGTGATTAACAGCAAAAACCTACAACCAAGATTACTCTACCCAGCAAAGCTATCATTCAGAATTAAAGGTCAATAAAGAGCTTCACAGATAAGAAAAAGCTAAAGGAATTCATCACCGCCAAACCAGTATTATATGAAATGCTGAAAGGTATTCTTTAAGAGAGGAAGAAAAAGAAAAAGTAAAGATAAAAATTATGAACAATAAATACAGACCTATCAACAAGTGAATCTAAAAATCAAGTGAATAAAAAAATCTGATGAACAGAATAACCTGGTGAATATAATAGAATCAGGGGCATAGAAAGGGAGTGGAGTGACAATCCTCAGGGTGAAAAGGGTGTATGGGAAGAGACTGGACAAAAATCATACACCTATGGATGAGAACAGTGGGGAGGTGGGTAAGGGCTTAGAGTGGGGTGGGTAAGGGCTTGTAGTGGAGTGGGAACAGGGTGGAAGGGAGCTATAGGGGGAAAAAGAGGAACAACTGTAATAATCAGAACAATAGATTTATTTTTAAAAAAGAAAAAGAAAACTAGGTTGTTTGTCCCATAGAATTCCCCACCTTTTGGGTTTTTATTATTTTATCCCTATCATGTCATTTAACATGTTTCTCTGCCCTTTATATTTCCTGCAGACTATTAGTTCTAACTGGAAACTTGACCATATTTGAGTTAAATTTTTTGACAAGGATGTTTTAAGTCCTGCTATGCTCTTCCTATTGTGATGCAAAGACTGCTCAATGACTTTAGGTGTTTTCAGCCTGATGCAGTAATCAGGAAATACCCTATCAATTTTTCATCTGATAAATTTAACAGCCACTAATGACCTTTACCTAGATTCAGACTATCTTTAGGGATGGTTAAATGATAACATTATTTTCCTTTTAAATCAGGTTCAGATGTATAATTTATACAGAATAAAATTTATCCTTTTAATAAATAGGATTACAAGTTTTGACAAATGTATGAAGCCATGTAATTACCAAGATATAGAACATTTCTATTATTTGTAAAAGTTCTGTAATAGATCTATACCTTTTACTCCCACCTCCTGGCAAACAATGATCTGTTCTAGCTTTTCTAAAATGTCATATGAATAGAATCTGTCTGATGTTTTATCTAGCTTCTTTCACTTAACGCAATGCTTTTGAGATTATATCTATGCACTGAGCATCAGTTCTTTTCCTTTTTACTACTGACTAGTATTCAATGTATGGGTATAACCACAACTTGTTTATCTATTAATCAACTAATGAATACTTGGGTTATTCCCAATTTTGAGCTATGGTGAATAAATCTGCTAGGAACATTTCAGTATAGATTTTTGTGTGGGCTTAAATTTCCAATTCTATGGAACTTGGTTAGAAGAATTAAGTATGTAAGAAACCGTCAACTGTTTTTCAAAGTGGCTATATGATTTCACATTTCCACCAACTAGTTGTTCTACATCTTTATCTTCATTTAGTATTAGAAATTTTTTATTTAAGCCATCTTATTGCATGTGTTGTGGTAGTCATCACTTTAATTTGCTTTTTCTTAATAACTAATGATTTGAGCATCTTTTCATATGCTTATTGGAAAATCGTATATCACTTTTGATGAAATGTTTACTCAAATGCTTTGTTCATTTTTAGATTGACTCCTTATTGAGTTAAGAATTACGTTAAGTAGTTATTACCATTTTATTATTCATATTTTGTATCTTATTTTTCTTTAAAGAAGTCTCTTTAACATTTCTTTTAATACTGGTTTGGTGGTGATGAATTCCTTTTGTTTCTTCTTACCTGGTAAGCTCCTTATCTCTCCTTAAATGATAAATGATAGCTTTGCTGGGTAATCTTGGTTACAGGTCCTTTCTTTTCTTCACTTTGAATATTTCATGCCACCCCCTTTTGGTCTGCACATTTTCTGTTCAAAAGTCAGCTGATAGTCTTAAGGGAGCTCTCTTGTACTAATTGCTTATCTCTTGCTACTTTTAAGATTCTCTTTGTCTCTAACCTTTGATGTTTAAATTATGATACATTTTGGTATGAGCCTCTTTGGGTTTGTCTTATTTGGGACTTTTGTGCTTCCTGTATTTGTATCTTATTTCCTTCTCCAGGTTAGGGAAGTTTTCTGTCATTTTTTTTTTTTTTTAATCCTCATCTGAAGATATTTTTCCATATTGGTTGCCTCCTGCATGAGCCCAGGGCCAAGGCTGGTGAGTAGTCTACAACCGAGATATATGCACTTGACCAGAGTTGAACCCAGGACCCTTTGGTCCACAGGCCGAGGCTCTAGCCACTGGGCCAAACTAGCAGGGGCTGTCATTTTTTTCTTTAAAGACATTTTCAATCCCTTGTTCTCTTGTCCTTTTATTACTCCAATGATGCTGATGTTGGCATGCTTGATGATGTTCCAGAAGCCCCTTAAACTATCCTCATTTTTATTTTTTTAATCCTCATCCGAGGATATTTTCCCATTTATTTCTAGAAAAAGTGGAAGAGAGAGGGAAAGTCAGAGAAAAACATCAATGTAAGAGAAATACATCAATTGGTTGCCTCATGGAGGCATCTCAAACAGGGCCTGGGCTGGAGAGGAGCCTATAACTGAAGTTCATGCCCTTGACTGAAAATGAACCCAGGACACTTCGGTCCAAAGGCTGACGCTCTATCCACTGAGCCAAACTGGCTACGGTTACCCTCATTTTTTAAAATATTTTTTTCCTTTGCCTGTTGTGATTGGGTGCTTTCTGCTTCCTTATCTTTCAAACTGCTGATTTAATTCTCTTCATCTACTCTACTATTCCCTATAATGTATTCTTCATTTCAGTTAGTGTATTCTTCATTACTGACTAGTTCTTCCTTAAGTTTTCTATCTTCATTTTTATGTTTTCTATGTTTTAAAAATTGATTTCAGAGAGGAAGGGAGGAAGAGAAAAATCAATGATGAGAGAGAATCATCGATTGGTTGCCTCCTGCATGCCCTCTATTGGGGATTGAGCCTATAACCTGGGTATGTTTTCAGAGTCAGAAGTTATGAGGACTTTGCTTCCTGATCAGGAATCAAACCATGACCTCCTGGCTCATAGGTCAATGCTTAACCACTGAGCTCCACAGGCTGGGCTGTTTTCCATCTCTTTATTCAAGTTCTCACTGAGATCATCTACTCTTCCCTAAGTTCATTGAACATCCTTATAACCAGTGTTTTGAGCTCTGCAAGGTAGATTCCTTATCTCTATTTTGCTGAGTTTTGTTCTGTTCTTTCATTTGTGACATGTTTGTTTCCTCATTTTGACTGACTCTCTTTGTTTGTTTCTATATATAAAGTAGATCTGCTATATCTCTTGGTCTTGATAGAGGGGTCTTATGTAGTAGATGCCTGGTGGGGCCTGGTGGTACAGTATCCCTGGTCACGTGAGCAGTATGCTGCAGGTGTCCCTTCCTGCTGTAGTTGAGCCTTGATTCTTGTTAGCACATCAATGAGAGGGAGTGACCCTCAGGCTGATTGGAGGAATGACCATGATTACAGTGGAGGAGCTGTTATGCAAAGGCTGACTCCATAGAGCAGGAGTCACTTAAGTGGAGCTCTGGCACCTACAAAGTCTGCCCTCTGGGTGTGTGGTTTGTGAAGGTGGTTGGATGATGCTCTGGTGTGGTCTGAACCTGACTACCAGGTGTGTTAGTTCTGGGTTCTCTAGGGAGGGGCTCTAGTTTAGGCCAAGGTCAGCTGCTGCCTGTGCCTGACATAAACTACAAAGTGATCTGCCGAAGGTTGCCGCTTACTGGGCTTGGAGGTGCCTAGACTTGATTGCCCCCAACTGCCCTCCCTTGAAGGCCTGGTCCCTCCCAACTGCTCTCCCCTGCTGGCCATCTTGTAGTGGCCATCTTGTGTCTACATGGGGGCAGTCATCATGTGTGGAGTGATGGTCAATCTGCATATCACTCTTTTATTAGATAAAATAGAGGCCTGGTGCATGGGAGGGGCCAGCTGGTTTGCCCTGAAGGATGTCCCAGATCCGGGTGGGGGTTCCCTTGGGGTGTGGGGCAGCCTGGGTGAGGGGCCTGTGGTGGTTTGCAGGCTGGCCATGACTGCTGGCGACTTAAGTGGAGGCCCCGGTATCTGAGATTTATTTATCTTCTACAATTGAAACTTTGTAGCCTGGAGTGGAGGAGGCCAAGGCAGGCCAGGGCTTCAGAAACTTGGCTTCCTCCATCGCTGGGGCAACCTTAGCCTCCTGTTCTTTCCAGCTCTGTGGCTGCCGCCATTTCTGTTTGGATCTATCACTGAAACTTTGTAGCCTTAAGTGGAGGCCTAGGCCGGCAGGGGCAGGTGGAAAGCTTGGCTTCCTCCATTGCTGGGGAAACCCAAGCCTCCCTCCTGCTCTCTGTGGCTATAGCCATCTTGGTTTGGCTTATTTGCATATTCACTCCTGATTGGCCTGTAGGCATGGCTTGTGGGTGTAGTGGAGGTATGGTCAATTTGCATATCACTCTTTTGTTAGATAGGATTTTACTTTTAATGGCTGACAATACTCCATCATAATAAATTTTAAATTGTAGATAAAAGATCTAAAATCAGCATATTTATTGATGCCAAAACCAGTTTGGCTCAGTGGATAGAGCGTCGGCCTGTGGACTGAAAGGTCCCAGGTTCGATTCCGGTCAAGGGCATGTATGTGGGTTGCAGGCATGTTCCCAGTAGGGAGTGTGCAGGCGGCAGCTGATCAATGCTTCTCTCTCATCGATGTTTCTAACTCTCTATTCCTCTCTTTTCCTTTCTGTGAAAAACCAATAAAATATATTAAAAAAATAAAATAAAATCAGCATATTTATTGAATGGGAATGCTATTGCTAAAGAAATGCTTAAAAGAGTAGACTTTATTCTTAGGGCTAATTTTTTCCTTTATTTGTATTACTAACTTTTAACCAGCTCTATTTTACTTTTTCTTCTTTTTTTTCTTTAATCCTCTCCCATTGATATATATATATATATATATATATATATATATATATATATATATATACACATATTTTTTTAATCCTCACCGAGGCTATTTTTCCATAGATTTTTAGAGAGAATGGGAGAAAGAGAGAAAGACAGAGGGAAACATCTCTCATAATTATGTGAAAGAGCCAAAACCGGTTTGGCTCAGTGGACAGAGCATCGGCTTGCGGACTGAAAGGTCCTGGGTTCGATTCTGGTCAAGGGCATATACCTTGGTTGTGGGCACATCCACAGTAGGGGGTGTGCAAGAGGCAGCTGATCGATGATTCTCTCTTATCGACATTTCTAACTCTCTATTCCTCTCTTCCTCTCTGTAAAAAATCAATAAAATATATTTTTTAAAAATTATGTGAAAGAAATATCACAAGCCTCGACCAGAGCCCGGGCTGGGGAGGAGCAGGCAATGAGGTAAGAGCCCTTGACTGGAATCAAACCTGGAACCCTTTGGTCTGTAGCTGACACTCTATCCACTGAGCTAAACTGGCTAGGGCTAACCAGTTCTATTTTATATAGAAACTGTAAAGGTAAACTTAAGATCTATATGGCTGAATTTGTCACATAATCAAAATGCACACAATTAGAAAATTTTAAAGTACAATTTAATTTACTAATAACTATAATTAAAGCAAATTTCTTAAACAATAAACACTGACATAACATTACTCTCTGCCTGTAGGCACAGTAGTACGATTATGTATATCTCTCGGGGATGTGGGAACCAAAGGGATGATAAAACCATGACAGACATTCTCCATATACATCCCTCTGCCCATTTCTTCAAGTTATTAGTGTTTCTCAGCTTCAGTCTTCAGTGGTATTCTTCTCTACCACTTGCCTTGAGTGATCTCGTCTACATATAGGGTTTTAGAATCCTTCTATATGCTAAAGAAGGCTTTTTTCTTTAATATGTATTTTAATTTTTAAGGAAGATTACTCAAGTACTCACCAACCCATAGGTCCCATTGTTTCTGCTCTTGTTTTCCCACGTTTTGCCTCTTTAAGCAGTTCTTCTATTGCTTTCCTGGTAGGAAAAAGGAAGAAATTTGAGAGATAGTCATCCCACTAAATTCTAAAAATCAAGTTATTCTATATATGTGATCATTGAAAAGGAACAGCTCTGAAATAAATTTTCAAAATTGGGGGAGAAATTATTTTTTTATGATTAATTGATAGTTTTGAATATAAAAATTAAAAAAAAAACTTTTTATACAATGTAGAATAACACTAAAAACTATAGATAAAATGGCAAACTATAGCCATATTAATAATGTTCAAATGCATTATTATTCTAAGAAATACAAATTAACCCAACAATGAGTCTGTTTTTGTCATCTTGAGGGAGTAGAGAAATAGATAATTCTTATCTCTACTAATGGGGCCGGAAACTGACATAAAATTTCTAGAGGACAATTTGATAACATGATAGAATCTTAAAAATAATGCATACCTGCTGATCTAAAAATTCCACTTTATGCTATAAAATCTATATATATAAAAAGCCAGCAACCAGAACGTCGTAATGACCAGAACCAGTCACTATTGATGCCCATTGCTGGCCTGATGGAGGGGTGGGGCCTGCAGGCCAACCTCCCCCAACCCCTCCCCCCAGCTAGCCCCACCCATGATCAACCTCTCTCAGGTAACCAGGGCCAGCGGAGGCTTGCGCTGCCAGCAGTGGCAGTAGCAGAGATATGATGGGACATTGTCTTCTCCTGATTGCAAGGTCACTTCCCACAACTGAGGGCTCCCGGACTGTGAGAGGGGCAGGCCAGAACTGAGGGACGCCCCCAGTGCATGAATTTTCATGCCTGAGATTCTAGTCCTACATAATAAAACGTTAATGCAAACAGACGGAATGGTGACACAATAAAACAACCGGTTGCTATGACATGCACTGACCACCAGGGGGTACATGCGGAACATGTAGGCATTGGCAGCAGGTGGCAGAGCACAGAATATGGTGGGCGTTGGCCCTGGCAGAATGGTGGAACAGGTGAGTGGGGGCATTGGTTGCTGTCACTTGGTTGAGCCTCTGGTGGTTACTAAAAATTCTTTGTTCCTGGGAGCCACAGTCCCACCTGGCACTTGCATCTGCTGCTGGAGCCTGCCCTGCTCGCATATGCTGCCAGTGCCCGGTGCTGGCCCCAATCGCTCAGCACTGTCAGCGAGTGCAAGTGGCAGCTGCTGACCCTAATTGCCCCTGAGGACTTCTCCACCTCTCCCTGCTCCTAAGGAGCGATAGTTAGCACATGGGAGCAGTGGCAGCAGGAGCAGGGCTGCTGGCAGAGAGGGGACTGGGGACCACAGCAGGAGGGGCAGGGCAGGGGCACAAAGTATGGGCTAAGACTAACCCCTGTGCCCACCATAGCCTTGCGGCCCACAGTTCCTTTCAAGGTGCACAAATTCGTGCACTGGGCCCCTAGTTTATACTAATAAAAGGGTAATATAATTAGACCAGAAGATATTCTGGGAGAGCTTCAGACAAAGCCATGGTGGCAGGGCCAAGGCAGAGGTGGTTAGGGGTGATCAGGCCTGCAGGGGGGAAGTGAGGGTAATCAGGCAGGCATGGGGGGCAGTTGGGGACAAGTAGGCTGACAGAGAGAGGAAGCTGGGGGTGAGCAAACTGATGGAGAGGGCATTTGGGGGCGATTAGGCTATCAGGAGGGCAATTAGGGCAAGCAGGCTGGCCGGGGGAAGTTGGGGGCGATCAGGCCAGCAAGGGGGAGCAGTTGGGGCAAAAAGGCCAGCAAGCAGAGTGGTTAGGGGTGATCAGGCAGACAGGTAAGAGGTTAGGAGTCAGTGGTCCTGGATTGTGAGTCGGATATCCCATGAGGGGTCCCAGATTTGAGAGGGTGCAGGCCACCTGAGGGAAACCAACCTCCCACCCCTTGTATGAATTTTGTGCACCAGGCCACTAGTTAAAAAATAATTAGGGAAAAACTTGTTTGGACAGTTTCCCAATATAAATAAACTAGAATGCATTTTCCCATAAAAACTTTGTTAAAATATTTGGTTAGCTTTCTGAATGAGCCAATTTGTGTGATAATACAGCTGAAATGCTGTATGTCTGCAGGAAACAATACTCAGTCAGGAACTTTGTAGGGACCCTGAAGGTATAGTCTAGGCACTATCTAAAGCTATGAAGTTTGACACAAATTCTTTGGTAGTTTTGATTTATTTAAAACTATCTCCAACACTGTTAACTTAATTTGCTGCAATAAAGGGAACTTTCTGATTTACAACTATAATCAAAGGGAAAAGAAGGTATATGCACCAGAAAAACTGCCTGAGGTGAAATGAAGTCACCTGTGTTGAAAGATGATAAAAGGTGGGGCTCAGCCTGGTTGGGGAATAAATCCAGACATCCCGTCTTTTCAGGGGTAAAGCCCACAATAAATGTGGGAAGCAGTACTCCATACATATGGTTGGGGTTGACCCAAATTACGGATTTATAATTGATTTGACTAACTTGCCCAAGGTACTAATGCTAATGGTTAGAGTAGAGGAGAAATCTCCTGGTCTATTATACTTCTTATCTCTTCCACAACATTTGCGCAGCAAGTCCCAGAGAAGACATTTTCTCTTTATCATTAAAAGAGGCAAAAATAAAATACATGAAAAAAAAAAAACCCCAAAAGTTTTAATAGAGTTACCATTTCTACCACACTTATTTGAGAACTGGGTGACATGGTGATCCTGAAGGGCAGAAGAAATGAAGGACTGCTCACTGCTTTTTCCTAAGAATGTTGAACATTCACTACCTCCCACCCCAAATTCTCCTGTATAAGCTCCTTGCTGCAAGGCTTAATTTCCAAAAAGGAAAACAATTCCAAGCAATCATGTAGTCTTTTCATGAAATAACATCACCTTCAAAATTAAGGAGGAAAAATAGAAAGTCAGCCAGTTTTCCTTACTACGGTAGCCTGGAATGTTCTTTAATGAATTCCTGAGTAAGGAGATAGCAAGTCCATTTTCTATTGTACATTTTCAGAAGCTAAATGCTTAAATTAGCAAAGATTATGAAACATCAACATCATGCAACAAAGTGGTTTTTAATGAGATAATGAAACAGAGTATAATCTAAAATGAAAATACAGGAAAAGAAAACAATAGGAGAATGTATAAGAACAAAGTACACAGAGAATATAAACAATTAAAACATCAAATTTAATTTTAGGTACAGTAATTTCTATACTTTATCCTTTAAGCATATTAAAGTTTTCTTTGTAAAACAAACTTATTTTAATAGAATATAAACTTCAATACAAACAAGAAATTCAAGAAAGCTAGATCATTAAGCAGACAGTATTCTGGGCACAGGAACAAACTACAATCAGTTTTCAGTGATCCATCCTAGCTCAGCTTCCTTAGGCCTGCCTATTTGTTCCATTAGCCAACTGGTACATGCTTAAGGAATGTAAACTAATCATAACAGCAGCTTAAATAAATCCCAAACAGGAATGCAAATCCAGTGCAAAATAATCTAAAAAATCCAAAGTCTAACAAACTGCTTTTGAGTTATCTGGGTCTGTGTTTCTTTTCATTCACACAAATCAACTACGAGATAACAAATAGTATATTGGGATATAGAAAGGATAGCAAGAAATTTAAGGCAACTAACTGAATTGACACACCAGAAATTGAAAGGCAAAAGTAATAATGAACAAAAGAGAGACTTTTTAAGAAATAACATCAGAAAAGCTTAATATCAAGTAATTGTTCAAAAGACAGAGACAGAGACTTAGATGGATTATATACTTTCTTGAGAAATTAAAGAAAGTGTTATGAACTGAATGTTTGTATCAACCACAACATTTATATACTGAAATCCTAACCACACCTGAACACTGGGACCTGCTGCTCAAACCAGCATGCTTGACCCAATGCCTCCGGATAACTGGCCCAGCTCTGTAGTGTGCCCAGCTCTGCCATTGTGACCCAACATTACCAGATAGACGGACCTGACATTGTGGCCCACTGTGTCTTACCCAGTGCCACCTGGGCAAATGTGCTGCTGTCTAATACTCCTTGGTAGACATAAACTGATGGCCCCTTTCCTCCCTGCCTCCGAAGCACAGACCTGCCACAGAGACAGGATATGCCTAACTTGGTGCCACCAGAAGATTGTCAGCTGATTTCTCAACAGAAACTATGCAGGCCAGATGGGGGTGGCAAGAAATATTCAAAGTGATGAATAGCAAGAACCTACATCCAAGATTACTCTACCCAGCAAAGCTATCATTTAGAACTGAAGGACAGATAAAGAGCTTCACAGAAAGAAAAAGCTACAGGAATTCATCACCACCAAACCAATATTATATGAAATGCTGAAAGGTATTCTTTAAAAAGAGGAAGAAGAAAAAAAAGGTAAAGATAACAAATATGAACAATAAATACATATGTATGAACAAGTGAATCTAAAAATCAAGTGAATTAAAAATCTATTGAACAGAATAAACTGATGAGTATAACAGAATCAGGGGCATAGAAAATAAGTGGACTGACAATTCTTGGGGGGAAATGGGTATGGGGACTGCGGGAAGAGACTGGAAAAATCATACACCTATGGATGAGGACAGAGAAGGGCAGAAGGTGAGCTAGGAACCAGTTGGAGGGGGGCTATGGAGGGAAAAAAGAGGAACAACGGTAATAATCTGAACAATAAAGATTTATTAAATAGCTCTGGCAGGTTTGGCTCAGTAGATAGAGTGGCGGCCTGTGGACTGAAAGGTCCCCAGTTCGATTCCTCAAAGGCATATACCTTGGTTGCGGGCACATCTCCAGTAGGGGGTGTGTAGGAAGCAGCTGATCGATGTTTCTCTCTCATTGATGTTTCTAGCTCTCTATCTCTCTCCCTTCCTCTCTGTAAAAAAATCAATAAAATATATATTTTTAAAGATTAAATAAAAAGAAATGGATGTAACCATTCCTTTTTTTCAGGCCCACCAAAAGACAAATAAAGTCCCACACACCATAGTTCTAAGTATTTAAAAGCTATAAACTAAACTAAAAAAAATGTACACTCCTTTCTTACTCCTACCATGACATATATACAACAAAAATAAAAACAAGTGTAAAGCTATGATTTTTAAAAGTGATTAAAAGTCAGCAAAGTATCAAAGATGTCAGAATTAACTAATTGCACACATTAGTTATTCTGTTAATGAGTTGGTAATATTTGGATAAATACAGAGAAATAAAGACACACATAATTCAGACCAAACAGGTGACTGACAGAGGGCAGGAGGGTTAGGGAACTGGGTGAAAATGTAAAGGGATTAAGAAGTACAGATTGATAGTAACAGGATAGTTTCAGAGATGTGAAGTACAGCACTGGGAATCCTATACTAGTTGTGCTGGTTAATAGCAGATTTTGTAATCAAAGAAAACACGATAATTTCAAGAGAAACATCAAAAGTGCTTTATTCAAAGTAATGTCCATAGTTAGCTACATATTTCCTCATCTTTCAGATAATTTGTGGATACCATCCCAATAGAACTTTCCTTGTTTTGAGGTAAACAATTCAGAGACCCAATTTTCCACTTTTTCATATGTTTTGAAGTGCTGCTCATAAAGTAAGTGTGCTATCGATGGAAACAAGTGGTAATGTGAAGGAGCAAAGTCTGATGAATACAGCGGGTGGGTTAATACTTTCCAGGCAAGATCTTTTAACATGTCTTAAACTGGTTTTGAAGTGTGTGATGGCAGTTATCATGAGGCAAAATTACTTTGCCGTGTCTTCTGGAACATTCTGGTAGTTTCACGATCAAAGCATGGTTCAAATTGTTGTCGGTAGTGATCAGTATTAACAGTTTCACCTGGTTTTAGAAGCTCATAATACACCACACCTTCCTGATCCCACCAAAGGCAGAACATTGTCTTCTTTCTGAAGCATTTGGCCTTGCAGTCCATGTTGATGATTGACCGGGATCAACCCATGATTTTGTGCATTTGGGATTCTCAAAATAAATCCACTTTTCATCTCCTGTCACAATTTGATGCAAAAAAGACTTTCTTTCATGTCATTGAAGCAACATTTTACTGATGACTTTTCGGCTTTGCATTTGTCTTTCGTTCAGTTGATGTGGTACCCACTATCACTCCTTTAAAATCTTTCCCATTGCTTGTAAACAATTGGAAATTGTTGAGCAACATTTAATCTTTCTGCAAGTTGTTCTTGAGTTTGACACGCACGCATCTTCATCCAATAATACTTGTAATTGTTGGTTTTACAAATTTTTCGGTTGACCTGGACACTAGCGTTTACAAGTATCTTGAGATGGAGCATGTTCACCATAAGCTTCCTAGACTATTCAGCAGCACTTTTCTTCAAAGCTATGAATTAAAACTTCCCGGACATGCTCTTTTTTTGGCACAAAATTTGACACTTTTAAGTATAAAAATATCTATGATGTTAACACCTTCATAAAACTTGACATATGAAGTTCTGAAGCTTATTGCCAATACAACAAAATAGCATACATATAAAATCACATATATATCAACATATATGTAACTCCAACTATTGAAAAAAATCCACATTAACTGGTACACCTAGTATAATAAAAGCCTAATATACAAATTGTCCCCTTGACTGGGAGTTCGATTGCTCACTATGACATGCTCAGACCATCAGAGGGGTGGCGTGGAACATGGCGGGCGTCAGCAACATGGGGCTGGCAGCGGGCAGCAGAGGAGGTGCTGCTGGCCAGATGAGAGCGAGACCGCAGCAGGATGGTGGAGCAGGTGAGCGGGTGGCACCAGGCCAAGGCATGTGTGAGCGGGGCCTGACTGCCCCACCGAATGCTCTGTAAATAATGAGCAGCAGTGGTGGCGGAGGGCAGGGCCGCCACCCAACTCCCAGTTGCTGAGGGAACACGGTGGGGGCCCGATCACCCCACTGATTGCCCCATAGATGGCCACCAGCAATGGCAGTGGGGCTGCTGCCCGGATCCCAGGTGCTAAGGGAGCCAGGTGGGAGCCCAATGGCCCAGATGGTGGTAGGGGGCAGGGCCGCCACCTGTGTCCAGGCGCTGAGGGAGCCAGGCAAGGGCCCAATGACTCAGGCAGATGGGGGCGCACAGGGGGCCGGCAGCTCTGGTGCTGCCCAGGGCCCAGAGGTCAGCTGGGAGCTGCTCTTCCACGTCAGATGCTTTTGCTTCGATTGCCAGCCAGGCCTAGGGACCATACCCATGCACGAATTTTGTGCACCAGGCCTCTAGTATAGTTAATAATATTGTGATAGCTATGTATGGTGTCAGGTGGATACTGGAAATATCAAGGGGAAATACTTTGCAAAGTATTATATGTGATTATCTAACCACTATGCTGCACTCCTGAAACCAATACAAAATAATACTGAAAGTAGCCCTAGCCATTTTGGCTTTGTGGATAAAGCATCAGCTTGTGAGTCCAGGGTTCAATTCCAGTTAAGGGCTCCTACCTCAACCACAGGTACTCCCCGGCCTGGGCCCTGGTCAGGGCTCATGCAGTAAGCAACCAATCCATGTGCTTCTCTAACATCAATATTTCTTTCTTTCCCTATCTCTTCTACTCTCTCTAAAAATCAATGGAAAAATATTCTCAGGTGAGAATTTTAAAAAATACTGAAAATAAACTAAAAATTGAAAAATTAATTAAAATTGATTTTAAAAAGACACAAATCATATTATATATTACACCAAATGTATTTTCTTACCTCAATTTTCAGCAAAATCACCTATTGTTATAGTCAAGATTTTTACATAAATTATGTTCTATGCACTATAATAATCTAAGTATTAAAAAAGAAAATGTAACTATATTCAATGCGAATAAAATTTGAACATATTTGTCAAAACCTAAAATGTAAAAAATTGATAATCTAAATTTTATGTTTTAAAATTTCCCTGTAAAAGAATATGATTAATAAATCAGTAGAAAACTTCATCTAGGTTCTATATAAACATACATATTATAAGTAATGAGTAACACTGCAAATGTTAGCCTCCAAATATAACTAACTATATCTAATACTGTACTAAGTCATGAGCACCTCCAGAACCATGAACTGAAATCCTAAGCAAGAAAACAGAAGCTTAGCATTACTGGGAAATAATACTTTCTTATGGTACAATCTATTGAATTCATGCCAAGATGGTTTTGATAAGTTAATGTGTCTTTCCTCTTTTAAACACTTTTGCAACTCAAATATTTCCTGTACTCTAAAGTCAACAGTGGTACAACCCACCTATCTCCACATATGCAAGCTTCCTTTCATTCAAGGATGCAAGTCAAAACGTGAGGAGGTTGTTTCCTGGGTTATAAATGGTACTAAGCACTGGATCCCCAGTAACAGAGAAATCCGTATTTGTATATACAGGGACTGCCTTTCTTGCCCAGGTTAAAGGAAATTCTCCTTTGAATATGGATATAGTAAGCACCAAGGATATGATGAAAAATAATGCCAACAGTGCCTACGTACCACAGATTTTACACTTAATCCTCACAACTCCTCTATGTAACTATTATTTCACAGATAAAGAGATAAGAAAATAAGAGTCCCAGAAACTTACTAAGGCAACAAAGCCTTCCTTTAAGTGATGGGGCTGTGGCCGAAACTGGTTTGGCTCAATGGATAGAGCGTCAGCCTGTGGACTGAAAGGTCCTGGGTTCGATTCCAGTCAAGGGCATGTACCTTGGTTGCGGGCACATCCCCAGTGGGGGGTGTGCAAGAGGCAACTGATCAATGATTCTCTCTCATCGATGTTTCTAACTCTCTATCCCTCTGTAAAAATCAATTATATATATATATATATATATATATATATATATATATATATATATATATATATTTTTTTTTTTTTTTTTTTTTTTTTTAAAGCTGGGAAAAAAAAGTGATGGGGCTGTGGTATGAACCCAGGCAGTTGACTATAGGGCCCAGGATCTTACACTACAGCTATGTTAAAAGTCATGGCCTCAACCCTTATGAAGTCCAGGCTAGCGAGAGAGAAGGCAAGTAAAGGAATGACAGCAGTATTTTACTGTATTTATTTGTATTAATGACAAGAACTGCTGCAGTGAAGATAACACTCTAGTCTTCACCTAGATTTTGACATTCTGAAATGTCCAACACTACTATCCTTTTCTAGGTGACCTCTGAGGATGGGCTATTCTTACAGAGAGATGACTTCTTCAGTTAATAACTTAATGTGTGGGCTGATTCTTATTAATTTGGCTCTTAGAGAAAAACCTTATTCCTTAGTTCATAAGATACCTCATGTAGAAAAGATGTAATAAAATGACCTCATATTCAAAGTAGTAATTTTACAAATATTTATTCTTAAATCCTGATTAAGGAGCTACTCATGAACTGAAATCCTAAGCAAGAAATGTGTCTTTCCTCAGAAGTACAGTGATTCATTTTGGTTAATATTATAAGATATTAAATGTACCATGGTAAATTTATAAAGTAATGGAGAAAAACATCTCTTACTAAAAAACTCTGTGGAAGTGAAATTGGGATGGTAGAGAATTAACTTAGGAATAGTAAACTCTGAATAGCACAAAATTACACCAATATCAGCAACAGTATATTTGTTTAATAGTTCAATTAGTAAGTTTAAATATATATATGCCCTACTGAAATATAAATAAACCCAAAGAACATAAAATCAAAATAATTATTGACCTCTTTTACTAAATGAAGGCATTTTAAGATGTCCTTAAAAGAACAGATACTCTGAGGAACAAAATTAGTGAAAACTGCAAAAACAAAAAAAAACAACCCCCCCCCCCACAAAACACAACAACACACACACACACACAAAACAACAACCAAAAAAAAAAACCAACCAAACAAACAAACAAAAAAAAACGGGGGGAGGAGGGGAGATAAAATATAGGAAGACGGGTGTGGAAAATATGGCAGAAATATAAAATATAACTCCAACTCTCACCAAACAACAATGCAAAAAGGAAAAACACAATAATTGCACTAAAGAAATATTAGACTATAAAGCCTCTAAAGTTTGCTTCTATGGCTTTCTTTAGTGGGGGTTGAAGTTTGTCCTTTGGTAAACACACGACATACCAGAAAACACCACCTCATCAAATCATGGTCTGTAAATAACTCTCTTAATCCTAAAAGAGCTTTATTTCATATAAATGATCTGCAGTTCTCTGCAGACTGTCCAAAACAATGCTTCAGAGTTTTTGGATCTCAGACCCAAGAATGGCCTATTCAGCAGAAAGTCTGGTCAGCCCACTAAAGCTATTTCCTTCAGTTGTGTCAAGACTGCAGTAATTAGCTAAAATACAAGCTTTCCATACCTTGTAGATCTGATCTAATTCATCAAATTATTATAAACTATACTTAGTACCAAGAACCAAGAAATGGAAAACATGTAGAAAGTTCCAGAATGTGTAGGACTTCCTAATTCATGCTCTTTAAAAAGTCTTTTTGTTTTAGCCTTAGCTGGTGTGGTTCAGTTGGTTGAGTATCGTCCCATGCACAGCAAAAGCAATGGTTCAATTTCTGGTTGAGGCATATGCCTGGGTTGCCAGTTTGTTCCCAGGTTGGATTCATACTAGAGGCAACCAATCGATGTTTCTCTCTCACATAGATATTACTCGCAGTCCATCTCCCTTCCTCTCTTTCTAAAATCAATAACAACATATATTTTCATTTAAAAACACATATGGAAAATAGTCTCTTGAAGGTGCTACTCCAAGATAAATAATTTATCTGTCATCAGCTGAATTAAGCAATTTTTATCCCATGAAGAAAACATATTGGTACTTCAGTCTGGCTTCAGGAGGCAGGAGATGATGGAGAGCCAGTGAAACAGAGTATGCAGCCCACTTGGAGCAGGTGCAGCCCTCCTGCCCTGTGGACTTCTAGCACCGGGCCTCTCTGGATCACCAGGCGTATTCTGTCTTCCACACTTTATATATCAAAGAGTACTTTGGCAGAGAGAGTTTCTGGATAAATAGTAAATCCACACACAGAATTTCCTACATCAGTAATTAAGTATAAGAATCTACTATAAAAAATAATTTATTGAACCCAATCAGTAAATTCTTGACTCTTTATAGACATTCCAGTGTCAAGTTTCAGGTGCTAATTTGATTACAAGGAATTTAAGTAGCACAAGGCAATGTCAATGCTATTTTACAATTTAAAAAATCTTACTTAACAGACATACAAGTGTTTTGAATATAAAAACACCACAACTCTATTTTTATAATGCAGTAGTTAATGGAATTAAGCAGTTAAATATAAAAGCAAAAGTAACTTTGGGAGTAGTGTTGCTTTGGGGAAAATGTTATATAAAAGTTCAAAGTCAGCCGAAACTACCTAATTGTGCAAATAAAGTTTTTCATTCTTTTGTAAAGACCCCAGCGATATTTCCTGTTAATGGGAAGAAGTCATAGCTCTGGTGTAGTGCGAACATATTCTTTTTTTTAAAAAATATATTTCATTGATTTTTTTACAGAGAGAGGGATAGAGAGTTAGAAACATCGATGAGAGAGAATCATCGATCAGCTGCCTCTTACACACCCCCCACTGGGGATGTGCCTGCAACCAAGGTACATGCCCTTGACCGGAATCGAACCTGGGACCTTTCAGTCCGCAGGCCAAAGCTCTATCCACTGAGCCAAACCGGTTCCGGCGCAAACATATTCTTACAGATGCTAAATTCAGCACATCACTAGAAAGTCTGCAGAGTAGGGAAGAAATGAGCACAATGGACTAACCACTACAGGAGAAAAGCTCAAAGCATGGGAATTCCATTACTGATTAATCCAACCATTAAGTGTGTATTACCCCATACAAACAGTCTATTAACTACCAAGAAAAAGAAAAGAAACCACATAGAGTAATACAACTGGGGATTTGGGCATCAGAAACCCGATGTAATACAGCCAAGAACCAGCAAACTCTACCCTGGTTGGTGTGTCTCAGTGGTTGAGCACCAATCCATGAACCAAAAGGTTACAGTTTGATTCCCAGTCAGAGATTCCCAATAGGAGGCATGCAGGAGGCAGCTGATCAATGATTCTCTCTCATCATTGATATTTCTATTCCTCTCTCCCTTCTTCTCTCTGAAAAAAAAAAAATTTAAAAGAACCAGCAAACTCTAAAGTAAACTTTACTATTCAGACTTATTTATGTATTTATTTATTTTTGAGAGAGGAAAATAGACTTCTTGTTCCACTGATTTGCCCATTCATTGGTTGCTTCTTGTGTGTGCCTTGACCAGGGATCAAGCCCACCACCTTGGCGTATCAGGAAGAGGCTCTAACCAACTGAGCTACTATTCAGACTTATAAATTACTTACATGCAATGATACAACCGAGAAGGAAAATATGAAAACATGTTCTAGAGCAAACGTTTCAAGATTCATTTTACAACATATCAAAAAATTTAAACACAATCTTCTGTACCTGTATTACTGCTATACGTTAAGTTGCTGCATACTTTAGAAACATCTCGTTTAACGCTGACATACAACCCATGCTTGCTGTTGCAGTTGGATTGGCTGGAGCAATGCTAATGAAGGATTTAGACTGTTAAAAATGGAACGGGTACCCAATTGAGACTTCAAGGGAAATTCTAAGAAATAGTTCATGCTGATTACCCAAACAACATAATTGGGCCTGCTCCCAAGGTCTTATACTTATAAAAAGGGCACTATGTTGATATAAATGTCCAGGACCATACTTTCACAACTGATTTGAAATAGCAAATCCCTAATTCACAATTCTCCCCCAGCATTTGCTTGATAGAAACTGGGCCATATACTAAACGTCTATATTGATTCATACAGGTCCAAGTATATACAAAACTCTTTTTACTCTAACATGCAAGGAAAGAAGCCAAAATAAAGTGATTAGCAGCATATTATTATATCACTGACCTCAGAAGAACCCTTGAAGTCATTGTCCCCCTTTTATTTGTTAGGCAATGTGTAGGGAGGCTGATTTGTCCACCAGGTCAACTAATAAGCGGTACACTTGATTCTAACTTCTGACTCCATATTCTAGTCTGTCCATGAAGATATTTTCCACATTTTGAGGATGATCAAGTGTAGCTTTGGTACAAGACAGCTTAAACAGTGAAAATGAATGTAATTAAAAATAATGCCAATTGAGTATACCATTATGAAAAATGATAATTTTTATGAACCAAGTATTAGTGAACCCATATTTGGATTCTTAACCAAATATTCTCTAACTCATTGACCCTTCTCATGGTTAAGATATACAAAAAACAGCCCCATTTCCAGCATGTTTCAACCTGAATTTAGAAGGAAACAAGGATTACTAGTCAACTGTTTAGCTCAAACTGAACATCTGGCCAAGCTTTAGTATCTTCATATGTACCTGAGATAACAAAGGCAACACCACGGACATTAAAAGCTGAGCCTAAGGAGTCAGGCACTCCTGGGTTGTATTTACTTATAAGCAGTATAAGCTGAAGTTGGTTACTTCTGCAAACCTCAGTTTCCATTTCTATAAATGCAAAAAACAGTCTACCTTGAAACAGGACAAAACTAGTTTTTCCCAATTGGGTCGGTGAATCAGCCTTCACAGTCACAGCTACATGTCTGTTAAGCTGTCTGCTTTTGGCTAAGAATAAGCCCAATTGGCTTCCTCATGCCCTAGCTTGTTCAGCATAGTGCTCTTAGATGGGGACCAACTTACTAGAACAAAAAAATAGAAAGGGAACTTCAGCTTGCTTGCTACAAGTCTGGACAGCAGACAGTGACATACCTGTAGGCTGACACTTCTAAAGACAGGCATTTTCCAGCAGAATAGTTTCTAATCATAAGGCCCTAGAATCCCCAATTTTTCCCATCCACTTAAGGGCAAATTGTAATCGTTGTCATGTAAACAAATAAACAAAACACAGGAAGAAAAAAAAACCCTCTAGAAATCAAGTCCTGAAAGCTTAGATTACAAGGTCTGATGCAGAACATAATCCAACTCGTTTACTTTGATAAAGAACATAATTATATGCTTTATTCTTCAACTCTAGGGAAAGAGATGATAATTGATGCTTATATCCCCAAATTTATATTAATCACTTTTGAATAAAAACTCTGTGAAGTATTCCAAGCACCATGATTTAAGTTTAAGTATGCAGGACAGAGAAGGCAAGCAAAACAAGGTCTGAAATAACTTTAGGTAGGAAATCTCAATGATGTATGATCCTTAACTTGAAATCTGAGTTTGAATTTAAATTCATTTTGAGATCCCATATAATTTACCAAACAAGGCAGTGAGAAATTAAGAGCTGTAATTGTAAAGTTCAGGAGGATCCAATATAACTGGATCAATTAATTGGCGTGATAATGGTCTTTTGTTAGGTTAATGGTTTAGGAAAGCCCCTTGGTAACCTAACTATGGGGACTGGTTGCCAGGGAACCAACAAGGTGATTGGAGGATTGGAACATTCAGTCCCATAGGTTGACTTTCCGGGAGGGGAAAGGGGCTGGAGATTGAGTTCATTCACCAATGGCCAATGACTTAACCTCACCTATGTAATGATGCCTCTTTAAAAACTCCAAAGGATGGGGGTTCAGAAAACATCTGGGTTGGTGAACATGGGGAGTTTAAGGGGGAGAGAGCATAAATACTCCACACCCTGTCCCATACCTTGCCCTATGCACTTCTTCATTCATATCCTTTAATGTAAACTAATCAATGTAACTAAATATGTCTCTGAATTCTGTGAGCTGCTCTAGCAAAGTAATTGAACCTGAAGAAGGGGTCATGGGCACCTCCAATTTATAGTCCATGTGCCAGAAGCCCAGGTAACAACCTGGACGTGAAATTGGCCTCTGAAGGGTTGGGAATGGGGGTGGGAGTGGTGTGCAGTCTTGTAGGACTAAGCCTATATAATAACCTGTGAGGTTTATGCTATCTCCAAGCACAGTGTCAGAATTAACTGCTGTGGAAAACATGCACTGGAGGCCTTTACCTTCTATCAGGCCATACAAAGACTAGAATTTGACAATTTTCTACCAAAGCAAGGAAAAGTACATTTTCAAAGGCAAAATAAAATCTAAGCAAAATAAAACCTAATCAGTTAACCCTATTAGATTTTATTTTTTGAAATATTATTAACACAAATCTGAAACCATGCAGTAGGTATAAAGTAGAGAAGGTGCTCACAAAACCAACTGTGGCCACATTGGAGGGGAGGGTTTCTCACTAATGTGAGATATACTCACTTATAGCCAAATTTGGGCTTTCCAGATCCAAGTCCTGTCTTCTTAGATGTGTATACACAACATGCCCAACTCTTCTTAGCTCACGTGACCTCTCTGGACTCTTGGACCATAACAGATGGATCCATCTGTAAGGTCCCCTAGGTCCCCATCATGCAGGCTTCTTCTTTGCCACTCTCTTTGTCATGACCACCGTTAGCCTAAAGAACTCTAGTCTGTCTCTTCCCTAACAGTGCCAGTCTGTTATCATTTATATGTGACAGACTATGGAGATAAAGACATACAACCACACATTTGTGGTTTTTAACTCCAAAGATTACAAAATAGTTATTTCAGCCATTCAAATTCAAATTTAGTTCAGAATATTCAATGAAAAAAATACTATTCATTTATTGATAAGTATTTTTTGAGCATCTACTATGGGCCAGGCATTGTTCCAGGGGCTGTAATACTGCCGAATGGTGTTGGGGGAAGGGCTACAATTTTAAACAAGGTGAAAGAGTTAGAAAAAAACGACACATATATTGAGTTCTTTGGTTCAACCTGATTGTAAACTGCAAAGGCAGAAACCAAATAAGATTCGCCTTTGTATGCCTAGTACCTGGGACACAGCAGGACTTCAAAAACAGCTGCTGAAATAAAATACACATAGTCAACATTTCCCCAAAGCAATGCTACTTATAATTTATGGCATCAATTTATCAAAAACAACAGGTCAGGAAATAAATGTATTATTTGGCATTGACCAAACAGCAAACCTTAAGAGTCAAATTATTTGAATTCCTCCCCATGGTCTCCAAAACAATAACCCAGAACTTTTGCCCCACTGGAATTCTGAGGGGACCAGATTCCAAGGATAATCTTATCACTGTTTCATATTGTTGCTGCTGTAAAACAAAAATGTCCTTTTTTCAACCTCAAGTGGGAGATATGCAGACTAATAAGAGCAAAGGTAACAAATGTAGCATGGGACAAAGGTGGTAGGGATGGCAGTATCTAAGGCTCTTGGGGATAGAGAGAAGACATAAATGAAATAATTCCAACGTATAACTCTTCATTGAAGCTCTTTGATGCTTATCACCTCAGCTCTTCCACAGAAGCCACAGGAGAGGCATGCTTCCTTGCCTCAGCCAAGAATATTTTTTCTTCTCAAAGCTTGTTAACTGGTGGCTGAGTATGCAAGTGTTATCTGATGAGTGTACAAACTAATGTCATTAAAAATCATCAGTCCTGCCGAAACCGGTTTGGCTCAGTGGATAGGGCGCCGGTCTGCGGACTGAAAGGTCCCAGGTTCAATTCCTGTCAAGGGCATGTACATTGGCTGTGGGCACATGCCCATTAGGGAGTGTACAGGAGGCAGCTGATCGATGTTTCTCTCTCATCGATGTTTCTAACTCTCTATCTCTCTCTCTTCCTATCTGTAAAAAATCAATAAATATATTTAAAAAAAGATTATAGAAAATGATTTGTTTCAATCATTAAAAAAAAAATCATCAGTCTTTCTCTGCAGTCTGTTCTCTGTTGCAGCAGTCCTACCAACACTGCTCTATGCCTGGTAGGGTTTTAAGTACTAGGGATACACATGCAAACAAAGATGAAGCCCTTGCCCTCAGGGAACATATATTTAAATGGAGTCCGACAACAAACATATAATACATATATATATATATATATATATATATATATATATATATATATATATATAACTAGAAGCCCGGTGCATGAATTCGTGCACCAGGGGAGTCCCTCTACCTGGCCTGCGGGATAGGGACAAAACCAGCTCTCAGCAATCCCTCAAGGAGTCCCAGATTGCAAGAGGGTGCAGGCCAGGCCGAGGGATCCCATTGGTGCACAATAGGGGCCAGGGAGGAACACGGGAGGTTGGCAAGCCAGGGAGGGACCATGGAAGGCTCTATGGACACGCCCTGTCTTGCTCAGTCCTGATTGGCCAAACCCCAGCAGCAAGCTAACCCACTGGTTGGAGGGTCTGTCCCCTGGTGGTCAGTACATGTCATAGCAACAGCTGACTGGATGATCAGACACTTAGCATATTAGGCTTTTATTATACAGGATATCGGTTAATGATGAGTACTATAAAGGAATGGAGGTCAGGGATAGAAAATGGTGGAGGGCCCAAAAGCTGTGGCTTAGAGGTTGAGCATCAACTTATGAACCAGGAAGTCACGGCTCTATTCCCAGTCAGGGCACGTGTCTGGGTTGTGGGCTTGATCCCAAGTTGGGGTGTTGCAAGAGGCAGCTGTTCAATTATTTTCTCTCATCACTGATGTTTCCCTCTCTCTTCCTCTGACACCAATAAAAATGTATTTCAAAAAAAGAAAGAAAATGATGGAGGTTTATATGTAGGCACACATGCTATTTTAGAGAAGGCAATTATGGTAGACAGCTTCCAAGAAGATCCCAAGGATCCTCTCCTCTTGATATGTGGACCCTTGTAAAATTCACCCCCATGTGGGCTGGACCTATTGAATCACTTCTAACAAACAGAATACAGCAGAAGTGATGGGCTATCCTCTGAGACTAGGATATAAAAAGACTGTGGCTTCCATCTTTAGCTCTCTCTCTCTTTCCTGGATCACTTGATCTTGGGGAAGCCAGATGCCTGGCATGAAGCAGACCATGTGAATGAGCTTGAAAGTGAAATATGCCCCTTCAAGTCTTGAGATGATTGCAGCCCACATGACACCTTGATTACAGCCTTATGAGAGACCAAGTCACAATCACCCAGTCACGCTCCAACCAGATTCCTTATCCACAAAAACTATGAGAAATGTTTTTGTTTTTCAGCCACTAAGTTTTAGGGCAATTTGTTATACAACACTAAATAATTAATACAGTGGTCAAAAATGGTCTCTTGGAGCAAATGGCAGAGTCTCTAATATGGAACAAAAAAAGGCACACTTGGGAGAAGGCCAGTATGACAGCCAGTCACAGGTGATAATATAGACAGAGTCCAGTTGGAGCAAGCCAGCCTTGATGACTGCTGTGGAAAATGAGACATAACTAGTATTATGAAGGCTGCTATTCCAACTACTACGAACTGGCTTAAACAATAACCAATATAACAATAATAATAACAATAGCTAATATTTGCACATTTAATATATAGTACTAGGCACTGTGCTAAGTGCTTTATTTCACTTAGTCTTCACAATAACCCTATAAAATAGATATTATTATTAGCCTAATTTTACAGATAAGGAAACTGAGGCTCCTAAAAATTAAGTTACTCTCCCACATTCACAAGTTAGGAATGTGGGAGATAGGCATTCTGACTTCAGAGGTCTTACCCTTCATCTTTATACAGACAGTACCATCTTGAAAGAGAGGCCCTTAGAAAGAAAACCTTTCACCCTTGAAACAAAACAAAACCAAAACTGGTGTTTAAACCAACTAGTTCAGTCTCTGATTAGATGCTCCTGACAGTTGATTTTCTCTTGGAGCCCTTTACTAGTATTGGTTGAGGTATTATGTGCAATTTTTTTTGAGGTTTGATCTAGGTCAATGTGATAAATTTAGAAAATCAAACAGGCAACTTTTCTTTTTGACATATATTAAATTCCTTAATTAACAAATATGGAATTTACTGAGGATTAGTATGATTAAATAAAATACTAATATATTACATTTTCTGCAATTTTATACTTAGCTGACCTAGCTTGAGTCCTGGCTTCCTATCAATATTCAGATATTTCGGTACCAAACCAGGTATCCATCTGCTATAGAACTTGCTTTTCCTTCCTGCTTAACCTGTTTTGAATTTTGGGAAATATTATGTTCCATCAGAATCTTAATTTCTTTGTGAAAGAGGAGACACACAATCCATTTATTTTTTAATTTTTATTTACATCCCATTAATAGGAATGCTATTTTAAACTGTTTTTCTGAAAAGCAATGGTGTTGGCATACTGATAACATTCCATATTGGGGTTCACAAATTTATATTATAGTGCTGCATGGGCTAGAGACAAAAAAAATAGCAGGTTACTAAAGTTTTCTGTTTGCAAGTTTTCACCTAAAAGAAAATTAACAAAGCTAGCTTGTTCGACAGAATTAATGATATAACAACAATAGCAAAGTGGTTGAGAGTATGCTATATGGGAAAGATAATATCCTATATATCCAGCAGAAATGATGGGCTGAATAACAATTACAGTATTCCAATCTTACTGACAAAGGACAAAAAGGTCAAACAGCTTGTCCAAGGACATATAGCTAAAATCTAGAGGCAAGATCCAAGCAATATGATTTCAGCAGTGCAACCTGTTAGTTCCTACGCTATACTGCCTCAGTTATTTAGCCTCCAAAGATATGCAGGATCCCAAGCCTACCAACTTCTGCTTCTAAGAAAGATATGCTTTTCCCAAAAATACAGAAAAAAAGTCCCATTAAGATAAATTCAACTTCCCTAATACATATATATATACTACCCAATTCAAAACTCCTACACAATATCCTAGTGTCCCAGACAGTAACTTAATATTCTTTTCTTTAATTATTAGGTAAAAACATACAGATTAAAAATGTGATATAAATCTAGGTACTAATAAAACCCACATATACACAATTCTGAAAGTTTGTTTCTTTAAAAAGGTTCATAATTTTGCTTTTTCTATGGTAAATAATCTAAGTTCATTTTTTAGGAAATTCTGAGCATATTCTTCTTTATGCTTGGTCCGTCTGTTATTTCTGTTCCAATGTCACCTCTTCAGAAAGGCCTTCCTTAACTATTCAATCTCTCAGTGCCCTCTCACCCCCATTATTCTTTTACTTCCCATTTATATCACTACCTTTAATTACATTATATATTTATGCTCTTATTTCTATCAGAAAATAAACTGCATGTAGGCAATTTGTTCCTGTCTACATCCCTAAATGTGCCTGAATATATATGTACTCACTAATATTTATGGATTGGGTAGATGAAGAAATGTTCTGAGAAGAGCAACTTGGTAAAGGCAGATAGCTGTAAGAGTCTGTCAGCCTACTGCCCTGACTGTCTCCTCCTACCCCCAATCTTCACATCTGTAGCCCTCCATTAAAGTTCTTGTCTAAGATGTAAATTCTTTTAACATGGGTGAGAGAAGAAGGTAAGAGTGGTTGCTCCCATTAGCAAGGGCAGGCTGGGAATAAGATGGTATACCCTGTCATTCTGGTTTGGGTCTTGAAGGGGTAGTAGGAAAATACAGGGGTCAACGACATGGTTGAGGCCATTTACAACACTTCTGTTACCTTTAACCCTATATAGAATCTGTCTCCAAGTTATTTTAATTCTTTTTTAGCTTTCTGGCATTCATCCTTTCACCTCCATTCCTATAACAGCCTCCTTATATTACACCCGGACTGTTACATATGCCCAACTCACTGCTGTCTCCCAATGTTTCCTTCTATTCATCCATTATGCAGAGGCATGGGATGAAAAAACAAAACTTTTATGGCATTCCCTAGCTCAAGAGTCTTTAATGGTTCATTTACACTGGAAAACAGGAAACTATTTATCTGCAGTGCCTAGCACAGTGGCTGGCTGAGCGGGTACTCATGAAATAATCATTCTTCAATAGTGTCTCTCACTGATACCATTCTATGTTCAGCACATAATACTCTATACTGAATATTATGGCACTCCATCATAAATGAAATGTTTTCTTTTTTCATATATACAACTGTCTTCTCTCCAAAACCACAGAGTTTTTCAGGACAGACTCATCTCTTAACTGCACCATTTCTCAGGACTGTGCCATGACTGTACATATTTGTTGTATAGAGATCCATTAATTTAGGATTGGAAGAAATTTCATTATGGAAAAAAAAATACAAACCATACATTAGCCAAACTGGAATAGTCTGTAAGGTTTCAAATAGCGAACAAAACAACATTAAAAACTTGAGCGCAAAAGATTTGGGATCTTTATAAGTATTTGAAAGTACACTAGTGGACTCCAGTAAACTTCCTAGGATCCCAGTTGGAGGGATATTACAAAGATTGTCTTTGATTCTAAAGTTATGTTAACCAAAATTGATGACTTTTGCCTAGCGATCTGGAGACTACAATCTCTTTTTTAAAAATCTTCTCTCAACGATATTTTTTCCATTGATTTTTTTAGAGTGGAAGGGAGAAAGAGATAAATATTGATGTGAGACAGACACATTGATTGGTTGCCTCCCAAACATGCCCCAACCTGGGCTGCGAACAAATCCGCAATACAGGTATGCGTGGGTATGGGTATGCGTGCCCTGGACCAGGAATCGAACCTGTGATCCTTCTGTCCACCGACTGATGCACTAACCACTGAAAAAAAACGGCCAGGGTGTAACTACAATTGTAATAACTTGTTCAAAGGGAACAAAATGGTGGGCCACAGAACTTGATATGCTTTCATATTTCCTGAAATACAAGACACTCTTTGTATCAGAGTGGTACTGAATGGAAATTTTATAGACACTTTTTTTTTTAATCTCTAGAGATTCTGTAGGCACTTGTGTGTTATACCAACTAATTAGAGCATTTAGATATTACAGCTATTTGCAATTTATAATTTGTAAAGTGCTTTGAAAAATGGAAAGTGCTAGGTAAGCAAATTATGTATTAGTGGCCCAGTGCACAGATTCAGCACATTGAAAGGAAATTCATTACGAGAAATGTCTTAATGTCACTATTCACCCTTTATAATAGAAGTTTGAGGAATCGGGCTCCCTCCTCTCTGGTTCTGAGGTGTGTCACCTGAGAACCGTTGCCGCCAAGTCACTGAGCTCGGCAGCTCCTGCATTCAGCATCTGCCCCCCTGGTGGTCAGTGCATGTCACACCTACTGGCTGGTCAAACAGTTGCTTAGCCTTTTATTATCCTATATAACAAAAGGTTAATATGCAAATCAACCAAACAGCAGAATGACCAGTAGCTATAACATGCACTGACCACAAGGGGGCAGACACTCAATGCAGGAGCTGCCCCCTGGTGGTCAGTGTGCTCCCAGAGGGAGCACCCCTCAGCCAGAAGCTGAGCACACAGCTGGCAAGTACAATGGTGGTGGAGGGAGCCTCTCCTGCCTCCGTGGAAGCACTGAGGAGGTCTGACTGACACCTTAGGTCTGCTCCCCATAATTTCTAGAAGATCTTCACTACTTCCACACTTAAAGTAGAATCTCCTCTCATGTTTTCTTTCTCCTCCTACCCCCACAAATACAATGTAATTTTTTTTTACTCCTTTTATAATGTATAAGAATAAGACCTGTGTCTCATCCACTAGCATATCTATCCTAGGACCTGGTATATGCTAGGTCAGTGTTTCCCCAAGTGTGGTATGCGTACCCCCCGGGTACGGGAAGAGTTTGGTGGGGGTACGCTTTGCACTGGAGTTTGGTGGGAATATGCACTGCACCGTGCTTAGCTGTGCTTAATTCTAACGTTCTCATGAGTCAAGTCAAGACAGTCTTGTGAGGCATAAGATGGTCCAGTGTGCAAATAAATGTTATTTATAATATAACTTTTATTTATAGTTTATTATGAATAATTTTTTCGTTTATTTTTTTGTGTATGTACCAAAAAAAGAAAAACATACTTTGATTGTTATTAAAATACATCCTTTTTTTTTTTGAGGAGGGGTACTCAGCGTTACAAAAATTATAGAAGGGGTACACATATGTCAAGTTTGGGAAACATTATGTTAGGTGATCAATAAAAACAAAATATATTCATCTAAAGAAGTTGCATGTAGAAAATGCAGGTTCTGTGGCAGGCCAATAGAAGAGGTCTGATATGAGGGAATTAAAGGCTACATATCATAACTAGCTACATGGATTCATCTGGTATTTACTAATGGTCCACTACCTATTAGGCATTGTGCTTCAAGTTGGTATAATGGTAGACAACATAAGCACTAATAACCAAATAGTAAATCCAAGACCAGGAAACAGAGTATAATGAAAGCGCAGGCAAGTCACTTAGGATGGGGAGGAGTCTTACATATAAGCTCTTACCTACACTACAGTGTGACAGAAGAGTCCTCCAGGAAGGAGGATCAAAGCATAGAGTACTGGGGTGGGGATACTCAGGTTCAAAGGTTGACAGACATTTAGGGTAAATTAAGAATCTAGTTGGCATAGGAGAGATATTAATCAAGTTTGAAAAAATAGGACAGTTCTTAGATGTGATTCACTGATATCTTATTTTTTTAAAATAATTTTGGCCACAAGGAATTTTCTTTCTTCCTGCCTTTCTTTCAAATACTTTTATGTAACCATGGGCCATTCTTAAGATACCTAAGGACTGGCTGAAATCGGCCTGTGGACTGAAGGATCCCAGGTTCCATTCCAGTCAAGGGCATGTACCTTGGGTGTGCAGGAGGCAGCTGATTGATGTTTCTAACACTCCATCCCTCTTCCTTCCTCTCCGTAAAAAAAATCAATTAAAAAAATATATAAACACACACACACACACCACACACACACATTATATGTAATATATATTATATATATTACTATATATATATATATAGAGAGAGAGAGAGAGAGATACTTAAGAACTTTAAAGGTTATCTGATCATCCCAGTAATCTTCCTCTCTAATAGAATTAAATTCTCTTGACTTCCTTATGTCAAAATAAAGCAAACTGATATCTATCCTATAAATATGATGAAGCTTGATACTACCTAAAATTCTTATGTGAAACCAGAATTCAGTTTTTTCAAATAATCCCCCACCCTTACCCAATCTACCAATCGCAGCAAAGTATTAATTTTCTCATGAATTATTAAAAAGCATGTAGCAAGAAGCCAAGTTCTCCCCTCTACTTCCATCTTTCTTTCTTGCTCTCCCCCATCTTCCCTCAAAAACAACCAGTCTATCTGGGGTTATGCTTTACTGCACATCTCCCTTCCCCGCCAATCACAGCCATAAAAGCTTATTTCTTTTAATTCCCTTAATAAAAGTCCTTGTCTAGGCCTGTCCTTTTCTTGATTTCCTTACTTTCATTGTTGGGTCAATTAATAAAAAAATATCCCCTAATAGTCAACCTTGTGGATTAAGGAACAGAAACCACTCAAATTACTTTAAAGAGGGAATTTATTAGAATACAAAGGTTCTTGCAGGGGTTTCCATAGCTGTAATGAGTTAATAGCTAGAATCACACTTTTCTGAAGGGCAGATCATGTTGTAACCATAAACTTCTATTTTTAGGTTTTGCAAGATCACAAAGAGAATATCCCAGAGGATGTTCCTCCTCCTATAGTGCACAGAGACTAGAATGTGGATTCATTCCTGCTTGCTTTTTGGTCCTTATATTCCTTTACGCTGGCCTCAAACTTGTCCAGCACATGTTGGCAGACATTCATGAGCTCATTCAGGCCTCTCTGAAATGGCTCAACGGCTGGAAGAGCACCTCGAGTCTGAATTCGTAAATTAATTTTACTCTCTGAAGGATGGGTTGTAGTGTAACCACAAAATTCCACTTCCGGGTTCTTCATGATCATGTAACGAAGAGAATTTCCTAGGGTATGGTCCTCCTCGTGCAAAACAAATGTCACACAGTGTCTATCTGTTCCAGCTGCCTGGACCATTTCCAGAACTGTCTTCCTCTCGCCTTCAGCCACTGAGGTCTTCAATCCAGACATTTTTCTACGTACATATTTTTTATAAAAATGAGATCATACTGAATATGGTTTTGTAAGTAGCTTTTTCATTTACTATATCACAATTTCAACACATTAATACTGGATGCACTCTAATTACATAAAACTATTACATTAGCCCCTTATTTTCCTGTTTCCACACTTTCTATCAATAAATACCTAATTTATTGCCTCCAGTTTCTCCCCAGTCCATTTGACTATCTACATGGCCAAAGGGGATGTTTGTGCTTTCTTAAAACACAAACTTAAATGTTTGCTAAAATAATCTTTTGATAGAATCGCAAGAAAGGATAGGATTCGAATAAGGTAGCCTTGCAAGAGAATGGAAAGGGAGTTGGAAGGCGTAGAGAAGCAGATTATTATAAAATTAGAGGCTACAGATGATTAACGTGCAGGCCCAACTATGGCTTCCATTTGGAGGAGGTAAGGAAACTAGAACGGTAAGTCTGAGAGGAGTCAATCAGCAGAAGGGAGAGAGAGAACTCGGAGCCCGGAAGAGGGAGTTGGGCCCCACTGCGGGGACGTGGGCCTGGTGTGTGAATGATTCACTCTGGCTGTTCTAACTGGGCAGGGGCAGTCTGGGGATTTCTCACAACTTGCCTTCCCTCCTTGGTATCTAGTGTTCTGAGCGTTTCCCTTCAAACACATCTCTGCCTCCTCTCCTTTTCCCAGTCGGAGCCCTCCCTCCCTCCCTCCCGCCCCGGCGCCCATTCCCCTCCCGGCCCCTGCCTTCCCGGTCCGGCCCGGACGCAGGGCCGAGGCGCGGCCGGCCACGGGCCCCACCTCGGCCGCTGGCTCCGGGGCCGGGAGCGGCTCGCCCCTCGCGCCCGCTCCCTCCGCCCCCCGCCGCCTCGGCCGTTACCTCTCCAGCTCTTGGTCCTCTTCCATCGCGGGGACGGCTTCCAGGATACTCAGGCGGAGCGGGCGGACGGGACGCTCTGCCCCATATCGCGAAACGTGCGACAGAAGCAGGAAGGAAGGAACAACCGACCGACGGCGGGGCGGAAGGCGGAAGGAGGGGGGAGGAGCCGCCGCCGCGCCCAGGCCCCGCCCACCTCGGCCCCGCCCACACCGCCCGCCCCGCTCCCGCGCGAGGTGGGCGGGGCCGCCCCGCGCTCCCCGGCGCTCCGGGAGCGAGTCCAGCCGCCGAGCTAGCGGGCTGGTGGGGTCGGGCTCCCGCCCCTCCCCCGAGGCCGGGACGGGCCCGCGGGCGCTGAACTCTGCCCTCGGCGCCCTGCCCCAGGTGCAGGCGAAGGGGGCGCGGCCCACCTGCCTCCCCCAAATCACCTTCGTACTCAGGGCCCAAACCCGGCTTCTCTCTGACTTGCTGCCGGACCTACGGGGGACGGTGTTTCTCTCGCGCAGGACCCCAGCCTTTGGGGGGCTGTCATGGGACGTCAGGCTTAAGTTACAGTTGATAATGCATCTTAATACATTTCACAGAACAGGATAGGTTTAAGACGACATTTGTCTAACCGGGGATCTTGACACATCTCAGCTGGGTCCAAGGACAAGCGTTTGTCTTGATCTTTTTTTGGGGGAAAGTGAGAGTTTGGAAGGAAACTTTCCCCTCCCATCCCTTCTCTCCTAGGATCTTTTCTACCCCTGGAGTGCGTGCTCCCTCGCTTTGGACTTCCTTTTCCCTTTACCCTTTTGGCTGCTTCCACCTCTTCTTCACCTTTGTTCTCAGGTTTCCCCTCCCCCGCCTCGGCAACCTTTCCAGCCAGACTCGCTCTCCGTCCCCTCCGTCACTCTCGCTATCAGCCTCCCCCTCCTCGCTCTCCGGCTCCCCTCGCCCTCCTCCTCCCGGCCACCCCTGTCCCCACCACCCTGCCCAGCGGTCCTTTCGCCCAGCACACCTGCATTTCTGCTCCCCTGTACCACCTGTTCTCCCTGAATTCCCCTAGACCTTCCCTGCCTCCCCGCGCTGTCCCGTGCCCCCCGCGGCCTCGGCCGAGCGCAGACGCTCCGGGAGCCGGTCTCCGGCCAGGTAATCCCGAGCCCCGGCGAGAGCGGGTGGGGGAGGGTAGGCGGCGCGGGCGGAGTGGGCTCACTCTAACTAGGGAGTGACGGCTCCGGCCCGGCCCGCCCCCTGAGTCTTCGGATAGGCGGACCCTCTCTGTGTCCCGCCCCCTCCCGCCCTGTTCTGCCGCCAATTGGTCCAGGTGCGTGTCAGGTCGGGCGGCCGGGCCCTGGCGTTTCCCCCCCGGGAAGGCAGGCAGCAGGGGCGGTTGAGAAGTGAAGTCTTAGCCAGAGTTTGCTTCTTGCCAGGAAATCTGCTGCGGCCGCGGCGGCGGCGGCGGTGGCGGCGGCGGCGGCGGCGGCGGCGGCGGCGATTCCCGGCCGAGCGGAGGCCGCCTCGCTCCCGGCTCCCGCAGCGGGCCCTGGAGAGCGAAGCGGGCTCTGCGCTGCGGCGCCCGGAGCCGGAGCGCGCCCGGACCGCCGCGCTTTCCCAGTGAGTAACTTTGTGTGGACCCGCCGCTCCGTCCGCGCACCCCCCGGTCCTGGGCTGCCGCCTCAGGTGCGGGCGGCGGCGGGGTGCCGGGGCTCCGCTGCGCCGGGAGGCGGCCGGAGCGGCGCCGCAGCGGTCCCCCGCCGCTCTCCTCCTACCTGGTCCCGGCTGCGGAGGAACGCGGACCGGGGGCGGCCGGCCGCGCCTGCCCGGGGCGGGAGGGAGCAGCTGCCCTGCGCCCAGCTCCCGCCGCCCGGCAGGCGCCCGGGGGAGGCGGGCGGGCGGGCGGCCCCCGGCTGTTACCATTTGGTGGTTCTGGCGGCGGTGTTGCTGGTCTTTGCGCCCTTTGCTTTTTTAGGGAGGGGAGAGATGGGGATGAGTTCTCATTTCTGTGTGTGTGTTTTCATGAGTAAGAGTGGCACTGGCTGCCTTACATTGGGTCTTGTCACCTGGAAGGGAATGGGAAGAGACCGTATCCCCCATCCCAGCCTGTTGCCTGTAAATCTCACCTTACTCTGTTTGCTTAAAAAAAACAAAAGAAAACCACAAACTTTATTGTTGAAAGTATTACAGATGTCCCCCACTTCCCCCCACTAACCCCCTCCACCCCACAGCGCTCCCCCTCCAGACCTTCATCACACTATTGTTTGTGTCCATGGGTTATGCATATATGCATATAAGTTCTTTGGTTAATTTCTTCCATCCTCCCCTCTTCCCTCAGAATCCTCACTCAGTTCTATGCTTCTTCTGTGTCTCTGGATCTGTTTTGTTCATCAGTTTATTTTGTTCATGAGAAACCACATGTGAGTGATATCATGTGATACTTGTCTTTCTCTGACTGAGTTATTTCGCTTAGTATAATACTCTCCAGTCCCCCTCCATGCAGTCTCAAAAGGTGAAATCCCCCTTTTTTTTGTTTTTGTTTTTACAGCTGCGTAGTATTCCATGGTGTAAATGTACCACAGCTTTTTTATCCACTCATCCACTGATGGGCACTTGGGCTTGTTCCAGATTTTAGCTATTGTAAATAGCTATGAACATAGGGGTGCCTATATATTCTTTCTGATTGGTGTTTTGGGTTTCTTAGGAAATATTCCCAGAAGTGGGATCACTGCGTCAAATGCAGTTCCATATTTAATTTTTTGAGGAAACTCCATACTGTTTTCCACAGTGGTTGCACCAGTCTGCATTCCCACCAGCAGGGTACTAGGGCTCCCTTTTCTCCACATCCTTGCCAGCACTTGTCATTTTATTACTCTGTTGATAGTAGCCATTCTGTCACCTTACTCTTTAGGCAGGAGAAGGTGGTAGAGAGATTTAACATCTTCCACATCAAGAGAAGGGGATTTCAAAATACGGAGCTTGATTTGGAAGCAGTTGCACGCAAAGCACCATTCAGGAAATACATCACTCACTCTGCAAAGCTTTATGCCCTGTTTTGGCTAAGGACTTTTTACTTTGTGTACTGTTTCTTCTTATATTTCAGTTAACAAATAATGCTATGAATCAAGACATCATGTCTGCCAGGAGCTATTGTACACTCTTGCATGGACTGGGCTTAACTGTGTAGATGTTTCTTTTTAAATCACAGAAACCTGAAATGAGGTTGAGTGAAAAGCAATGATGAGCTCTGGTATAGGGGAACTGCCTGCACTTCAAAAGTTTCCCATTCTTGCCGAGTAAGTAATACTTATTTGTAAGCTGACTTTCATTTCCAGGACAGAATTTGTTTTTTATTTTTTCTTGAACGTACTGTGACACAGCACTAGGTTGGACCTCAGTAGTTCAATTTTATTTACTTTAATTAATTTGATTCCTGTCTCCATGCCGCTTTCAAAAATGGACTTTGATCTAGTATCCTTTTTGACCTGCCAAAGCTTTTTTTATTTTTTTAAATTGATCTCAGAGAGGAAGGGAGAGAAGAAACATCAGAGAGAGAGCAATTCATTGCTTGGCTGCCTCCTGCACGTCCCCCACTGGTGTAGGGGGAAATCAAGCCTGAAACCCAGGCATGTGCCCTTGGCTAGAATCAAATCTGGAACCCTTTAGTCCATAGGGTGATGCTCTATCCCCTGAGCCAAACCAGCTAGGGCAGTGGTCAGCAAACTCATTAGTCAACAGAGCCAAATATCAACAGTACAACGATTGAAATTTCTTTTGAGAGCCAAATTTTTTAAACTTAAACTTCTTCTAACTCCACTTCTTCAAAATAGACTCGCTCAGGCCGTGATATTTTGTGAAAGAGCCATACTCACAAAATAGGGGCCAAAAAGCCTCATGTGGCTCGAGAGCCGCAGTTTGACCATGGAGCTAGGGCAAAGCTTTGCCTTTTAAGTTTGTCCAAGTCACACATGTGAGTTTTTCCTTAGGGATAAAATGTAGGCCAAATCAGCACAAAAGTCAAATCATACTACTTTTAATTTGGCCCACTTGTGTGTTAACATTCCTAATTCTGTATCTTGTTCCTCTCCTTTCCTCATCAAGTTAGATATGTGTCATTATTTATTCATTCAGCAAATGGTAGAGTGCCTACTGCATGCCAGGCATTGATGGCAGGCGCCAGCTTTTGCCTTAAGTTGCTGTAGTCTCATTTGGAAGCTGATCCATACCACTATTCCACTGGCTGCCCGAAAGTAATTTGAGTATAGTGCTGTGGGAACTTAAGAGGAAGCATTTCTGCCTGGAGTTTGTTAGGGAAGGCAACACATAGTCAAAACCCCACTTCAGATTGGTGTGGAATTTTGTGAGGTACGTTCTAAGCAGAGAGTCTAATATAGGGTATAGGGTATAGGGTATTGCATTATGAGGTCTGCATGTAGTTAATCTGGCTGAAGCACACAGTGTCTGGGGTTGGTGTGGTAGGCAGGGGCCGGTGTATTATTACTCCTTTCTGAGCACTTTGTCTTGCTCACAGCAGGCACTCAAATATTTATTGAACTGAATTGAACAGAAACATGAAGGATTTTGTCTGGCAAATTAAGAAAATTGGACTTTAATCAGGAGAATGTCATGATGACATTTGTATTCCAGAAAGGTATCTGCAGCAGTGGAGAATAGTGAGGTCCAGATGGGAGTTAAGGAGACAAAATAAGAGCTGTTACACTATAGGTGGTAAGTGTTCAGGGCTTCTTGATTCACATCGTCTTGTTTTGAATCTGGCTGTGTCACTATGTATCCTTTTTTCCCCTTGGGTTCTTCATTTCATAGGGCTTGGGGGATGAAACTTGGAAAAACATGTGTATTGCTTAGAATAATGCTTGGCACATGGTTAAGACTTGGTAAATGTGAGTTGTTATTCTGTGTGCAGGCAGTGGAAGTACAAGTGATGTGTCTTTTAGAAGGTATATTGGTTGGATTAGGTTAGTGACTGGATATGATAAATGAGAGAGGGGTGGCTCCTAGGTTTCTTGAGAGGAGGCATTGGAGTGTACTGGCTAAGTTTGCTGTGGAATCAGAACAAGGGTTAAATTCTGTTACCCTCAGAATTACCATCCTGACTGAGTGTTGGTTTCCTAGTGTTTCAGAAATGATCACAGTACCTGTCTAGTAGGTTTTGAAGATCAAATGAAATTATGCATGTAATGCTCTTGGCAGAGTACCTAGTACATTACAAGAGCTCAATAAATATTAGTTGTTTCTTTAGTGATGACGACATTAATGAGCTAATGGAATGTTAGAAGATATGAGAAGGAGCAGTTAAAAACAACCCAGTCAGCTGCTAATGGATGGTTGAGGTGCCTGTGATGAAGTTGTTGGATAGATGTATCCAACAGGATATAGCAAAGAATGGAAAGGAAAAAACAAAACAAAACTTTTGTGGGTTTGGTACGCTTTCTGGAAGATTTGGGGAAAAGGGAGTCAGAGAAGTGGTTTATGCTATAGCAATACCAGGAGTGTTGATGTTGAATATTAGGCATCTCAAAAATATTTAAAGTGCATTTGGCCACCATCACAGGGGAACTCCAGGCTCATATAATCTGACTAGTTCTCCCTTCTTCTTTTTCTCCTTTCTGATTGGCCCCCAAAATCCCTTTTTTTTTTTTTTTTTTTTTAATGCAGAGACATTTAACTTTTCTTTGCATGTGGGGCAAAAGTTCACACCAGGCCCACCTTTCCATATCACAATCCAATATGGTTTCTAGAAGAATCAAAGGTCTCAGTCTATAGGTTCCATACTACTTAGCAAGCTGTGTTGGTTGGGGGAAAAAAAGTATATACGAATGTATGATATATTTGTGCACATAGATACAAATATATCTTATATGTACAGCTATGTATGTATATGTTAGTGGGATAGGGAGAAACAGACTTGTTTAGAGAATTTGCTTCTGGCAGAGTTGAACTTTAGTTATGACAATAGCTGTGTCATAACTTTGTCCTCTCTTGGGTATTAATAAACCTCCAGAGTGGAGTGCCTGGTGTCTTGATAAGAAAAGCTGAAAAGAAAGGAGCAGAAGTGTTGTGGGCAGAGAGAGTTAAGCATACTTCACACCTATATCTTTCCAGGTTCAAGACTTAGGACTATTACTTCTGGCAATCAGAATCCATCAGTAGAAAAATTATGTAGTGGAAAAATGATTTTTTTTCTCAAAATTAGACTGGGTAGGAGAAATGAGAAATAGAAACAAATACAGAAAATAGGCAATAGTAAAAGTGTAAGTATATATAATATATATAAGTATACTACTATATATAATATACATATATCCTTATGTGTATAAGTATACTGTAAACAGTGTTGTCTACTTAAAAACATACCACTTTCATATGTAAAACAAATGGAATTTTAATTTTTGTCTTTATTAAAATGATAATCTTTGAATTCTTTTAGATAACAATTTGCCTTGGAAATCCTAGTAAGTACACTGCTGATGGGAATGCAGACTGGTGTAGCCAAGTATGGAAAACAATATAGTTTCCTCAAAAAATTTAAATATGGAACTTCCATTTGATCCTGTGATCCCTCTTCTAGTAATATATCCTAAGAAACCTGAAATACAAATCAGAAAGAATGTATGCACCCCTATGTTTATAGCAATACTATTTATAATAGCTAAGATCTAGAAACAGCCCAAGTGCCCATCAGTAGGTGAGTGGATAAAAAAGCTGTGGTACATTTATACCACAGAATACTATGCAGCAATACAGAAGAAGAATCTCTTATCCTGCCCTTTGAGACAGCATGGAGGGGCCTGGAGAGAATCATGCTAGGTGAAATAAGTCAGTCAGAGAAAGACAATATCACACGACCTCACTCATGTGTGAAATCAAAGTAACAAAATAAACTGACAAACGGAGTGGATCCAGAAATGTGGAAGCATGGAACAGTGAGGAAGGTGGGGGTGGAGGGGTGGATGATTGGAAGGTAATCAACCAAGGACCTTATATGCATACTAGAGGCCCAGTGCATGAATTTGTGCATGAGTGGGGTCTGGCCAGTCCCCCCCCCATGGGGGCTGATAGGGGGCGGGGCTGGCGGAGGGGGTGAGAGGGTAGGGGCCTTGGGAGGTTGGCCTGCTGGTCCGAGGTCTAGAGAAGGGGCTGGGGAGGGGGGAGCCACCCCCCATTTAACCAGTTGGCCGGCAGCAGTGCGCATCAAAGCTACTGGTCGTTCCAGTTGTTCCTGCATTCCGGTCCTTGTCTTTTGTGTATGTAGATATGTGTGGACCATGGACACAGACAATGGGGCAGTGAGGTCCGGGGGCAGGAAACAGAGGTATACTGGAGGGAATCTGTGTGTGTGGGGGGGGGGGGGGAGGGGAGAGGGGGGGCGACATATGTAATAGTTTTAACAATAAAGAGTTATTTAAAAACAAATAAAAAAACAAATTGCTGTAAAATGTGTAATAGGGGCCACTGCAAAAAAAATGTTGATAACCAAGTTATGAGGACCTATGTAAGACAAAGTGTGCTTGGCTATAATAAAGCTTCCAAAGGACCTAATAGCCATTATTTTATTTTTAGTTTAAAGTAAAGCAAGCCTAGGGAATATTAATACCCCTATCACCTACTTTCTTCCCCCAAATTGGGATTAGGCAACCAATCTGAAAAATTAATCCTTTATCAGAATTCTTAATTCTGTTCAATTAAACTGCATAAATAACTATTGAACAAGTAAATTGGAGTCCTTCACTTATACATTATTTCTTGTATTGTGGCCATTACCACTTCCACATGATTTTAATGTTTGAACTTTGACTTTCAGTATACTTATGTTCATGAAATACATAAGCTTCCATGATGTGGTCAACCCTGGGCTATATGGAATACAAAAGATTTTCTCTGCCCTTGTGGAACTTGAAATCTTAAAAACATTCAGTCAAAGAGTTAAGCATTTGCAGTAGGATGGCTAACACACTTGATTTCTAGTACCTTAGCTCTTCAACTCCAGTGACCTTCACTTCTGCTGTATTTTAACATTCCCCAAAATTTTCCACAATAGAAATGTTAAATTTATATATCCTGCTCTGTGACCACATCCTCCTGTCCTTCTAGCTCCCTCACACCCACACTTTATATTACAACACCCTTCCTCTTGGCAAAGATATCTTGCCATTCCTTGATTGCATCCCCGCTTCCTGTTAACCTGTTGCATTTACATTTATTGGCCTTGAGTTATTCCATGTCCAATTTGAATTCTTTGTTAAGCACTTTCACTGGTACCTTTGCCTCTCTTGAACTTGTTTTCGTGCTGTGCCTGCCAGAAAACATCCTGATTAACTCTGCTTCTGCTTCTTTCCCTGAGGTACTTTGGTAGCACCATTAGAAGGCCAGACCTTCGCCATGTGGTTCAGTTGGTTGAACATCTTTGAGTGCACTGAGAGGTCACCAGGTCAGGGGACATGACAGATTATGGGCTCTCTCCTTAGTTGGGGGCATGGAGGAGGCAGCTGATACATGTTACTCTCTCTCATAGGGATTTCTCTCTCCCTCTCCCTTCCTCTATCTCTAACATCAATAAAAGCATAAGACCTTAATGTAGATAATTGGCTCTCAAACAACCAACCATTCCCCCATTCCTCTTAGTCAACTAGTGCTCAGAATACTGGAATATCCTGATAGAGCTTATAAGCTAGAGGAGATAGACATTCATCAAATATTAGCACACATTACTAATATAGTTACAAAACATGGTAAGTGCTTTGAAGCAATAGTATGGGACAATGTTGTCCAGTACTAGTCACTAGCACATGTGTCTATTGAAATGTGTCTCATCCCAACTGAGGTGTGCTCTAAGTGTAAAATACACACCAAATTTTATAGACTTTTTATCCCCCAAAGGTAAAATATCTCAATTTTTATATATGAAGTGGTAGCATTCTGGATATATTAGGTAAAATAAAATGTTAAAAATAATTCAGTAGTTTTATTATTATTTTTTTTAATATGACTACTAGCCTGGCCAGCGTGACTTCCTAGTTGAGCATTGACCTATGAGCCAGGAGGTCATAGTTCAATCCAGCCAGGGCACCTACTCGGGTTGCAGTCTTGATCCCCAGTGTGGGGCATGCAGGAAGCAGCTGACCAATGGTTCTCTCTCATCATTGAAGTTTCTGTCTCTCTCCCTTCCCCTCTGAAATCAGTAAAAATATATTTTTTTAAATGTGGCTATTAGAACAATTAAAATGACATGTGGCCACATTCTATTTCTGTTGACAGTGCTGGCATAGGGTGTTATCCACAGAGCAGGGTGTCACTGAAGCCTTCCCTGAGGAAGTTGTGTTTGAACAGATCTATCTGGCTGAGGAGGTGTTGAACAGATAAACCCTCCTCAGAGGAAGCAGTCAGAGGTGGATGGCACTTTGAGGGAGGGTGAGAAGCTGGTGGGAGAGAGCTGGGAGAGATTGGCCAGGGAGGCAGACAGGGCCAGATCATATAGGCCTTTTTGGCCCTAAAAAGGATTTTGATCTTTATCACTCATAGATTATTCCAAACCTTCATCATTTACAGACCCTTTTATCCAACCCGACTTTTGTATAGTCTGTAGATAATCTAGTCGCTTCATGATCTGGTTTGATTTCTCAGATTTCTGTCCCTCCCTCCTTAACTTACCTATTATCAGTTTCAGATCTGTTGAAGTCCAGCTTTTTCACGTGTGCCTTGATCTCATCCTTCAAAGTCTCTTTCAGGAGAGGCCTCATTAATTAATTCCCTTCTGTATTTAATTCCTTTCTCCTCACTGGCTTTTTCATACTAGTCTGTAAGTCCATTGGTCTTGCATTACCCTCAAGTTACTGTTCTTAAAGCATAACAAAATATTTTTAAATTTAATATTTATATTATTTAAAGCAATTTATGAAAGCTATATTAATAGGTAGTCATTATAAAAGTATTAATAAGATATTTGACTTTTTCATATTAAGTATTTGAAATCTGGTTATATTTTATACTTATAGCATATCTCAGTACAGGTACTAAAGTGTCAGTGGTTAAAATAAAAAGAATCTTGTTGAAATAATTTAACAGAAAAATATTTTTCACTGCTCCAGGTTCTTTTTGTTGTGGTAAAAAAACATGTAACATCTTAACTATTTTATGTATATATCTCAGTGGTGTTAAGTATATTCACATTGCTGTGTAACAGATCTCCAGAACTTTCTCATCTTGCAAAACTGAAATTCTGTACCTATTAAACAACAATCCCCATTTCTTCTTCCCCTTAGTCCCTGGAAACCACCATTCTACTTTCTATTTCTATGGATTTGATTAATTTACAATTAAGTGAAATGATATAGTATTTGTCTTTTTATGTCTGGTTATTTTACTTAGTGTGATGGCCTCAAGGTTTATCTATGTTGTAGCATGTGACAGGATTTCTTTCCTTTATAAGGCTGAATAATATTCCATTGTATTTATACATTGGCATACACATTTTATTTATCCATTCACCTCTCAATGAACATTTGGATTGCTTCTACCTCATGGCTATTACGAATAGTGCTGCTGTGAACATAGGTGTAGGAATCTCTTTGGGAACCTGCTTGGGATTCTTTCCATTATATACTGAGAAGTGCTTTTGCTGGATCATATGGTAGTTCTTTTATTAAATTTCTTGAGCCATCGCAGCTGCATATTTTACAATCTCACTAACAGTGCATAAGGGTTCCAACTTCTCTACATTCTTATAAATACTTGTTATTTCCTTTTGTTTTTCTTTAAAATAGCCATCCTAACTGGCTTAAGGTGATAATCTCATTGTATCAGATTTGCATTTATCTGATGATTAGTGATATTGAACATCTTCTCATTATGGTAGTGGGCCATTTATAGATCATCTTTGGAGAATGTCTCAGTTGTTGGCATATTTTGAAATTGGGTTATTTGATTTTTGTTGTTGATTCATAGGAGTTATTTATATACTAGAGGCCAAGTGCATGAAATCCGTGCACGGGTGTGGCCCCTAGGCCAGGCCGGTGATTGAAGCGTAGGTGTCTGGCTTGGAAGGGCAGATCCCAGCTGACCTCAGGGCTCTCACGTACCCCCCCCCCCCCGAGTCATGGCGTCTGAGTCCCCATGCAGAGATGCAGTGAGCATGGCTGGATGCTGTGGGCCAGGGCTCAGCGTGGGCCTCTGGGCTGTCCAGTGGTACCTCATAGAAGGCAGGTGGGCAGTGCGCTCTCTCCCAGCTAACCTCACAGACTGGCTCCTACATGAACCCACAGGGAGCCCAACTGGACTCTAGCCACTGTGGCCAGGCTCACCCAGAAGAGGTGCAGGGTGGCTCCTCACAGGCACCTGGCACATAAGCAAGGGGGCTCCCCAGGCTTGCGAGCTCTGGTGTCCAGAAAGAGGGTAGCAGGGGGAATGAGAATGAGCTCAGCAGACCACCCGTATTCTCACCGAACCTCTGTCCCTGTCATCCCTGCTCCCAGCTTCGCATCACCAACACCTGCCGTATTCCACTCTGCCTCCTGGTGGACAGCGCATGTCATAGTGAGCAGTCAAACTCCTGGTTGAACTCCCGGGGGGGCAATTTGCATTTTAGTCTTTTATTATATAGGATTCTGGATAAACCCCTTATCAGATATACTATTTACAAAAGTATTTTTTTTCCCATTTTCACTTTGTTGATTGTGTCCTTTGATGTGAGGTTTTAAGTTTGATATAATCCCATTTGTCTTACCTGTGCTTTTGGTGTCATATCTTTGCTATATCCAGTGTCATAAAACTTTACTTCTATCTTTTCTTCTAGGAGTTTTATAGTTTCGGGTCCTGTGTTAAAGTCTTTATAATCAATTTTGGGTCAGTTTTTTAATGTGGTGTAAGGTAAGGGTACAAAGAAAATATTTTGAACATACTTCTGAGACCTTGCTTATAGGAAACAAAAAGGAAAGAACTGAAATATAGAATAGCTTTAATTTGGAAGGATTGAGAATAGTGATTAGGCTAGGACACACTTCTCAAATGGTGCTGAATAGGAAAGAGAAATTCTAGTGTGAATTTCTCTTTCCTTTTTGTTTCTTATAGTTATGAGACACCAATATGGAACCAATCAATAGACTAGAGCTAGCCAAAGATAAAAATTAAAATGCTTGGGAAGAAGCCAGGTATCAGAGTGCATGTGATTGCATCCTCTGCCTCTTCTACTTAATATGTATTCCATGTGGTCAATAGTTGCCATGTATCCCTTTTAAGATTATTCTGTCAAGGCCATTTAATAAGATTTCAAAAGTATCCATAGCAATTAGAACTTATGTGAAATATTTATTAACCTCATTAATTTCTCTTATTCTAGGCTTTGTGCTTTCATTATAGATGAGATATATTAATTGATACTTCAATAGACTATTTTCAGAGTTTGTTAAAAATAGATACAGTTTTTCTGGCTCTCTGACCTAGTCTTTTCCCAGCTATATAGAGTACATTTGCCAGCACATTTGAATTTTTCTATCCTTTGATGGTATATAATCAATAACATTAAAACATTTTCAGGATTTATTATGAGTCTGGAATTTTTTATGGTAGCTATTTACAAAAAGGGATAAAAAATTTTTAATGAATACATTTTGCAGGATACAGAAAGATGATAAAGTCTATGTATTTTTTCTTTTTTTTTTTTTCTTTTAATCCTCACCCAAGGATATTTTTTCCATTGATTTTTAGACAGAGTGGAAAGGAGGGAGGAGGATGGGGGGTGGGGGGGGGAGGATGAGAGAGATCATCAATTGATTGCCTCCCATGAGCCTGGTCAAAGTACATACCCTTGATTAGGAATCAAACCCGAGACCCTTTGGTCCACAGGCTGACACTCTTGCATGCCCCACAATGGGATCAAGCCCATAACTCCTGCGTATCCCCTGACTGATAATTGAACTGTGACCTTCTGGTTCATAGGTCAGTGCTCAATCACTGAGCCATGCCAGCTGGGTCACAATACAGTATTCATTATTTCTTTTTAAAGAATTACTCTTTTTTGGTTCCTTTAACCTTTTGAGAAGAAAATAATACTATATAATAAAAGCCTAATATGCAAATCGTTTCACTGGGATTTTGACCAGGAGTTTGACCACTCACTATGACATGTGCTAACCACCGGGGCAGCATGGAACATGGTGGGTGTCAGCAATGCTGTGCTGGCAGCGAGTGGCTGTGGAGGCACTGCTGGCTCCAATGGGCCATGATGAGAGCAGGACCACAGTGGGATGGTGGAGCAGATGAGTGGGTGACTCCAGGCCAAGGTGTGTGTGTGTGTAGGGGGGGGGGGGTCAATTGCCCTGCAGATAGCAACCAGTGGCAGTGGTGAGGGACCGGCCTTGATTGATCGTCTCACAGGTTGGATGGTGGAGTAGGTGAGGGATGGCACCAGGCCATGGTGGGATGCCAGGCAGGGCTGCGAGGCTGGGGGTGAGACCTGGGACTGCGAGCCTGGGGGCACGAGCTGGGGCTCAATCCCTGCAGGCCACCCCAAGGGACCCCACCAGTGCACTAATTCATGGACTGGGCCTCTAATTCTGTTAATAAAAAAACAAAGAATTGTTATCTATGTCTACAATGATTTATTGAAGGATAGCTTTCTGGAAGATACAGATTAGTGTTTTTAAAAATAATTGAATTTTAAAATAATTACATCTCTGTTTTAAATAGTATTTTTCTTTTTTTTTTTTTTTTTTTTTATTAAGGTATTATCTGTATACATAGCTTATCATTGCCCCCCCCCCAATATATGCCCTCCCTCCCCAGAGTTTTGTGTCCATTGGCTATTCTTATATGCAAGCATACCAGTCCTTTGGTTGATCTCTTATCTCCCCCAGATCTCCCTACCCCCCCCCTCGCTGTCATTTGACAGACTGCCTGTTGTTTTACTGTCACTATATCAATCTTTCTGTTCATTCATTTATAATGATCTTTAATATCCATAAATGAGTGAGGTCATGTAGTGTTTCTCTTTCATTGACTGGCTTATTTCACTCAGCATGATGCTCTCCAATTCCATCCAAGTTACTGCAAATGATGAGAATTCCTTCCTTTTTATGGCAGCATAGTATTCCATGGTGTAGATGTACCATAGTTTTCTGATCCATTCATCTGCTGACGGGCACCTAGGCTGTTTCCAAGTCCTAGCTATTGTAAATTGTGCTGCTATGAACATAGGGGTGCATATATCCTTTCTGATTGGTCTTTCTAGTTTCTTGGGGTATATTCCTAGTAGTGGGATTACTGGGTCAAATGGGAGTTCCATTTTCAGTTTTTTGAGGAAGCTCCATACTGTTTTCCACAGTGGTTGCACCAACCTACAATCCCACCAGCAGTGCACGAGGGTTCCTTTTTCTCCACAACCTCGCCAACATTTGTTGTTTGTTGTTTTGTTGATGTTACAATGATTTATTGAAGGATAGCTTTCTGGAAGATACAGATTAGTGTTTTTAAAAATAATTGAATTTTAAAATAATTACATCTCTGTTTTAAATAGTATTTTTCTTTTAAAAAAATATATTTTATTGGTTTTTTTTACAGAGAAGAAGGGAAAGAGATAGTTAGAAACATTGATGAGAGAGAAACATCGATCAGCTGCCTCCTGCACGCCCCTACTGGGGATGTGCCCACAACCAAGGTACATGCCCTCGTCCAGAATCAAACCTGGGACCCTTCAGTCCGCAGGCTAATGCTCTATCCACTGAGCCAAACCGGTTTCAGCACGAGTGTTTTTTTATTTGGTAATTCCAAGGAAGCAAGTAACAGAGCTGTTTGATTTGCTTTATTACATGCATTAGAGGCCTGGTGCACGAAATTTGTGCAAGGGAGGGGATGTGTCCCTCAGCCCAGTCTGCACCCTCTCCAATCTGGGACCCCTTGAGGGATGCCCGATTGCCCGTTTCGGCCCGATCCCAGTGGGACTAAATGGGCAGTCGGACATCCCTCACAATCTAGTACTACTGGCTCCCAACTGCTTGCCTGCCTGACTGCCTGATTGCCCCTAACCACTCCCTGCCAGCCTGATCGGCGCCTAAACTGCTCCCCTGCCAGCCTGATTGCCCCCAACTGCCCTCCTCTACTGGCCTGGTCACCCCTAAGTGCCCTCCCCTGCTGACCTGGTTGCCCCCAAATGCCCTCCCCTGGAGGCCTGGTCACCCCCAACTGCCCTCCCGTGCCAGCCATCTTGTGGCAGTTATCTTTTGTCCACTTGGGGATGGCCATCTTTGATCATATGGAGGCAGCCATCTTGTGTGTTGGAGTGATGGTCAATTTGCATATTATCTATTTATTATATAGGATTATCAAATACATGAGAGCATAAGGGTATTCATGTGGTATTTTTTAATTACAGAATTTTTTAAATTATAGAAGTAATACATGCTAAATATAGAAAATTCAGAAAATCCTAAACCATGTAAAGAAAATAAAAATTACAAATAGTCCCACCAGTTAATATTTTTTTAAAAAATAATTCACTTATTCAACAAATATTTGTCTATCTGCTATCCTGTGTATCATTCTAGATATTTGGGATATGAAAATGACAGAAGTTCTTGTTCTCAGAAAATGAGATGTCAGATTCCAATTTCATTACAATTACTATATTTCAATACAAATGTTATATTTAAATAATAAGATTTAAGCATAGGAAATCTTGTGACAAGGCAAAAGTTTTTTATTAGTATAAGTTATAAATAAAGTATATTCTCATGTGAAAACAAATTTTAGCAATTGTGCGGGTCCTGAGATATATAAGAACAGGTTTATGTATCTTTTTTCCTTACTGGATATTTACTGATTGCCTATAATGTGACAGGCACTGTTTTTATGGTAAAAATATAGCAATGAACTAAATGAAATGGATCCCTATTCTTAGAGAGTTTACATGCTGGGAGGCAGTAGGAGAGATAAATAACAAATAAGTTAGCAAATTAATAAAGTCTAATGGCCAATGCCTGGAAGAAAATAAGATGATATGGTCAGATCTCAAGTCAGCTATGATGATTAAATCTACAGCTGGTCACCAGAGTTCCTTTCAGCTATTAATAATTTGTTTTCCTCACTAGGGAAATTTTTAACTAATCCTGGCCTAAAGAAACACCCAGTGTCATCTTTGTTTCTTGCCCTTTTGTACTCTTTTTTGGAGATTGCTTGTTCAGTGAAGAAATAATAAAAGTAGGCAGGAATTAAGAGAAGCAAGCATATGGAAAATCATTTTGGCTTTTCATGAAGCAGGGAGTTTGTTTAGTTTGTACCAACTTGAGTTTGTACCTGTCAGTATCCCCAAAATATTCACTCTTTATATGTTCTGAATTAAGAAAAATAAAACTCTACCAGGTATTAAGAGAGGAAACAAGGGAAAATAAATTTATTAATCCTGGCAATTTTGTTTTTGTTTTTAATTCCTCACATCTGTTTAAAAAAATACCATCTGTGTCACCTTATAAAATAAACCTCTTGATTTGACAGTCTTTACAATAGATGTGTAAGACTTGTGTCCTGCTTTCTTTAGTACACAAGAATTTGGAGTGTGACCCATGACTCATCCGTTGACATTGTGGTACATTTTTAGAAACAAAGAATGTGATAGCAGATTTCCGTTATGCAGCAGTAGTGGAAGCAAGTACAAGAAAACACAAATTTGATTGTTTGTGTCCTATTGTTATTATGCTGTAGGTTAAATTGAGTCTTGGAAATGTGTTGCAACACTGGACATTCCAATGTGTTTGAATAGAATAGGCATAACCTATGTGTATTTCTTGCAAAAAAGATTCTTATTGTGCACCATTTTTCCGGCTTTTATGATATGAAGTCACTTTGTAGATTAATATGTAGGTTTGTGATTTACTTGGTTTTGAAACAGAGAACAAGCAATGAAGATAAAGCATTTTCTTGGGCATACTACTTCATTTTTGGTGCTCCATAAAACTTTTTATTTTTTGATGTGGACTTCTTGTTTGCCTTACTTTCTAATCATGTATACAGGAACTAAGCTTGGCTACTTTCTAATTCCTGCTTTATTTCTTTTTATTCATGCTTCCACCATGGTATATTCTCATACACATAAAAGTCAATCTGTACAAACAGATAATGAAGAAAAAGTACTCACTCCCACTTCTTTACCCTAACATCCAGTTTCTCCAAAGTTGACTGCTATTAGGACTTGTTTGTATTTCCTTCTACACATAATTTGTGCATATGAACTCAGGGGTATATTTATATAGAGAGTTATTTTGAAACATACTGTTTCAAGCTTGACTTAAATTAGCTCAAGATGTTTTTAATTTGCTAGTCTTTTTGAAACTTAACTGAGTCACCTTCTGTTTGCTGATCCCACCTGAATTATATTACCTTAAAAAACATTTATCTCGAAGAACACATGAACATACCTTGCAGAGGTTTTCTCTGCTGGATATGATTATATTATTTGAACTTTTTAAAAACATATAAATCATGACCCTGTTGATTATTCATTTTTAAAGGGAATGCTAAACATAATAAAAATTAATTTAGTCATCTTTATGATAACCTAAGAGAAAATGGAACATTTCCTCAGTTACTTTGATCTGGCAAATATAGTGCAACCATAAAAGAAGACCTGTTTGAAATTTTTGAATTTTGCTAAAAAGCTTGGTTATTAGGGAATATTATGGTACAAATTATATTGCATTAAAATTACTTATTTAACAAGTCTGTTTGCTAATTGGAGGTATCTTGGTCCATCAGTTCTACAGATTGTACCTTTATAGTATTAATGTTTGTGTTATGTACTTTTAGAATACCTTCATTTTGAGAAGGGTTGATTGCTTTCCTTTTCTTCTAAAAGGGAAAGAGGGAAAGGCACCTTTTTCCTTGATTCCAATTAGAATATGATGTTAGATGTGGAGAGGAGAAAAAGGTAAATTATTCTCAGTAATTCATGAGTATCACCCTATAAAGATTTTAGATTTTCACTATTATACTGCCTGCCTTTTGGCTGTGAAAAGTATAATAACTACCTATGATTTGAAGTCAGACCTATTTGATCTAAAAGCCATTACTCTTTACTGCGTGGTTTCTATGGAAAGATCAAGTTCTGATAGAACCTTAATTGTTTTATTCCTTCTTGCTAAAAAGGACTTTGAAGATCATTTCAGTTTTAACCACAGAGTTGATCAACAAAGAGGCAGGTTCCTTATGTAAAAGGCAATTATTTTCTAGGGCTCATAGTAAGATGGTTTTAAAAACAACAACACACACACACACAATAAAAACACACACCACACAACTCAGTGGGATTGTCTTATGATAATGCAGTGAATGATTTTAGAGAAACCATGCTTTTAATCATAAAGTTAAACAGGAAAAGCTGATTGGTTGCCACATTATTTTTTCTTCCTGCTTACCTAACATATGACCATCCTTTATCTCTATCTTTATTAAAACTGGAGAAAGTACTAGTTCTATTCTTAACACAATGCTTTAGCTTCTTATTTGTTTAATTTTGGCTAGTGGTCTTGGAGCTTAAGTGGTGGAATGTTTGAAAGGGTAAAGGGGTTTAAGAGTAATTGCTTTTGGTGTTCCAGTCAAGATGGTAGAGTAGGTAAGTGCTGTGTTTACCTCCTCCCATGATGCCATCAAAATTACATCTAAATTATAGAGAACTCAACCTAGAGAACCACCTAAAGACTAGCTGAACAGAACTTCTACAACTATATAAAGTAGAGGCCACTTTGAGACCTGTAGGAGGGATGGAGACATGGGACAGGCTGGTCACATACCCATGTGTAGTGGTTGAGAATTGGGAGTGATATCTTGTCTATATGGGTTCCCCCTAAGGAGCGAAGGGTCACAGCTCCACACCCCAGGGGTCCAGAGCCAGCAGCTGGCTGTGAAAATCAGCGAGGATTCTGTCCTCATGATATGGAGTGTTGCTGTAAATCCAGGTGTCCTCTTAAAGGACCCATGCACAGGCTCACTCACAGGCTCTTACCCTGGGCTCTAGTGAAGAGAAAGCAGCTTGAAAGGCACCAAAGACATATAGAGGGAAACTAAATTGTGCAGGCTTCAAACCAAGCGCTGCCATTGTCCCTGTGTTGAGCCCTCCCCCAAGAAAGCCTATAGGGGCAAGAGGTTGCCAAATCTGAATCTGCATTAACCTGTTGAACACTTTTCCACACTGATGACTCCCTGAGATACTTTTCCACCCAACTCATTACTGCTGTTGGTTCTTTCAGAGGCTGTGCCTCTTGGGCAGCCTCAGCCTGGGCTTCAAACTTTCTTAAAAGCTCCTCAAAGCTCCTGTGGAGGTGGCCACTTGCCTTGGTGTGCCTTGTGCCTTTTGCTGAATGGTCCGAGGCATGCTGCAGGTGCCAGCCAGCCTTTGGTTGCAGTTTGGCCTCTTCCATGTGCCTCCAGGTCCAGCTGCAAATAATGGATGACTTTGTAGTTCCTATCACCCAAGCTGAGCACAGGTAGCAGATGACCTTGGCTTGCACTGGAGTCCCTTCCAGGAGGCCCCAGAACCAACACACCTGGTAATCGGTCTCAGACCACAATAGAACACTACCTAATTAGCTCCATGAATGCATACCCAAGGTCTTATTGGGCACCAGAGTCCCACTGGGGTGAATCCCACTCTGTAGAGTCACCTCACAATGTGGTTGTGGCCAGTCTTCACAGCCAGTTAGCTTGAGGATCATCCCTACTTACTGATTATCAAGGCTTAACTGCAATTAAAGGGCACACACAATCCACACAAGGGACACTCCTGGAACACCAGGCTCAGGCGGCCAAAGAAGGTCACTGGGCCCTTACGTAGAAGGCTACCCTGCCAAGACCAGGAGACATAGCAGATCTACCTAATACATAGTAGCAAATACAGAGAGGCAGCCTAAGTGAGGAGACAAAGAAACATGTCCCAAATTAAAGAAGGGGAGAAAAATCCAGAAAAATAACTGAATAAAATGGAGGCAAGCAATCTACCATATACAGAGTTAAAAGCACTGTTCATAAGGCTGCTCAAGGAATGTAGAGAAAGAACTTCAACAAAGAAAAAGTAAGCATATAAAAGGACATAGAGCCCTAGCCAGTTTGCTCTCTTACATGGATGCTTCTCTCTGTGTGTCTCTCCCCTTCCACTCTCTAAAATATCAATGGGAAAATATCCTCAGATGAGGATTAACAAAAATAAAAAGCAATAAAAGGACATAGAAACCATAAAAAAGAACCCAGTCAGGAATGAAGAATATACTAGAAGGAATCGGAGTAGAATAGATGAAGCAGAGGATGGAATTAGTGATAGGAAGATAAAGTAGTGGGAAATAATCAGAATAGCAAAAGAAAAAAAGAATGTTAAAAAATGAGGAAGGTTAAGAGGCCTCTGGGACATCATCAAGCATACCAGCTATTTGCCTATAGGTGTACCAGAAGGAAAGGAGAGAAAGCCAGGGTTTGAAAACCTATTGGATGAAACAGTGACTGAAAACTTCCATCACCTGGTAAAGAAAATAGACACACATACACACGTGCCGAGCAGCTGGGGTCAGGGCAGGACGCTTGTGTCGTCGCCATGCGACAATACAGACATATCGTACCACCCAGCTGCTCCGGGCCTCTGGGCAGTGTGGGAAGGCAAAGGCAGCTCTGGCTGGAGCAAAGATGGTGCCAGCAGCCAGGGGAAGGAAGGCCCATTCTTGCACAAATCTTTGTGCATCGGGCCTCTAGTAGGATAATAATTATATATTTAGCTTAGTTAGAATAAAAAATTCAAATTAAAGAAAAATGAAATGTGCCTTTTGTATTTTCAACTATCAGACTTCGAAATATTGAAAATAATAAAATTAACCAGGATTAAAACAACTTGGGAAAAATTAGGATACTTATACATTACTAGTAGGAGTCAAACTTTTGTTTACCATTTGGAGGCCAGTTTAGTAAAGCAGTAAATCAGAAGCCTTCCTGTCACTTTGGCCCAACATTATAACGTTTTTAGAATTTGCCTAAAGGAAATAATTGATCACAAGAGTGAAAAGTAGGATGAGAACTGGAATAGAGTGATAATAATTTAAAGCAAAGGATCAGAGTTTCAAGGAGAAAGGTCGTGATATTGCAGAGAAGTAAAATAGAATTTGGAACTGAGAAGTGACTATTAGATTTGGCAGTTAGACATTTATGACCACAATAGAACCAGTCTCAGTGGCTGATGGAAATTTCTGACACCTAGAAATTAGAGACTGCAAGCATTGTTTTATATTTTAAAATATTGAAGGTGCAGTGGAAATGGGAAAAATGTTAATAATTATATAAGAATCTTTTGTTTTCATTTTCTAAATTGTTGAGACTGAACTTTTTCATATATAGGGGAAAAATTAGAGTGAGGTTGGAGAAAGATGAGATAAATGACAATAGTTGCCAAAGGGGCTGGATATTGATCCCTGGCAAAGGAGAAATTAGCCTTTAGATAGGAGAGGGAGAGGTCTGATGGAAGAAAAAATGGATTAAGGAGTTGTACAGATACAAATTATAAACTTGTGCAGATGAGGTGAAAAGTGTTTTGTTTTATTAAGTGGATGAGAGATGCTATCACCTCTGATAGTCTCAATTCCTCTCAGAATACAATTTTCCCCTTTCCATATGGCATAAGTTCACAAGAATTGTCTTTGCTTTAATTCCCCGACTCCAGTTCTCTTTTAAACTCTTTCCAGAAAGATTTTGCTCTCACCATTCCACCCAAGCTCTTTATTGAGGTCACTGATGAATTTCATGTTGCTAAATCCTATGTTTAATTCTCAGTCCTAATCGTATTTTCCTTGCTTGCAGTATTTGACACAGTTAATCATTCCCTACTCCTTAAAATACTTTATTCAGTTTCTCCACAACATACTCTCCTAATTTTCATCTACCACAATGACCATTCCTCCTCAGTTTGGCTCCTCCCTATCCCCCAGACATCCTAATGTTGAAATGTCCCAAGGTTCAGGCCCAGACTCCTTCCTCTATTCTACTTACACTCATCCACTCTTCTTTGGTGATCTAAGGGCTTTTCATACTATCTATACACTCATGCTTCATAACCAGGGTCAGGCTACTTTTGTCCTTAACAAAACTCGCACATCCAGGCTTTCATAAAATACCTTACCTTGTTCCTATAATTACTTAATTTACTATTGGGTTATTTTGAAGCAAGAAAGGACTGGATTTATCTTTCTTTTCTCTTACTAAGTAATTATAAATTTTCCTAGAGGCCTGGTGCACAGATTTGTGCACCGGTGGGGTCCCTCGGCCTGGACTGCACCCTTTTGCAATCCAGGGTCCCCTCGGGGGGTGTCAGAAAGCCTGTTTCAGCTCGATCCCTGCAGGCCAGGCCAAAGGACCCCACCAGTGCATGAGTCTGTGCACTGGGCCTCTAGTATGCATATAAGATCTTTAGTTAGTCTCTTCCCCCTTCTCTCTGAGATTCATCATTCTGTTCCATGTTTTCATGCCTGTGGTTTCCACTCCTGCAATGAGTGTCTGCCCCCTGGTGGTCAGTGCACATCATAGCTACTGGCTGGTCGGATGGTCACTTAGACTTTTATATACAGGCTGCCATCAGGTTATGTCAGACTCAGCGTACATCATTTCATGGTTATGTCACCATCGCCCATTTATTTATTTTTTAAAAAGTTCCATCATTTTGATGTATGTACATATGTGCTTTATGTTTTTTATTATTTATTTACCACAAGTAAAGGTCAAGAATTGTTATCTTTAATTTTTTTTTTTTTTTTTTTACTGTTTCACTTCATTACTGCTGTGTATGTGCTCCATGTGAGTGACGTAGGTGGGTTCCAACTTACGGCAAAAATCATGTTGTATTGAATCATAGGAATGGATCTCCGAGGTAACCTGAAGACCTACTGTATATAGATGACTTGGGCCAAATGAAAATCTGTCTAAACTTTTGTTTCTTTATCTTTAATAAGAGTAACAATAGCTAACACTTATATAGTACCTATTATGTGTTGGGCATACACATACATATTTATTATTACTCCCATTTCACAGATGAGAAAGAAACAAATTTAGTAAGGTCACAAAGCTATCCTCACAGACTGGCTGAGCCACCGGGGTATGTGCTACTTCTGCTATATGGTCTTGCAAGCCTTGAATCAATATTCATATGCACATGTTAGCAATCTACCCATGATAATTTTTCATTTAATGTTTATTTTGTGGTAAAAGAGGTATTTCAGGGTTGGAGATCATGCAGTTGTTATTCGACATTACAAATGGGACCATATTCTTTTTCCTCTTGAAAAGATTTGTGATAAAATTAAACTAATCAAATAAGTAAATTATTTAGAGGCTTAGAAAATAGCTAAAACATAATAGTCTTAAGAGAAATGCTTTCTTAGTCATTATGTGGGAGGCTAGACTCACAGTATATTTTCTTGAGGAAAAGAAAAATTAGAATAACCACTGTCACAAACAAAGAAGAGCAAAGGATATATGAAGTGTCCTGCTGATTGAATAGAAAACAAATGTCTGTAAACCTTCTTTGTTAAATACCTGGGTTGATGCAATAGTCTGCCTGAGATAAATGATATTTCTGTCCTTAATCTCACATACTTTGTACTGATATTTAAAAAGTTAGCAATGCTAGGAAGGTAAAGAAGAAATCTCACAGGTTATAAAATACAAAAAGTGCTCTCTTCATGTTGGCACTGGTAGGAGTTTAGATTACAGGCTGCTCTTATTGATATTACTACAATTCCGTGCATGGGTGGGGTCCCTCCACCTGGCCGGCGATCAGGGTGCCGGCTGGGAGGAGGGGCTGTGAGCGTGGCTGGCCACGGGAGGTTGGCTGTGGGAGTGCACTGGACCAGCAGGGGTCAGCTCCTGCATTGAACATCTTCCTTCTGGTGGTTAGTGTGCTCATAACAACTGGTCGACTGGTCATTTGGTAGTTCGGTTACTTAGGTTTTTGGATATATATAAATATTAAGTAGTTTTTAAAAAACATGCTATTTATCTGACGTCAGCCATCCCATCTGAACCCTGTCCCACCCCTTCATAATTCATGGCAGTTCTTAATAAATGTGTTAAAATGTTAATGTTGTTTTTCTAATAAATAAGTCACATAAGTAAAACAGCAAAAAATATATAGTAGAGTTTCAGTGCACGAGAGTCCCTCATCCCAGTCTGCACCCTCTTGCAATCTGGGAATCTTTGGGGGACATCCCTCTCACATTCTGGGACAGCTCGATCACTTGCCTGTCTGCCTGCCTGCCTCCCTGCCTGATCACCCTAACCGCCTCTGCCTGCCAGCCGATCGCCCTCCCCGGCCAGCCCAATGGCTCCATAACTGCTCTCCCCTGCTGGCCTGATAGCACCCCTAACTGCTTGCTCCCCCATGCCAGCCTGATCATGCCCCTAACTGGTTGCTCCCCTGCATCGGCCTGATCTTGTCCCTAACTACCTGCTCCCTCATGCTGACCTGATCTTTCCTTTAACTGCTTGCTCCCCTACCAGCCTGATCGCCCCTAACCAACTCGGCCTCGGCCCCTGCCACAATGGCTTTGTCCGGAAGGAAGTCAGATGTCTGGTCAACCCAGTCCAATTAGCTTATTTCCCTTTTATTAGTATAGATGGTTGGAGGAGAATTTTATGATTGAAACAAATGCTCGAGTCCTTAACTTAGTGTCCTACTCTTTTTGTTCTTGGAGCAGGGACACTGAGTCTTACAATTACTCTGCCCAAGTACATGTTCTTTGCCTCAGAGGTCTTGATCTGCTCCACATTCCCTGAATGTATATGCTTTCTCAAGCTCCTGTGACTTAGCATTGAGATGCCCTTGTCCATTTATTCTCTTGGGTTAATGCTTCCTGTCACAACCCAGTCCATATTTTTTCTCCTTTTGAAAGTATTTCCAGCCTTAAAGCTAAACTCAATTAGATGCCAGTTCTCCTCCCCCTTTTCTATATCGACATAGCATCCTGTACATAACTTTCTCAGAGTACTTATTACATTGAATTTTAATAGTGGGTTTGCTTAACTGTCCTCTCCCTACCTCTCTGCCCTTGCCCAGTGTTTGGCACATACTAGACACTGTAAATATGTACAGAAAAATGAATAGGAAAAGCCGCTGCCTTTAGAGTTGACTTTAACCCCTGGTGCTCCAGCAGCTGGAATCTGGAAACTTGACCTAAGGGGGGCCTTCACAAAATCGTGGTAGGCTGTTTTAAGAATATTGTGTTGGAGGGAATGCGTGTGTGTGCACGCGTGCACACACACATATAAATACACACACACTGCTGCTTCTCTGAGCAAGCCAGGACAAATGGAATAATTGAATAATATGAGGTGGAATTTAAATTTATAACGTGTCTTATCTATTTAATTGAATTACAAAAGTTTTTTTTAATGGCATTAAATAGCATTGTATTTCATGAAGGTTGCATAGTTTATATATGCTATGAAAAATTTATCTTTGTTTAATCTATGTTATATATAAAGAGAATATTCAAATATTACATATTTTGAAATCCATTTCTCCCCAAACATAGTGTGGAACAAAGGCCGTTTTTAAAACATGTACCGAATTAACTTTGAAACTACATTTCAGAGATGCAGTCTTTGATGTAGTCTTATAAATGCATAAAATCAGTCAGAAGCAAAGAACCATGATTGGGATTGCCAGTGCAAATGTATTACGTAGTATATCTCAAGTTACATTACATATTCTGTAGATTAATGGGCTTTAAAACAATCATTGAGCAGTGAGGTAGTTGTGGATTTCAGCTAGTAAATAAAACAAATTGGTTGTTTCTTATGACATGTCATTTAGTATATGACATCTTTGCTTTTTTTTTTTTTACTGAGAACTTGGCAGTGTAATTCATTCTTACCCAGCTAGCAAACTAATTTCATTTTTGTTTCATGACTAATTTGTTACTTGTTCTAAATTTTACTGTAATTTCTTTTTAATATTTTTTCTATTTTTGAAAATTTATAGTATTTTTCAATTAGACATTCTAATTCGCTATCTTTACTCTAAGCCCAACATGATCTAAATTTTAATATTTTACTAAAAAAGAAGTTAACTAGTAATATTATATTAATACTTTTAGTCTCTCTTGATGGATATTAATTACTTTTTTCTTTGTTTTGTTAATCTAGAAACGGCTGGTTTTAGTCAAATACATCACTATCTGTTAAAGGAAACCAGACCTGAAATGGAAGTAGAAATCTAATGTATGAAGATACAGAAACTCTTCAGTTGACTCAAAATGGGAACAAGTGAAGAGATGGTATCGGTGGAACACACCTCCTCGTCCTTCAATCCTCTGTGTTTTGAATGTGGTCAGCAGCACTGGACAAGAGAAAATCACTTGTATAATTACCAGAATGAAGTGGATGATGACCTGGTCTGCCATATTTGCCTTCAGCCTCTATTGCAGCCATTAGACACCCCCTGTGGACACACATTCTGCTGCAAGTGCCTCAGAAACTTCTTACAAGAGAAAGATTTCTGTCCATTGGACCGAAAAAGACTTCACTTTAAGTTGTGTAAGAAGTCTAGTATTCTAGTTCATAAACTTCTGGACAAATTATTAGTTGCATGTCCTTTTTCTTCAGTGTGCCAAGATGTAATGCAGCGCTGTGATCTGGAGGCACATCTTAAAAACAGGTAAGTAAAAAATATGAATTAAAGAAAAAGTGACTCTAGGTTTTATAAAATGGCTGTTCAAAAATTTGATTAAAAATATACCAAGGCATCAATAAATAAATGCACAAATAAAATACAAGAGATACAATAAATGAATAAGTTGTATGGAATATCAATTTTATTTAAAAAAAGCATGAATATAAAAACTGATGAAGAAGTACCTATTAATATTTTTGCTGGTAAAATATGAAGGTGCTATATTTACATGGGTAGCAGGATATACTGATATACCCTTTTGCAAGACATATAGAAAACTGTAAATGTAAATATCCTTTTATCCATATTATTATCCTAAGAAAATAATCCAAAAAAAGGAAAGATTGTATATAAGGATGTTCATTGTCACATTGTGCATAGTTCAGTAAATTGGACTCAATCTAATTAACAGTAGAGGAAGAGTTAAAAATACAGTAGTGCATCAACTCAGTGGGATATTATGCAGCCAATAAAAATGATAGATTTGTTGTAACATGGAAAATGTCAGGGCACATATAGTAGGCAACTGATCGAAGTTTCTCTCCCCGCCTTCCCACTTCCTCTCTCTCTAAAAGTCAATAAACATATCCTTGGATGAGGATTATTTTTAAAAAGATTCTGCATTTAGGGACTAGTCTGAATAAGAACTAAAGGTGGAAATTTTAAAACACTTAGGTTTTATTTTTATCCTAACAAAATCTTTTTATTTATTGATTGATTGATTGATTGATTGATTCTTAGAGGAATTTATTAGTATTTGAGGATTCACTTAGCTATCAGCCATCTCAGACTTTACTTGTGATACATATACACCAGTTTACATATGAAGTTCCACATAGACATGCCTGGGAAATGGAGGTATTTATGATAAATAATAATGGAGAGACTGAAAATCTACTTGTGATTCCTGTTCTAGTTTAGTTTTAGAAATTAAACAATTTTTTTTTCCATTTCTATCACCAAGAGGAGGATATATTATGTCTACAGATGTCTTTAAAATGACAAGCTAGGGTAAATCCGGAATAGTAAATCTTTTGAGTACAATGGATTTATGTATAAGCAACTTCATTTAATGAGGAAATTAATATATGCTTTTACTTGTGCAATTATAATTGGAAAGTTTTTTTTAATTTATTAAGGTATTATATGTTTACATAGCTTACCATTGTCCCCCCCCCACACACACACACCTCCCATTCATGCCCTCCCTCCTCAGAGTTCTGTGTTCGTTGGTTGTACTTATATGCATGCATACCAGTCCTTCGGTTGTTCTCTTATCTCCCCCCAGGTCTCCTTCCCCTCCCCGCTGTCATTTGACAATCTGCTTGTTTTATGGTGACTATCTCAGGACCACACAAATAGAATCTGCTCCTCCTCTGGTTCACACCGCCCCTCCCCCCGGGTCCCACTGCTTCCCCGGGGCACACAGCTCACCCGGGGCACCCGGCCCCCTTGGGACACACGGCTCACCCGGGGAACATGGCCCCCTGAAACACTTGGCTCACCCGGGGCACATGGACCCCTGGGACACATGGCTCACCCGGGGCACACGACCCCCTGAAACACTCGGCTCACCCAGGGCACACGGCTTCCTGGGACACACAGATCACCAGGCACACGGCCCCCTGGGACACATGGCTCACCCGGGGCACACAGCCCCTCTGGGGCGCTGACGTCGCAAATTGGAGGTGCCGCGCTGGTGCCTCGCTAGCTCCTCGCTAACATGGCGGGCAGGCTGGGATGGCTGCGGGCGGGGAGACCGCGCTCCAAGGAGTCTCAGCGGAACGGCTGCTGACGCGGAGGCCAAGCTCTGAAGCCGCCCACTCCCTGGGCCCGGGGTGGAGTGAGCTCTGTTCTCGGTGGGCTTCCCTCACTCGCGGCAGCAGCGGCGGGTGCGGCGCAGGCAGTGGCTTTTGTGGCTCAATTTCCACTGTATTTTTAAAATCCACATGGTGGCAGTGGCTCCCCTCCTTGGGGTCCTGGCAGAGGCTCTGGCTCAGCCCTGCAGTGGTGGGCCTGATGGGCAAAGGGCTCGCTGGGGCCGCGAACGGAAGGCACCTCACCATCTCCTCACCAGCACGGCGGGGGGGCTGGGACGGCTGCAGGCGGGCTGAGATGGCTACGGGCGGGGAGACCCTCCTCAAAGGTGTCTCGTTCGGTGCGGAAGCGGAGCAGCTGTGGATGCGGAGGCTAAGTTCTGAGGCCACCCACTCCCTGAACCCGGGGCGGAGTGAGCTCTGTTCTCGGTGGATTTCCCTTATTACCAGTGTCGGCGGGTGTGGCGGTGGGTGTGGCAGCAATGGTCACTCCTGTGCTTCAATTTCCCCTGTAGTTTTAAAATCCACATGGCGGCAGTAGTGGAAACTTCAGCCTGGCCATGAGGCAGCAGAGGAAGAACTCGCCAGGGCCGTAAATGGAAGGCGCCGTGCCAGCTGCTCACCAGCACAGCATGCGCGGAGGCCGGGCTGAGCTGGCTGTGGTGGGAAGACACTGTGCCAGCTCCTCACCAGCACGGTGGGCTGGGACAGCTGCAGGCTGGAATGGTTGCGGGTGGGGAGACTGCTCAAATGCTTCTCATCCGGGCAGGAGCCTAAGGCACGGCGAAGGCCCCCCATCGGCTCCCTCGCTCCCATGGTGGCCGGCCGGGCTGGCCCACTCCCTGGGCCCGGGACAGAGCAAGGTCTGGCTTCCCTCATTCCCGGTGGCAGCAGTGGCTCCGGCGGGTCCTGTTCCGCCATAGTTTTAAACTCCACATGGCAGCAGCGGTGCCCTGCTTTGTGTCTAGTTGTAGCCTTCCCATTCCGCCAGCTTTCCTGTGGGTCTGGTGCGATCCCTTTCAGTTTTAGCTGTTGTTTGTTTCCAAATTGTTGATGAGGTGGCAGCTTAGGAGACTACCTAGGCCGCCATCTTGTTTTGGTCTCCCTAACAAAAACTTTTTAAAAGGTTAAGTAATTTATTTAGCTGATTATTTAGTGAGATTTATAATTTGACTTGGGTAAAATTCTTGATCCTTAAATTATTTATACCCTTAGAAGGAATAAAATACATCGCATGTCTTAAGTAGGTAGAATTAATAAAGTAACAGAAAGAAATGTACTCATTTCTAAATTTCAAATTTAAGTCACTTGCGTAGTGTAAAGCTGCAGCAATTTTAAGTTGATGAGAGGGAATCATTGATTGGCTGCATCCTGCACACCCCTCACTGGGGATTAAGCCCATAACCCAAGCATATGTCCTTGACCCTTCAATCTCAGGCCAAAGCTCTATCCACTGAACCAAACCAGCTAGGGTTACTTTGGCACATTCTTACCAACACTCATTTCATATATATATATATATATATATATATATATATAGAGAGAGAGAGAGAGAGAGAGAGAGAGAGAGAGAGATTCAAATCATGTAGCTGGTAAGAGTCTGGTAAGGCTATATAGAGTTCTTATCCTGTCTAATAAAAGACTATTATGCAAATTGACTTTACCTCTGCTACACCCATAACCATGCCCACTAGCCAATCAGGAGCAAGTATGCAAATTAACCCAACCAAGATGGCTGTGGCCACAGAGTGAGCAGGAGACTTGGGTTTCCCCAGCAATGGAGGAAGCCATGCTTTTCATCTGCCCTGGCCTGCCCTGCCTCCTCTCAAGGCTACAAAGTTTCAATTATAGAAGATAAATAAATCTCCCTCAAAATGGTGGGAGCCATGGAGCTGGAGAGAACAGGAGGCTTGAGTTGCCCCTGGCAATGGAGGAAGTCAAGCTTCCTGGCCTGCCGTGGCCTCTACTCAAGGCTACAAAGTTTCAATTATAGAAGATAAATAAATCCCAACAAAAATGGCTGTGGCCACAGAGTGAGCAGGAGTCTTGGGTTTCCCCAGCAATGGAGAACACCAAGCTTTCCTAATGCCCTGGCCTGCCCTGGCCTCTGCTAAAGGCTACAAAGTTTCAATTATAGAAGATAAATAAATCCCAGATCCCAGGGTCTCCACTGGGGTTACCCGGGATGTAGCTGGCTTGCAAATCACCACAGGCCCCTCTCCCAGGCCGCCACATCCCCCAAGGGAACCCCCAACCTGATCTAGGACACCCTTCAGGGCAAACCAGCCGCCATGCACCAGGCTTCTATCCTATCTAATATAAGAGTAATATATAAATTGACCATCACTCCAACACACAAGATTGCTGCCCCCATGTAGACACAAGATGGCCAGCAGGGGAGGGCAGTTGTGGGCAATCAGGCCAGCAGGGGAGGGCAGTTGGGAGGGACCAAGTCTGCAAGGGAGGGCAGTTGGGGGCAACTGGGCCTGCAGGGAAGGGAAGTTTGGGGGGACCCAGGCCTGCCAGGCAGAGCAGTTGGGGGGGACCAGGCCTGCAGGGGAGCAGTTAGGTATCAATCAGGCTTTCAGGGGAGTGGTTTGGGGATGATCGGGCTGGCAGGGAGAAACAGTTAGGGGCAATCAGGAAGGCAGGCAGGCAAGCAGTTGGGAGCCAGTCCTGTATTGTGAGAGGGTCCCAGATTGGAGAGTTTGCAGGCTGGACTGAGGGACCCATGCACACACACCCCCCCCCGGGTCATGGCCTCCACTCAAGGCTACAAAGTGGCATAAATTTCATGCACCAGGCCTCTAATAGTTAATAAAAACTCAAGTCATTCAGTTTTTTTGTTTGTTTTGTTTTTTCATTTATGTTCATTTAAGGATATATTTTCCATTGATTTCTAAAGAGAGTGGGGGGGGGGAGAAAGAAACATTGATGTGAGAGAGACACATTGGTTAACTCAACTCATCCATTGATATCTTGACTGGGGCTGGATATCAAACCTACAACCCAGGAATATACCTTTGACCTCTAATGGAATCCATGACTCCTCGGTGGTTGGGCCAACACTTAATAATTGTCTAGGGCTCAAGTCATTCCATTTTAAGTGGACAAAGTGTCTGGATAGATATTTCTCCAAGGATGATATTTGAATGGCCAATAAGCACATGAACAAATGTTCAAAATTATTAGTCCATTTTTATAATGAATTGTGTTTTTGTCAGTTTTTAGCATTTTATGTAAATTTTGGTTATAGAACCTTATTACATACACAGTTTTTTAAATTTTTTTGCATTCTATCGATTGTCTTTTTACTTTCCTATGTCCTTTCAAGGACAAACACATTTAATTTTTATGAAGTTCAGTTTATCTGTTTTTTCTTTGTTTGCTTGGTTTTAGTGCCACATCTAAGAAACCATTGCCTACTCCAAGGTCAAGAAGATTTACACTAAGACTTTTTTAGTTATAGCTCTTATATTTTGGTCTTTGATCCATTTTTAATTAATTGTGATTGGAGAACATGCTATGTACAACTCAAACCTTTCAATTTTATTGAGGCTCTTTTTTTTATGGCCTAGCATATGGTCTATCTTGGAAAATGCTTCTTGTCTACTCTAGAAGTATGTGTATTTCTCTATTGATGGATGAAGTGTTCTATAGATATCTATTAGGCTAGCCTATTTTTTCTTGTTTTTATATACCTAGTTGTTTCTATTATTGAAAGTAGGGTACTGAAATCTTAGATTACTATTGTTGAATTATTTATTTTAATTCTATATTTTTTAAGATATATATTTTATTGATTTCAGAGAGGAAGAGAGAGAGAGAGAGGAGAGAGAGAAAGAGAGAGAGAGAGAGAGATAAAAACATCAATGATGAGAGAGAACCTCATTAGCTGCCTCCTACACGATCCCTAGAGGAGATTGAGTCCACAACCCAGGTATGTGGGAACTCCTGGTTCATAAGTCGACGCTCAACCTCCAAGCCATGCCAGCGGAGCAATTCTATAATTTTTGCTTCATGTGTTTGGGGCATATGTTGTGGTTATGTTTATAATTGTCATAACTTATTAATAAATTGAACCTTTTATATTGTAAAATGTTCTTTTCACTAGAAATAATTTTTGTCTTAAAGTTTATCGTGTCTGAAATTAGTATACCCACATAGTCCTCTTTAAGACACTATTTGCGCCCTCGCCGGTTTGGTTCAGTGAATAGAGCGTAGACCTGTGGACTGAAGGGTCCTGGGTTTAATTCCAGTCAAGGGCACATGCCCAGGTTGTGGGCTCAGTACCCAGTAGGGGGTGTGCAGGATGCAGCCAATGATTCTCTCTCATCATTGATGTTTCTATCTCTCTCTCCTCCCTTTCTCTTTGAAATCAATAAAAATATATATATATATTTAAAAATACTATTTGCATGGTGTATCTTTGTTTCTCCTTTTAATTTTACCTATTTGTGTCTTTGAATCTGATGTGTGTCTTCTTGTAGTCAGTATATAGTTGATCATGTTTTCTTTTTAATCTGTTCTGCCAATCACTGACTTTTGATTGGAGTGTTTAATTTGTTTATATTTGATGTAATTACTGATAAGGTAAGATTTATGTCTGCCACTTTGCTACTTGTTTCTGTATCTCATTTCTATTTGTTTATTCCTCTAGTTTTCCCCTCTAATGTTAAATAGATATTTTTTAGTATGTCATTTTAATTCTTTTGTCATTTCTGTCCATATATATATACATTTTTAAATTTATTCCGAGGGGAGAGAGAGAGAGGGAGAGAGAGAGAGAGAGAGAAAGAAAGAAACATGGATGTGTGAGATAAAACATCAGTTGCCTCCTATATCCCCTCCCCTCACCACCACTACCAGGGATCAAAATCACAACTTAGATATGTGTCCTGCCTGGGAATCCAACCCCCCGGACCTTTTGATATATGGGGCAATGCTCCAACCAAGTGAGCAACAGCGGCCAGATATATAGTTTTTTGTTTTGTTTTCTTAGTGTGCTAGGGATTACAATTAACATTGTAATTTATAACAATCTAACTCAGATTAATACTAATCTAATTTCACTGGTATATAAAAACTCATATATAGATCCATTCCTTCCTCCTGCCTTTGTGCTGTTATGGTTATACAATTACATCTTTATGCATTATATATCAAAGCAGAATTAAAATTATCTTTTGAGGTTGTCTTTTAAACCAGACATAACAAAAAAAGAACTATAAAAATATGTTTAGGCTGTTTTCATATTTATGTATGTACCTTTCCTCAGTGTCAGTGCTATTTATTTCTTCATGTAGATTGTGTTGCTGTCTAAATACCTTTCATATCAATCTGAAAGACTAGTATTTCTTGTATGGCAGATTTGCTAGTAACAAAATCTTTGTTTTTGTTTACTAGTATCTGGGAATTTCTTCAGTTCTCCTGTTTTTGAAGGATAGTTTTGCTAGATATAGACTCCTTGGTTGAAAGTCTTATGATTTTTGTTGTTGTTTTGTTTTCTTTTTCTTTTTAACAGTTTGAATATGTCATCTATGCCTTCTGATTTCCATGGTTTCTGAAATCAGCTGCCAATCTTATTGAGGGTCACTTCTATGTAATGAGATATTTTTCTCTCTTGCTGCTTTCAAGAATCATCTTACTTGGGAAGATTTTGGTTATTTTGTGTTTAAATATTCTTTCTGCCCCTTTCTCTCTGACTTTTTGTGGCACTCCCACTATGCATATCTAATATTTTTTATAGTGTCTCACATGTGTTTGAGACTCTATCCATTCTTTTATTTATTTTTTCTTTCTGTTCCTCAGACTGGTAATCTCAATTGACCTAACTTCAAGTTCACCAATTCTTTCTTCTGCCTGTTCAATTCTGCTTTGAGTTCTTCATTTCATTTATTCATTTTTTAAATACAGAATTTCTATTTGGTTTTTATTATAACTTACATTTCTATTGATATTTTTATTTAGTAAAACAATCTGATATTTTCCTTGGGTTTTTAGACATGGTTCCTTTGCTCTTTGAACACCTTTGTAATATTTTATTTAAGTCATTGTCTAGTGATAAGGCAAATGTCTGGGGACAGTTTCTATTGACTGCTATTTTTCCTTTGTATGGGCCATACTCATTTGTTTCTTTGGATGTTTTTAACATGTTTATTGAACACTCGACATTTTAAATAATGTAATATAGAAACTCTGGAAATCAGATTATTCATTCTTTTTGAGGACTTATTTTTGCTGTTTGTTGTCTGTTTGTCCAGTGACATTTATAAACTAATTCTACAAAATCTTTGCTCAGCTTGTGGTCAGACAGGTAATTCCTTAAATGCCTGTGACCAATAAATTTCCCAGTATTTCTGAGGGACTCTGTGTTTATGGTGGGGCACATCTTCAACACTCAGGCAATAGACAATTCCTCCTTAGCCTTCATTGCTTGTTTTTACAAAATGTCAATATTATCCAGAAGTGAAAGCTTAGTGCCTTCTCAGCTATTTCAGATGCATACACACAGCCTGCACATGTCAGAACTCCTATGGAAATTTCTATCCCCAGTTTTAAAAAAACAACAACACTTTTGATTAGTGTTTTTTGCCCACCTCAGGCAGCCACAATGTTAAACAGTTGACTCTGATTTTTCCCCCCACTGAATGCCCCCAAGTGTAAAGGTTGATTTTACTGGGTGAGCTCCAAGTCAGGTTAGTTAAAAGACATCATTATGGGTAGGGTCTTTCAAGGAGCCAACAGGTCAATTAATGACAATTCTCTAGAAATGGGGCTTTGAAAGCATGCCAGTTTACCCTTCCAATGTCTGCCAAACTGTGATTATGGACAGTTGTTTTTCCAGGCTTCTGTGGAGCTAAGGAGTTGGGGACCAGAACAGGGCAAGTTTAATGCCATAGAGCTCACTGTACTGAAATTTAGACATTTTTCTTGAATACTGGTAAATGTACTTTGGCTTGCTACCAAACTTTGGCTAATTTCAAGAATTCAAAAATAGTTGGATCTAACAGTGTTTGCCAGTGTTCTCTTTGCTTTATGAAGCAGAGGCTTTTCAGGTACCCTTCGCCTACCATTTTCACTGACATCACTTTATTTTTGCATATTTTAATCCATAACTATTTTTATCATCTTTCTTTTTAAAAAAATATATTTGTATTGGTTTCAGAAAGGCAGAGGGAGAGAGAGATAGAAGCATCAATGATGAGATACAATCATCGATCAACTGCCTCCTACAGACCCCACGGTGGGGACTAAGCCCACAACCCAGTATGTGCCCTGACATCGAATTGTGACTCATTGTAGCAGAAATCTAGTATAGAAGATATTACAAATAAATAAAAACAACAGGTTCATCAGTTGATGCTCAACCACTGAGCCACACAGGCCGAGCTCACTTTTCTTGTTTCTAAGATGCTCATATTATTTGAGTTTTATTAAGTACTTGTCATTGTGCTGGCATTTACCATGCATTGTGTTTTATTTTACTTCTAACCATGCATTGTTTTATTTTATTTCTATTACAGCTGTCCCACCACTGACACTAATACTACTACTAATAAGATAGTGGATTCTGTTACACTGTATATTCCCCAATGTGAATCATAGTTGTATCAGGGAATGATGCAACTATATCATAAGTTTTATGTAATTTTTGTCTCCATAAGAAGAGCCAGACTAATGGGAATGGAAGTATAACCGTCAGCAGAAAGGGAAAAAGTTCCTCAGTTTGACTCTGGTTGCTATAAGAGCTTTTTGATTTTAATTTTAAAAGTTTAAAAACAAAGCTGCAATAGAGCGACCTCCCTGGGAAATTCATACTGCCTCTATTGCCTCTTTTAAGGGCAGACTACCAGCTCAGAAGTATACTTCCATTTGCATTGTCTGAGAAGTTACGTAAATGTTGCATGTATTTTGTTTCTGTTGTTTTTATTTATTTGTAATATCTTCTATACTAGATTTCTGCTACAGTGAGTTATCTGCTTGAATAATCCAAGTTGTGTCCCTTAATGCCAGTTGCAGTTTGTATTATATTGTTAAATACTCCATTTAATAAGATGCATGGGTTTTTGTTGTTGTTTGTGATTTTGGTATATTTTTTTAATGATAACCAAGGCCTTTCTCATTCTTACATTCTATATATAATTGTGTTTCTAGGTACAAGTTTCTGAAACAAACTCAATTTATAAGGCCTAGAGAAAGAACTCCATAAGAGTGAATTTAGTGTGATGAAGTGGAAACAGGAAACATCTTTGAAATCAGATCTGAGTGTGTTTTAAATGGCTCTGCAATTTAACAGCAATGTAATCGTGCCTACGTTGACTTACAAATTTCCCATTTTGTAAAATTGGGATAATAGAATGATTGTGAGGATTCACTACAGTTCTGTATGTAAAGGTTTTTACATGTGACTGGCACATATTAGATGTTTTACAAATGTTGGTTTTTCTTCATTTTCTTTCAGTTTCAAATATTTGCAAACTTTAGGAATGATGGCTCTGAGTTGTCTGTCTGGTCTGGGCTTTTCTCTGGCCAAACCTGCTCTGATCTATTCATTCCATATAGTCTTTTTTTGGGGGGGTGGGGAGGGGGGGTCGGGGAAGGAGGAGGAGTTTATTGAGATATATTTCACATACTATAAAAGTCAATCTGGTCGAAACCGGTTTGGCTCAGTGGATAGAGCGTCGGCCTGCAGACTGAAGGGTCCCGGGTTGGATTCCAGTCAAGGGCACATACTTTGGTTGCGGGCACATCCCCGGTGGGAGGGGGGTGGGTGCAGGAGGCAGCTGGTCGATGTTTCTCTCTCATCTGACATTTCTAACTCTCTATCCCTCTCAACTCCTCTCTGTGTAAAATCAATAAAATACATATTTTTTAAAAAGTCAATCTGTTTTTAAAGTGTACACTTTAGTAGTTTTTAGTATGTTCACGGAAGTATGCAGTCATCATTACAATCAAATTTTTAGACCATTTTCAACACTCCAAAAAGAAATCTCATCCCCATTAGCAGCCATTCCAATTCCCAGGTGTACAGGTTTTGCATGGTCTTTCTCAATTCTCCTACTAACTTAGGCCCTGTAATTCTTAGTGTGATGTTTTTGTAGATGCTTGTATTAAGGTAACAGAAATGCTGGCATTATAGTTTGGGCTTTTGCCCTTAGCATCAAAAGTGTTCTTTCTGGGGTCACCATGACTTTTTCAATACTTAATCAAACTAATGCTTTTTGGTCTTTATCTTATTTGTCCCTTATGTGACATTTGCGTTATTGGCCACTTTCTTTGGCAACATTCTTATCTCCCTTGATTACTTGAAATCTTGCTCTCATTGTCTCCTCTTGTCTAGTTTGTTCTTAATCTGCTCATCTGTTCCATCTTATTTCAATACTAGAGGCCTGGTGCATGAAATTTGTGCCTCAGCCCGACCTGCACCCTCCAGTCCTGGAGCCTAGGGGATGTTCTCTGTTTGGGCGCTCGGGCCCCTCTCACACCAGCTTTGAGAGGCCAAGCGACAATGCAGCTGTGTCTTGCCTACCGTGGCCTGTGCCTCCCCACTCCAAGTTGGGGATCACTGCATTGTGTGCACATGTGAGGCTTTTCTCCTGTTGCACGCTATAGGGAGGGGGGAAGGCCTTTCTCGTCCCCCAGAGTACCAGCTCCCACACATCGAGCAGCTCTCTGTCCACTCCGGTCCCGAATTCACATGCAACAGGCCTGCTTGTGCAGGCATAGTTGGGGCCCGGCTTGTCCTCAGGGGCCGTTTGCCCAGGATACGAGCCCCCATCCGGGTCAGACTGGGCAGATGAATAGATGGACGGCTGGAGAAAGCCATGGCAGCTCCCCTGTGGTGTGAGGATTGCCTGTGGTCTCCATGGTGGTGGGGCCGGGTCCATGTGGCAGGAGGAGGCTTCGAGGTTGTGCTTGGGAGGATCGACCAGTGTCCCAGGCGTCATGGGGCCGCCCTGTGTGTCTGTGGCAGTGGGATCCCTGTGTTGTTTACCCAGTGGCCCATCCAGGTCCGGTGCCTTACCCTGATGTCCATTCTCTGTCGTCACGCCTGAGCCCTTCCTTCATGTTGGGTCCATACCCACTCAACTTGCATGTGCGACCCCTCCCGGGAGTCACCACTGATGCTCGCAAACCCTCCTTCTCCCCCCCCCCCCCCCGTTGGTGTCTGCTGACCGTGCCTCGACAACCGGCCTTCTGTCGTGTGGGTGTCACCCCTCGCCCCCCCCCCCCCCACCTCAGGCAGGGGGTTGGTGGTATCCCCAGGCAGAGTGTCACAGGGGTGTCTGTCGGGTACGTGCACCCGGGAGAAAAAGACTCCAGCACCAGGCAGGGGACACAGCCTCATTCCTCGGCCCAGCACTTGGGGCAGGGAAGCGAGCCTCATGCAAGTCCCCTTGTTGAACAGTCATTACTGTGATGCCGTAATGGACAATTTACATATTACCTCTTTATTATATAGACTAGAGACCCGGTGCACGGAATTTGTGCATGGGTAGGGTCCCTAGGCCTGGCCAATGATCAAGGGCCCCCCAGTTATCTGTGGGGTAACTGTCAGGGTAATTGGGGGACCCCCCACTAGCACCTGCCTTGGCTGGCCTGGTGCTGCCTTCTCATCAGCCCCACCCCCTGCCACCACTGCTGGTAGCCTCCTTCCTCTGGGGTGACTGGTGGGGCGATCAGGGATCCCCGCCCTCTGATCGCCCCACCACCACCATTGGTCACCTTCCTCTGCAGGAGCCCCCCATCCTACTCACTGACTAGCCCCTCTCCCCCGCCCTCCGATTGCCCCACTGCTGCTGCCAGTCACGTCCCTCTGCAGGGTGACCAGCGGGGTGCCCAGGGGCGCCTCCACTGGCACCTGCCTTGGCCAGCCTGGGGCCTGGGGGTAGGGGGAAGCTCCTGGTGGTCAGTGTGCATCATAGCAACTGGTTGTTCCGCTGTTTGGTCGATTTGCATATTAGGCTTTTATTATATAGGATGGTTATTCTCAAAGGCAGGGTTCTCCAGTGCTGGCTAAGTTCTCTGTTTTGTATTTTCACATGATATTTTAAAGTATCTTTATTTAGTTCCTATTAGCAATTTGCTGCCCCATTGGGACTTGTAAGTATACTTGCTTTTTTACCTCTCTAACAACTTTAGATTTTTTAAAGTTAATTTTTCATTTTTAACAGTAAGATAGGCTTTGTAATTATTTAGTTTGTAGGAGTTTTTTTGTGTGTTAGCTAGGCTAATTCCCAGTGTTCACATTCTATTTGTATTTCCCTTTCCTGATTCATGTTTTTCATTGAAGACTAGCTATTGCCCATGTATATATTTCTGTATGATATACATTTTGGAACTTATATATTTATCTGTTTAGTCACAAATATTTTTTATGATACAGTTTTTTTCTCAATGTTTTTATTGAAGTAAATATTTTTAAATGCATTTCTAAGTAAATCTACTTACAAAAATAGTTTTTCAGTGATACCATTTTCAAACTTATTTGTCAAGTCCTTGTAGGAACATTCCCTAGAGTGCCGCACAGCAGTGCAGTAAGGAAAGTCAGTCATCTTCTTAATGAGGGGAAGAGAAAATAACTAGTGGGAGAAAGTTGAGTAAAAACTTCTTAATGATTCTTTTCAAGAACTTGAAATCCAGGACTTAAATCTTTAGTTCATGAGGGAAATTTTATTTCTATTATACTTGAGATAACTTGCCATTTTAATTTAATTTAATCCTATACTTAATTTTTATCAAAATGCTACATTTTTAAACAATATTGTCATTAAATGAAGTTCTACAACCCTAGATATAAAATTGTGTGCCTGCCTACCCCAACCTGGTGTCTGAGTCACGTTGGGCTGATGGGATGTACATCTGGCTCTCCACTAACCCCCTGTCCTTCTCCCACCGTTCAAACTGGGTATTAGTCATCTTCTCCAGTAAATGGGTCAGAGGGAAAAGACACTTCTAATATCTGTGTAAAACTTTATTTGAATGTTTAAACTAGCATTTTTGTGCCCTTTTGTTTGCTTAAATAAAATCAAACAAATAGTTCTTATTTCTTAATGTTTATGTAAGTTTCCAGGTACTTGGAATATATGTTTAACTTAGCATAGCTGTAATTCCACTATTGCAATTTTAATTTTACAAACTATGAGATATGTTTTCTTTATTTCCTTTCATGTCTATTATAAAGTTATTTGGGCCTCTGCTGTGTTTTCCAACAAATTGTAAACCTTCGATGTTTTGCTATCATTAATGAGTAAATGTTTGACATTGGCTATGAGAGTGCAGAGTCAGGCATATGGGCATTAAGGTCTAAGTATTTAAGGGCTTATTGAGAAAAAAGAATATGATTTCCAGTCCAGTCCAGGCAGTAAACCTATAGAAAGGGTTTTACTCAGAATTTCAGAATAAGTCTTGCAGTATTGAGACAACTATATTGTATACTATACTGGTATGTATATCTCTGGAACTAATATATGCCCAAATTTTTATTGAAACATTCTTTGAGATATATACCAAACCATTGTTTATGCTGATGCCTTGTTTTAAATTTACTATGTGAAGTGGTAAGAACTTACTTCAAGTGGAATTATGTACCCTTATGGGTACCTCTAGGTGCTTTGTGCAATAGAAGCCACTGCCATTCTTTTGTTGTGGTAGAAGCCATTAGTCCCTTTTTTTCTCCTTTCAAATAATCTGGAAAACACCTGACATTTTCTTTCTAGATGTCCTGGAGCTTCTCATCAGAGAGTTGCCCTAGAGAGAAGGAAAACCAGCAAAACTCAGACAGAGACTGAGAATGAAAATGGACCCGCTATAATAGATCTCCCAGGTACCTCTCCACCCGAAACGAACTGCTCCGGGCCAGGCACAGCGCCTGCCGAACGGAGCCTGACCTCAGCCTCTCTTCCGGTGTGGACTGAGGAGCCTGGCCTGGACAACCCTGCCTTCGAGGAGAGCACCATTGCTGACAGTATGTGCTAGTCACCTCTTCCTTTTCTGTTTTCAAATCGGACATGTGCCTCCTCCTTACTTCTCCCTCCGATTTTCCAACCTGTATTTTTTTCCTCTTAAAAAAATAATTTTATTGAGATTGGGTGAAATCACCCTAAGTCTATAATTCAAACATTTGGCGTTTTAGAAATAGAACGTGATTTTTTTACCCTGGAAGAAGGTGCCCCCACCCTCTTCTGTTATAGTCATGAATTTGCTAGTCATTAACAGCTTCTTGTTTGCTCCTATGTTCAGACTTTGTTGCTTTTTTACTAAAAAATCAGTAACATCAAGAATTACAAAAACAATACCTTAGATTAAGTGCTTACTCTGTATCAGGCCCTGGGCCAAGCACTTCATATAAATTAACTGATTAAGTGCTTGTTACAGTATTATGGGGGTTATTTTTTTTAATGGTGAGAATATTGAGTCTTGAGAGATTAATTGGTCAAGCTTATACTGCCAAGAAATGACTGGATATCTGTCTCCAAAGCCACACTTGTGACTACTGCACTCTGCTGTCAGCCACTAGTCTGTACAACCCCACTAGGAGCAAACAGAAAGCCTGTAGTCCTAGATATTGGGCATATCGTAGTTGGCCCTTGGTATTTACTTTTAAATATGATTTTCCCTTAAAGTTTTCAAATTTTACTAAACATTTCCAATTTTCCCTGCCACAGCTAGAACTGTTTTCCTCTCCCACGGCTCAATACCCACCTCTTACAGCTCCTACAGCGGTGAAACTGCCTTGCATGTTCACAGTTGTTAATGGTTCAGACTTTCTCTTATCAGTTAGAACAAGATAACTATCTTTTAATATTCTTTATCAGATCATTGTATCTTCCCTAGTGATCTGATACATGGTAGCTATTTGTTGGTTATATACTGATCACCTTTGTAAGAGGAAATGTTTAGATATTAACATATAGATATTTTTGTCACTATCTTTTTTCTATCCAGTGGTATCATTAGTTATTAATCATATATTTACATGAGATGGCTTATTTACCTGAAGAACATCAAAATATAAAGCATTTATTTTCTTTCTTTTTTTCACTTTGCAGCCACACAACAGCCACCTAGTTTACCAGAAGGTGAAATCACCACGATTGAAATTCACCGATCTAATCCTTACATTCAGTTAGGAATTAGCATTGTGGGTGGCAATGAAACACCGCTGATAAACATTGTTATCCAGGAAGTCTATCGGGATGGGATAATTGCCAAAGACGGAAGGCTCCTTGCTGGAGACCAGATTCTTCAGGTACCAATTTTAATTCTGTTAATTTGTATCATTTTGTTCTTATTCATAAATTTAAAACTTGAAAAATCATGGTACTGTGGAACCTACAGTATATAAAGGTGAGTATATTCTTATATATAAAACATTAGAATTTTGTAATTTCTTCTGATTCTCCATATATTTTATGGAATATATTTTTTTCTTCCTACCTTAATTCCAATCCCAAATATGTAACACATTTTATACATAAGGAAACACACTCACATAAATTCTATAATGACCCTCAGTCATCCAGCTAGTACATAGCAGAACAAAGGATGATAATTCAAGACTGTCATTAATGCTGTAATCCTAACTGCTATTCTCTACTTAATGCTAATTATAAGTTAATTTTAGGAATTCTGTACTTTAAGATGTCTTTAGAGTGGATTTCCTTGTAAATAATGATTGCATATCATTTTTACAATATTAGTTTCCTTGGGAAATCTTATTTCTATAAGTGGGAGGGGGGAATATAGTCACAGTATGGTCATAATTCTTTTTTTGTTTTTTTGTTTTTTATTTTTAGGTCAACAACTATGATATTAGCAATGTGTCGCACAACTATGCCAGGGCTGTCCTTTCACAACCCTGCAGCACCCTGCAGCTCACTGTGCTACGAGAGAGACGATTCGGTAACCGAGTGACTGGCCATTCTGATGGGAACTCTCCACGAGAAGAGATTTTCCACGTGGTTCTTCATAAACGGGACTATGGTGAACAGCTTGGCATCAAACTTGTACGGAGGACAGATGAGCCAGGAGTTTTTATTCTTGACCTGCTGGAAGGGGGGCTTGCTGCGCAGGATGGGAGACTCAGCAGCAGTGATCGGGTGCTCGCCATCAACGGGCATGACCTGAAGCACGGAACTCCTGAGTTGGCTGCACAGATCATTCAGGTACACTTGAGACATGGCTTCCAGATGCTTGGCCTTTGTTGCCATATATCAGTATTTTGTTTTCATCAGCCAATAACATAAGAATCTGGGCATATTTAATATTTCATTGGAAAAAGCAAGCACAGCTATTTAAATTATTCGAAATCCACAGTCATATAACTTCATTATAGATGGAATCTTTCCTAAGCACTGTGTTCCATGAACTTTTAGCCTGGCTATTTATAGGTGCAGTCTCTAAAGTTCCACTTCTCCTTTGCTCCCTTGGCTCCATCTAGCAGTAGACATAGCATACAGTGTTGTCACATATAACAAATGAGAAAAGTGAAGTTCAAAGGATCTGTGATTACCAAGGTTGTGACTTACCTCATCTCTTACCTTCCCTTCTTTACTTTAAGATACATAAAAATAGAAAGCCTTTTTTTTCCATCTTAAGGAATTTAAAGCAATTCAAACACATACATTTCTCCTCACAGTATCCCTGTAAAGAAGGTAAGGGTAGTTATTATCACAGAAAAACCATGTTTTTAGTGAGAGTATTACTCCTGATAAATTTAGAAAACCACCCAGAGAAGATTTCAGGTTCTGCCACAAGCCATGGCGTTTAACCCAGTGTGGGTATCCTCTGAGATCAGGGTGAAACAAAAGTGCCCTTTTTTAAAGTAAGCCCAACAGACACTCTAAAGGAAATCAAGAATTAATATAATTGAGCATCAGGAATTAAAGTAGGTGGATAGTCACCAAACATGTGTGCACTACACAGAATCAAATAATAATGAGAATTTAAGAGTATAAGAAAACCCAATTCTCAAACCTCTATGACTTACTCCTTTTTAAAACTTTTTGGTTCAGTACAGCCTTACAGAAACACACAGCCACATTGCATTGAAGGGAGATTCAGTTATCAGCCTCAGTTCATAGATGAGATTTAAAGAAATTGGGTGCCTTAAAATTTCTTGAAATCAGAGGCAGTAATTCGGACCTTTACTTGTGGATATCAGCCAGCAGCTGCCCTGGTGAGGACAGGTACATCCTGAAAGGGCCAGGTTGGTGAGAGGAGAAGGGGGGGGGGGGGGCGCGCAAGAAAGTTAATCCAATTATGTGATTTGTTAAAGGAGACAGGAGAACTGAATAGACTTTATATAGTGAGAAATCAGATCAGTAAGATACAGATAAATAAATTGACTAGATATATTTCAGGCAGTGTTAAAATACTCAATTCCTAAGTAGACGATCCTCACTAAATTTCTAACCAAAATATGAAAAAAAGTACATACACATTAAACATTTTTTTCATAATAATATATTGTATATTTTGATTTTTATAATGCAATAGTTAAATAGTTGCATCATAGTTTCCTCAAAGTATAAAAAACTGAAGTTGGTCAATTTAAGTTTCTTTGTGGGAAAAAGAAATGTATTCCATGTCCCATAAAGAAAATCAGAAAGACAAAATACAGAAAATAAAGAAGGAAGCTAAAATCCTATTCAAACTAATAACCCCAAAATGTCAACATTAATGTTTTGGAGAACATCATTACAAACATTTTTTATGTGTTTGTCCACAGATAAATAGGTACATATTCACACAAATACTTAACATTTATCTTATAAATTCTGAGTTTGCAACTTTTTCTTTACATCAACAGTATGTTGTGGACTTCTTATTATAACAATAAGTGTAGATTCACATTATGATTTTTAATACCTGTGGCATGTTGTGTTCTTTAACTTTTGTTTTCAAGTTTAAGACATTTTCCTAAACTTCCTTCTGTAAAGATCAGACTATACTAATTTATACACCCAGTAACAAAGCATGCTACTTATTTATGAATCATGGGTATTGTCATTGGGCATCCTGCATTTTAAAATATATTGACTTTAACACAACTCTTTTGCTGTGTTTGAAACCCTGGAATATTACATGTGCAGTCTGGTTAAAGTTAGCCTAAACACAAATGTTGAAGTGTTTCAAGCCTAATTGCCTACTTCCATCACATGCAAAGGATTTTATCTTTGAAAAGATCTAAGATCAATGATTCATTTCTGTTTAAACTTTTGTAAACAGGAGTTTTCCAGTAAAGTTGAAGTACTGATTATGAAATATTTAGTAGTTATCAGGTGTTAAGCATAATGAAAATGATCCTGTACATTGAAATGAAGTCACAAAGGGAGTGTCTCACCACTTCACACTGTGTGATCTAAAAATCTGAAATGTCAGAATTCTAAGTATCAGAATTCTAAACATTCTACTTTGTTATTTATCCTTTAGATCAAGCCCCAGACTCTGCTTTGGAAGTATGGCTATATATTAACTGTTCTTTCACTTATTCTAAAGAACTTGTTTGAAACTATTTAGTGCAATAAAATGTTTGAATAAGAAAATGTTTTTCATTGGGGTGTTAAAGTTGGTTATCACTTATTTTCCAATTTAAGAACTAAAAATGGAGTAATTTCTTAACATTGTTGACTATAGCTATGAGGGAGTTCCCCTCTTTCTACCACAATTCCTTGAAAGTAGGCTATCCTATTTTCCCAGAGAAATAATAATAAAATTAAAAATTGTGGTCATGACCAAGATCAAATAAATTAGGCTTGTACATTAAAAACAAAGATAAAATAATTTAAAGTAAAAAGTTAAGTAACAAAGTAGTATTTAAAAAACATACTAGATATGAATCTCTGTTTAAAATACAGATATATAGATAATAGACTTCAAATTTAAAATAATCATCATAAATCTCTAAAGTAACTTACCATAATCCTTAGGGACATGTGGCTGTGTCATACACATATAGAATGTGTGTGTGTGTGTATGGCCTTGTTATACAGTATCTCTATAATCATTCTTTTCAGGACTGTTAAAAAAATTGGTCCTATTTTGACTCGAACCTATCGTAAGCAAAAACAAAGCTGTGCATAGTTTCATCAATTATTACTTCCAAAGTAGCCACTATAAAATTTATTTCAAAAGTCACAATGGATTTTAATTAAGTTTTGAATCACTTTTTCCTTTCTATCTTCTTTCCTTTGCTGTGACCCTCTCAGTGCCAAGGCTAGTGTTGAAAGGGCAAGGAAGAATTTTTAAACAGTTACCATACTGGTTTGGCTCTGTAGATAGAGCCTTGGCCTGTGGACTAAAGGGTCCCAGGTTTGATTCTGCTCCAGGGCATAGGCTGGGTTGTGGGCTCAGTCCCCAGTAAGGGGGGTGTGCAGGAGGCTGCTGATCAATGATTCTCTCTCCTCATTGATGTTTCTATCTCCCCCTTCCTCTCTGAAATCAATAAAAAGTATATTTAAAAAATAAAATAAAAAGTTACCTTTCAAGAAATCAAGGGGAGATGAGAACACAGGCAGTCTTACTGCTTTGCCTTGGTTATATTGGAGGTAGAGTTGGGGAGGGCATATCCAGGAGCTCTGTGTGTGTGATTCACCTGCAAAAGTTTGAAAATATTAACTCATGAAATGAACCTCCTTCTTCCTCACCACCAGTGCTTGCATTTACTACCCAAGCAAGGCTCTGGTATAACGATGTGCATTGAAAATTATACTGCCTATAATTTTTACAATGAGAAGCTTCATTAATGACTGGTGGTAATGTATGTATGTGTGTTTCCTCCAGGCTAGTGGAGAAAGGGTCAATTTAACAATTGCTAGACCAGGGAAACCCCAGCCTGGTAACACTATCCGAGAAGCAGGAACTCAGAGCAGCAGCCAGCACCATGCGCAGCCACTGTATTACAGCAGACCCAGCTCACATAAGGTGAGGTGTTATGTTTGTTTGTGTGTTTTAATTTATCCACCCTCAAAGGATCATTGTTACAGCTGGTAAAATTTAAATGAAGGCTGCTATTCTGTTGGAGAAGGTGAACATAGGTATTGAGGAGGTGAAATGTGCATGTTTTGCTGCCTTGGAGAGTGACTCTGTTATCTCAGTTCTTCAGACAATAGAGGTGGTTTCTTAGTGAAGAAGGTCCCCTCTGCCAGGTGAGTGATGAGAAATGTTTGATCTTCCAGAAAAAAATTTCTATTTAGTCTTCCTTGAAAGTGGGCTTTATCTTGGATTACTCATTTAAATGCAGCAGTTGGTTGTCTGACTGAAAAGCAAAATGAAGACAGTGATGACAAGTTTATACTTTGCAATCGAGCAGGTTGCCTGCAACAACAGAATTAGATATGTGATTATTGAACATATAAATCATACATTTTCATAGGTATAAGTATAGCACTTTTAAAATATTATAGCTTAATAGGAATACTACCCTAAATTATTATAAATTTCCATATGTTGAGCATTTTTACAGCTTCACTAATATTTCACTAGTATTATAATATATTCCTAGGACATGTATATCTGTACTGAGAATATTGATACTCTCTAACTTTAGTTCCAGAAATGAAAAAAGAGTGGTACTTCACTGCATTTTTTAATATTATTTACTTCATTGGATCCTTTGTGTGAACTCAACTTCTGATTGGCCAGGATTTTTTCAACGATTACGTTCACCCAACTGTGTGAAAATATAAGCTAAATGTTAGGTTCAAAAGTGACTTTCCTTAAGTAAAATTAAATTACTTTACCAAACAAAAACTTAGTCATTGGTCTGCTTAAAAACTATAGAAGTTGCCTGAGTGTTAAAATGGCTTCTTAATGTAAGTACAATATTTGAGAAAGTAATTACCTTTGGAATGTCACGCGTACCCTAAAAAAGCATTGCTTAAAGACATGAGTATTTTTGGCCCATCAAGTTTATCTGGTTTTCTGAGTTTAAGTATATACTTGTCACTGATCTTTGGTTTAGTTAATACGTACACACAATTATAACCAGAGTCTTTGTTCTCATTTTTTAACAAACAAAACAAAAACAAAATGTATGAGGGAAACCTGTAATTTTGTCTTCATAATGATGACTATGAAAAAGGAATTAGTGTTTTGAACAGAAATTTTTAATAGTAGTCGTTTCAGATAGCTTGTCCTTGCTTTACAAGATAAATATTCCTAAAAAATTGTAGTGTAAGCCAAAAGTTGATTATTGAATCTTTTATGTCATTGAATTTTACAATGATTTGAGATATGGATATCTGACAACATTGTAATTTTAAGACATAAGAAAATTTTTAGAATTGTGTTTAATTATTTCAACATTCATATAGATAACTGCTTCATTTTGTTTGGAGTACATATATTTTTCTCTTTTAACTCTGGTAATTCTTATCTCTTTAATTTTATGTCACAGTGTTTTACATAGTAATGCTGAATTTATTCTTATTCTAGGTACTCTGCAAACCTGTTAGTTGGACCAACCACATGAGATATACTTTTAAGAGTTAATTTAGCTATTTACTCTTGCACTTATTATGACAAATCTGATTTAGAAAAATAAAGTTCTCCTAGGGAAAGCCAAAACACAAATTCATGAAACAACCTGTTCAGGTGATTATAATCATTAAAAATTAAAATATATATTTTCTACTAATAAATTTCTCTGTAGCTGCTTGGATAAGCATTCATATGGTGTTGAACCCTGAGAAGTTTCCCTAAAGCTTACCCAGTAAAACCATCGATGTTGTTAGGTTTTATTCCAGGAAAAAAAAAAATGCATACATCTCAGCTGGCAGAGGACTAGAATCCCTACCCTTAAATAATGAAATACCTGAGAGCTAAAACGCTTAAGTAAATATCCTCAAGGCTGGGTTTACATGACTTGTCTTCATATAAATCCTTTTGCCCCATTTTGAAAAATACTAACATAGATTTCATGCATTTAGATAGGAGACCACCTTAAGACATGTACAGGTTTTTTGCTAGGTCATAACTATTTTGAGGAATGCTCTGCTATTATTACAAATAGTTCTCTTGATAAAAATTTCAGGAGTGCAGGGGTCCAGGATCAGAGAAAGCACATGGCCTGAATTCTAGGACCTGGTTAACAGATATGTGCATGTCAATTCTTTAAATTTACCACTAAAGGAAATGTTAAAATTCTGTAAATATAATTCATATAATTTCATTGTTGATATTGTTAGTAACATTAATATAATCTTGTACTTTCAACTTTTCTTTCAAAGAATAGGGAAGAAAGATGAAAGAAAAGTTAATTGGCTCATATTTAGAATCTTAAAAGTCAAACATTATTTCCTTTCATAGAATTAATCATATATTGGACTTTAAGGTAACTGTATAAATGATGTGCTTGTTTTACTTTAACTTACACATGCCAATAGTCCTAAGTTGTTTTAGTTCCATTGCCATACGAAAAAATGGTAGTCCAAAATTTGACATGATCCACAGTGATCAGTGTAGTTTTGAACCTATGAGAAACTGTGTATTACTTTCAGTTCTATACTGAATGATAAAATAAAATAAAAATTACAGTTACCACATAAGTTTTTACATTAGTTTAAGCTGTCCTCGTTTTGTATTCATTCCAATAAATATATCCCACAAAATTTTCCTCTCATGATTTAGGATCTTACCCAGTGTGTTACTTGCCAAGAAAAACACATTACTGTAAAGAAGGAACCTCACGAATCCCTTGGAATGACAGTAGCTGGGGGCAGAGGAAGTAAGAGTGGGGAACTGCCCATCTTTGTGACCAGTGTGCCACCTCATGGCTGCCTAGCACGCGATGGCAGAATCAAGAGAGGTAAGATAGGTTTGTCAGTAATGTCAGTGATGTCACTACATCTTCTCCCTGAATTCAACTATGTATGTAAAAAATATGTACAACGTTTTCTTTTAAACATTACTTTTTTAATTCTTTAAAATGTCCCTTGCATATATAAGCATAAAGCCTCTTTATAAGGGTAGAAAAATGCCTACTGTAAAGGGAAATTGCTGATGGTTAGCATTTACTAACAGTTATGGAGACTGTTGGTCTATTTTATGCTAGAAAAGATTTTCTAAGAACTTTATGTTTCCTACATGACATGATGGCAGACTAGATTCTCTGAAGGACCATCTCAAAAATACAAATGTTACTTAAAATAAAGTGGGATGGGTTCACAGAGGATGTGGACCAAAGACAAACTTTAAAAATATAGTGGGTTTAGGGATTAACACATTTAGAATTTCACATTCCACATCAATACTATATTATTTGTGTACGTGCGGGTGGTAGTGGTAAAAACAGCATTCTTCATACACTTGGTTTATTCGTGTGGAAAAGTGAGTCTTAAAAGCTATTTTTTCAAGAGTAAAGTTGGATTCCTACCTCAAGCCACATACAAAAATTAACTTATTATGGACCTAAGACCTAAATGTAAGATCTACAACATTCAGAGAAAAACTCATGACCTTGGACTAGGTGGTGGTTTTCCAAGATATGATACCAAAAACACAAGCAACAATGACAAAATAGATAAACGACTTCATCAAAATTGCAAATTTGATGATGGACCCACACCACCAAGAAAGTAAAAAGATAACCCACAGGATGGGAGAAGATATTTGTAAATTGTATATCTGATGAAGGATATGTATCTAGAGTGCATAAAGAACTCTTACAACTCAATACATAAAACAGTAAATAACCCAATTGAAAAAGGATCAAAAGATCTGAATAGACATTTCTCCAAAGGATATATACAGTGTCATTAGTTATGAGGGAAATGCAAATCAAAGCCACTTCACACTCACAAGGATAAATATAATAAAAAAGGCAATAGCAAATATTGGCAAGGATGTGGAAAAATTGGAACCTTGCAGATATTGCCTGTGAAAATGTAAATTGGTGCAACAGTTTTGGAAAAGAGTTTAGCAGTTCCTCAAAAAGTTAAGCATAGTGTTACCATCTGATCTGTACAATCCTGTTCCTAAACAAATGGAAATATGTGACCACACAAAAACTTGTACATAAAGTTTCGTAGCAGAATTTTTCAAAATAACAAAAAAGTAGAAGCAACCCAAGTATCTGTCAGTTAACGAATGGATTAACATAATGTTGTATATCCATACAATGGAATGTTATTGGTTCTAATGAGGAATGAAGCATTGACACAAGCTACAATATAGGTGAACCTTGAAAACATTATGCCTATGGAAAGGAGAAGCCAGTCACAAAAGATCACATGTGGTTCCGTTTATATGGCATGCCCAGGTGGGAAGATCTATAGAGATAGAAAGTAGATTAGTGATTACTTAGGCCTGGGGGAAGAAAAGTGACTGTTAATGGGTACATTTCTTTTGGTGACTGATCTTAAAATGATGGGTCTCTGACTATACTAAAAACCATAAGTTGAAATTAGAATGAATTGAATGTTATATGAATAATATCTTTAAAAGGCTGCTATTTTTTACAGGTATTTGTCCAGTTATAGAATTGGGGGTAATTTTATTTCCTTTTTATTATTTGTTATGTTTTCTAAACTTTCTACAATTAAAATGTTTTGCTTTAACAATCTGAATAATAGATGAATTGGGAGAGGAGGTTTTATGTAGGTTTCTTGATACAAGTATGTGTGCTTCCAACAGAAATAATCTTTTTCTTGCCTTTTATGTAATCCTCACTGCCCTTTTTATCATATTATTTGACAGAGGAACAAATACCTTTTCTTCCTCAAGGAAAAGATGTTCAAATCACTAGTTTCATTTCTTTGTGTAGGCCCAAGAATATACTCTCTCTACATATTCTGATATGAGTACACTGAGTGAACTGTGTAGGGCTGTCTTTATGTATAAAACTATGTAAACATAGAGTATTAAAAATTCATATCTAAGTTATCAAGTGTCAAATAATTTTTGAATTGGAAAGAATAGTAGAAATCATTGAAGCTCAAAGAAGAGAACTGAATGTGCAATGGCCTATACCCAACTAAACTTATGACATGCCAGGGTCAAGGATTTTGACTTCCAATGGAATCACAGTTCCTCAAGTCACACTTTTCCCTATATACTATGAAATTACTTTAAATTTTTGAATTGTTTTGGAATGATTTTATATATATATAATTGATTTCAGAGAGGAAGGAAGAGGGAGGGAGAGATAGAAACATCCATGAAGAGAGAGAATCATGGATTGGCTGCCTCCTGAAAGTCCCCCCACTGGGGATCGAACCCACAACCCAGGCATGTACCCTTACCAGAATCGAACCTGGGACCTGTCAGTTCGCAGGCCGACACTCTATCCACTGAGCCAAACCGGACAGGACTGGAGTGATTTTCATGAGTTGAATTTTTTCTCAGTATTATAAAATTTACAAAAGAAAAAAAATGGTCTTTTACCTTATCTCATATGAGCCATGAATCTAGTTTTTGTTGCTTAGCTTACTAGTAGAATTTATAGGGAGATAATCACTTAGTAGCTCAGCTCATTCTTTTTTCTTTTCTTTTTTTGTCTTGTCATTTGAACAGGTGATGTGTTGTTGAATATCAATGGCATTGATTTGACCAATTTAAGTCACAGTGAGGCTGTTGCTATGCTGAAAGCCAGTGCTGCATCCCCTGCTGTTGTCCTTAAAGCCCTTGAGGTCCAGGTTGTTGAGGATGCCACCCAGGCCACGGATGAGCAGCCAAGCACTTTCAGTGAAAACGAGTATGATGCCACTTGGTCCCCATCGTGGGTCATGTGGCTTGGGCTTCCAAGGTACTGACAGCTTTTTTTGTTGCTTTATAAAGTAATAGTAGCCGAGTTCACGAATCATGTGCCAATAGCTCTGTGGGACCTGGCCACTCTGCGCCCGCTGCCCAGAGCCTCTCTGTAGCCCAGAGGCCCATTCGCAGCCGGGCATGGAATGCTTACCTCATTGCCGAGGTGACGATGCAAGCATTCCCCCCTCCCCCCACCGCTCCGTGCCCACTGCACAAAGGCCCTCCACAGCCAGAGTGGAACGCTTGCTTTATTGCCGCAGCAATGCCCACTCTCAGTGACCACCCCCCCAGGACTGGGGGACTCAATTGGGGTGAAAGGACTGGGTGCTGCCATCTTGTGGCTATAGGCACGGGCATATTTGTGATGGAGTGCTGGTTAATTTGCATATTACCCTTTTAGTAGATAGTATCATAATTACAACTTTTATTAGTGTGTAACCCAGTAAATTTTACTTTTTTAAAAAAATATTTTATTGATTTTTCACAGAGAGGAAGGTTGAGAGGAGAGAGATAGTTAGAAACATCAATGAGACAGAAACATCAATCAGTTGCCTCCTGCACACATCCCCACTGGGGATGTGCCCGCAACCAAGGTACATGCCCTTGACCAGAATCGAACCCAGGACCATCCAGTCCCCAGGCTGATGCTCTATCCACTGAGCCAAACTGGTTTTGGAGTAACCCAGTAAATTTTACATAAAGAGTAGCAACATCAAATCAAGTTACAAAGAAAATGGTCATTTTTTTAGCTTATATTTAAAAGGTAAATGTAATAATAAGAACTAAGATAAAAAGGTATCTATTTATAAAAATTAATAAATCCATTTGTCTTTTTCTGTTAAGGCTCATAAGTGGGTAGACAGTCTCTTGCTCAAGAAAGCTGTCATTATCAAGGTTCATTCTGATACATGCTTAGACTTCATGTTCATGGGGTCAAAGTGTAGAGCCTTGTCTTGTCCCAATAGGCTTTCTAAAAGCCCTTTGTTCTTAATGCTTTTAACTCTCCTAAAATGGCTGGGTATAAAACTCAATTTTTATTGGACATAGAGTCTTAAATCCAATGATTGGTATTCAAGCATAGCTGCTCCTACCCATGTTTCCAAAGAATTCACTGCTTCATGACTGACTGACCAGCCAACGTGTTCTGAACTTGGTCAGGATCTGGTCATGGAAACACTTGGAACCTCCAGGTGATTATTGCATAATTTGATATTGAGGTGGGAAGAATGTGTTCTTATCTTTGTTTCCAAATCAGCTTAGAGTCTTAACATATAAAAAAAATCCTAAAACCGAACTATGATGAAACATTTTGATTCTTAACAAAGTATGAAAATTACTCATTTAAAATAGAAATAAAGGATAAGAATGTGCCAATTTCTGGGCTACCTAGCTTCATTTGGAATAAATTAGTAATAACTAGATTTTGTAAACTCTGGTTTATAAAGTACTTTCACAGAAAGAACAATTAAAAAAAAAACAAGGATATTATTAGATTATACATTTGGATTATTAGATTATTTACACCAATAAAAGAGAAACATGCAAATTGACTATCACTCTCCTACAGCCAATCAGGAGCGAGTATGCAAATTAGCCCAACAAAGGTGGCGCTGGCCACAGAGCTGGAGCAAGCAGGAGGCTTGGGTTCCCCCCAGCAATGGAGGAAGCCAAGCTTCCCACCACCCTGACCAGCCCTGGCATCTGCCCAAGGCTACAAAGTTTCAATTGTAGAAGATAAATAAATCCCAGATACCTGCTTCCAGCCAGTCCTGGCCTCCGCTCAAGGAGGCGATGAAAAAAAAAGAAAGAAAAGATAAAATGGTGGGACTGGGATGCTGGATCACCGGGGGGGCGTGACTGAAAACAGCCCTCAGCTCCTTACCCAGACTGGCCACACTCCCATGGGGTGAGGGTCCCTGCTAGGGGGCTTGGCCAGCCTGAAAACAGCCCTTAGCCCCTCACCCTGTCATTTTGGGTCAATTGGAGGTGATCAGGACAAGGGGGAGAGGGGAGTTTGGAGTGAGAAGGCCAGCAGGAAGTCAGTTAGGGGTGAGCAGGCCAATGGGGAGGAAAAGTGGGGGCAAGCAGGCCAGCAGGGGGCACAGTTGGGGCGAGCAGGCTGGCAGGGGAGGCAGTTGGGGGCAAGTACACTGGCATGGGGGCAGTTGGGGGTGATTAGGCTGGCGGGGGTGGGGGTGGAGCAAGCAGGCTGGCAGGCAGAGTGGTTAGGGGCAATCAGGCAGGCAGGCAGGCAGGTGAGCATTTAGGAGCCAGCAGTCCCAGATTGGGAGAGGGATATCCGTCTGCCAGTTTAGGCCCAATCCCTGTAAACCAGCAGTAGGACATCCTTTGAGGAGTCCCAGATTGGAGAGGGTGCAGGCCAGGCTGAGGGACAGCACCCCTTACTCCCTTACTCCCTTCTTCCTCTCCCTTACCCCTCTACCCCCCCCCCCCCGTGCACAAATTTCCTGCACCAGGCCTCTAGTTTGCTTATAATCTAACTTGCTATAACTTGTCTTCTCGGTTTAAAACAAAAAGGTTGCCAAGTCACTGTGGCTCAGTGATTGAGTATAGACCTATGAACCAGGAGGTCACAGTTCAATTCCTGGTCAGGGTGCAGGCACAGGTTGTGGGCCAGATCCCCAGTGGGGGGCATGCTGGAGGCAGTCAATCAGTGATTCTGTCTGATCATTGATGTTTCTGTCTCTCCCTCTCCCTTCCTCTCTGAAATCAATAAAATAAAAACAACAAAGAGGCCTAAAATTGTAATAGAATTCATGTCTCGGGGACCTGTATGGACCTTATGGAGAGAGATTTTTTTATGACAAATGATTTAGCTACTAGATATCTGTTTATTTCATGTACCAAAATTGAAATAGGAGATTTTTTGTTAATATTTTCCAGATTTGAGTTCCCTATTTTGTCAATTAGAGTCTCTTAAAATGGAAGTATGTTAAGTGAAAAAGGAAAATACAGCAAATTCTAACTCCTTGGGTAAATTAAAAAGATGGATAGTGATCTTACATTTTAGGGGAATCTGATCTACTCATTTTCTTTCAGTTGAGTGCTGAAGTCATATCACTTTTTTTGTTTTGTTTTGTTTTTGTTAATCCTCAAACATTGATATTTTTTCCATTTATTTTTTAGAGAGAGTGGAAGGGCTAGGAGGAGAGGGGAAGAGAGAGAGAAACATCAGTTGGGTATATCCCATACATGCCCATCCAAGACCAGGGATGGAACCTGCAACCCAGATACATACCCTTAACCAGGAATCAAACCTGGGACCCTTCAGCCCATAGGCCTATGCTCTAACCTCCTAGCCACCCAGCCAAGTGTACCACCATACAAATTTTGAAGGTACCAGTGGATATCAGAATGGAGGACCTGCTAACAGTACAGTGAGAAAATATGGGTTCAGAACCATTTTATACAATTTCGAAGGTGTAACTTATAACCAAGTTTACTTAAATCCTGTGTGTGTGTGTGTGTGTGTGTGTGTGTGTGTGTGTGTGTGTGTGTTATTCACTTGGGAAGAGAAGACTGAAAAAAGTGAAAGAAATTCAAGTCTACGTAGAACTGCATCTGTGCTGGAAAATGGGTGGTCAGAATAATACATTCAGAAGAAAATAAAGTAGCCCTTTTTCTTTTCCCAGTGATGGAAAGTATGACCTGATGTGCAGTTATAACAAAGATGAGCAGGCTGTAATTGCCTCCATTAATTGTTTCCTGATGTCTGTATTTGTTTATAGTTCTCTTCATAGCTGCCATGATATAGTTCTACGAAGAAGCTACTTGGGAAGTTGGGGCTTTAGTATTGTTGGTGGATATGAAGAGAACCACACCAATCAGCCTTTCTTCATTAAAACCATTGTCCTGGGAACTCCTGCTTATTATGATGGAAGATTAAAGTGAGTCTTATTATTTACTGATGTGATTCATGTTTGTTGTGATGGATATGATCTAGACCAGGGATCAGTTCCAAATGCAGCTGTTTTTGTAAATAAAGTTTTATAAGAACATGGCCTTGCTCACTTGTTTACATGCTGTGTGTCACTGCTTCTGAGCTGCAGTGGCAGAGTTGATTTGTTGTGATAGAGACCATATGATTGGCAAAGCCTAAAATATTTATTTACCATCTGGCCCTTTATAGAAGATGTTGCCAACCCTGATGTAGACAAAGCATTACCTTGACAATCTTGCCACTCATAGCTGTATTTTTTTAATCTGATGACAGGCCTGAACCTGAGTCATTGCACTTCACATACTATGATGTGACTAGCTCGGAGCAGTTTTGCCACACAATTCACTCAGGTCTAGTCCTGTCGTTAGATGTCTCTGATGTATTTTTCTCCACAGCACTTACATCTCCCTAACAATATATTTATGCAAACTCTATGCAGGGAGGGAGAGAGGACACTTCATTATATTTGTTTTTACATCCTGGTAGCCAGAGCAATGCCTTGCTTATGTAGTAAGGTCTCAACACATATTTAATGGACGAGTGTGGGTTAGTTGACAGTGTGCCAGGAACAGTGCTAGGTGCTTGAGACTGGATTATCAAATCCTCTTAATCCTAGGAGGTGTTGTAATTCCCACTTATAAACCAGATAACTAAGGCTTAGGAAGGTTAAGAAACTTGCCCACAGTCAAACAGCTGAAGTGGTTGACTTAAACTCAAACCCAAACTACCTGGTTCCAGAGCCTTTCCCACCAACCCCTTGGCCAGTGGATATTTTGTCACCACTGGGCAGAAAGTACTTGCTCAGCCTCCGTGCAGCCTTCTTTTCTTTTTCAAAACTCAGGTGCAGGGAAAAGAATGAGGTGTTATATCAAAAGATTATACAAACCGAAAGGAGGTAGGTGATTATAAGTTCTTAGTGCCTAGTTTTTGATGAAAGAACTAATTCACAAAAATTAAATTGACATTGTAGACAAAATACAGCACAAACAGAGAGATTACAGTGTTTGCAAACAGAAAGTGACATTAAAATAATATTGTGAAAAGTTGGTCAGGTTTGGTACACAGTCTTTTGTCAGATTATTTTATAAAATGGAAAGCATTATTTTACAAGGAAAGAGTAGGGGGAAATGAATTAGCCATTCTCTTAGCTAAATTAACCAGATTGAATCTCTGTTAGTTTATAATTTGCATTCCACCTACTTCCAAAAAGAAGTTGAGATAGCTAACAATAAAATAGTATGTTCATATTACAAACTAAAGACCAAAAATCATAAAAGATAGATTTATTTGCCTAATTATATTTTGCCCTATGCTTATATGAAAATTCTTCTTGTCTTTGAAATCACCCACTGGTTAAAGGAGAGAGGGAGGCAGAAGGATAATTGGCCATGGAAAACCAGCATGGACTTAAAAATTCATCCTAGATGTTTCTCACAGTAGATAATACACTCTAATCATTGACAATTAATAGTTAAGTTAAACTGATTTTTATGCTGAACAAATCTCAAGGTAATCAATGTTTCTCCCTCTCCCTTCCTCTCTCTCAAATCAATAAAGACATATTTTTAAATGGTTTTAATACCATGAAAATCATGACAGTCTGTTTCTGTTTCTGTCTGTCTTTGTCCAGATGTGGAGATATGATCGTGGCTGTCAACGGCCTGTCAACTGTGGGCATGAGCCATTCCGCGTTAGTTCCCATGTTGAAGGAGCAGAGGAACAAAGTCACTCTGACTGTTATTTGCTGGCCTGGCAGCCTGGTATAGATTTTGAAATTGATTTTGAGTCAAACATCTTTCTTTTTTAGGTTTTCAAAAAGAAACTCCTTTTTTTATTTTTGTTTTTATTTTTATTTTTATTGTATTTCTGGTTGTTAGGAGCTACTAGCACAGCTGGTATATACAGGGCCCCAAACCACTAAGATTGTCTTTCTGTTGTTGTTTTAAGTGGTTAAACTCTAATTAGCCACATTTCTTGGAAACAGTCTTCCACTAATCCTATGAGTTCATATTTTCAGAATGTGATCTACCATAATGAATGAAGTCAGTCAAAACTGTGACCCAGCCAGCTAGATTCAAGGACTTCTGGTGGCTCTTTGTTTTCACTGACTGAACCAGATAATGACTTACACATGCCCAAGACTGGTATCAGTGAACACAGGAGCAATAGCATTTGCTATCACTGTTACTGCCAATGCCAGGAATGGATAGATTTTAAATTTGGATGGTAATCATTTCCCATTTTTCATAGGTGCCAACATTTCAAAACTTCATACTGTTTATAAGGTGATTTTTCTGGCTTATTTCTTCTTTAATCTCTCAGTGCTCAGAGTTGATGAAGAAATAATTTTGACACCACAAGAAATTTATTTTAAAAAAAAACATACCTTTATTAGAATAATAGAGAATAAAAGATAACATTATCCAGTGACAGGAATTTGGGAGATAATTATAGTTTAGTACTGGAGATGTTAAAAGCTGCATATACTTGAACAGTCCAAAAGCATTAAAGATTCATTTCCAAAGGAATGTTTTATGTAGGAAAATTTTAAAGCAGTTTTTGCTAAAATTATTTTCTAGAGTTTCCTTCTGTCAAAAAACCTGGCTGGATATGTTTTTGTGATTTATGCAATTAGATCATAAAGATAAAACCATTCAAGACATACTTACCCAACACAGCTAAGGAGGAGAAGCTAAACTTTTAAAAATTTTATTCAGTAAAGGTTCTTGAGTGTTTTAGAAACCCTTCTTTTTCATCATTATTCCTTTACTTGGGAACTTAATTATTTTTTTAAAAAGTGAAAAATTCTGTGTTGTTTTTTAAACCTAAACTAGTAGATTTTAGATATGAATATCTATCAGTTTTTTGTCACTAGACTATTTCATATTTTTTTAGAAGTTTTTGAAAGCTATGACCAGCCCATTATGTTTTTCCTTTATTCAATGTGGTTGTCCTTCAGAAAAAGGAGTGAATAAGATAAAAATATTCTTATTAATATTGTGCATACTTGAAAAAAGTTTCATTAGAAACCTAGTTCAGAGTCTGAGCTAATTTACAAATGACCTATGTAATGAATGGTATTGATGATCAGAGAATGTATTTCAAAATAACTACAGTGTATTATGAAGCATGACCACTTTGTTTTCAAACAGCAATTGCATTGCTGTGTTCATTGTATTCTAGCATGTCACCAATTATTCCAGTTAGTTTTACAATGATTTTTTAAAATATATCTCTTTTGAATAAATAAGAAATGGAATAATTATTACTAACTTGTTCAACCCCTTAGCCACACTGTAGTTGACAGGTAACCAAGATACAGTGGAATGCCCCATACAGTATATTACTGTTATCTCATGATTGACTTTGGAAGCAATTTGATATTGAAATGCTTTAATATTCTAATTGACACGGAACAAATTTTATTCCTGCTCCCCAAGTAGAATTTTATAACCCACTTTGCTGTTTTTTTAAAATATTTTGTAAAAATGAGTCATTTATTGGGGAGTGGCCATCCATCAACAAATACCCTAACTGCTACTTTATTATATATATAATAGTTTTCATTGAACCCAGTAGTATAATGAGTATTCTGAAAGAGAAATACTTTTCAATATTATTTTTATTATGGAAATCTTTAAATCAGATTAAGCTAATTTGGTTTTATTACAAAAGATTATATAGCTTTTGGTCAGAATGATATTTGGTGATGGAAATTTATTCATAATTTATTGTTACTGTTGGAATATTTGAATTTTGTCATTTGAAGCTTAAACATTTAAATATTTCTATCTGTTCTGTGCCTTCAGTTTAAATTATTTCAGGATTTTCCAGATATGTTTAAATAATGATGTGATGATCATTCTTGATGGAAATAAAAGTCATCAATTCCATAACAGCAGCATTGTATCTTTTCTGGAACAGCAGATGTTAACTCAATGTGTGATCCTTATTTTTGTTTGTGCACAATTGTTATCATTACAGTATCCCAAGCTTAAACCTCAGGATAACAAATCCATCTTCTAGTTCTCATTCCTCTAGGCCAGTTGTTGACAAACTCATTAGTCAACAGAGCCCAATATCAATAGTACAACTGAAATTTCTTTTGAGAGCCAAATTTTTTAAACTAAAACTTCTTCTAATGCCACTTCTTCAATATAGACTCACCCAGGCTGTGGTATTTTGTGGAAGAGCCACACTCAAGGGCCAAAGAACCGCATGTAGCTCACGAGCCAACCATGGCTCTAGGCATGTGATCCCTACTGACTTGCTTTGCTTGTGCAGTATCTCTAGACAGGTGGCTACTGAGTGCCTGAATTGTGACCAGTGCTACATGTTGAAATGATGATACCTTGGACATATGGATTATATAACACTAGAGGCCCAGTGCACGAAATTCATGCATGGGGCTGGGGGTGGGGTATGTGTCCCTCAGCCCAGCCTGCACCCTCTCTAATCTGGGACCCCTTGAGGGATGTCCACTGGACTGGACCTAAATGGGCAGTCGGACATCCCTCTCACAATCCAGGACTGTTGGCTCCCAACTGTTCACCTGCCTGCCTTCCTGATTGCCCTTAACCACTTCTGCCTGCCAGCCTGATCACCCCTAACCACTCCCATGTCAGCCTGATTGATGTCTAACTACTTCCCTGCCAGCTTCTTTGCCCCTAACTGCCCTCCCCTGCAGGCTTGGTCTCCCCCCCCCCCCCCCAACTGCTCTCCCCTGCAGGCCTGGGCCTGCCTCAACTGCCTTTCCCTGAAGTGCTCTCCCTTCTTTGCATCTCACATGGCTCTGTATCTGGAGGCATAGCTTGAACACAACCGCATCTTGCTCCCTCTACCCTCCACTTCCACTTGCAAGAGAATTACCCTCCTTGTGATGGAACCTCAGCCAGCCTTCATATTTGTATATTTTATGGCTCTGACCACTTTCTATCTAATGACTGTCTCAGTTTTAAGTACCATCTTTGATGGCCATCTTGTAATTTTGAATACCATAGGTGCCCTAATTCTTAGCTCCCATAGTCTGTAGTATGAATGTCCTATTTCTTTAAGGTACACCATCTCAATCCTCCAAACTAAAACAGTATCTCCAAGCATTGGCCCTTCCTTCCTTCCTTCCTTCTTTCCTTCCTTCCTTCCTTCCTTCCTTCCTTCCTTCCTTCCTTCCTTCCCTCTCCTTCCCTTCCTATCTTCCTTCCTTCCTTCCTTCTGTCTTTTCTTCTTTCTTTCTCACCCAAGGATATGTTTATTGATTTTAGAGAGAGATGAAACATCAACGTGAGAAACATCAATCAGTTGTCTCCTGCATGCACCCCGATCAGGATCAAACCCGTCATCTTTTTTGGTGCACAGGATGATGCTCCAACCAACTGAGCCACGCAGCCAGGCTCACTCCGTCTTCAATCTGGACTCCTATCAGAGAAATTTTGACCATCATTCTGATCATATCCTTGCCCTGTTTAAAATTTGTCAGTGGTTCTCTGCTGTGCAGGAGGAGGTCAGAAGGGCATGGCACAGCATGAAAGTCTCTTCAAAATGTGGCCCCTGCCTATTCTTCAACTGTACCTTCTACCTTTCCTTGATTCAGATCTAAACTACCACCCACACCCTCACATCTTTCTTGTGTCCACAGGAGCTAACTTGGCTCAAGTGGCATTGCCTCCTTTAAGAAATTTTACCCATCTCTTGGGGCAAGCATTTTTTTCCTCTCTTTAAAGGTTTTATTAAATTACTAGAGGCCTGGTGCATGAAGTTTGTACATGGGAGGGGAGGTCCCCCTCAGCCCAGCCTGGACCCTCTCACAATCTGGGACTGCTGGTTCCTAACTGCTCGCCTGCCTGCTCGCCCCTAACTGCCCCCCTTGCCAGCCTGATCACCCCTAACTGACTCTGCCTGACTGCCTGATCACCCCAACTTCCCCCCTGCCAGTCTGGTCACTCCCAACTGCCCTTCTCTGCTGGCCTGGTCATCCCTAAATGTCCCCCTGCAGGCCTGGTCACCCCCAACTGCCTCCTCTGCTGGCCTGGTCACCTGCAACTGCCCCCCACCAGCCTAGTCACCCCTTACTGCCCCCTCCACCAGCCTAGTAATCCCCAACTGCCCCCCTGTTGGCCTGGTTGCCCCTAACTCCCCCCCTTGCCAGCCAGGTAGCCCCCAACAGCCGTTCTCTCCCCCCACCCCCAAGCCAGCCTGATTCCCCTAACCACCTCTACCTGCCAGCCTGATCACCCCTAATCACCTCTGCCTGCTGGCCTAATTGCCCCCAACTACCTCCCCACACACACACTGGCCTGGTTGCCCCCAACTTCCCCCCTGCCAGCCTGGTCACACACAGCCTGCTGCTTAGTCATTTGGTCTCTCTCACTAACTCCCCTGCCGGCCTGGTCGCCCCATGCAGCCTGCTGTTCAGTTGTCTGTCCGGTTGTATCAGTCATGATGGCCCCTGGCTTTTTATATATTAGGATATTTTTGCAGTCATGGATATGCACTTAGTGGAAGAAAACAAATTTGTCAGGTAGGTGTTTGGGGTAACTGTAGCAGTTTTTTAAAGACATTAAATATCAGAGATTATGTTCCTTCTGCAGAGCCCAGAGGAAGAACCTAGGCCTGGTATTCATCTGTTCCAGGATCCCACCCAGGACACACTAGTCCTTTCTACCCAGGCTCCTGTTGGCTGTGCCGTTCTGTCAGACTTCCCCTTGTGAGGAGCTTGGCCATGTCACCGGTCAGGGATATTGTACAAGGCCATCTACTGGAATTTGTTGGTTTTTCTCATGATTAGACTGGGGTTACTGGTTTGGGGAAGGAAAATCACAGTAAAGTGCCATTTCCCTTTTGTCAGATTGAATTACTAGTATGTACTGTCGACATGATTTATGAGTTGGTTTGATGTTGACCTCTGTTGTGTTTATCAGGTTTCTCCACAATAAAGTTACTCTTTCCTCTAACTCCTGCCCCAGAAGTCACTGCACAGCCCACAATCAAGGAGGGGGGAATCTGCTCTATCTTAAAAAAAACAAACAAAAAAAAAGCTGTCAGGGAAATGCGGGGCCTCTGGTGCTGGCGCTGCAAAGGAAAGGTCTGTCTGTGGTGCAAGCAAGGAAGCGGGATCCTCGGTTAAGAATATCAGGAACATATTTCTTTCCTGAAAACCCTCCCTTGACTCTGCTATTTCATAGTAAAATTCCCAGAAGAGTTGTCTCCATTTTGTGCTTTTTTCACTCTTTAAATTCATAAGCTTTTTCCAACACAAAAAGTTATGAAAATGACAATGAATACATGTACCCACTGACCAAAGTGAAACAGCCACTACTATTGAAGGTCCTTCTCCAAAGGATTCACTTTCTGGTCTCCCCGTGTGTCTCTTCGTAATTATACAACCTATTTAGCCTTCAAATACAGTTTTGTTGTGTATGCTTTTATAGAAGTGAGGCCATGCTTATGTGGTGTTCAGCAACTAACTGATTTTGCTTTAACAGCATTCATGTTTGTTATATGTAGTTCAAGTTTATGTTCATGGCTATACTAGTCAGTGACTGACAATTTTATACTGTTTTTTAGTTGAACAATTATTCCCCTCCCCCCCCCTTTTATTTATTTTTGTGGGTTTTTTTTGCCATCATTGGCAGTGCTGCTGTGACCACTGAGAACTAAGCGTCCTTGTGCACCCAGGCGAGTTTCTCTCGGCCAGTGGTATTCAGCACTAGCTCCACAGAAGAATCAACCAGCACTAAGGGGGTGAAATGGTGTCTCATTGTAGTTTCGATTGGCATTTTCCTGATTACTGGTGAAATCTAGTGTCTTTTCACATGTTTACCAGCCATTCCAGTATCCTGTTTGGTGAACAACTTGTTTGACCATTTTCTAATAGGTTGTTTGCACTTTCCGTATATAAATTTTTTATTCAGGACGTTAACACTGAGTGGATTATCTGTGGTGCTTATACCTTTCCCTGGTTTGTGACTTCTCTTTTCAATTTGTAACGATGTGATAAACTGCAGTTTATCATTACATTAAAATGTAGACAAATGTATAAATAGCAGGTTCTGTTTTTTATCTGCTTTTGAAATTTCTTCTTTTGTCCATTTACATTATTTTATTTTTTCTTTCTTACATTGTGCTTTCAACTTACTTTGCTGTCTGTGCTTTATGTTTTCTTCCACTGAATATGTCTGTTTCTGCTCACTTAGTGCTTACCCTTCCATTTCTCTTTGTGCGTACGTAGCGTTAGGTCTTCAGTTGGCTGGGGAAGGTGCACCACACAGGGGGCTTGTCTCCGGTCACAAAAAGTTATGAAAATGACAATGAGTACCTGTACCCACTGACCAAAGTGAAACATCCTGGGTCTAACATGTTGGCTAGTATATGCATCCTCCCTGTTTTTTTCTCCAACTAGTTATTATCATTATTTAATTAGTCTAGGTTTGTTTAGACCTAGTTACTGTACTATGTGAACTACAGAAAAACTGACATAACTCCAGGTCATGGTAGCTCTTACCATTACAGTAATGGGAACAGAACGTGTAGGAAGCAGAAGGCCCAGAGGGGATTACAGACAACTTGTAGACCTGGGCAGTGAGGTTGAAGTCCTGGGGTAAGGGCAGATCTCATAAAAGCTTGGGATGTAGCAGCATCGCCACCATCATGCTGCCCGTTGGCTGTTTGGATCACTAACGCAGTTTCTCATTTGGAGGGCTGGGGGCTGGAAGGAAAAAGCAGCCCAGCAGATACCTGCCACTAACGTCTCTGGAGCAAATGAAGCTTGTGTTTATAAATCCGGAGGCATATTTTGTAGGAAAAGTTGGAAGGCAGCGTTAGAGGGCTCATTTTCTCACGGAACTGCTGCACGGCACCCACAGGTTGTCGGCCAGTCTTGGGCTCCTCGTCCCTACTGCACTCTCCTCCCTGAGAGACCGTGGAGCCTGCAGGTTCCATTGTTGCAACTGCAAGCGGATTTCCACTCTGGGTATTAAAGTGGGCTGTTGCTTTTTGGTTCCTCCAAAACTTGAAGCTTTAGTCAGTTAAATGGTTAAAATTACATTCAAAGTTAGCAAACCTGAATTTCAGCTTCAAAAGAGTTGTCACCATCTCATCTTGCCTGAAGTTTCCACGTTACAGTATAGCAAAGCCTCATTAATTCAGACTTACCTCATTGGATATTTGAGTGCTTAGAGCAGAATTTAACTTGGCACTTTAAATATATTTTTGTTGATTTTTTTTTTTTACAGAGAAGAAGCATCAATCAGCTTCTGCACACCTCCTGCTGGGGATGTGCCCACAACCAAGGTACATGCCCTTGACCGAAATAGAACCTGGGACCCTTCAGTCTGCAGGCCGACGCTCTATCCACTGAGGCAAACTGGTTAGGGCTAACTTGGCACTTTATATAAAGAATTAACAAATGGATATTGAAGCTGCATGCTGAAGCGTGCTGTCTTCAAGTTGCCCTCAGCACTTGAAGAATACCCATGCACATTCAACTGATTGGTATATTTCCTTTCCAGAGTCATTTCAGCAAGAATTTATTCAGCACCAGCTATGTGCACAGTGAATTGATGGGCTCTGTATCTCTATATCACTTCTTCTTTTTTAAAATATATTTTATTGAATTTTTACAGAGAAGAAGGGAGAGGGATAAAGAGTTAGAAACATCGATGAGAGAGAGACATTGACCAGCTGCCTCTTGTACACCCCCTATTGGGGTTGTGCCCACAGCCAAGGTACATGCCCTTGACCGGAATCGAATATGGGACCCTTCCACTAATACTCTATCCACTGAGCCAAACCGGTTTGGCGAGGATCACTTCATTTTTTAAATCATTTTTTATTTTTCAATTACAATTGCCATATAATATTATATTAGTCTTGGGTGTACACCCCAGTAATTAGACATTACGTAACTCACTAAGTGATCATCTGATAAATTTTGCACCCATCTGACACCTTACATAGTTATTAGACTATTACTAACTCTATTCCCTGTGCTGTACTTTACATCCCCATGACTAATATGTAACAACCAGCTTGTACTTCTTAATCCCTTCATCTGTCTTACCTATTCCTCCACCACCACCCCTCCCATCTGGCAATCACCAAAATGTTTCTGGATGATTTCTTTAAAACAGTGAACTTTATCCTTCATAATTCAGACTTTATTCCATTTGTCCATGTTTGGCAGTATGCTGTATAGATTACATGGAGCTGGTAAATTGCTGCCCAATCACTGGCTAGGAATTCATAATTGTGCTTTCTTTCTCCAGTCTCTCCTCTCTACTATTGAAGGCTTCAGCTCCTCAGGATCCTTATCAAAAAGCACTTTTGCCGAAACCGGTTTGGCTCAGTGGATAGAGCGTCGGCCTGCGGACTGAAAGGTCCCAGGTTCAATTCCAGTCAAGGGCATGCACCTTGGTTGCTTGCACACTCTCCACTGGGGATGTGCCCGCAACCAAGGTACATGCCCCTGACCGGAATTGAACTTAGGACCTTTCAGTCTGCAGGCTGACGCTCTATCCACTGAGCCAAACCGGTTTCAGCTACCAATTAATTTCTATGGCAACACAAAAGCTCTTTAGAAGTAAAGTTGTACGTATAAGTGCCATGCCTGCTGGCAGGCAGGTGTCTGAGGGGGAAGAGGCTGACATGCAGTCACACAGGATGGAAGATCAGCTTTGGAGACCCGAGGGCACCAAGCACAGGTGCCTCCCAAGGAGAAGTGGCTGCAGCCCCGAGCCAGACACAGATTTCCATCTGAGCTGTTCACTCACCTGCAAGTAGCACTTTGAAATTGGGCTATTTCCCAAACTCTGCCAGCCTTGTTTCCTCAATAGTTTACAGTTTCAGGTGAACCCAACCACGATCCTTCCTTGGATTGCCTACAGACTTGACTTCAAGAGAGGTCAAGTTAGAAAGACTTATTGCTTTAGGATTTGATGGCTGAGAAGTCCATTGCCAAGGTTCTAAGGGTGAGACCTCTTGCCATCACAAGCTGACTGCCCCCATGTTGTCACAAGATGGCCACCACAAGGTGGTTGGCAGAGGAGGGCAGTTGTGGGTGATCAGGCCAGCAGGGGAGGGCAGTTAGGGGCAAACAGGCCAGCAGGGGAGGGCAGTTAGGGGCAAACAGGCCAGCAGGGGAGGGCAGTTAGGGGCAAACAGGCCAGCAGGGGAAGGCAGTTAGGGGCAAACAGGCTAGCAGGGGAGGGCAGTTAGGGGCAAACAGGCCAGCAGGAGAAGGCAGTTAGGGGCAAACAGGCCAGCAGGGGAAGGCAGTTAGGGGCAAACAGGCCAGCAGGGGAGGGCAGTTAGGGGCAAACAGGCCAGCAGGGGAAGGCAGTTAGGGGCAAACAGGCCAGCAGGGGAGGGCAGTTAGGGGCAAACAGGCCAGCAGGGGAAGGCAGTTAGGGGCAAACAGGCCAGCAGGGGAGGGCAGTTAGGGGCAAACAGGCCAGCAGGGGAAGGCAGTTAGGGGCAAACAGGCTAGCAGGGGAGGGCAGTTAGGGGCAAACAGGCTAGCAGGGGCAGACAGTTGGGCAGGACCAGGCCTGCAGGGGAGAGCAGTTGCGTGCGATCAGGCTGGCAGGCAGAAGCAGTTAAAGGAAATCAGGTAGGCAGTCAGGTGACTGCAGCCCGAAGGCCCGAACCCTTACAGAAGCTGCTTGGGAATATCTGGTGCTGAGACCCTGGGTAAAGAGACAGATTTTAGCCTGTTTCCGTGCTGGTGGTTTCTCAAGAAAGCTTTTTCATTTTCTCCGAAGCCGGTGCCATAGTATTGGCATCTGAGCACACTGGGCAGGGAGCCCTTGCTGGGTAACGGCACGCTAGCCAGACGCTTCTCTTCCTTCTGCTCTGTGGCAGAAGCTGCTCTGAGCTGGTACACACAAGATACTGCTTCACACGGAGGCAGCTCTGTGGCACAGTGGTGTCCACAGAGACGGGCAAGCCGAGATCTGCTCCTGCCGCTTACTAGCCTCAAAGACCTGGACTATACTTACTCATCCCTGGGAATCATGGAGATCATGCTATAAGTGCATTATCTACCTTTGGTTTCCTCCGTGAACTCTGATCATATTGTGAGTGTTCTAAGCACCACACACTAATCAGCAGGTTCTCCCATGCACCTTAACCACAGAAGTGAGTCACCTTCCCCAGACATGGCCCTACGCTCTGTGCAGGCTAGGCTTCTGCTCCCGCTCCTCCGCCCCCAGGAATGTGTGCTCCCAGCCTGCCAAGCCCAGCTGATCCGTCCAAGCCCAGCTCAAGTGCCAGCTGCAGGAAGGCTTCCCAGCACCAGCACTGTTCCTCCAAATTCTTTTTTTTTTCTAAATATGCTTTTATTCATTTTAGACAGTAAGGGAAGAGAAGGAAAAAGAAACATCAATGATGAGAGAGAATCATAGATCAGCTGCCTCCTGCACACCCCCTACTGGGGATGGAGCCCACAACCTAGCCATGTGCTCTTGACTGGAATCAAACCTGGACCCTTCAGTCAGCAGACCAATGCTCTACCCTCTGAGCCAAACGAACTAGGACCCTCCAAATTCTTTCCTCCCCCTGTGGTCAGCCCTTCCGCTGTGTGTGCATTCTGTCCCCGCACAGCTGTGCCCTCAGGGGCCGCGAGCTCCTCCAAGGTCTGGAAATGCAGCCCCCACATACCTAACTGCCTGGAACATGGCGTTTGTGCAGTGCTCACCGATTTAAATTCAGCAGTCAGAAGCTTCAGAGAAGCTAAGGATGGAAATTGTAAGACAGTCTCTGGATTACATCCTTAGTGACTTTTAAGAGAACAGATTGCACAGTGGGCTTGGGCTGGGAAAGGCGAAGGGTTGAGGCAACGAGGCGTTCGCAGGCTGCTGTTGCAAGAAGTTGGGTAGAATGTGCAAGTGTTTGTTGATGAAATAACATGTATCTGGGATCTGCTTTCAAACAGAAGATTTCTGCAGCAAACGAAGAAAAAAATGGGATAAGGGAATAGAGGAAGTAAGGGAATGTTTGAAATTTTCCACCATAGAAATAGCACAATAGCAATAAACCAACCAAAAAGTTCGGAAGTGAAAAATGGCTGTTGTTAGCCAGACCCTTGTAGGGAATTGGTACAATGATTCTGTACTAGAAACACGTGATAGTGATTTATTCATGTTTGCTGACCTATTTTGGCTCCATTTTGAGGCAAGTTTGCTAGTGTTTACCTTCTTTACGTGTTCAAGAAGCACAAGTGACAAACGTCTGACACAGTGACCCTGCATTTGTTTAACATTTAATACAGTAAACAGTTTACTTTCACTCTTGCAGCATTCATTACACATTTTTCATTTGATTCTCATAATGCCTTTATTATGTACATTTGGCATAGACAGTCCCATTTGCCAAAGAAAACTGAGGGTAGGTGACTTATTTGCATGGAACTGGCAAATGAAAAAGCACAAGAAACCAGACCTTCCACTTCCCTGGTCCTCCCCACTGCCCACAGCGGGAGGACTCACTGCACTCCCTTCGGTTTCCTGGTCACACTGCACACACTGCACACCCTGGAAACACAGAGAGAAATGCTCTCCTCCTCCTCTCCCTCTGTCTTCCCTGTGATGAGAGCCGACCACATGCACTCAACAAACGGTAAGCCGAGTAGGCCAGTCCTGCCTTTGGGGCATTTACAGGGCAGGTAGGGAGGTCAGGTGAAAAATAAATAATGTTACTGTACTCTGCAGGCCTATGGAGAGGTCAGGAATTAAAATTCTACTGAGTAGGACTTTTGCAAAGTTGCAAACTGCACTAAATTTATGTTCTGATCGATTCTTATCCTTGACTTTGAAAAGGATTGGCATTCTTGGTTCATAGTGTCAGGCCAGCTAATTTCAGCCCATCCTTTCTGTCTGAGCTGTTTACTCTCCAATTTTCCGTTTTAATTTCTAAACAGAGGAATTTTGTGGGCGGTCTTCTCAATCCCTGCTCTTGACTCTGACATTACTTATCTTTGCAGAAATTCTCAAGGGCACTTTGGGATTCAGAGGCGGCATATGTTGAGAACTTGACACTGAATTCAGTAAAAGATTTGGAGAACTCCAGAAATGCCACATCTCAACCTGGAAAAAAAATTTTTTTTTTTTTTTTTTTTTTTTTTGGTTTCTGCGGTTAAGAGAATTTACAAGTACTAACAGCTACTGAAAGTTGACCATATGCTAAGCAGCGTACACATGCATTTACCCATTCACCCTTCATAAGCTCCAAAGGTAAATACTGCAATTATCCCAATTCTTCGGGCAGAGGAAGTTGAGGCACAGAGGTTGGCTCTGGGGCTTGGAATCCATTGTGCTCATCCTGTCCCACGTTTCACGTGAGCGCCAGGAAGGTCCCACACCAGCTGCGGGCTCCATCCCTTTGACTCTGCGTGAGCACTGATCGGGGTCAGAAGTCTACATTCTAACCTGCTTTTGCCTTTGTCTTCCTCCCTAACATTTGCCTCCCCGTGGTCACAATTCTCCTGTCACCATTTGCCATGGCTAGGCAGCAGCGGGGAGGTGGAAACATTGCCCTAGGGGCCCAGCCCCATCGGCCCCTGCCAGACGGCCCCTGCTACCTGGACAGGCGTGGTGATCTGCCCAGCTCCGGTTTGTCATATGCTGCTTCATGATAAGAACAACATTCAATGCACAATTGTCTTCACATGGTTTTATAGATGGGATTTCCTTTCATGAAGACATTAATATGAGAAAGGGCTCCTTAGAAACATCATGTGTCATGGACAAAAGGCCTGTTCTCCGACGGTGCAGCCAGTGGCTGTGGATTGTTTTTTTAAACCTTCTATTTCCAAAATGCTCTCCCAATGGCTTAGGCCCTTCAAGAACACTGGCTGTCTGAGGCAGGAGGCAGGGTGATCCCACCAGGAGCAGACCTGCTGAACCCACCGAGTACACGCCACCAGTCAGGGGCTGTCAAGGTCACTGCTGCGCCCACAAGGCTTTGCACAGGGTGGGTTGGGGATGAGTGAGGAGTGGCTGACACAGGTCAGTTAAATAACCCCCAGGCTGTGAGAGAGCCCTCTCCAGGTTTCCCTGCCCGCTCTCCCCCCACCCGCCTCTCCCAGTGCGGTCCCCTCGGTGCCGTGCCTCAGTTCCTCCCCTTTCCTCTTTGCCTTCTTGCCTCCTTCTGCTCTTTTTCTTTCACCGCCTGATACACTGCTTTTAATCACACTTATTTCCAATCATTCTTTTCTGTTGCATTTGGCTGGGCTTTCAAGGTGTTTGTGGCTGACTTTCAAGTGCCCCTCTATTCTTGCACCCCAGGGTCACGGGAGCCCCTAGTTCCAGAGGGCTGAACCGTCATTTCCATCCTTCTCTCTCCAATTTCTTCTCATATATAATACCTCAGCCCCAACCCACCTGCCATGCACCTACCCCACAGGCTCCTCTTACAGCTCCCTGGCCAGCTGTCAGGCTGCGCAGACCAAGCCCACAGGGCATCTCACGGCCTGAGCTGTGGTGTGGACCTCTCCAGGGTTCCACTTCCGTGTGAGTGTGTGTGTGTGTGTGTGTGTGTGTGTGTGCGCGCGTGTGCGTGTGCTGTGTGCGCGCGCGCTGCACCTTCTCATGTGTGGAAGCCTCGCTTTGACAAAAGTACTCTAAGTGCCTTCAGGATGGGCACCAAAGCTTTGCTGTTTCTTTCAGGTCCCCAAAGTGCTGCCAGGTGAAACAGCTTGTGGTCCAGGTTGGAATTACAGCCTGGGGCCTCCCTGGCCTCTCACCCCTCCTCCCAACAGCCCCTCATCTTTCTAACTTCATCCCCCATTGTCCTGGGTCCCACCAGGCTTCATGCCCCTGCCCAGCCCATCTCTGTTTCCAGAACAGCCTTCATTCTGCAGGCTCCAGAGTTCCCTCCTGCTGACAGTCTTGCTCACTCGCTGCAGGCAGGCAGGCACCCACGTTCCACACAAAGGAGAGCCGGGGGACAGGGGTGTCTGCACAGCACTTCTCAAGGGCTTCCAGCACAGGGTGGGGCTGGGGTGCCCGGAGGGGAGCTCAGAGATGACGCTTTTCATCCGAGCAGATTTCTTCACTTTTAAGATTGGGTGCCGCCTCAGTAAGGAATTATGAGCACTTCCCCTTCCGGCTCTAAAATACAGAAATATTAATTATCAATGATATCTACTAATATATAAGCTCATTATAAAACAAAATATGAAGGTAAGAGAAAGATACTATTTTAAATGGTTTTGGTTTATTTAAAATGTAAAGCAATCTGACTAGCACCTTTTCTTTTATTTGTAAAGAATAGTTTATTGATTTTTAGAGAGACATCAATGTGAGAGCACAACACCCATCAGCTGCCTTCTGCACGCCCCGCAAGCCCCCAACCCTCTCTCCCTCCCCGCCCCTCCTCCCCACTGGGGATCAAGCCCCAAACCCAGGCACATGCACGTGCCCTTGACCGGGAATCGAATCAGCAACCTCCTAGAGCTCCGGATGGCGCCCCACCAACTGAGTCACACTGGCCAGGGCTCACCATTTTTTTTTAACCTGAATTTTGCATTTGTTCCCGCTGCCGCCTCTGGACCTCTCCGCCTTGGACCTCCTCTCCGCCAAGCCACAGCTAGCGCGCTGCTCACGGCCTGACCTCCAGGCTTCCCCGGCCTGCGCCCCTCCGGGTGCCGTGCTGACCGCGGGCAGGGCCGGCGCGCCTGGCTGTCCCTGCATCTTCCTGCTGAGCAGCTGTCGCCGGGTACGTTTGGGAAAGGACTTGCAGTTTTGGATGAACGAAATCCGACAAGTTCTCTCCTGCACGTGGTTTCTCGTCGTCTGCGGGCGAGGCCACCGGCCTGCGGGGGGCTCACTGCGCCGGTTCGGGGTCACCCCGCCCCCTCCGCTCCCGCCTTCCTCCTCGGAGGCTCTGTCCTCATCGCACTGTGGCCGCGAACGCCACCCTGACCAAACACGTGAGGCTCGGGAGAGTCTGGGAGAAGGAGGGACTGGGTCGTTTTGTTTCTGGGCCCCTGAGGCGGCGGGGGCTTCAGGACCTGGGAGTGCGCGAACCCCGACCGAGCGCGGGGAGGGACGTGGGGCGGCACGCGATCTCGCGCCCTCTGGTGGCCGGAGGACGCGTCCACCCGCAGGTGCTCCCCAGATTGGCTCCCTGTTCTGCCCAGGGAAGCGGTGTGAGAGAGGCCCTAGCAGGAGGGCAGTAAGGCTGCAAAAATCGTACATGTACGAGGGGGGTGGGGTGGGGGGGAGTAAGCCCTCCCAAGTATGAAGAGCTCACGTCATTGGCATAAAATAGAAAAGCAAGGTGTGCAAGCATTGCCCCCCTTCCCGTGGGCATTTCTCCATCCTGAGCAACGAAGACAGCAATTTGGCTTGTGCATTGCATGCGAGCTTATCATCTATGGCATAGAGCTCTTTGAATGCCAGTGTTACTGAGGCTTCCATAATTATGTACCTTCAAAAGATGTTCAATGTAATTCTGATCATACTCCTCTAAAAATGCCTCAGATTAAAAGCTTTTGCTGGCTCTTTAGACTGTGGGCCTGCAATTATAGAAAATGAACTGCATTTTAGCTTTCCATTGAAATTAATAACAACGTTTCCCCAGTTGACTCTGTGAATAGTTAATGGAATAAACAAGATACTTCAGTACAATATGGGTTGGGAAGCCATTTGAGTGAGATTCTGGGTTTCAAATGGGAAAATAATTCATATGATGCAAACCTTCCTCCTAAGCACTCTGTGCAGCAGGTGTTTCTTCAAAATAAAAACCGAACTATTTAACAAAGGACTAACCATACCTGGGTCTGTGTGTAACTCTGACGAACCCTGGACACAAGAAAATTACCTTGCACCTGATATTTAACCCTGGAAGAGACCATGTGGATGGACCTCCTATTGACAAGGAAGAAACTCGGGTTCATAGAAGTGGAGCATTCTACAGACACTAGCTGGGAAGGGACAGAGATAAAAGCAGTGAGTGCCTGGTGCACCGACCCAGAGCAAAGCGAACCCTGCAAAGTGAGTATTAGCACTTCCGCTGGAGAGATTAGAAATAAGTAAAGTACCTTCAGGATGTGCTTCCTTGGCCCCTCCTTCTAGACACACCTGGAGTGGAACTTACTGGCTCATCAGTTGGCACCTCTTACCCCTGCTCCCAAGTCCCTGTATCTGGCCCCGTAGCTGGGGGCGGGGGGGACATTAGGAACATTTTGGGTCAGGACATTCCATTGTTACTCCTTTCTCCCCACATCCAAATCACCTGCTTTTGGGGGATTTCATCTTTATAGGCACCAGGAAAATTAAGTTAGACACGTGCTAGTGGTTCAAAGAAACCTAAGAAGGATAAAGATGAAAAGAGTTTAGGTAATGAAAGAAGGTGAGTGACATAGAAACATGACTTCAAGAACAAAGTAAAAGATTCTGGAGAAACTAAAGAGAAGCTGTTATGGACTTCCCACGGTTTGACTGTCCAGACATTTGACTCAGTGCAGACACTTCAGTAAGACCTCTCAGTAAGAACAATCCTTACCAATGGCCAGCAGGTATCTGAAAAGATGCTCAGCATCACTAGTTATCAGGGAAATGCAAATCAAAATCACAGTGAGATATCACTTCACAACAGCCAGAATGGCTATCATCAAAAAGACAAGGGATAACAAGCGTTGGTAAAGATGTGGAGAAAAGGTAACTCTTGTACTTGGTTAGTGAGAAGGTAGTTGTTGCAGCCACTAAGGAAAACAGTGTGGAGGTTGTGGAAACACTAACTTGAAAAGTTATATGTGCCCCATGTTCACTGCAGCATTCTTTACAACTGCTAAGATATGGAAACAACCTAAGTACCCACCAATGGACACACACGCACACACACAAAATGGAAAACTGAATACTGTTTAGCCATAAAAAAAGAATGAAATCTTTCCCTGACTGGGTGGCTTAGTTGGTTGGAGTGTTGTCCAGTACATTGAAAGGTTGTGGGTTCAATTCCCAACCAGGGTACATACCTACCCTGTTTCCCCGAAAATAAGACAGTGTCTTATATTAGTTTTTGCTCCCAAAAATGCTCTAGGTCTTATTTTCAGGGGATGTATTATTTTCCCATGAAGAAGAATACGGTACACATTTATTGTTAAATGAAAATAAAGGAAATTTATTACCTGTATATGGTACGGTAGTTGTCAGCACAAACCAGACAAACTGTGAATCCTACAGTATCAAGAATTTACTCATTTATTCAATGACAATCATGTCATCATCTTCTGGAACATCATCATAACAACCCAATTCCTGAATTTCCTGGTGAATTTCTTGTGACTCCATTTCTTTCAGAATCAGTGGACCAAATCTCTCATGTTTAGCAATAGCACTGTCTTTAAATGAGTACTTCTTGTCAAGGTAGCCTGCTCGCAGTGCATTTGCAATGCAGCTGTCAGTGATTTTCTCCCATGAATTCTCCACCCAAGTCACAACTTCTTGCAGTTTAGGTTTCACAAGTTTCCACGCTGATTTCTCTCCATTCACACAGCAGTGACGTCAGGACTCTGTGTAACGTCACTGGTTGCTAGACGCCAGTCGGGGCAGACCTAGCAACCAGCTTACCGTAAATTAATTTTCATTCTGAGACAGAGCCTGGGGGCCTTATTTTCAGGGGATGCCTTACATTTCACTCAGAAGGAAACCTGTAAGTAGGTCTTATTCTCAGAGGATGTCTTATTTTCGGGGAAACACGGTAGGTTGAAGGTTCAGTCCCCAGTTTGGGTGTGTCCTGGAGGCAACCAATTGATGTCTCTCTCCCCCCCCCCCCTCCCTCCCTCTTCTTTCCTCTCTCTAAATTTTTTTTTTAATATTCTGAGATGGAAATTTATAAAAAGAGTGAAATCTTGCCATTTGTGATAACATGAATGCACCTTCAGGGTGTTATGCTAATTACAAAAGGTGAAATAAGTCAGGCAGAGAAAAACAAATACCACATGATCTCACTTATATGTGGAATCTAAAATTTTAAGAAAGCTCATAGATACATAGAACAGGTTGGTGGTTGCCAGAGGCAGGGGGTAGGGGCAAGCAAAATGGATGAAGGGGGTCAAAATGATACAAATTTTCAGCTATAAAATAAGTGAGTCCTGGAGTTGTAATGTACAGCAATGTGACTATAGTTAATAATAATAACCTACTATATACTTCAAAATTGCTAAAAGAATAGATCTTGCCATCATCACAAGAAAAAAATTGTGTAAGTATGTATGGGGACAGATGTTAATTGGACTTACGGTGGTCATTTTCCAATATATACAAATATGAAATCATTACATTGTACACCTAAAACTAATATAATGTTAATTATACCACCACCTGAACAAAAAGAATAGCATGCTGGCCTGCCTAAGTGGGGATAAAATGACCTTAGAGTATAATCTCCATGGTGGAAGTAATTTAAAAAAATATTTTTATTGATTTCAGAGAGGAAGGGAGATGAAGGTAAAGATAGAAAGTGAATTATTGATCAGCTAACTCCTACATGCCTTCTATGGGGGTTGAGCCTGCAACCCGAGCATGTGTCCTTGACAGAATTAACCCCTTTAATCAGTAGGCCAACACTCTATCCACTGAGTAAAACCAGCTAGGGCAAAAGTAATTTAAAAAGGAAAAGATTTCTGAGATGAGAAATGGCTGTTACTATATTCGGAGCTATTAAGATATGTTTTAAAATGATATTAACTAATTTTCAATGCTTGGTCAGAGTTTGTTCTTGGGGTTCTCCTGGGTGGTATTTTACCTCAAGAAGGCACAAAGCTAGGTGGGACAGCTAAAAGGTTAGCAGACCAAATATCAGGATTCAAAAAGATCTTAATAAGCTGAAACTAAAATGATGAGCTTTTAAAAGGTACTGTGTCTCATTTGGGTTCAAATAATTAATTGCGTAAGTACAAGATGGCTGGGAAGGGAGTTCGAAATTCTTCACTGCCCCAAACTCACTATGAATGAACATAACCTGCCTGCCCAGCAGTTTTCAGTTACAGTAACAGCTGGAGCATAGCGTCCACAGGAAGGGGGGGAGTGCCCATTGTCCTTTGTTCTGAGCGAGTCACATCCAGTTCCTGTGGGCACTCCCAAAGGTGGACAAGAGAGTATGGCCTGTCTGGAAGGGAGCTCTGGGATCCTTGTCCAGTGAGTCATGATTGCGGAAATACGGATGTTCACCCTGGAATGACCCGGGCACACACCTGCCGTCGCCATCAGTGTGTGCGGCTGTGTGGAAGGGCCCAGACACCTCCACAGACGGTGAGCTGGTGCTGGGTGGGGAATTGTAGGGGGCAGATCGGGGCTCAGAGTGAAGAGGCACTTCTTGATGATCCCATGCGTTTCAGCATGCAGCCAGGTCTCCAGAAGATTTTGTGCAGAGACCTTGTGGACAAAGAAAGAGTTAAGAACTATGTGATTTCACTCATATGTGGGTTATAAACTGAAAGCAACAAACGAACAATCAAGAAAAAACAAGGAAACAAAAATTCCTAGACGCAGGCAATAGTATGGTGGTTACCAGAGGGAAGGGGCTGGGGTACTAAAGGGCAAAGGGGTGAAATAAATGATGACAGAAGTAGATTTAACTTTGGGTGGTGGGCACACAATGCAAATGATGATGTACCATAGAATTGTATACTTGAAACCTATATAATATTTTTTATATAGAGAGAGAAACAGGGAGAGAGATAAAGAGAAAAACATCGATATGAGAAACATCGATCAGTTGCCTCACAAACTCTCCCTGACCGGGGATTAAACCCACAACCGGGGTATGTGCCCTGGCTGGGAATCAAAACTTTCACTTTTTGATATATGGGACAAATGCTCCAACCAACTGAGCCACACTGGCCAAAGCAAAACCTATATAATCTTATTAAGCAAATTCACCCCAATACATTTAATTTTAAAAAAGGAAATTCTTCCTTATATGTATGTCATTATAATATTCTTCTAAATTTAGAGTTTGCCTTTCACACTTATGTCTTTCTTCCAACAAAATTAGTCTTTCTACATGGCACTACACACGGATTCAATTTTATTTTTTCCTCCCAATGGTAACAGCTGTATAATAAGACTTTTGTTTTTGGTTAATCCTCACCTGAGGATAGTTTTTCCATTGCTATTTAGAGAGAGTGGAAGGGAGGGAGAGCAAGACTTTATATTTGATATGAGAGTCCTTCTGCCTTTTTCTTCTTCAGATATTCTTAGTCTGCTCTTAGTTCTTTACTCTTACATAAATATTAGATGCAGTTTACTAAGATCCTTGAAAAAGCCCATTGGCATGTTGATTGGAATTGCACTGAGATTATTCAGAGGACTGGCATATTTATCATATTAACATTTTTATCCATGAACATCATTTTTTAAAATATTTTGGGGATCTTTTCAGTATGTTTTCAGCTCTTCCCTTTGTGGCCGTCGCTGACACACCAGCAGCCAAAATGAAGTTCAATCCCTTTGTGACTGTGACCAGAGCAAGAGCTATGAAAGGCACATCAGTGCCCCTTGAGTCTAAAGTCAATCTTGTCAAGAGAAAATAAAAAGGGAAATATAAGGAAGAAACAACTGAATAAATACACAAGTATGAAAATCTTATATAAAACTTTCATCAAAAGCCGCTAAAATAAAAATAAAATGTTTCAATGCCTTTTAATTTTTCTTTAAAAATTGTTTTTGCTAGATTTATTCCTACATATTTCATGCTCTTGCTGATATTATAAACAATTATATGTTTATATTTTCTAAATGTATCACTGATGCATAGAAATTCAATTGCTTTTTTTTTTTTTAATCCTCACCTGAGGATATCTTTCCATTCGTTTTTAGAGAGCATGGAAGAAAGAGGGAAAGACAGAGAGACGTATTGGTGTGAGAGAAACACATAGATTGGTTGCATCCTGCAGGCACCCTGACCAGGGTCTGGTCTGGGGAGGAGCCTACAACTGAGGCATGTGCCCTTGACAGGAATCAACCCAGGACCCTTCAGTCCACAGGCTGATGCTCTATCCACTGAGCCAAACCAGGTAGGGCCAATTGCTTTTTAATTCTTTATATTAAAAATGTTCAATTCACTATATTCACAAAGTTGTGAAACCACCATCAATGTGTAATTCTAGGATATTTTCACCACCCTCAAAAAAATCTGTAGCCATTAGCAATCAATATTCAATCTTCCTTTCCCTGGCAACAACTAATTTACTTTCTGTCTCTATGCCAATTTAGGGCATGTCATATAAATAGAATTGTACACTATGTAGTCTCTGATGACTGGCTTCTTGTACTTAGCATTATATTTTTAAGTTTCACCAATCTTGAGCATGTATTGGTACACCATTCTTTTTATGGCTGAGTAATATCCCATTGTATGGCTACCTCACATTTTGTTTATTCATCAGTTAATGCACATTTGGGTTGTGTCCACTTTTGGGCTATTATGAATAATGTTATGAACCTTCATATACAAATTTTAGTGTGGAAATATGTTTTCAGTTTTCTTGGGTATACTCCTAAGAGTGGAATTGCTGAGTCATGTGTAATGCCATGTTTAACTTTTTGAGGACTTGTCAAACTGTTTTACAAAATAGCTGCACCATTTTACGTTCCCTCTAGCAGCATTTGTTACTGTCTTTTCTGATAGTCTTCTCAGAGGGTGTGATGTGGATCTCATTGTGGTTTTGACTTGCATGACTTTAATGACCAATGATATCGAGCATCTTCTCTCGGGCTTTTGGCCATTTGTAGATTTTTCAGAGAAATGTGTATTTGAATCCTTTGGGTTATCTTTTTCTTGTTGCATTGTAAGAGTTTTTTATATTATCTTGATAGAAGTCCCTTATAAATGTATGATATGCATCTTCTTTTCTGAATTGTCTTTTTACTTGATAATGAAGCACAAAGATTTTTAACTGTGATAAATTTCAATTCATCTATTTTTTTTCTTTTGTCACTTGTGCTTTTTTAATGTTGATAGATCAGATGCAGCGCCCTTAAAATCATGTATAAGACATTGCCAGGGCTTACCAGAAGCCCTGAATGATGGATGAACAGATTGCTCCAACACAGTTTGACTGGCGGGGAGAGGGCTAAAGGATGGCCCTCGGAAGGAGCAAGGCCACCTCAATGACCTGGGTGCATCGGGCCTCTAGTCATTTACTATTAAGTGTCCTTGGTTTAGGGAAAATAAGATTTACTAGATGCCTCCAAATTGTTGTTTAACCATCTCAGCTTCTCTATTCTACTTGTCCTGACTTACTGGATTGTGTCATTTACATAACTTCCTTTCAACATTTCACTTCATAAAATTCTACAACTTTCACAAATCTTTCTTCAGAAACCTTACAACTTTCAGGAATAACCAGCTCTAGAAAACACTTTCTTTTTCCTTCAAAATGCATCTCCATGCCTTATGCTTTATTACACCAAATCCATACTTTCTTTCTAATTAGTTAGATTCTTAACCTTTAGAAGCCTTAATTTTAGGGTGAAATATAAGTAATGAACATTCCTAAGATTATCAATATATTCACATTTTAAGAGATATTTCAAATAAAATATAATACTTATTTGTTAACAGATTCAAATCATCCTCTAGATATTCCATACATGGCAAATTCAGATTAGTATTCCAGTATCCTGTAATTTAAAAATACCTAGAAATTGCCGAAACCGGTTTGGCTCAGTGGTAGAGCGTCGGTCTGCGGACTGAGGGGTCCCGGGTTCGATTCCGGTCAGGGGCATGTGCGTTGGCTGCGGGCACATCCCCGGTAGGGGGTGTGCAAGAGGCAGCTGGTTGATGTTTCTCTCTCATCGACGTTTCTAGCTCTCTATCTCTCTCCCTTCCTCTATGTAAAAAATCAATAAAATATATTTAAAAAAAAATAAAAATAAATAAAAATACCTAGAAATTTAACAATTTTACTATTTAATCCAGCAAACTCCAAAGTTTTAAGTTACCAAACACTTTGGAAAACTATATTTAGGCATATACAATTACCACTGAAAAAGCTTTATCATACAACTAAAATGGTGCAGCTTGAACAAAAGCCCACATAGCTAAAGATGATAAGACACTTGTTTTCCCTGAGCTTGATTTCTCTTTAAATTCCTGCCTACTTGTTCCAGAGATCAACACCTAATGTTCTATCATCAGGGAACCAAGGATTATAAATTATAGACACAATTTGCATTTAATAACTTTTAAGTAACAGAGAGATGTTACTCAGTGGAAAGTTGCTGTCCTATTGTAAAACCTTAGCTGAAAAACAATTCCCTCGAACTTGGAAATCCCAAGCAGGCTCCAATGACTTACTGCACAGTTATGTTCATCTCCTTCCTCTTCGTTTTCGAGGAATCCGCAGTGTTTTATTGCATTCCTTGGTCCTCACACGGGCACCGCCTTGCCTGGCCTGACCAGCAGCCCCTGAACGATGAATGGACAGATTACTCCGACACAGTTTCACGGTGGGGTGAGGGCTAAAAGACGGCCCAGCTGAAGAAGCCAGGCAGCCTCGATTGCCTGCCTCATTAGGCCTTTATTGGAATTGTTATCTTTTGGCACCATCAGTAGGGGAGTGATCTTGGGAGGACACACATGTTCTCATTGTCCTCTAGGCAAGGGCATCCAGGGATGAAGCACAGGGATTCAGTAAACACCCGGGGTCTGCGATGCACAGGCTTTTGTGGAAAGGTCAAGGAATAAAGAAATCATGGGGTGCTGCTTTTGACACTCCCCTAGGTCTCCCCTAAGTCAGAATTCCGATAAACAGGCAGGCAGCCTTCTACACACTTCCTTTTTCTTAGAATGTCCTCCTTACAAACTTTCCAACCAAGCCTTGTGTGCTCCAACAAGACATGGGTGTTTGATTTAAGAGCCAGCTCACAGGGCCTGGGGACTGAGTGAGAGGCAGTGCATCTGGGTGGGCTGTGAACTCCAAATGCTCACATTCCGGTTATGGCCCTCACCATTTACTGGAAGTTCAAACAAGTTCGTGTAGCTTTTCTTCATGAAACACATTTGAGTTAGGTCATGTTGGCCTGTTTCATAGAGGAGACTGAGACTTTAGAGGGCGCGGGTCTTTGCTCTAAGTCGATGGTTGTGACTAATGACATGGCAGGGCTCCAACTCAGGTCTGCCCGGCACAGAGGCCCCTGGGCGGCAGGTTTTGTTTGGCCCGCACAGGGTGGGGTCCTGGCACAGAAAGGTGCTGGCTGCAAATCCATGATGCTATTCATAAAAAAAGTAGTGTTCAAAGCCATGAACAAATTCTTAATTACATACATTTTATATCTCCTAATATGTTATAAAAGGGCCTATTTTCTCCTTTCTCAAAGTATTTAGTTGGAGGGAAAGTAAGTCCTTCCATGATCTCCAGGGGGTTGAGGATGGGGATGAACAAAAAGAGGGCCCAAAGCTGCAAGTATAGTAAAATCTTGTTTATAACAGTAACAAGAAAATCAACTGGTGGCATTTGGTGAGTTTTTGTGATAAAAATGTTGTAATCACTATTTTACTGAATACTCATAGCAACTTATGATGCAAGGATTATTCCGATGTTCTCAGCAAGAAAACTGAGGTTGGGGGGTGCGGTGGAAGAGAGAGACAGCGGTATATTGTGCTGTTCCTGAAAATAGGCTTCTTCACTCTGTAGGGACCTGGGTGTTATTGCTTCTTGGTGAATTCTTAGTTTTCCAATTAACGAGGAGAGAATGGGGTATTCTCTCCATATGCAGTTTGACATCCCAGCAAAGAAGACTGGCGGGCCTGGCTTGGGCCACATGTCCTTTCCTGAAGCCATCACGATGGTCAAGGGAGTTGAGTAATATAATTGGCCCAAGAGCTGGCTCTTAGAACTCCATGGACACCAAGAAAACTGTGGCTTAAAGACCTTCAGTGACCTGCCCAAGGTTTCCCCGCTAATAAGAGGCCAAGCCAAAGTCCAGGTAATTTTGCCTTTCCCTCTACACATAGTCACATCTTGAATAAAAACCTTTTTTTCCTTCCAGCAATAGTTTTTAGAGCTAGAAGCTGTTGAGTTAAAATAGACACCTCAATTTTTTCCACACACAAATGTCCTTGGACTCCGCAGGCACCCAGGCACATGGAGGCGCCTCCCAAAGACCCCCCTCCCCCCTGAGCTGGAAACAGTCCTCTCTTCCATTGCGATGTGCCCCAGGACCCAGAAGCCCTCGAGGCAGGATCTTGCGAGTCAACTTTGTATTGCTATCACCTGGCATAGCCTGGCATGTTGTAGCTGCTCAAAAAAATGCTTATTGAGTCACGAATAGATCCTGGGCTACTTAAAAATGACCCAGAGACCTAGTTTTCTCATAATGGGCCCGTGGGAAGTTGCACCTATTCTTCTCCTGGCCTTGTCTTGTCAAAGGCTGCCAGGTTGTCTTGTCTAACATTGTCAAAAGTGGAGGAGCCATCTTTGTCTGCAATTTGTCTTCTCTCTCATTGAACTCAGTGAAAGTCATGATTTCTTTGTTCATTAATCAGATATTGCTGAGCAGCCCCTGTGTGCCAGGCCTTGTGCAGGATTGGAGATGTGGCCCTCAAAGGGTGGCTGAGCACTGTTGTGAAGGAACCCCAGTGCACACCATTCACAGGACAGCCTTTCCCTAAGGCCCCTCTGGGTGCTCCGAGCCTGAGGACAGAGCAGCAGGTGACACTGCCCCCTCCCCAGGGAAGTGTTCCATTCCATCAAATCCGGTACATGGGAGACCTACTTAGATAGGGATATGTACAGACCTCAAGTTCCTCTTAGCATCGTGGCTCCTAAATCACCCAACATTGGCTTTGGGTACCAGGATACCCATGGGGAGAGTCTTTCCCCTTAGTTCCCCAGAGCACTAACTTCCAGCACCGGCCAAATTTCCCCCAATGGATTTCTAACCAGGGAAATGGAGGTTTCTAATGGAAGTTCCTGCACCCTTTACTTAGAGCTGTGCTGGCAGACACTACTCTAATTATTCAATTGCCTAATTCCATTTATCTTTCATGATCCATTATGCTCCACTGACAGGCTGCATCTTCCTAGCAGATACATAACCTAGTCTAATGGACTCTCAGTGAAACCAAGCACATTGACTAAGGGATTTAGCTGGTACCTAATTCCCCTAAACTATTATTTTATAAATGAACAAGGCAGATAGACACATTTTCTGCTTTGGGATAAATATTTTATGAATTGCCCCTCTGATACATCACATTATTAGTACATTATCTTTCATCTCCCCCCACCTCCAACCCCCCACCAAGATTTGAAGGGCCCAGGCATACACTCGAGAGTACATTTGAGTGATCTTATTGAGCAGGCTGCTTTTAAAATCTGTTTGTATCAGTGGAAAAAAGAAATCATTTTGTCTCATAGACAGAAAAAGGTATTTAAATGATTATTTGCTATTTCGGTGGGAAAGTCATCATTTGAGGACTTTTGGTTTGACAGAAATGTCCAGGGTCTCATTTTAAAAATTTGGTGCCTCTTCCTTCCTCAGCACCCCAGTGAGACCACTGGGAGAGTTGTGCACATTTACAGGAAGGAGAATTGCTCTCATCTTGAGAACAAAGCATCATAAGAAAGTAAGTCTTTTCTGTTAAGTTTACTGTTTTAAAAGACACAGTTTATCATATAAAAGCCTATTTCTCACTAATTATGCTTGCTTTTTCACTGGACTCCAGAGGAGCATTTCCACCTGGGGTGGTGGAGGTAGGGAGGGGGCTGGCTTGAGGCTCTCAGGCTCAGAATCCACATCTGTAAGCACTGACCTTTCAACCTCCATTCTGCCCAAGTTGTCAAAGCAAACAAACAAACAATTCACAAATAGCTTTGAGTCTCCGTGTCCTTTCCCTGTCCAGGATAATGGCTGCACACATTTTTTTTTTCATGTTGGTTAGGCAAAACATGCATATTATTAAATTTTTTAAAAGCTCTAATCAGCCTGTTTATTTACTCAGAAACCTTCATATCGTGACATGAAAAAAGAAGGGATGTATTTGGAAAATGGGGAGAGATGGAAGCGACGGATTCTGTGGTCTTTCCCAGCCTGTACAGACAGAGATTTGGACCTGAGAGTGGATAAACCCAATTCTGTGCTTTTTTCTGGTGATAGTCTTCCCGATTGTCCCCAGATATTATGTCAACATATCTGCTTAGACAAACGACACTAGTTACAACATTTTGGGGGATTAGAATCGGATGGATAGAGAATGTTGCCCACTCATCTTTGATGAAATGCCGTGTGTTGTTGAAGCAGGGGTGATATGAAAAGGGAGGCCCGAGTGGTATTAATGAGTTTAGGCCTTCTTTGATTCTCCCTGGAGTATGTTTTACCTTTGCCATAAAATGAAAAACATTTAAATTTCTTTAAAATTACATTTGACTTAATTATACCCAGGCCCTGATACAGGAAGCCCCCCATTCCTCCTGTTTTTCTGTCCTAAACAGCCACCAGGCTCATCATTTCATAAGGGGCCGTTCCTGGGGGAGGTTCGCTATGTGCAGAATGTTAATAGCCGGCTGAGCATGAACAGGCTCTGTAGCTCCACTTGAAATATAGAAAAATGGCCCAGACATTAAAAAGATAAAAGGGAAAAGGGCAGTGATGAATTTAGAGGAAAATGAACATTAATGGTACTAGCATTACTCATGCTCCACATAACAAATTATTGGAAATCTGTCAAGCACACCAAATTATCTACTCGTCGGCTACCGCAGGGCCTCTGCAGCCATCCAAAACCAGCCAAAGCAAGACAATTTAAGCTAATTTTACTATTTATAACAATAGAACAGGCCATTAAGATAAATTAATGTCATTATCAAGTTTCTATGAAAATGACAAATACCACTATTTCGAGCAGCTTAGAGGCTGTTGACGATAATGAAATCCGCTGCGCAGGTACTAAAGAGAGACACTCCAAGTAATTATTTTCTAGTAGCCTGTTTGTTTCCTGACCATTCATTTGCTTTCAGCACAATTAGTTTTGTACACAATATGGTGGTAACTAAACAGTCAACACTACGCAGCATTAGGACTAATTGGCCATTAGGACACAGTTTCCAGCCTTTTCCTCCCTAAAGAGAGCTGGGAGTAAACAGACCCGAGGCAACAATGTTGGCATGGATTGTCATCATTTAAAGGAGCTCCAAGCAGGATAATAAACCCCACAGGTAAAAAGCTTCTGCAGAGAACACCCTCAAACTTGCTGCATGGTCACCAACAGATGGCACTGGAGTGTGCCCCAATCCCTCCTGGGAGGCCACACTGGGGAAGTCTTCTTCAGCTCCACTGGGCTTGGAGAAGTGGCATTCCGAGTATTCAGACTACCTTGTGGGTCTGACCCTGGGGACTTGTCCATCACTTGGGTCTATGACTTCTTTAAAAAAAAAATTATTGATTTTTTACAGAGAGGAAGAGAGAGTTAGAAACATCGATAGAGAGAATCATCAATCAGCTGCCTCTTGCACACCCCCTACTGGGGATGTGCCCGCAACCAAGGTACATGCCCTTGACCGGAATCGAACCCTGGACCTTTCAGTCCGCAGGCTGACGCTCTATCCACTGAGCCAAACTGGTTTCGGCGGGTCTATGACTTCTGAGTGGTTCAAAGCCACCCATGGGAAGCCCCATTTCCCTAACAGGGCTTGCCGTCGATTGCTTTTAGGTCATTGTTTTAGGACCAAATTACTCAGAGACTGTCCATAGCAGAGGTCTTCTTTTCCTCAATCAGACATCAATGTAAGAATTGTCCCTCACAATGCAGTGAATGACTTGTTGAGAAGACATAGTTACATATTATGCTCTCTTAAACTCCTCATACATGAGGTACATTGAAAACATTGCATCGGGCAGCAGCCCAGTCAGGAGCTGGGTAAGCCAAATTAATAACAAGGTGGAGATGATTCATGAGGCCTCTCAGGGTAGCACACAGGGTTCCTAAGGCCATGTTGCTTTCCAATGCAGGGCATGTGCGCAGACCACTCCGTGGATACCACTCAGAGATCTCCATAGCCCAGTCCCACCATCTTTCCCCTTTAAGTGCTGGTTTCAGTTCGGCCTCAGAGAGCCTCCAGATTATCTGTAAATAGCAGACACTAGCACACTGTTGGATTTCCAAAGAACTTAGAGCCTGTAAGGAGTTCAGGCAATAATAGAGCTACTAAGAAGAGGCAAAACGAGGACCCAAAGGGGAACAGGTGCAGCCTGCATAGCGATTATGGAAGCATCTTGGGATCCACATCACACATGACCTTTGATTTGCACCAGCTTCTTCACATGGTATCTGCAAGGCACAGAGACGATGGAGTCAGCCCGAAGGGACCTTTGAGTGAACTTTTCCCATGGCCAGCTGAGAGCAGGAGCCAAGTGGCAGAGGTGTTCACGCTGATGTCTTGGGTCCTCCCTGTGTCCTTCCCACATGATCATTCTTCTCTACACCAGGGCAGGCACCCCACATGATGTGTGTGTTTGTGCGTGCGTCTGTGGTTCCCACTCATCTCTCCATGAGCATCCCTTGCTCTCCTACCTCCACCAGCTGCAAACCATAGGGATTGGCAGACCATTTGGGTGTTGGATTTGCGAAATCAGAGCTAAAAGGGGGGGGAAAGTATGCTTCCTGCCTCATGGGACCACTAAGACTCTGAAAGAAGGCAAGTGGCCTTCAGCCACCCCCTCAAATCCACATCATAGTCACCACAACTTGTCTCCCTCTCCCATCCCTCCTATTCCCCTATCTCAAACGATCTGCTTCTTCCTCCTCTGCAACCACAGCCCTAACAGTCTGAGCAGCCGAGAAGGAAAGCTTCCTTCCACAGCTCCTGGAACAGAGTTAGCATTTGGTAATAAATGCTCTTTCAAAGAACATTCAGGTGAGCTTCCTGATTGCAGTGATTTGGGAAGAGGTAACATGTAGGTGGACCACAGACCTGGAAGAGGGAGAGAAGGAGGATGCCAACTGGTTCTCAACAGCTTACAAAGAGCTATTTTGAGTCCAGCGTCTATATTTGTGTGGTATCTACTGACTCAGAAGCAAGGGAATTTCAAGGAGGTGGATTGTCCCCACTCCACCTTTGGGATGCTCAGAGACTCAGTACAGGGCCCTCCTGGATCTTCCTTTAAGTCTCCTGGCTGGCAGCTGATCAGGCTGTAAAATAATGATTTTCGAAGATGTGGTTCTTAGGCAAAATAGATGATGAGTCCATTAGACAGTGTCTTAGTGATCATCATCATCATGATCAACCTTAACCCTGAGCACTCAAAGCATTCTAAATAATTATGAATGATCCTCAAAGTTTCCACTCAATTACCCCTGCTCCCAGATGAGGAAGCCAGGTGTCCCAAGGCAAAAGTCCAGGGAATGAGCTGGAAGCTGCTGCTTCAAATGCTGTCTACCCCTCTCTGGACCTATACTGAGCAGACTAAGCTTCCCCACATCGAGGATTTAGGGCAGCTGGAGATGGCTCTGGAGCAGTTGACTTTTTTTTGTATTTTCCCTTATTTAGTCCAAGACACAGGTGCTGGGATAAGCACATTGGTACATTCTCTGCTTTAATTTCCCACACTGACCTGCGAAGCATGGTTACTTACACGAGGAAACTGAAATCACACAACTCAAGGACTGTGTTCAAGAACCTACCCAAGACTGCTGGTGAGTGCAGAGGCGGGATTTGAACTCCGTGGGACTGCTTGTGAGGCTCTGTCTCCCCAGAGACTTTCCTCTCTGGGGCTGCTCTACTCCTATAGTGGGAGTCAGCAGCAGCCGGCTCCCTCACCTCCTTCCCATCTGGCTCTGCAAATGGCTTAAGCCTCAGCTTCCCCATCCATAAAATGGTCTCATGGGGAACCCATGTGATGACTATGAGCATTAAGATAAAGTAGTTCACATTCCATATCAGGCACAGAACCTTGCTCCTTCACCTGCCCCCGTCCAGCCCTTCTCTGACCTTGACTGGGTATTTTAGGGCCTCTGGGGTTTCCCGAGCCAATGGCTGGCTGCATCAGCCTCATTCTGCACAAATCACACTGGCTTTTACAGGTCTTTACGGGAAGGAAATAGGCTAATGCACTGTTTTCCGTGTGTGTCAGGAGCCCAATCTCTCTCTAATGGGCTCAGATTGTGCTCTAAAACCTAAACTATGAACTTAAACTCTCCTACAGACATGCTCAGGCCAGGTGAGCCACTTCTTATGCTTCCAGGGAGAAGACAGAGAGAAGAATATGTTCCTGTCTTCCTCTGCATAGCAGGACTCACCGACAGGAGTGAATGTGACTGGACTGAGCTAATTCTGCAGAGGAGAGCAAGAAGAAAAAGTTAGGAAAGCTTTCTGGTTTCAGAATGTATAATAGCTTCCAACACAGGAGTGTCTCTCTTGATGCCCCAAGCACTCCCCATCTAACTGTCTCAGGAAATGCTAAACAGAGCCTTAGGTTCAGGCCTGAGGGCAGGGGCCAGCCCATTGACCTGTAGGTCCTCCCTGCCGAGACCAGCCTCACTTTTTAAACTCTGCTACCATGTTCCTGTGACAGATACCCAGGCCCTCTCTGCTGCTTAGACTGTTACTGTTAACTGAACAAACTGAATTTCTGGCCAAGAACTCTTGGCCGGCCAACAGTTACCATGGGTGCTATATACCTTACAGCCTCAGGCATGTTCAGTGTACTTACCCAAAGTCACAGAACAGGTGAGTGGCAGGGACAAGACAGTAATCTTGGGCATTCTGATTGTAAGATCTCTCTGCTATCTAGAGCCTGCACCTGCTGGCTCAGCTAGGTGGGAACCTATCCCATTAACACCCAAGGTGCCACCACCACCATTCCCATAACAAAGCTTGGGGTGTGTTACTTAATTGATCTATAATGGCAGTTATCCTTTTACTTGCTCTCCACTGCTACACTGTACCCTCCATGCAGACAGGTCCTGAATCCACTCTCCTCACTATCTTATCCCCAACACTAGTCCCTGGCAAAAAAAAAAAAAAAAAAAAAGTGATCAATTAGAATCACTCAAAAGATGAAAATCTCCAGTTGGCACACCCAGTGGAGGGTGTACAGGGTCTACACAATTCCTCTGGTATTTTTAACATCACCACAGGAGTAATTCAGTCTCCATCTCAATGCCATATGGGTAAGAGGGCTTTTCAAATTAGACCAAAAAGCCCACGACGCACCCCCAGCCATTGAGGCTGACTGTCAGTGGCCCTTGTTTCTCATAACAGAGAAGAAGGGCTCACCTGGTTTAGTCAGGGCCTCTGACCAGTGTCCAGTTTGGTGTGCTCCTGGCCCTTCACACACTCCTATAATTCTTTAGCAGGAATTTTCTAAGCACTTAAAATATATATATATATATATATATATATATATATATATATATATATATATATATATTCAATTCCTAATAACCAATATCCTGGGAGGGAATCAGGCCTGAATTTCTCTTCTTAAGCTTGCTTATAAAATGAGACACAGATCACTGCCCTCCTGCCTGCCCAGGGTCATGACTTAGGAGGGTGGCTCCCGCAGACACGTCAGTCACACCTGGTAGAGTTGTTGTGCGTGCTGACATGACCAGGGCTTCTTCACTCTGCTAAATCTGTTGCCCTTGTCAAATTTAACAGCCTGCTTACTCCCAAGACTGGGATACAGCCAACCCCACAGCGATGATGGCCCTGCGGCAGAGGGAGGTAGGCAAGAAAAAAGCCAGCAGGCAGCTCTCAGCTTCCCCATGGGTCTTGAAGAACGCCGTCTGGCTGTCTGTGGGTAGGGAGTTGCTTTATCCAGGGGCTTTGAGCAAGGCCCCAACCTCTTCTCATCTATGAGAACTTGACAGCCCAAATCCCACTCTGATTCTGAGTAAAACCCTGTGATTCTGGGACCATACAGATTCTGGGACTGCTTTGGACTTTTGTGCTGGATTCAGAGACTATTTATCAAATCGTAGCATTTAATTAACTTAGTTTGCTACTCATTATTTATTGAAGGCAAAAATATTCCACTTCATGTACATAAAAGTGTCCCTTGAATGTGAGACTACCTCCCCTTCAGGCGTGTCAGACAAACACCACGAGGGGGGCCTGTTCTCATGCACTTGCAGCTCCTCAGTCATCTCCTGAGTATCAGTGCAGTGTGTGGGGTGCACGGTGGTGACTCAGGTCCCCAGTGAGTGAGGAACGCCCAGTGCAGCAGGAGCCTGCTCCAGGCACAAACAGGTGTTCTTGTCCTTCATCTTTCCCTAAGCAATTGCAATGAGCAGGACCACTTTCCCATTTTGATTCTTTTTAAAAATATATATATTTTACAGAGAGGAAGAGAGAGGGAGAGAGAGTTAGAAACATCGATGAGAGAGAAACATCGATCAGCTGCCTCCTGCACAACCCCTACTGAGGATGTGCCCGCAACCAAGGTACATGCCCTTAACCGGAATCGAACCCGGGACCCCTTAGTCCGCAGGCGGACGCTCTATCCACTGAGCAAAACCGGTTTCGGCGCGTTTTGATTCATTTTTTTTCTTTTAAAAATATGTTATTGATTTTCCACAGAGAGGAAGGGAGAGGAATAGAGAGCTAGAAACATCAATGAGAGAGAAACATCGACCAGCTGCCTCTTGCACACCCCCTACTGGGGATGTGCCCGCAACCAAGGTACATGCCCTTGATCGGAGTCAAATCTGGGACCTTTCAGTCTGCAGACTGATGCTCTATCCACTGAGCCAAACCGGTTTCAGCGCGTTTTGATTCTTAAAACACCATTTCACAGGCCTCAGCATTTCCATTTAATTGGAGTTTGCAATCAGTTTGAGTCTAGCTTACAGAGAATTTGTTAAACGGATCTTATTGTCACGATAAGGCTCATTATGGGTTTTGACTTATTGTAATTTTTCAGGTTCGTTGCTGCAAATCAGTTTGATTGCGTTGTAGTTGTGTCTTCCCAATAGGTGCACCCAAGAAAGTGCTTAATCTTTTGGCAAGGAACTTGAAATCCCGATTCAAATCAGAGCCCAGGTTCACCTGTGACCTAGGAAGACAAAGCTGACCCACAGTGTTGGTTAAAAGAAGACAAGAATTCACTTCTTCTCTTAGCTCCCTGACATCACTGCCATTTTTATTTTTATATCACTGGTGTTTGTAAATGTCTATAACCAACTACTAGCAAGTTATTTCTTAGAGAAACAATGGCTATGGAGTGTCATATTTTCTGGAAGGCGTTTTCTCTAAACAGTGCCAGTGATCTCACTTGGACCATAGTCTGGCCGTTAGGGTTTTCAGAGAGAGAAGATAAAGACCTGGGCTGGCCTTGGGAATAGAAACTGTGAGAGAAAGCTCACAGACCACAGACGGGGTGGGGGGGCCCAGTTACCCGCCCCTCCGCCCCCCAGGAGGGAGAGAGGTGGGTCTTCCCATTTAGGACAATAGAGCAACAAAAGCCTTAGGACACTGTGATGGGGGCCAGCGGTGGTGAGGATGCAGTTGCTGGACTGTGAGATGAATAATACATTGGAAAGCAAACATAAGCATTATTTCTCTTCTAATCAGGATCATGGAGCATTTTACAAATTAACCACTTTCCTCAGACACTTACCACACTGAGTGGCTCTAGGTGCAGCCATCAGGGCAGACGCGGCCATCTGCATTTAGAAAATTGCTTATACATTTATTAAAGTGAAATTCACCCATTAATTATTGCTGTTCTCCCTAAAGACTCTCATTAGCACATTGAGCTAATTATTGAAACCACAGGCCCAAGGGTTGGGTTGGGCTTTTTTTCTCATACAGTCAAAGTTGTACTTGCTTTACCTACATAGGATTAACATGAGAAAATAGCAGATTCAGAATAACCTTTGGATGCAAGAACTGAATAAACGTTCAGGCCATTTTTAATGCTGGCTGTTTTTTTCCTTCTCGGTGGGGGGCATATGCAGCTGCTGTTCCAGCAGGAAATACTTCAAGTGTAAGAGAGGCCCAAACAGCCAGCCAGCGTGACAGCCTTCTAATGGCTCAGCTGCTGGGCTGGGGTGAGTTCAGAAATAAATTGATAATAATACACAGGCTGGTGTCTGCTCAGTGTTCCCCCTAATGTATTTATTTCTTCTCTTCCCCACCATCCATGTGACTCCTACATGTCCTTTGCATCAGCAGAAAGCAAAGGGATTACAAATGATATGAAAAGGTTAGACACATTTTAAAAAATTATTTTTCAGTACCATATTATATTAGTTTCAGGGTACAACATAGTGATTAGACATTTATATGACATACAACGCAATCCCCCCAATAAATATAGTACCCATCTGACACTATACATAGTTACAATTCTATTCCCTATGCTGTACTTTACATCCATGTATTTTTAACTGGCAATTTGTACTTCTTAATCTTTTTTTACCTTTTTTACCCACTCCTCCCTCTCCCATCTGGAAACCTTCAGTTTGTCTTCTGTCTATATGAGTTTGTTTCTGTTTTGTTTGTTCATTTATTTTGTTTTTTAATACTCTACATGTACGTGAAATTATATGGCATTTATCTTTCTCTGTCTGATGTATTTTATTTAGCATAATACCCTCTAGGTCCATCCATGTTGTCACAAAATGTCATTCTTTCACATCTTCTTTATTCAATTGTCTATCGATGAACACCTAAGTTGCTTCCATACCTAGGCTATTGTAAACAATGCTGCAATGAACATAGGGGTACATATATTTTTAATTAGTATTTTGTATTTCTTTGGATAAATACCCAGAAGTAAATTGTTGAGTCAGATGGCAGCTCCATTTTTAATTTTTTGGAACCTTCATACTGTTTGCTTTTTTCTAATTCTTTATTGTCGAAAGTATTACAGATGTTCCCCCTTTTCCCCCATTGACCCCCTCCAGCCTGCCCCTCCCCCCTTCCCCAGGCCCTTACCACCCCATTGTCTGTTTACATGAGCCATGTAGACATGCATACAAGGTCCTTGGTTGATTACCTCCTACCCATCCAACTTCCCTCTGAGATTCCACTCTGTTCCATGCTTCCATGTCTCTGGATTCACTCTGTTCATCAGTTTATTTTGTTATTTAGATTCCACATATGAGTGAGATCATGTGATACTTCTCTTTCTCTGACTGACTTATTTCACTGAGCATGGTATTATCCAGGTCCCTCCATGCTGTCTCAAAGGGGAAGAGGTTCTTCTTTTTTACTGCTGCATCGTATTCCACAATGTAAATGTCCCAGAGCTTTATTATCCACTCATCTACTGATGGGCACTTGGGCTGTTTCCAGATCTTAGCTATTGTAAATTGTGCTGCTATAAACATAGAGGTTCACATTCTTTCTGATTGGTGTTTTGGGTTTCTTAGGATATATTCCTAGGAGTGGGATGACTGGGTCAAATGACCATTCCATATTTAATTATTTTAGAAAACTTCATACTTTTTTCCATAATGGCTGCACCAGTCTGCATTCCTACCGGCAGTGTACTGGGGTTTCCTCTTCTCTGCATCTCACCAGCACTTGTCATTTGTTGATTTATTGATCGTAGCTATTCTGACAAGTGTGAGGTGATACCTCATGGTCATTTTAATTTGCATCTCTCTGATGATCACTGACTTTGAGCATGTTTTCATATGTCTCTATGTCCTCTTTGGAGAAGTGTCTATTTAGGTCCTTTGCCCATTTTTTAATTGAATTGTTTGTTTTCATTTTGCTAGGTTGTATAAGTTCCTTATATATTTTGGATATTAATCCTTCATCAGATTATTGCCAAATATGTTCTCCCGTACAGTGTGCTCCCCTTCATACTATTTTCCAAAGTGGCTGCACCAATCTGCATTCCCACCAACAATGCACAACGGTTCCCTTTTCTCCACATCCTGGACAACACTTATTGTTTACCGGTTTATTGATGATGGCCATTCTGACAGGTGTGAAGTGGTAGCTTATTGTGGCTTTAATGTGTGTTTCTCTGATGATTAGTGATGGTGAGCATCTTTTCATATGTCTATTGACCATCTGTATGTCCTCTCTGGAGAAATGAGACATTTCAGTGTGTTCATTCAACATTCAATGAGCCACTTAGATTGCAACCTAAGCAAAACCAAATGCTGCTTCTAGACAAGGCCTTCAAGCCCTTTTCTGGATAGAAATTCTGCAACCACCCTTAGTGATGAAAAGTATAGGGCACCAAAGAAGCATTTTTCATGGTGACAATGTTACGTGTTACATTTAGTAGTAGGCCACCATCTTTGTAGCTGATCTGGAAATATTACCACTCAGGAGAAATTCATCAATAAATCCAAAAAATTTTTGTAATTTTGTATGGTGCTTACTGTGATGATCATTTAGCAGTGTATAAAAATACTGAATCATTATTTTGTCTTGTTTTTATTTAATGAAGTTTTATTTTTCAAAATGTTCAGCTGGTAAGATCTGTTGTTCATGTATCTTCTCCAACAGCTAGGGCATCTCCACCTTTGGTGTTTCTGGTTAAATTACTTGAGCTCTGTGCTTTGAAACTGGTTTAATAAGTCCTTTACTGAGGAGTTCCTGAATGGCTGCCCTGGATGGGGAACTGTGAATCTTCAGTCTCTCCAAGAGCACAGCTGAGGTTGTAAGCTTGTAGTTGGGAACTTTCTTACAGAGCTTGTCATATGTGGCTTTGTCAAACAAGACTAGGTTATTGTGCTTAATCTGAACTTTGCCTTTGGACCACTTCTTCTTTTTGGTCTTTTTTGACCAACTTTCCAGCATTATTCTTCTTGTTGTCATCTGCAGAGGCACAGGGAAACTTGGAGAGCAGGGCTCTGCTGCTGCCTCACCAAGATGTCGGACCAAGAGGTCTCAAGTCATTATTTTGTAAACCTGAATATAATGTCATACGTCAATTATATCCCAACTAGAGGCTCAGTGCACGAAATTCATGCATGGGGGGGGGTGTGTCCCTCAGCCCATCCCACACCCTCTCCAATTTAGGATCCCTCTCACAAACCAGGACTGCTGGCTCCCAAATGCTTGCCTGCCTGCCTTCCTGATTGCCCCTAATCGCTTCTGCCTGCCAGCTTGATCATCTCTAACCACTCCCCTGCCAGCCTGATTGATGCCTAACTGCTCCCCTTCCAGCCTGATTGCCCCTAACTGTCCTCCCCTGAAGGCCTGGTCACCCCTAACTATCCTCCCTTGCAGGCTTGGTCCCTCTCAACTGCCCTTCCCTGCAGGTCCAGTCACACTCAACTTCCCTCCTCTGCCGGTCTGGTCACTCCTAACTGCCCTCCCCTGCAAGCTTTGTCACTCCCAACTGCCCTCCCTTGCAGGCCTGGTCCCTCCCAACTGCCCTCCTCTGCTGGCCATCTTGTGGTGGCCAATTTGTGTCCACATGAGGACAGCCATCTTTGACCACATGGAGGCAGCCACCTTGTGTGTTGGAGTGATGGTCAATTTGCATATTACTCTTTTATTAGATAGGACAGAGACCTGGTGCACAGGTGGGGGCCAGCTGGTTTGCCCTGAAGCGTGTCCCAGATCAGGTTGATGATTCTCTTGAGGTGTGGGGTGGCCTGTGTGAGGGGCCTGTGGTGGTTTGCAGGCCAGCCGTGCTCCCCCAGTGACCCAATTGGAGGCCCTGGCATCTGGGATTTATTTATTTTCTATAATTAAAACTTTGTAGCCTTGAACGGAGGACAGGCCAGCCAGGATGAGCAGGAAGCTTGGTTTCCTCCATCACTGGGACAACCCAAGCCTCCTGCTTGCTCCCGCTCTGTGGCCACCACCATATTTGTTGGGTTGATTTGCAAACTTGCTCCTGATTGGCTGGTGGGTGTGGCATGTGGGCGTAGCAGAGGTACAGTCAATTTGCATGTTTCTCTTTTATTAGATAGGCTAAGAAAAAAAAAGTCCATTTAATTACTCAATATATAGAGTAGAATTCATTTATAAATTGGGTTCTGTCTATAATACACTTATTTTTTGAAAAGTTTATAGCCTATTATGACCATTTGAAGAGTCAACTCTTCCATTAAATTATTCATTTACAAACATTGGGTAAGCATCCATTCTCACAAGGCCTCTCTGTACTACAAGCTAGGCACTCAGGGAAGTGGCTATCTCTATTTCAAGGAGCTCAAAGATTACAAATTGCAAAGTTAAGGTTCATGGTGTGGTGGAGTCAGAGCCTATAACTGGGTCTTGGCCCAGACACCCCGACACTCACAGGGGCAGCAAAGGGAACTGTGCAGGCTCCTTTCTGGAGAAAAGTCTCAGAAAGAGGAGATACACACTAAAGATCAAGTTGGAATGAAGATACTTTTTTATTTTAAAAACTCAATGTGTAAAAGAAATAGAATAAAGATAATGAACCTCATAGTCCTGTCAATTAACTCCAATAATTAGCAACATTCTGCCATTCTTGTGTCATCTCTCTGCCCGCTCAGTTACTTAGGTCAAATGTACTTGAATAAATGCAGCTTCTAAGACACTTTTGACAAATGATTTGCTCTTCTAATCCACACTTTATCACAAAATAGGACATTTCCCTTCTCCCATAAAGCTTCTTTGTGTCCCCTCTCAGGTAATCCCCACACTCCTAGTGGTTCCACTAGGAGTTCTGACCTTTTTCATCTTAAAATATCTTTACTTGTTCTGGATATTCCTATAAGTGGGATCATGCAGGATGTACACAACATAATATTATTGGTGGTATTCATTCATGTTGTTTCATATATCTGTACTTTGTCTTTTTTTCTTGCTGGATAGTATTCCAAAAGGAACATATATTTTTAAAAACTTCTATTTAGCCTCCCTTGGGACAGGAGTCCAAGAGGGGACAATAAGGACAGAGAAGGCAGGACCTCTACTGCCCTCAGGAAGCTTGGTCCACTTGTAGGGAAAAGGCATTAAGGAATGCCTCACAGCTCTGAGGGAGAGATGATGGGGCTGTTGGTTACCTAACCAGTAACCATCTCTCCTTTCTTGCTCATGGAACCCCACTGTCTAGTCAATGGCGTGCTCAGTCATGGGGGCTGAATCATGATTGGTCTAAGAGCCATTCTTGCCAGTCTCTCTCTTTGCCATTATTTAATCCAAGGTCATGCATGTGGTCCATGCTGCCTGAGATGTATGGGGAAACACAGTGGGAGTTTCTCCTCTTCTATTAAAGCGGTGGAGGAAGAGAAAACCTCTGATCCCTCTCCCTTCATGCTTTGGACAGTGTGACAAGAAGCTAATGCTGTGTCCACAAAGGAAAACACACTTGTCCTACCGAGGACAGCAGAAAGAGCCTGGTCCTTGGTGACATTATTGAGTTGCCAAACCAACTCCTGTACTACCCACTTCCTTGCTTCTTGTTAAGTAAGCAACACTCATCTTTCTGGTTGAAGAACCATTTGGCAAATAGCCCGTTATCTGCAACCACTGGCAAATATCAGGCAGGCACACAGGAAAGTTCAAAGGCATGTCCGGGAACATCTCTCCAGTTATGGCCACGGCAGCTTTGGGGCACACCTTGTGTCTCAGTAACTAAGGAAACCCAAAGGACAAACAGAGCCAGGGACTTGAGAACAAAAGAACGGACAGGACCTAGAGGGATCAGAGAAAACAGGGGCTTCGGCTAGGCAGAGGGAAGGCTTTTAGGGTTTGGAATTATTTTTAGAATCCACGCTGGTCCAAATATATGGAGCTTTGTTGTTTTGGCCAGTGCTGGGTTGTCTTGTCACAGCCACTCCTGGGATACAACCCTCTCCCCACTCCCCACCCCCCAAAAAAACCAAACCAAACCAAACAAGAAAAACACCTTATTTCTGATGAATAAACTACAATTTGAAGAGTCAACTCTACTTCCTGGGAAGCACCAGAATAAGCATCACACTATGTTATGAAAACATTTTAAGATTGTCCTATTTGTAGAGTTATTTGCAATCAAAATTTAGAATAGATATTTGATTAAAACCAGGTTTCCTATTCTGTCTGGGAGTTTCCATTAGATAAATTATTGTAGATACAGCTCCTGAGTCTATGCACACATCAGGGCATCTGCAGGGCCCTGCAGCCTTCCTTCTTGCACATGTTTCTCCAGGACGGAGTGTATGGCCACCGATACAAATGTCCACAGGTAGGCCGGAGAGGTTGCTCCCGCCAGCCCTGAGCCAGCAGGTGGGTCTTGGGGGGCAACTGCCCCTGGGCACATTGTTCTGCAGTAGGTAGCATCAACAACTCACCCCTATATGTTGCACAGTATCATCTTCTCTGTGTGACAAGGCATGAAAACATTTGGGAAACCCTGCTCTGAAGGCTGTACATACTAAAAATGCTCCATCATCCACCTGCCTTTGCAGCGAGGGGCAGTCTATAACAGCTCTGGCCGAAAGCCATAAGCCCTCCTCCTCCTTCCTGAAGTGTGGATGTAGAACAGGAGATGAGTAAACTGCAGCCCGAGGGCCAAATTCCAGCTGCTGCCTGTTTTTGTGAACCACCTTTTATTTGAACACAGCTATGCCCATTTTACATAGTCTATGTCTGCTTTTGTGCGAAAATGGCAAAGTGGAGCAGCTATGAAAAAACCTTTGGGTCACAGTCACTCTCTGGCCCCTTTAGAAAGAGTTTACTGACCCGGATGTAGAAGACATTGAGGACAAAGCCACACAGTAAGGACAACAGAGCAGGGTGAACCATCCAACCTGGACTACCTACCTACAAGACTACATGGTACATGACAACATTGCTCATGCTTAAGTCACTATAATCAGGTTTCCTCCAACACTATCTTATCTGAAAAAAATCTCTTTATTAATTAGGATTACTAGTTGCAAATGACATGTTTAAATAGAAAAATGTATTTATTAAAGGACTAGAGGCCCGGTGTAGGGATTCATGCACTGGTGGGGTCCCTTGCCACAGCCTGAGGGGATTGGGCAGAAACCAGCTATCTAATGCTGCCTGCCACTCCTGTCTGCCACTGCTGCTCATCCTGGCTCCGCTGCACCTGCTGCTGATGCCACCGCTTTGTAGACTCACTGATGCTCCAATGTGGTCTCTGGGCTGTGGCCAGCCATGAGCCCTGTGTCTGGTGCCTGTCATTCAGCTAAGTGGCGCTCCTGCTGTGGGAGCACACTGACCACGAGGGGGCAGTTCCTGCGTTGAGTGTCTACCCCTTGGTGGTCAGTGTGCATCATAGCAACCGGTTGACTGGTTGTTCGGTGGTTCAGTCACTTAGGCTTTTATAGATACAGATATGGGTTAACTGGAGGGTTTGGGCAGGGCTAGAATGCTAAGCTCTGGCACTACATGACTAGGAGCAATGCCCAACAACATCGCAGGTGCTATGCTGACAGTAGCACCACCTCCACTTCTTCCTGATGACCTTCAGAACTAATACCAGCACCTCCCCTACTGCCAGCTCCTGGAGGGAGAGATGCCTCTGCCACACGTGGATGCTGTGTCACCTTGGGTGTTAGTCAGCTCTGCTGACATAGGACACAGACTGGGGCCTCAATCAACAGAAAAGTATTTCTCACAGTTTGGGCCACCTAAGATCAAGGGGTCAGCAGGACCCCTTGATCTTAGGCTCTCTAAGGCTCCCCTTAGCTCACAGATGGCCTCCTTCTCCCTCACATGATCTTTTAACTGTGCTCAGACATCCCTGGTTTCTCTTCCTTTTCTTATAAGGATTAAGATCTCACCTTATAACCTCCTTAATGGCCTCCTTTAAGTCCCTGTTTCCAAACAAGTCACTTTGATGGTTAGGGTTTCAACCTATGAATTTTGCAGGGTATGACACATTGCTCACTATCAAGCCCACGCCCTCATGGAGACTAGTCTGATTGGCATGGAAGAGGAATGTGTCTACAGCCTAGCTGTAGGGAATTGTCAGGGAATTCCAGGAATGCAGATTTTCTGGCTTCCCCTTTGGGAAAGCAAGACTTAATATAGAGAAGTATCACCATGTGAGGAAGGTGGTCAAAATATTAAGTAGTCACAAATGACAAATATTTCCTCCGGACGACATGCCACTCAATGCCAAGCACAGTCCTGAGCAGTGTTCTAAATCTTTTCACAGCTGTTATTGGCTGTTTCATTAATAACCTGGTCCAGGTACTGCCCTCTTTGGAGCACTCTTGGCCTCCTGGTTCCCTGGGAGCTCTGCCCTAAGGGAAGCCATTCACACAGACAATGAGATGACTGCCTGGTACACCTGAGGCTTTATATGATAATATCTTTATGTTTAGCACCACAAGATGGCCAGCAGGGGAGGGTAGTTGGGAGGGTCCAGGCCTGCAAGGGAGAGCAGTTGGGGATGATCAAACCTGCAGAGGAGGGCAGTTAGGGGTGACCAGGCTGGCAGAGGAGGAAAGTTGGGGGTGACTGGGCCTGCAGGGAAGTGCAGCTGGGAGACCCAGGTATGCAGGGGAGAGCAGTTGGGGGGGCCAGGCCTGAAAGGGAGGGCAGTTAGGGGTGACCAGGCATGCAGGGGAGAGCAGTTGGGGGGGGGGGAGGCAGGCCTGCAAGGGAGGTAAGTTAGGAGTGACCAGGCCGGCAGAGGAGGGAAGTTGGGGGCAAACAGGCTGGCAGGGGAGCAGTTAGGTATCAATCAGGCTGGCAGGGGTGTGGTAAGGAGGTTTTCAGGCTGGCGGGCAGAAGCAGTTAGTGGCAATCAGGAAGGCAGGCAGGTAAGCAGTTGGGAGCCAGCAGTCCTGGATTGTGACAGGGATGTCCGACTGCCCTCGAGGGGTCCCAATTTGGAGAGGGTGCAGGCTGGGCTGAAGGATACCTCTCTACCCCCACCCCCATGCACGAATTTCATGCGCCAGGCCTCTAGTTTATTATAATATTTAAAATATATGAACAACCTAAAGTCTAGCAAGAGGGCAGTGATTAGGTCACAGGATTGCTTGGAGGTGAGACATTAGCTTATTAAGACACTAGAGGCCCGGTACACGAAATTCTTGCACTGGGGGTGGGGTTCCCTTAGCTCTGCCTGTGCCCTCTCACAGTCCAGGACCCCTCGCTCCTTACCACCTGCCTGCTCGCTGCTCCTTACTGCTCAGTTCACTGCTCCTTAGTGCTGCTGCGGAGGCAGGAAAGGTTCCCACCATTGCCACAGTGCTTGCCAGCCATGAGCCCAGCTTCTGGCTGAGTGGTCCTCCCACTGAGAGCACACCGACCACCAGGGGGCAGCTCCTGCATTGAGCATCTGTCCCCTGGTGGTCAGTGTGCATCATAGCAACTGGTCATTCCACTGGTCATTTTGCCGTTCAGTTGATTTGCATATTAGGGTTTCAGGACAGGATACAGAAAATCACAGTGAAGCAGATCTTCAATCTGAAAAAAAAAAGGTGTTATTGATCTCCTATTTAAAAAAAAAAAAAGGCATCCATTTTAAAAAAAAAAAAAGGAGACATAAAACATGTTTTCCTGAATGGTCTAGCAAAAGCTAACATACTTCTTGATTTACAGGATTGTCAACTGAGGAGGAAGTAGATTGGTTTGCATAAGAAGCCCAGAGTCAACAGTCCAACTGCTGCTCCCCCAAATTGAATTTAGAAAGATCTAGCAGGTACAAAAGGGGAGTTAAAATTTAGTGGCAGGGAAATTAACAAGACCCTGAAGTAGTTATTCTGGAGGAAGAGAGTCAAGGCTCATGTTGCAAATTCATAGCAAAAGCCTAAGAATTGGTAGTGGAATTGACTTCAGAAAATATATGACTGATTTTGGAAGTGCCTCAAACCCCACAAGTCTTTGCCAGTGCCTGTGTCTTGGAGAACAATGACTGGGGTGGAAATATAAACTACAAAGGGACTGACTGGACCAGCAAGGACCTCCTAGAATGGATGAAGGGTTACTGCCCAGGAGAGTGCACAGGACTACTCTTCAACTCTCTCACCCTGTGGCAGGCAGAGGAAACTGCAAAGCTGGGTCTCCAGTTTTGTTAGTTTGGTATCTGGAGTCCTCTTGGGAGAAGGAAGGTTTAAGTGTTCTTGGAGAACTTGGGTGAGAGCTGGGAAGGCAGGGGAATCTTGAGGGGATGAAATGGACTTTCTGCTCAAAGGGTCTACGATGCTTCAACAATTAATTTAATTTAAAAAGACAATATTTTTACAATATAGAGAAGGCCTTACAATTACATCTACATTTTTTAACAACCAGTAGATGGACTGCTATAAAACTATAATGTAGGATTTTGAAGGAATACTTGAAGATTAAAATATTTATGATATAGTGTTAATTTTAAAAAACAAAATATAAAACTGTACATATGCATAATAATTTTTATTATATTTATCAAAAATAGAGCCGAAACTGGTTTGTCTCAGTGGATAGAGCATCAGCCTGCAGACTGAAAGGTCCCAAGTTCGATTCTGGTCAAGGGCATGTACCTGGAATTGTTGTGGGAACATCCCCAGTAGGAGGTGTGCAAGAGGCAGCTGATCGATTATTCTCTCTCATCGATGTTTCTCTCTATTCCTCTCCCTTCCTCTCTGTAAAAAAATCAATAAAATATATTTTTAAAAATAGGGTCATATAAGGAACTGGAAATAAATGTAAACAAAAGGTTAGTTAGAGACCATATCTCATTGCAGAGGCATGAATGATTCTTGTTCTCTCATTCAATATACTCCAGTAGATACCTTGGTTTTCCTTTCACACGTGACCAACTTTAATGCTGAGGCTACACAGTTTGGAGTGAAGGGGGAGGAAGCATACCTCCTCTTTCTTTTCTTTAATTCCTGCCCTGGCTCATAACATAAGATCTTCTATGCATTACCTTTTTTTCTCTCCCACATGGGAGAAGTAGTAATCTGATTGATGAGACCCTTTATCAACAGTAAGGTTAAGGCACTGTGCCTCTGACTAAAACCAGGCTCCAGACTTCCTCTCTTGGACCTGTTTGCCTGGGGTGGGGGAGAAGTGTCCTTTCTGTCTTGGTTTCCTGTCTCACACACCCCTTCCTGAGTTGGAGGCCTGCCATTTCCCTGGTCCTCCATCGACTGCTAAGTGGGGATGTTAGATTTGGGATTTGGCGAAAGAGAGGAGAAAACCTCACTTTGTCCAGGCAAGGACTAACTTTCAAGTCAACTCTAGTGTCATACAGTTCATCCTCTTATCCTTGGCTCCATGGCCATTCTCCATGGGGTAAACTTGGAAGCCAGGGCCATGAGTAACTAGTATTCTGAAACCACCGTGACCTTCTGTGTAAACACATCGGGCGTTCCAATTAAACTAACTTACCGTTTCCATCTTTGCAATCTGGCAGGTTATATAGACTAGAAAAATTTTACCTGGATGATTCAGATATGTCCTGCTAGCAGATGGTGAACTGAGGAGAGGCTGGGGTGGGTGGGCTGGCAGCACAGTTCCTTTGGCCCAAGGGTGGTAGTGTGCCAGCCTGCAGCCTGGGTGCCCTCATATAACCAGGGCATCTGGCTCAGCTGCTTCCAGCAAGGTTTAGCACAGGAGGCACTGGTGGAATACTAGACGGGGGAAGGGAGATGCCAGGGCTTTCCTCCCTGTCCTCCAGGGTCTTCCATGTCTCTGGACCTACCAGAAAGGCCCAGCTCCCATAGGGCCACCCTACGCCCACTCCCTTTGTCCCTGCTGCCTGCAGGTGCTGGTGTCTTCCTGCTAGTGCTAATCTCTCTGTGGCTCCACAATCCCCTATTTGCCTGCCACCAGTAAAACCTGTTTCTTTTGTTTATTTCTCTCAATAGTTGGAGATATTTCCATTTTCCTGGTTGACTCATTGACTGATAATACAGGCTTGAGTGTCATCTTAAAGCTTAGGAATGGAGGTTTTCCGGCTGCTGGGCTGCCCACGGTCTCAGTGTCAGACTGTGGAGTGGCAGAAGGCTGTGCACGAGAGGCCCAGAAAACCATCAGTCAGAAAGCTATGGTGTTGGTGATACTGTCCTGAGGAACCAGCCCTTTCTGGTTCCTTCTTCTCTGAACCCATTGTGTCTCTCCCTCACACTCAGATATTGATGCCATGTTCATTTCTTCAAGGCCTTACTCTGAGCTGGCTGTTCATTAGTTCCTCTGAAAATATTGCCTGATGAATACTTACAAATTAACCACTTTCAAGGGTACTTTTATAGAGGAAATAAAAAGTTTATTTTTTTATTACTAAAGTAATATAACTTCCTATAGACATTTTGGGGGGGGGGGGAACTAAAAACCAATTATAATTCCAACCACCCAGAGATAACCTTTTTTACACTATGGTGATAGTGTGCAGTCTTCTCGTTTGTATCTTGCATGTGTGCACCAGTGTGTATGTGTGTGCACCAGTGTGTGTGTGTGTGTGTGTGTGTGTGTGTGTGTGTGTGTATTCATAGCTAGCTGGCATTATATTTTATACTAGAGGTCTGATCCACGAAGATTCCTGTAAGAATGGACCTTCCTTCCCTTGGCTGTCAGCACCACCTTCACTCTGGCCCAGAGTCACCTTTCCACCTTCCCATGCTGCCCAGAGGCCTGGAGTGGCTGGGACAGTGCGAAAAGCCTGTGTCATCACCATGGTGATGATGCAAGCATCCTGCCCCTGGCTGTTTGGTGCCTGCATATGCAAATTAACCCACCATCTTTTTTGAGTTAATTTGGATACTCACTCCTGATTGGCTGGTGGGTGTTTTTGAGTTAATTTTGTATACTCACTCCTGATTGCAAAGGAATGGTCAATTTGTATCTTTCTCTATTATTGGTATAGATATGGTTCTATACCCTTGCCTTTACCACTTCAGAAACAAAGGCTCCTCAAAGCCAGAATTCCACAACATGACATAAATTCAACTTCCCAAGTGTAGGTTGAGTGCTCTCCTGTGTCTCCCTACTGTCAACCAACTGTCTTTGGTGCCAATTTAATGCCAACAGGAATCCCCAATTTGGGGTGCCATGACAAAGGAAACTTTCTTCAATACAAAACAGTTCAATTGTGATTCAGCACAGCTGTGAAAATAGCATGACTATGAGGCAGCCGTAGGGCCAGGCCCCTCTCTGGCGAGACCACCTCTGCTCCATGTTGGTCTGCTTTACTCCACTCTCCTCTGGCAAGGCATCTTCAGTATTTCAGTATTTGAACTCAGCCAGGGAGACAGTCCTTAATGGAAAGGGAAACTGTGGCTCCTGGAACCAGAAAAGGGAGCTGGCGTATATGAACAAGAGTCCCCACTCCTAGCCACTGATTGGTTAGTCCTCATGCAAATGAGAACTCCAAATCCTCACAGTTTGATTGGTCTCAAAGGCACTGTCATGATTGGTCAGAATAGAGCCACTCTGATTGGTTGGATCTGCACAGCTCTGATGGAATGGGGAAAGCCTCAGTTCTACTGGTTAAAATGGGATTTCAGGAACTCCTTTCTAAGGGCTGGTTCTGCTGGCGGACAGACAGTGTAGGGAGGCAGGTCAGCACTGGCTTCTCTATGAAGTGCAGTTTGAGTGAGAAGGCCTGTGCATAAATGGCTGCTAGGTTCTGTGATGTGGTTTTTTTTTTGTGTGTGTGTTTTTTTTTTTGTGTGTGTGTGTGTGTGTGTGTGTGTGTGTTGTTTTTTTTTTTTTTTTAATTTGAGCCCAGTTAGCCACCAGGAGCCATTCTTAATAGGTGTCTTTTTTTTTTTTCCTCCCTCAGGGTTCACACTACTAAGTGCTGGGATAGTGTTGGTATAAAGAAAGAGTGGATTTGGGGATAGGCTGATAGCACCTTACACAGAATCGAAGAGCCATCCATGTGTGTGTGCAAATCAAGTAACAAACTAAAATGGTGACATTTGGGGGCAATGGGCCATTTCCTAGATAATGAGCATAGTATTGTGAACAGGATGCTAAAGGGAGAATTCAGAACTCCCTTGAGATTCTGGAGCTTCTTAATCCAGGCGTAGTTAATTTTAACTTTAATTTGTTCTGAATTGAAAAAAATAAACCTTATGGAATGTGGATATTGCATACAATAATACAGCAGCCAAAGGAAATGAGAATAAAACTCTACCTCCTTCACAAAGAGGTTGGTATTTCCCTTCCCCATTGAGCTTCTATCTCTTGCCTGTGAAATGTTTCAGGGGAGAGAGGCTAGAGTGAAGGCCCAGGAGATACTATGTTAATGAGAAGCAGAACAAATGCTGGAAATGATTTGCATAGACAGAACCTGACCCAGCTTGTATTTGAAGAGGAAGTCCCTGTGGAGGTGCCCCACATAATGGAGGGCCATTCTCATCCCTGAGTCTAAAAAGAAGTGTCTGAAAGAAGAAAAACAAAAACAAAAACAAAACCAGGTTCATAGTCTCTCTCTCTCTCTCACCCAGCCAATGCTTGTAAGGCTCCGTCCCAGCGTTTCAAATTGGGACAATCCCTCTGCCATCGACCATGTGCCGGCACTGCTGTTTGCTCTAGTGATGCCAGGAGCACCCCAAGGACAGCTCTCCCTGAACCCAGTGACCCTCCACTGAGTGTGCTGATGTAGGGGGCCCTCAGCTCACTCCTGAGAACAGTGCAGGGGACAGAAGAATAGAACATCCCAACCATTGGTTATTTTACACAATCATGTTGAGCCTTTCTTGTTGGCAGGAGTGGTCAGTGGCCAAGTTACTGAATTCTAGCAAGGATTTCCAGCTGCTCCCCCACCTCTTCACCTCCATCCCTGCTGACATAAGTGTCTATGACTCAGAATAAGGTCAAGCAATGGAATTTCTGATGGAGACAAGAGAAGAGGTTCAGGACTTGAAAAGAGGGACTTTGGACCTCCTGAGGTGCCCAAAGCCTCAGAACCTTCCCATCATCCTTCTCTCCAAGGGACATGCCACCTCATATGTGAACAGTACTTGCCCTTATGGGAGCAAATGCATTCTGACCCTTAACCCCAACAGGTTGGATTATGCTAAGAGAAAATAGCAGTGACATTGCTGAGTACCTACTGTGTGTGAAGCACTGTGCTGGTGCTCTGGTCCCTTCCTTCTTCTAACCTGCAAGATTGATACAATTCACTGAGATGCAGTGAGGAAACTAAAACTCAGGAAAACTAGGAGTCTCACTCAAGGTCATCAGAGCTAAGGTTCAAATCTGAGTCAGCTGCTTCTATCCCTGTGCTTCTTCTAACATTCTTTCATTACATAAATATTTGTTGAACACGCAATGTCTGCCCAGACACTTTGTTGAGTGCTAGAAATGCAGAGTAAACAAAACCCTAGGCTTGGAGTTTAGTGGCGAAAGCAGGTCTCACACACAGAACCAAATGTATAGTGACAGGTGTGAGTGGAGCCTCCCAGGGCCTCCCGGCAGTGCGACGGTTGCAGAATTAGGAGTAAACACACCCATTAGGCTTGTTTTCATAGAAGGAGAGTGTTCTGGCTCATGGTCAGGCTTTAGATATTGGTCCCTTTAGCGTTGCACCCCTCCTCATTCACACAATACCATTTGGCTCTCTGTTTCCGGGACAGATAAACCAGAGGAAAAGCCTAGAAAACAGGAGCCTGTACCTGCCTTTCCATTCCAGAAGCTAGAGCATATGTATCAGACACCAAGTTGTGAAGAGCGCAGGGCTTGGCACCAGATTTGGAAGAAAAGCGAGCAGAGTTCCCAGGCTCTGAGGACAGAAGGAATTATTGTGCTGAGAAGAGAGGAGTGTGTGGGGGCTTGAGTCCTTCACCACCTGGTTCTGTGACAATGGGCAGGTCAAGTCACTATCTTGGCCTCAGTTTCTTCATCTGTATACAAATATGTGGGGTCACACAGCACCCCCAAATCCAGAGGTCATGCACTACCCACCCCAGCCCACCTGGTTGTCTGGGGACCCTGGCATTGGAAAGCCTGCAGTTGAATCATGTCACCCAGCTGTGACATCCTGAGTCTGTCTCCAAAATGACTTCACTCCCGACTCCTGTGGGCGGGTGTCTGCCTGCACATGGATGCTGACTTTCCCAGAAGGGCCATGCAGCGCCAGTGCCAGCACCGTGGGAAAGAGCTGGCGTGGGAACCAGTGAACTCTGAGTCCATCGCTTTTAGCTTTGTGACATCGGGCTCTCTGAGCCCCAATTTCTCATCTGGAAAACGGGGCACAGACTATCTTCTCAGGCCATGGTAAGAATGAGAACTAGTATGGCAGGTGCTAACACAGTGCCAGGCACACAGACCCAGCAGCTTTGCAGGGTGATGGTTAAAAGCTCAGACAGACTTGGGTTGCAAACTACTTCCATCACCTCTAGCTTCTCTCTCACTGGCAAGCATTACATAAGTTACTATTATTGGCAGTGTTGGGGGAGGATTATAACTGTGTGTACAGACTAAAAGGGGCTTCTTATTTTTAAGTGGGTTTTGAGGACAATAGTCATAAACCACAATGCACAACAGAGCACTGAGTGGCAAAAATAGGGCACAGGAACCTTAATCTGAAGGAGCAGATAGCTCTACTGGTGTCAGTTTTACACTGACAAGCCTTCTTCAGATACGATCAAAAAGTCCCTTCACCGATAACCTCAGTGTCTTCTTTAGTGACAAGATTATTTCCCTCGCCCACAAAGCCAGGCTCCAAGCTAAGCCTCAGAGCGGCTCCTTCAGTAGTATATTGTTTCTAGTAAACACGGTGCTGTTAAAATCTGGGGCCACAGGGGCGGAGCTGCTCCAGAGACGCTGATGCCATCTGGTCATCGGCCTACAGAGACAGGTGCCCAGGAAGGTGAGGTGAACACCGCGGAGCACGCTGTGCAGGCCCACTCCTGAGGTTGAGCAGTTGAGTTGCATGAGAGGAACTCAACTGAGTCATTTCAAAGAGTAGAATAATAGTCCCAAATATGGCTGTATCATAATTTAGTAAACCTGTCATGAATTTTTGCCCCTTTATATTTTTATAAGGTTTTTTAAAAATAATGTTACAATTAACACTTTTCAGGCATACAGTTTTTTGCTTGTTGAATTTTTTTTTTACATAATACTAGAGGCCCTGTGCACAAAATTAGTGCATTGAAGGGAGGTCCCTCCACTCAGCTGTCACCCTCTCACAGTCCGGCAGCCCTTGGGGATGTCCAACTGGCCGCTTAGGCCCACTCCCTGCAGGGAACAGGCCTAAGCCATTAGTCAGACATTCTTAGCACTGCAGCAGAGGCGGGACTGCACTCGCCAGCCATGAGTCCGGTTTCTGGCTGAGCAGTGCTCCCCCTGTGGCCTTGAGTCCTTCTGGGACTTGAGTCCTCCTGCATTGAGCACCTACCCCCTGGTGGTCAGTGCACATCATAGCGACCAGTCGTTCTGCCATTCAGTTGATTTGTATACTAGCATTTTATTATATAGGATAAACCACTGGTTATTAACTCTGGCTGCAGTGGTACAACAATCATTTAAGAAACTTAGAGAAAAAAATCAATGTTCAGACTTGACCCTAAGCCCGTTCAATAGGAATCTCTGGGGAACCGACCTAGAAATTGATATTTTTTAAAGTTCTTCAGAGGATTCTAATGTGCAGGCAGGGGTGAGAACCACTCCTAAGTGTTATTTAAAGCCCTGCCGAAGATCAGCCTGGACAGTGGTTCTCAACCCTGGCTGCATGTAAAAATTACCTGGAGAGTTTTAAAATGTCTTAATGCCCAGGCTGTTCTCCCCCCACCCCCACAACAATCCAATTGCATCATACTCTCTGCTGGTGGTGCTTAGAAATTAGTATTTTGTTAAACTCTTCAGATAACTCCAATGTACAGCCAGGCTGAACCCCTGATTCCAAGGATCAGGGGACCCAGAAGAGAAGAGATCCGAAGACTGAACCTTAGTGTCTGAAAGAGGAAAGAGTGGCTAAGCTATGAGAAGAACCAGGAAAGAGAGGGGTGGCAGGCTTCCCCCGGATGTCTGAACTGTGGCTGTCCATTCCCATTTAAGAATTAAAAATAGCCAAAACCGGTTTGGCTCAATGGTAGAATATTCTAACTCTCTATCCCTCTCTCTTCCTCTTTGTAAAAAAATCAATAAAATATATATATATTTTTTAAATACTGTGGTGATTCTTCTTGGCATTGACTCCACAAGATGTGGAAAGGTGATGCGAGGAATCTAACACCATCCTGATGAATAGCACTGTCCAGTTCTGTGACAGTTGATGGTTGATGAACCAGATGCCCCTAATATATAATATATAATATAATATAATGCATAATATATAATATATAATATATAATATATAATAATGTATAATATATAACATATAATAATGTATAATGTATAATACATAATACATAATACATAATACATAATACATAATACATAATACATAATACATAATACATAATACATAATATATATTTTTTAGAGGCCCAGTGCATAAAATTTTTTCCCAGGGGTGGGGGTGTCCCTCAGCCCAGCCTTCACCCTCTCCAATCTGTGATCCCTCAGGGGATGTCTGACTGCTGGTTTAGGCCCAATCCAGCCTAAACCAGAGGGACATCCCTCTCACAATCCAGGACTGCTGGCTCCAACTGCTTGTCTGACTGCCAGCCTTATCATCCCCTAACCACTTTCCTTCCAGCCTGATAGATGCCTAATTGCTCCCCTGCTGGCCCAAATGCCCCCAACTTCCCTCCCCTGCTGGTCTGGTTGCCCCAACTGCCCTCCCCTGTTAGCCTGATCACCCACAACTACCCTCCTCTGCTAGTCATCCTGTGGTGGCCATCTTTGACCCCATGGGGTCAGCCATCTTTGACCACATGGGGTCAGCCATCTTGTGTGAGGGTCAATTTGCATATTACCTCTTTATTATATAGGATTAAAGGGGTAGGATTTCTGCTTCAAAGAATATGAATACCTTCTAGATTTCGGTGTTACCTTTATAGTTTCCAGAAGAGTAATGTTTCCACTTCCTTATATTAATCTAATGGATTATGTTTTGGTTATCTATTACCACATAGCACACCATTCCATAACTTAGTGGCTTAAAATGGCCAGCATTTCATGCTTTCTCGTGGTTTTGAGGGTTGAGCAGGGCTCAGCTGGACTCACTTTGGGGTTTCTCATTCAGCTGCAGTCAGAGAGCAACTGGGCACGGCCTCAGAACTTAGTATTAAATCACTAGGCTTCTGACAAATTAACTGATGAGCTAAACATGACTAGGAAGGCAGAGAATTCAAAGTGTTTTTAAGACCCAATATTTCAATTTACAATTTCACCCTCACCTTCCCCACCCCAGTAGCATATGAAGGATGAGGGATAAAAGAAGCATCGCAGGGCTAAGTCAGAATAGGGGTCTAAAGCCCAAGATATGGGTGGGCTTCAAGAGCATGAAAGTCTGTATTTAATTTATTCCAAGAACCTAGCTTTAGCTAGAAATAAAGAGGGTTCCAACCTACACTTGAAGCAGCAGAAATAGAATACTTATGTGAACTTTTGTTCTGAATTCTTTCTGCTCCAAACATCTGGGTGTACAGACAATAATTACTACTTTATTTTTTAAACACTACTTCTGCAAAGCTGGAGTGTCACCGCATAGGCGGCAACTCTAAAACAGAGACCAAAGTGTATAAATAGTCCCTCTGAAAGCACAACAAAGGGTGGCTGTGACCTCCTCGGAGGAATAAGCATCTCAAATGGGCCTCAGTGTTTCTGAAAACATATTTTATCGTATCACACACACCCGCACCCAACCCCCCAGCCCTGTCTCCTCCACATTCCACGCCTTCTCTTCACCAGCTTTCTCCCACTTCCCACCTTCAAACAAAGGAACAGTGGGAAAAGCTCAAATATAATTGCATACAATCCCTAGCAACAGCTGGGCTCTCAGCTGAGAACTTCTGGAATGAATGTGGGACTTAGCAGAGGGCTGTGGCATCATCCCTATGTTTAGGAAGTTGACAATAGCTGAAGAATGCAATTGGAAGAGTTCCAACTGATCTGCCAATCAAAAACCATCTCCTCCCTGCGGACCAGAAATTCTCCCTGGGAGTTGACAGAGGAGAAGAAGGTGGAGACAAGTCTCAGGTGAGAAGACAGCACTAAAACAGGGAGAGGACTGATAACCCTCGTAGGGAGGTGAGATCAGGGAGTATAGAGATGATGCTGATGTCAGGGACCATCCCTGCCCGGCCAGCAGAAGGCTTTCTTGTTGGGCAGACCCAACACTAATTGTTCTTTTGTAGTGGTTCCCACATCACCAGTTTATGGAAACATGAACCTGCCAGTCCTATAGCACTTCATGTAATATTTTATCCTAAAACAATAATGGCAAAATATTGTCATATCTAATTATTTTAACTTAACCTCTTCAACAGCATGTGCCCTGATACCTTTGCTAAAGCTCTGCCACCAGCACCTAAAGGTGCCCAGGCTGCCAGTTTCCATCCCTGGCTCTGCACCGGGTGGGATAAACCTCTTTGCTACCCATGTGTGTGCTCAGAACCTCTTGCTTTATAGTGGCACCCATCCATCAGCACATGGTGGCAGTGCCTCATCGCCAGGGTTGCCCTTAGGACTAAGTCCAGCCTTTAAGTGAAGAACATGGAGCTGGGTTCCCCCTGGAGGAGGGGACTCAACGACCCCTCAGCCATAGCTCCTTAGCCTGGATGTAGGTCAGAATTAACATGGGTATCCTTTCTAAACCTTCACTTGAAATAGGACTTCTGGATCAAGGCCATTCAAATGATTAAGATGTAATAACATAGGTCTCAGAAAATGGATATACCCATTTGCACCAAAAGTGTGTGTGAGTGTTCTAGCAAACACTCCTTCATTCCACCAACACTGGGCATTACCTGCTTATGTCTTTTTCCCCCTAGTGTACACAGAAGTCCAGAACCCCAGAGTGAAAGTAGAGGGGAGAGCATGGGGCCATTACAGATTGAAAGACACATGGCTTCTGCCAACTCCTTCCCCACAGGCCCCTCCTGTTCTGGGGAAGGTGCAGGTTGACTAAATGATCGACAATCTTTTAAAAAAATATTTATTGAGAACCAAAACAAGATGGCAGCCTAGGTAGTCTCCTAAGCAGCCACCTTCTCAACAATTTGGAAAAAAACAACAGCTAAAATTGAAAGGGATCACACCAGACCCACAGGAAAGCTGGTGAAATGGGAAGGCTACAACTATACATAAAGCAGGACGTCGCTGCTGCCATGTGGAGTTTAAAACTAAGGCGAAACCGGACCTGCTGGAGCCGCTGCCGCTGGGAATGAGGGAAGCCAGACCTCGCTCCGCCCCGGGGCCCAGGGAGTGGGCCAGCCCTGCCGGCCGCCCTGGGAGCCAGGGAGCTGATGCCGGGCCTCCTCCATGCTTTTGGCTCCTGCCTGGACGAGAAGCCTGTGAGCGTGGCCTCCCTGCCCGCAACCATCCTGGCCCGCAGCCGTCCCAACCGGCCCACCGTGCTGATGAGGAGCTAGCGCGGCGTCTCCCAGCCCACAGCCAGCTCGGCCCAGCCTCCTCGCACGCTGTGCTGGTGAGGAGCTGGCGCGGCACCTTCCATTCGCAGCCCCAGCAAGTCCTTCCTCCACTGCTGCATGGCCGGGCTGAAGCTTCTGCCACTACCACCATGTGTATTTTAAAACTACAGGGGAAATTGAGCCACAGGAGCTATCATCGCTGCTGTACCCACTGCCACACCTGCCGCTGCCGCCGCCGCCTCCGCCGCCGCCAATAATAGGAATCCACCGAAAACAGAGCTCACTCTGCCCCGGTCCCAGGGAGAGTGCGGCTTCAGAACTTAGCCTCAGCGTCCACAGCAGCTCTGCTTCCACACCAAAAGAGACACCATTGAGGGCAGTGTCTCCACCCGCAGCCATCTCAGCCCACCCACAACCTTCCCAGCACACCCTCCGTGCTGGTGTGGAGATGGCACGGAGCCTTCCGTTCCTGGCCCCAGGGAGTCCTTCCTCTGCCCCCGCATGTCCGGGCTGAAGCTTCTGTCACTGCCACCAGGTGAACTTTAAAACTACAGTGGAAATTGAACCACAGGAGCCACCGTCGCTGCCGTACCCGCCACCGCCACTGTGAATAAAGGAAATCCACCAAGAACAGAGCTCATTATGCTCCGGGCTCAGGGAGTGGGCGGCCTCAGAACTTAGCCTCCATGTCCGCAGCTGCTCCGCTTCCGCACCGAACGAGACACCTTTGAGGGCGGTCTCCCCATGTGCAGCCATCCCAGCCTGCCCGCCATGCTAGTGAGGAGCTAGCGTGGCGCCTCCAATTCTCGACCCCAGTACCCCAGAGGGGCCATGTGCCCCAGGTGAGCCGTGTGTCCCAAGATAAGCAGTGGGACCTGGGGATAGGGGCAGTGTGAACCAGAGGAGGAGTGGACTCTATTCATGTGGTCCTGAGATAGTCACCATAAAACAAGCAGATTGTCAAATGACAGCGGGGAGGGGAAGGAGACCTGGGGGGCGATAAGAGAACAACTGAAGGACTGGTATGCATGAATATAAGTACAACCAATGAACACAGAATTCTGGGGAGGGAGGGCATGAATGGGAGGTGGGGTGGGGGGGGGCAATGGTAAGCTATGTACACATATAATACCTTAATTTTAAAAAATGCAATTACCCAGAAAAAAAATTAAAAAAAATAAAAAAAATATTTATTGTTGAAAGTATTACATTTGTCCCTCTTCCTCCCCCCCCCCCACATCCCCCCTCCCACCTCTTCTGGCCCACCCCACCATGTCTGGCAATCTTGAGTTTCTAGCTGTTGCCAGAAAGGCTGCCTTGTTCTTTAGCCAGGGCCCCAGCCCTATAATCCTGTCTTCCCCTGCACTCCCTCCTACAAACTTAAATCCCAAAGATTTGTAGGGTCCCAAGAACTGGGATTTTGTCGATATGGATGAACAGTATTTATGTTGAGACTGCAAATCTATTTTATCATGCTTTTCCCAAGCGTGGCTATTCTGGGTCCAGGTTTGCTTTCTATCCAACGTACTTTTCCAAAATGACCTTCTTCTGTACCAGCTTAGGTCTAACACAGGTCATTCTGCGGTCTTCCTGCACACAGATGAGGTCTCACCAGGAGTACAATGTCAAGGTTTGAACTTGTCTCAGACCTGGTCTTGGAAAGAAATATTTTATTCCCAGGTGCAAATGCAGAAAACAGGTAAACATAAATTGCTTACAAAAGTAAAAAAAGGTGAGCATGACCATCTCTTAAATAGAGTATACTTTTCTTGTTTTTTTCACTTTTATTTTTTTAAAATTTATTAAGGTATTATATGTGTACATAGCTTACCATTGCCCCCCCCCACCTCCCATACATGCATGGCCTCCCTCCCGAGTTTTGTGTCCATTGGTTGTACTTATATGCATGCATACCAGTCCTTCAGTTGATCTCTTATCTCCCCGATTATAGTATACTTTTCAATGCAAGCTTTCTTATAAGATTTTGATTAAAGGAAAAAATAACTTGAACTGAAATTGACGATTTGGTAACTTCCATCTACTTTTAGGTTTGTGCATGAAAAATGTTTATTTTGTTGTTGCTCAGTACAATTCATTATTTTTTTCTTTTTACCTTTGACCCCCATCACCCATTTCTCACACTCACCACCTCTGGCAAGCACCAATTTGTTCTCTGTATTTACGAGCTTATTTTTGTTTTGTTTTAGGTTTCCACATCTTAAAAAAACAAGTCATATGGTATGTGTCTTTCTCTGACTTATTTTTTAAATAAATCTTTATTGTTCAGATTATCACAGTTGTTTCTCTTTTTTCCTCCCATAGCTCACCTCCACCTGATTCCCCAGCCCACCCCGTGCCCTTACCCCGCCACCACTATCTTCATCCATAGGTGTAAGATTTTTGTTCAATCTCTTCCTGAACCCCTCACACCCTCCTCCCCCTAAGAATTGTCAGTCCACTCTCTTACTACCGTGTATCCTCGAAAATAAGACATCCTCCGAAAATAAGACCTATTTACAGGTTTCCTTCTGAGTGAAATATAAGGCATCCCCCCAAAATAAGGCACCCAGGCTCTGTCTCAGAATGAAAATTAATTTACCATAAACTGGTCGCTAGGGCCGCACCAACTGGCATCTAGCAACCAGTGACATTACGCGGAGTCCTGACATCACTGCTGTGTGAATGGAGAGAAATCAGTGTGCAAACTTTGTGAAACCTAAACTGCAAGAAGTTGTGACTTGGGTGAAGAATTCATGGGAGAAAATCACTGACAGTTGCATTGCAAATGCAGGCTACCTTGACAAGAAGTATTAATTTAAAGACAGTGCTATTGCTAAACATGAGAGATTTGGTCCACTGATTCTGAAAGAAATGGAGTCACAAGAAATTCACCAGGAAATTCAGGAATTGGATTGTTATGATGATGTTCCAGAAGATGATGACATGATTGTCATTGAATAAATGAGTAAATTCTTGATACTGTAGGATTCCCAGTTTGTCTGGTTTGTGTTGACAACTACCGTACTACTGTACTGTATACAGGTAATAAATTTCCTTTATTTTCATTTAACAATAAATGTGTACCATATTCTTCTTCATGGGAAAATAAGACATCATCTGAAAATAAGACCTAGCGCATCTTTGGTAGCAAAAATTAATATAAGACACTGTCTTATTTTCGGGGAAACAGGGTAGGAGTTATCAGGCCAGTGGGGATGAGGATGGGGAGGGGGATCCAGTTAGGGGCAAACAGGTCGGCAGGCAGAGGCAGTTGGAGGTGATCAGGCTGGCAAGGGGGGAAGTTAGGGGTGATCAGATAGGCAAGCTGATGAGCGATTAGGAGCCAGCAGTCCAGGATTGTGAGAAGGTGCAGGCTGGGTTGAGGAGACCTGCTCTCATGCACAAATTTTGTGCACTGGGCCTCTAGTTGATATATAAAAATGCAACTGATTTTTTAGATATTTAGTTTGTATCTTGATACTTCACTAAATTCATTTATCAGTTCTAGTATTTTTTGGTGGACCCTTTAGGGTTCTCTATATACAGTATCATGTCATATGCAAATAATTATAGTTTTACTCTTTCTTTCTAATTTGAATGCTTTTTATTTCTTCTTTTTGTCTAATTGCTATGGCTAGGACTTTTAGTACTATCCTATATAATAAAAGGCTAATATGTAAATTGTCCCCTGGACCAGTAGTTCAACGGGGAGTTCAACCAGGGGGCAGAGCTGGTCAACCAACCACCCACAGCCCTGCCCCCCGCTGGCTGGCCCGATCGAGGTAGATTGACTGGATCCCATCTGTGCAAAATTTCATGCACTGGACCGCTAGTATTGAATGAGATAGGTGAAAGCAGATATCCCTGTCTTGTTTCTGATCTTAAGGGAAATTCTTGTAGTTTTTGCCCATTGAGTATAATTTTAGTTGTGGGTTTGTCATATATGACCTTTATTATGTTGAGAATAATACTCCTACCCTGTTTCCCCGAAAATAAGACAGTGTCTTTAATCCCACTTTGCTGAGAGTTTTATCAAAAATGAATGCTGAATTTTAGAGAAAAAAATTTGCATCTATTGATATGATCATATGATTTTTATTCTTCATTTTGTTTATGTGGTGTATCATGTTTATTGATTTGCAGATATTGTACTAACTTTGCATTCCCAGAATAAATACCACTTGATCCTAGTGTATGATTTTTTAATGGATGATTGAGTTCAGTTTGCTAATGTTTGAGGGTTGTTGTTGTTTTTTGTTTGTTTGTTTGTTTGTTTGTTTGTTTGAGAATTTTAGCAGCTATGCTCATCCAAATATATTGGCCTATCATTTTCATTCTTTGTAGTGTCTTTATCTGGTTTTGGAATTAGGATAATGCTGGCCTCCCAAAATGAGCTTGGGAGTCTTTCCTCCTCTTGAATTTTTTGGAATAGTTTGAGAAGGGTGGGTGTTTGTTCTCTTTGAATGTTTGGTAAAATTCACCTGTTTAGCCATCTGGTCCAGTGCTTTTGTTTGCTAGGAGTTTTTCTATTAATGCTTCATTTTCACTAGTTATAATCTCTCTATTCAAATTCTGTGCTTCTTCCTGATTCAGCTTTGAATGATTGTATATTTCTAGGAATTTATCCATTTCATCCAGGTTGTCCAATTTGTTGGCATATAGTTGTACGTAATATTTTCTTACAATCATTTGTATTTCTTTGGTGTTAGTTGCTACTTCTCCTTTTTCATTTCTGATTTGTTTATTAGGGTACTCTCTTTTTTACTTGATGAGTCTGATTAAAGATTTGTCAATCTTGTTTATCTTTTCAAGGAATCAGCTCTTTGCTTCATTGATCTTTTGTATTATTTTTTAGACTTAATTTATTTCTGTTCTGATCTTTATTACTTTCTTTCATCTACTCACTTTAGACTTTGTTGTTACTTTTCTAGTTCTTTTAAATATAAAGTTAGGCCAAAACTGGTTTGGCTCAGTGGATAGAGCATCAGCCTGCGGACTGAAGGGTTCCGGGTTCGATTCCAGTCAAGGGCATGTACCTTGGTTGCGGGTACATCCCCAGTAGGAGGTGTGCAAGAGGCAGCTGATTGATGATTCTCTCTCATTGATGCTTCTAAATCTCTATCCCTCTCTCTTCCTCTCTGTAAAAAATCAATAAAATATATTTTATATTTGAGACTCTTCTTGTTTCTTGAGGTAGGTGGGTAGTGCTATCAATTTGCCTCTTAGGACTGCTGCTGCTGTGTGCCATAGGTTTTGCGTTGTTTTATTCTCATTTTCAATTGTTTCAGGGTATTTTTAAAATTTCTTTCTTTATCTTATTGTTAACTGATTCATTGTTTTGTAACGTTATTTAGCCTCCATGTTCTTGTGTATTTTTCAGTGATTTTTTTTTCTTGTGATTTATTTCCAATTTCATACCATATGGTCAGAGAAGATGCTTGAGGTGGTTTCATTCTTCTCAAATTTATTGGGACTTGTTTTGGGTCCTAACATGTGATCCACCCTAGAAAATATTTCATGTGCACTTGAAAATAATGTATATTCTGCTGCTTTGGGGTGGAATACTCAGATGATACCAATTAAATCTATCTGTGTGTCTTTTAAAGCTTCTGATTTCTTGTTGATTTTCTGTCTGGAAGATCTATACATTAATGTCAATGGGGTGTTAAAATTTCCTTTTATGATTATATGACTGTTAATCTCTCCCTTTCCTTTAAATTGCTTTATGTATTTAAGTGCCTCTTTCTTAGGTGCATAAATGTTTACAAGAGTTATATCCTCTTGTTGGATTTGTTCCTTTACTATTATGTAGTACCTTTCTTTATCTTTTACTATAGCCTTTGTTTTAAAGTCAATGTTGCCATCTATAAGCATTGTTAACCCAGCCTTTTTCCTTTCCATTTGCATGGAACATCTTTTCTATCCTTTTACTTGTAGTTTGTGTGTAACTTTCATTCTAAGGTGTATCTCTTGTAGACAGCATAAATATGAGCCTTGTTTTCTGATCTGTTCAGCTAGCCTATGTCTTTTGATTCCATTTACATTTAAAGTGATTTTTGATAGGTCTGTATTAATTTCCCCTTTATTATTTTAACTGTGTTCCTCTTCTCCCTCTTCTTTCTTCTTCTTCTTTTCTCCTCCTCCTCTTCCTCCTCCTTATTCTTCCTTCTTCCAGCAGGCCCTTTAACATTTTATAGTATTGGTTTGGTGGCAACAAACTCCTTTAGTTGCTTCTTGTCTTGGAAGCTCTCTATTTCTCCTTCATTTTTGAATGATAGCATTGCTGGGTAAACTAGTCTTGGTTGTAGGCTGTTGCTTTTCATAACTTTGAATATTCCATGCCAATCTGTTCTAGCCTGAAATGCTTCTGTTGAGAAATCAGCTAAAATTTTTATGGGACATCCCTTATAGGTAACAAACAATTTTTCTATTATGGCTTTTATGATTTTTTTAATTGATTTCTTTTACAGAGAGGAAGAGAAAGGGATAGAAAGTTAGAAACATCAATGAGAGAGAGACATCAATCAACTGCCTCCTGCACATCCCCCACTGGGAATGTGCCCACAACAAAGGTATATGCCCTTGATTGGAATCAAACCTGGGACCCTTCAGTATGCAGGCTGATGCTCTATCCACTGAGCCAAACCAGTTTGGGCTCAACTTTTCTTATTTTTCTCTTTGTCTTTAACCTTTGTCTTGGTGTGGTCCTCTTTGGGTTCATCTTACTTGGGACTCTCTGGACTTCCTGGACTTGTGTGCTTTTTTCTTTCAATGGGGTAGAGGATTTTCTGGTCATTATTTCTTCAAATAGGTTCTCATTCCCTTGCTTTCATCACTGATGTAGATATTTTATTTCCTGTTATCCTGAAGGTCTCTTAAACTATCCTCATTTTTTAAAAATTTTGTTGTTGTTGTGGGTGTTATTTTCTACCTTGTCTTCCAAATCGCTGATTCCATTCTCTACTTTGTCCAGTCTATTGTTTTATTCTTCCAGTGTATTCTTTATTTCAGATATTGTATTCTTCATTTTTATGGTTTTATGGTTTATGTTTTATGGTTTCTATGCCCTTTTACATGCTGTTTAAACTCTATATTTGATAAATTGCTTGCCTCCATTTCATTTAGCTCCTTTCTGGAGATTTCTCCTATTCTTTCATTTGGGGTAGGTTTGTGTTGTTTTGTTTTGTTTTTTGTCTTCTCATTTCGCTGCCTCTGTGTGTGTGTGTGTGTGTGTGTGTGTGTGTGTGTGTGTGTGTATGTATTAGATATATCTTCTATGACCCCCAGTGCTTTTGGAATGGTCTTATTACTAAGTATCCCGTGGGGTGAAGTGGTACAGTTTCCTTAATCACCTGAGCTAGGGCTCTATGATTGTCCCTTGTATGAGTTATGTGGGCCTTCCTGTTGTAATTGAATCTTGATTGCTATTGGCCTATTCATGCATGAGATTGACTCTCAAGCTGGCTGATTCAACCAACAATGGATTGTGAGCTGCTGTAGAAGTGTTGACCACATGAAACAGAATTTTCCCCACAGGTTCTAGTGCCTGCTGAAATATTCCTTTGGATATGACACCTTTGAAGTTTATTGGATCATGCTCTGATGTCTGCAGCTGGTCACTGGGTGTGCTGGTTCTGGGCCTCTTGCAAGGGAATCTGGTGCTAGCCAATATCTGATGATGCCTATGGCTGACCCTGCCCAAACTGTTTCACAGCTATAGGTGATCCACAGTTTGTGGCTTCTGCTGGTTCTAGTGCACACAGTAAGGACCAAGCTGTGCACCAAGGCTGATTTTTGTCAGCACTGGGCCTGGAGACAGGTTAGTTAAAGTCCCAAAGCACCCTAATATCTGCCTCTGCCTTCCAGTTGCCTGTTGGCTAAGTTACTGAAAGAGCTATGACAGTACTGGAAGTGCACAAGATAGGTTTTCAGTGAGTCACCAAGTAGAATGATGTTCACCAGATTGATACAAATTCCAATTCAGTGCCAGTTCTTGGTCTGAAGCCACTCAGAAAAAGTCCCAGGGAATACCAAGACTTGCTGCCACCTGCTAGAAGCTCAGACACCTTTGTTTGAGGTGGGATATCAGGGAGTTGCCAGGGAGAGACAGGTAGGGTTTATCAGGCCCAAACAGACCAAGGTTCGGCCATGTGAAGGAAGGGCTCTACTAGTTGGGTGTGGAAGGGAAAAATGGTCCCTGTCCTAGAGGCACACAATTCAATCTGTTCCAGCTTCTGTTGCCCAGCAGCATGGGGCCCCCAGGAGTTAGGAGGATGGGAATAGTGGAGTTCCTGTGAGGGGGAGGTGCTAATCAGGCTTCAGGAAAGGTTGGGGGGAGATGGCCTCTACCCCAAAGACAAGAGCTTCAAGGGACTTAGTGAAACTTTCAAGAATCTGAGTGAGAATTTCAAAAACATGAAAAAGGACTAATTAGAAATAAAACATACACTAACTGAAATAAAGAATAATTTACAGGATTCAGCAGTAGAGTAGCGGATTCTGAGAACCAAATCAATGATTTGAATTATGTGAAAGAAAAAAACACCCAAGCTCAAGAGCAAAAAGAAAAAGTAATAAAAATTAGGAAGAAGTGTAAGGAGCATCAGGGACAACTTCAAGTGTACCAACATTCCCATTATGGAGGTGCCAGAGGAGAAGAAAGAGAGAAAGATATGAAAATCCTATTTGAAGAAATGATGGAAAACTTTCCCCATCTGGTGAAAGAAATAGACTTACAAGTTCAGGAAAGTCCCAGGTAACAGGAACCCAAAGAGGCCCACACCAAGACATATCATAATTAAAATTACATGGGTTAAAGACAAAGAGAGAATATTTTTAAAAAATCTTCATTGTTCATATTATTATAGAGGTTTCTCTTTGTTCCCCTTTACCTCCCCTCCAACTTGTTCCCTCCCCACCTTATGCCCTAACCCCCCCCACACACACTATCCTCATCATAGGTGTAATATTTTTGTCCAATATCTTTCTGCACCTTACACACCCCCTTCCCTCAAAGAATTGTCAGTCTGCTCTCTTTCTATGCCCCTGGCTCTATTATATTCACCAGTTTATTCTGTTCATTAGATTTTTTTATTCACTTGATTTTTAGATTCACTTGTTGATAGATATGTATTTGTTGTCACTTTGTTGTTCATAGTTTTCTATCTTTTCCTTTTTCTTCTTCTTTCTCTTCTTAAAGAATACCCTTCAGCATTTCATATAATACTGGTTTGGTGAGCCAAGACCGGTTTGGCTCAGTGGATAGAGAATCAGCCTGCGGACTGATGGGTCCCGGGTTTGATTCTGGTCAAGGGCATGTACCTTGGTTGTGGGCACATCCCAGTGGGGGGTCTGCAAGAGGCAGCTGATCAATGTTTCTCTCTCATTGATGTTTCTAACTTTCTATCCCTCTCCCTTTCTCTCTGTAAAAAATCAATAATTTATATATATATATATATATATATATATATATATATATATAATTTTTTATTTTAAATACTGATTTGGTATTTAAAATAAAAATACCAAATTGGTGATGAACTCCTTTAGCTTTTTCTTGTCTGTAAAGCTATTTATCTAACCTTCAATTCTAAATGATAGCTTTGCTGGGTAGAATAATCGTGGTTATAGGTTCTTGCTATTCATCACTTTGAATATTTCTTGCCACTCCCTTCTGGCCTGCATAGTTTCTGTTGAGAAATCAGCTGACAGACATATGGGTACTCCCTTGTAGGTAACTAACTGTTTTTTTCTTATTGCTTTTAATATTCTCTCTTTGTCTTTTTGATCTTGGCATTTTAATTATAATGTGTCTTGGTGTGTCCTCACAAAGAGACAATCTTAAAAGCATCAAGAGAAAAGTAATTAGTTACCTACAAAGGATCCCCTACAAGGGGACAATTGAATCTAAAAATCAAAATAAACAAACAAGAAATCTATGAACAAGATAAACTGATAAGTAAAATTGAACCAGACACATGGAAACATGGGACTGACTGATAAATCTCAGAGGGAATGTGATGAGGAAGGGGCAGGGAGAGATTAACCAAAGATCTTATATGTATATAGTATACATTTCCTATGTACACAGACAATAGGGTGGTAAAGGTTTAGGGCAGGGCAGGAACCAATTGAAGGGAGACATCTGTAATATTCTCAACAATAAAGATTTTTTTTAAAACCTTATAGCCATTGTTTTGAACTCTGTATTTAATAGTTTACTGGCTTCCATTTCTTTCATTTGTGACATGTTTCTTGTCTCCACATTTTGGCTATTTCCCCATGTTTGTTTCTATGTATTAGGTTGAGCTGCTACGTCTCCTGGAATTGGTAGAGTAGCCTTGTATAGTAGGTGTCCTGCAGGGTCCAGTACTCAGCCTCCCCAGTCACCTAAGCTGGGCACTCTAGGTGAACCCCTGTGTGGACTGTGTGGACTGTCTTGTTGTAGTTAAGCCTTGATTGCTGTTGGCATCACAGGGAGGAATTCATCTCCAGGCCAATTAACTGTGAGAACCAGCTGCAACTGCAATAGAAGAGCTGCTGTGCAGGAGACACTCCTATAGAGCAGGACTTGCTTCAGTGGAGCTTTTTGTGCTCCCTGAGTCTCCCTCCTTGGGTGTGTTGCTTGTGGTTGTGTAGAGTTATAGTCTGGGATGGTCTGAAGCTGTCCACTGGGTACACTGACTCTCAGGCCGCTTGGGAGAAACAAAGTCAGCCACTTCCTGGGGCCACCCAACAGTAGTCACAAAAAAATCTGACGATGGCTGCTACTTGTATTGGGGTTGGAAATGCCCAGGCAAGGCCCAGCTGTGAAGCAAAGTAGGCTGGCACTAGTGCCAGTTTGTGGGCCTTTAATTAATAGGTTTGGGGCACACTGACACCAGCTGCTGCTTGTTTGAGATGTTTTAGCTAAGTCTGAAGCCTGTGACAGGATAGGTCATTCATATGGAAAAGCTGCTGCAAATAGCCTGGTTTGTGCTGCAAATTGGAAGGGACAGGTCTGAAAGAATCACAGGACAGATCGAACAGTGTGGTCCATGCTGATGGAAACTCAGATGTGGCTGCCAATCAGTTCCATGATGAGGAAGTTCCCAGCACAGGAACAATGATCCCTGCAAGGACTCCTATATTGCATAAAGTGGCTCCTGAGTTCTTGCCTTCATGTCATACAATCCAGTTCCTCATTCAAAGCCACCGCCCAGCGCTGGAGCTCAGATGAACAGGACTATGTAGGTTCATGTGCTAGCCCTTTAAGAGGAACTGCATGGGACTCCAACAACCTCCATGTCACTCAGCTGCAAACCCCATCCCAAAGTTACAAGGACTTCTCTTCTCAGCTATGGAACCCTGGGTTAAGTGTATGGTGTAGGGCTGGCACCCCCTGCTTCTCATGAGAGGCCTTGGGAGATATCCCTCCTGATTAAACAAACTCCACACATGGTTGTTGGATCAGCCTGTTCTGTGCCTCCCCACCTCCTACAAGTCTCAATGTACTTTCTTCTTTACTTCTCTAATTGTAGAACTTCCCTTCATCCAGATTTCAGGTGGTTCTTAATGGTGGTTGTTCTGTATTTTAGTTGTAATTTTTATGTGGTTATGGGAGGCAGTGAGTACCAGTGTTTCCCTACTCTGCCATCTTGGTTCTCTCCTAATATTTTCCCCAATTAATCTTTGTTCTTCACAATTAAAATTTTGTGTGTTGGCCCTTTTAGAGGGTGCCAGTGTCTCTAGCAGACTCCAGTTTCCCCTTGGTGGACAGAAACATAGCTGCTTTTCACATTCAGGTGTTATGTGGGCACTTTTTCCCAGCTCTGGTGCTCTGGTCTAGGGAGACCTGCTTGGGGTTGAAATCCCACGCTCCTCAGGAGGAAATCCGCAGCTGAAGTGTCCCTCCAGAACCTCAGCCACCTCTGTCTGTGGGAGTAGGGCCAGCCCTTTTTGATCTCTGCTCTTCCTACCAGTCTCAATGTGTCTTCTTCTGTAAATCCTTGGTTATAACACTTCTCTTCAGCTAGTCTTCAGGTGGTTACATAGGATGATTATTCTATAATTCAGCTGTAATTCCAGTTTGGTCATAGAAGGTGGTGAGTGTAGCTTCTACCTCTCTGCTGCCCTCTTGGATTCTCACACTTGGATCCTCACACTTGTTCCATTTTAGATTCAACTATTCAGTTTCTTGAAGAGGCAGCAGCTACAATATATATGCATGTCCATAGGCTACTTGTAAACAAAGATTTACTTCATCAAAAAAGCCTAGGCAAATTAAACTATCTTAAAACAGGCTAAACATATTATGAAAAATGAATTAAAATGGCAGAAAATAAGGAAGATTATGTTTATAATCCAATTTCAAATCACATTACAAATAAGGAAATAGGTGATAGAAAAGGAAAAGGGCTGGTTTTGAATCAGGGAAAATTCAGCCGGTATACAATCTAATCTACTGTTGTTCCTACAAGGCTTGTCCATGTCTTTTCTGTGGATGGCACAATTACTTTTCATAGATATGTCTTCTGTTGATTACTTTAAGAGCTAATATTTGTCAAGCACTTCTATGCTCCAGGAATTGAGTGTGTTTGGACGTCTATGTGTATTTTTTAAAAGCTATCAAGTCCATGTGGAATAAACTTTTGTTATCCCCATGTAACATGATGAAACAAAGGTTTACAGAGAGTAACTTCACCAAAGAAACACAGTGGCCAACCCCGCTGACCTGCCACTGGCCCCAGGTCTGTGTGCCCATTACTAACCAGTCAGCCATGTGGCTCTCCAGACCTTCCCAAATGTAAAACTCCTCCTTGTCCTGTTTCCTTCTCTGACTTTGTTACATTAATAGTGAAATGCGTTTCTCAGCCCCGGTTTTGTATTTTCATCCATGCCATTGCCTTTGCCTCGGATGGCAGTTATCACCTTGGGGCAGCTCCACACTTGTGTGATGACATTCATAGGCAGGCCCTCTGGTCACACTTGTGGTGTCCAGGAAGCAGGCAATGGCCTGGCCTAACCATAAAATGCATCCCCTGTTATACTAGTTATAACTCAGCAGCTTGCCCCCATTCAATAAAGCAAGTGAGGTAGAAGCCGATTATATAAAAAAAAAAATAATAACTTCAAATCCATTCTACTTTGTAACAAATAAAATTTTAAAAGTAAAATCAGTGGAAACTTTTATGACTTAGCTATTAATATAAAAACTTATCCATACTAGTGTGTCACATGATGATTGAGTATGAAAGGAGGCACTATAAATTTCCAAAGACTAACAATTGTAGTCTATAATTAATGTATCATAGCATAAGGCACACATACTTTTCCACCATTATCCCACATTATTCTGTTACACCCTCTCATAGTAATAACTTAAAGTTGCAGTTATAATTGCAGATATAACTTCAATTACATACAGATATCCATTTTATATTTTATGATGACTGTTTTTTACAATAAGTATTATTACCAAAATACTTGACCAGATCAGTCATAAAATCTATCAATTATTTAGAGAAAATGAGAGAAGTGCTTAGATTGAGTTTCTACTGTGTTGTGTGCGAGCTTTTAGTCTTAGGGGCAGCAAGGTCAGCCCAATGTTTCACATGTGCTCACTTACTAATCCCTTTGACAATGATGATGATTACATAGGATGGATGCATTTGCAATTAGAGAATCCATGCGTAGTAATTAATACAAGGAAATCCAAGACTTCATCATTACTCCTTTATGAAAGACTTTCCCTGTGACTTTTTAAATAAATAAATTAGAATTCCTGTGCTTCTAATTCAGTAATTATAAATTATTATAGTAGTAAACATGCTCCTTAACCTAGAAGCTTGTTTCAACAAAAGATGCCAACGACAGTTGTGCTTCCCAGTGACTTAGAAAGGTTTTCTCCTAAAACGGTAACGAAATCCCTAGTAGTCTCTCAGCTCAAACTAGGAAAGGAAAGCCTCTAAAAGATATGAAGTCCTACACCGAAGCTCACACTTTATCCAAAGAAAGGCTGCCTTCTCTTATTTCAGTGACCATTTTTCAAAGGCTTAGTTGTGCATTTTACTGCCCACGGCTGTTCCAACATAATGCACACAGGCGTGCCTGCTTTAGGCGGCATTGTTATAGCCATTGCTATAGCCAATGACACAAGACACAGAAACAGCAAAGGTGCAGTCCTGCCTTCAAGGAGCTGACAGTGGAGAGGGCAGGGTATGCCAAATACTCAAGTCACTTTATATTAGGAGACAGAGAAGAAGAAATGCCACAGAATAAGCATATGTAAATTGACAAGGGTCCAAAGAAGAGAAAAATTCACCCAGTTTGTCAAAGAACTTCATGGAAGAGGTGGTACTTGAGCCTGGATTTGAAAGATGACTCTGGATTCCAGGCAGAACTTAGGGCACAAAAAGGCACAAAGGCAGAAGCACCAAATATGGTTAGGGATCAGCAAGCAGTCATGTGTCTGTTCAGCAGTAGTGGGTAGAAAGAGTTGAAGCTGTAAAAATTGGTGGTTGCAATGACAAAAAGTAACTAAAAAAATCTGGTCAAGAGTTATTGAAGACAGGAAATGAAGACTAGTGCACCCATGGGGACTAGAACAGAAAATCATTTCTCACAGGGCCCCACAGTCTCTTGTCTTTCTGCATATCTATTTCATTCTCCTCTCTGCAGACCAATTCCTTGTGTGGAGTCAACTCCAGCGTGCACATAGCATTGGCTTACATAGTGAAATAAACAACTTTATAAGGCTTTACAGTGAGTACTGTGTTGGTTACGAATAGGTTCAGCTGCAAAATAAAAGCTTTTTCTTTCATAGTTAAGAAATTCAGGCATGGTGGGCCATGGTGCCAGGACCCCGGCTCCTCCTATCTCATTGCTCTACAGGCATAGTTTCCATTCCATGATCTCCTCATGCTCCAGGTCACCATCCCAGCTCCACCCATCATGTCTACCTTTCAGCCAGCTGAGTAGAGGAAGGAGAGAAGAGCACACTCTCCTTCTAAGAGAACTTTTTGCAAGTTGCATTTATCTGCTTATTTAGGGTGATTATAATATGTCATCTAAACTGGACCCTTGTGAGATTGAAAGAGGATGCTATTAATAATTATACCAGAATAATATGTATAAACTAGGATTTTCCCAGACTTACTAGTACTTGGAATAAGTTATATATGTCTACAGACATATATTCCATTGGCCAGAACTTAGTCATATGGTCACACTTATCTGAATTCTGGGCAGCTATGTGCCCAGCTAAAACCCGGCAAAGAGAAGGATGGATAGCCAATTAGTATCTCTGCCACAGTAGCCTTTGACACCCAGCAAATCTCCTAGTTTGAATTTGCAACTTGTTTCAGCCCGTGGACTGGTTTCCTGTAGGTCAGGCTTCTACCCTGTTCCAATCAGCTGTGAACAGGAAGAGTGTATGGGGGCAGGGCTTTGGGGTTGTAGAGCTCCCCTTTCAAGACCCACAGACAGAACCAGAGACTGAGAAAGGGGCCTGGGCAGAGCAGGCAAATGGACTGGCTTGTCAAATACAATAGGCTATAGACAGCGACAGAGGGTGATAATCACTAGAGTGGAAAATTACAACCAATGCAGCAGGCAGGCCATGGAAGTCACCAGAAGTTTTTTAGCAAGAAAATGGTGTGAATGGACTTCCAGTTAAACAAGGTTAACTTGCCTGAGCATTTGGGCTGATTCCCAATAAAGTGAAATGAAAAGGTCAGGTGAGAGTGAACTAGACATTGAGCAGAACTTTCAAAGTGGAGAAATTTCTTAAGTTAGGTAGGCAATTATAGCAGCAAGAAGAGGTAGCTGACAGTATAATAGAAAGAGAAGAGTAAGAGAACCTATAAACAATAGAGTTACAAATATAAAAACCACAACAGTTTGGGCCATGCAGTATAGTAGCATTTACTACAGATATAACTGTATTATATACCACTATATTATAATGTGTACTCATAATGATTCTTCCTTCCTTTTAAAAATATTCATTATATTGTGTTTCAGAAAGCAATAAAGCTTTTCACACACTATAGAAAATACTTTTATTAAAAGTGGTAAAACATTTTGTGTTCATTTAAAAGATAAGCTTAGGTATCTAGAAGATTCTCTTATACAAAACATCTTATTTTCCAAATAATGATGAGTTCTCACTACCCCTGAAGCAAACCTGTTGTGAAAGGCACAATACAGTAAGCACAGAAATGTGTAGATTACATTCCCCTTGCTGACCATCGGATAAAAACACAGCTCTGGAAACCCAAGTTCAGCATCCTAATACCTCAGCTAAATGAATGTATAAAACTTACTTTAAAAAAAAAGTCAAGCCTATTTATCATAGAAATACAACTAAATAATACTGAGGCCTTCGTATGATGTGGAACACTTGACATCAGTTCCAGGTAATCATACCTACTGAAAGTGTACATTTCCAAATGAAAGGCTAGGGTTTACATGATTCTTTTAAAAAAATATTTTTTACAAGAGGAAGAGAGAGGGATAGAAAGTTAGAAACATCAATGAGAGAATCATAGACCAGCTGCCTCCTGCACACCCCCTACTGGGGATGTGCCCGCAACCAATGTACATGCCCTTGACCGGAATCGAACCCAGGACCCTTTAGTCTGTAAGCCGACACTTTATCCACTGAGCCAAACCGGTTTCAGTGGTTTACATGACTCTTGAAAGAACAATTTCTGTACCAGTTTAGTCCTTGAACAGAAAATGTGGAGTAACACCATGATAAGAGCATGAAAGACATATACAGAAACCTGTGGCCACATCTTTTGCTTACATAGAAATGTAATAAACAACTGGTTAAGACCAGTATTATGCTCTAAATGTAAAGAAATGCATGCATGGAAACTAAAAGGAGGCCTCTTTGCTAGTTTTGAATAATGAATGAGAAAACTTTGCTAGAATGGTTGAAAGTGAACTACACAAAGAAGCTTCTAGAAATCTGAGCCTCAGCATGGGGATTTCCCCCCCCCCCCCCCCCCCCGACATCCCTCAGAGATTATTTTTGACTTAGCCAAGCATGGAGTCTATTTTAAAGCTCCCAATTTAAAAATCTGGGAAGCTTTATAAAGTCCTCCACCTGCACGTCTTTTTAGGGGCCCGATCTTTTATTCTCTAAAGGATGAAAACCACTAGCATATAAAAACTTTGTTAAGCTGTCACTATCAATAGGGTAAAAAAAATAATAATGGTTGACAAAGAAGAAACAAATTGAAGTTTTCGTGAAGCTCTTGTTAAAAGCTATAACCTCTTATGTTAACTAAATTTAACCCATTCTGACCCGCATCGTGGCCCTTAACCTCTTCTTTCTTCGGTTTCCTGTGGCTGCGGGAGAGAGCTGGCCCAGCCTTGGAAAAGCCTTCTCTGTGGCACACAAAGGCCCAGCCTTCCTTCTGCCCCGTCAGGAGGCCCGGAATCGACCGAGGGGTCAGCACCTGTGCGGAGGAGCAGGTGACAGTGGACTGCCTGCCTCCTGCCAGAGCAAGTTGTGTCTACCCTTCAACCGTCACACTGCTGTTCAAGCATTCAAGCCACTGAAGTTCAGGTCTTCTTTGTGAATGCAGACTTTAAACAAATTGATCCATTGCTGTTCAACTGACTGTAAAATTAGTAGATTTACTGTTGCAAAAAAAAACGAAAGAAGAAAAACCGAGAGCTTTCACTTCCACTTTGGTAAGGTCACGGATGCATCTTAGGCTGCCAACAAAACAGCCTTTAAAAATCTTTGCAGCGACGTTGGCGGTGGGGGTGGGGGAGAAGTAGTCAAACAATGACTGAAACATACAGTGGAAAGTCTTCCCTATACAGTAAGCATGTAAAACTTCACATTTGATGAACTTTTCAAAATGGAATAATTTGCCTTTAATTCCATTTCCCTCAAAGATGAAAAACAGTGGAAGTACAAATTTGCTTTATCACTAACATGATAGTTGCTGTCCGTCTGCGTTCCTTAAATATCCTTGTGACTAAAATGTCTCATATGGGTGTTTAAAACTTTCTCTAGTTGTATTTTAAATGTCAAATGCTGACTAATAACTCTGTTCTATTTTGCTTTGATTTACACAGTAGTAAACCTTGTATGTTTTGTAAGGTTTCCTATAGTAGCTCTTTGTTTCTGCATGAGAGCCTATGATGGTAAAGGGAATTATTTGCATTAAGAGTTTAAAAATGACCAAAGTTACCTGAATCCCCCTAAAACTCAATACTTTTTAAATGGAAACACATGACTCTATTATTATTTCCAAAGGAGACTTTTTGAACCTATTTTCTGCTTCATTCAGTTGCACAAGAGACTCTTCACATAAGATAAATGGGTCTTCCATATATAAACATTCTTTTATTCAGCAGACATGAAAGCTTTATTAAAAAATTAAAAAATAAAAAGCCCTGGCTGGTGCAGCTCAGTTGGTTGGGTGTTGTACCATGTGTGCACCAGAGGGTCACTGGTTCAATTCCCAGCCAGGGCACAAGCTCGAGGTTCAGGCTCTATTCCCAGTAATGGGAATGCGAGGGGTAGCAGATCAAGATCTCTCTCTCTCTGTCTCTCTCTCTGTCTCTGTCTCTCTCTCTCCTTTCCTCCCTCTCTAAAAAAAAAAAATCAATTAAAAAAAAGGTATATCATTCCTTTTGGACAAATATATTTTGCTCATTCACAGCCAACATCGTGATTTATTTATCTATTTATTTTTTTATTAATCCTCATCCAAGCATATTTTTTTTCTATTGAATTTTAGAGAGAGTGGGGAGGCGGAGGAGAGACACCAAGACATTGACAGGAGAGAGGCACATTGATTGGTTTCCTCGAGCATGTGTCCCCACCAGGGCCCGGGGATGAAGCCTGAAACCGAGGTAGATGCCCTTGATTGGAATTGAACCTGAGACCTTTCCGTCCAAGAGCCAATGCTCTAACCACTAAGCCAAAACAGCCAGGGCCACTATCATACTTCAATGATTGATGCCATCACTCTGTGTCTAGAGCCTAATTAGGAGTCTAATGTTATGGGAAATCTTACACATGATAAAGAAATTTATTCTGAATCCAAGGATAGTTTAAGAGTACATGAAGGGCCATGTGCCCCAGGGGGGCCGGGTGTCCCAGGAGAGCTGTGTGCCCCGGGGAAGCAGTGGGAACCAGGGGAAGGGGCAGTGTGAACCAGAGGAGGAGCGGATTCTATTCATGTGGTCCTGAGATAGTCACCATAAAACAAGCAGACTGCCAAATGAAGAGCAGATGTGTGGTCCTGAGATAGTCACCATAAAACAAGCAGACTGTCAAATGACAGCAGGGAAGGGAAGGAGACCTGGGGGGGAGATAAGAGATCAACCAAAGGACTGGTATGCATGCATATAAGTACAACCAACGAACAGAGAACTGTGGGGAGGGAGGGCATGAATGGGAGGTGGAGGGGGGGCAATGGTAAGCTATGTACACATATAATCCCTTAATAAATTTTTTAAAAATAAATAAACAAGCTTATCTATTTAAAAAAAAAAAGAGTACATGAAGGGTTTTAACACAGATGTGGTCACCACATGTTCTCCAGTTCTTCTGGGGAAGCAGCATAAATAGCCGAAGGATGAATCTAGGTTACTTAAAGGAAAAGATCTCCTAAGTCCTTACAAATAGTGAATGAGTTACTGATGGAAGGTGTTTTTTCTGTTTTTCTTTTTAAATGTAGGGATGTTTACATATTAGGAAAGGATTAATCACAGTTCTGTCCAAGGATAAACAGTAGAGATTCAGTAAGAAGACTTCCAGCTTTCAGATATTATGAGAACAGACAGTATCTTCAGGATGTTTTGATGAGTAACCCCCCACCTTGCTTTCTATGTCCCTTTTGACACATTTGCAAACATATGCACAGGAGGGCCTGGGTCCTCTCAGTTATTAAATTTATAAAATGAGAGAGTTGCCCTAGATGGTTTTGTTCAGTGTGGATAGAGCATCAGCCTGCAGACTGAAGGGTCCCAGGTTTGATTCCAGTCAAAGTCACATGCCTAGGTTGTTGAACTCAATCCCCAGTGGGGGGCGTACAGGAGGCAGCGATCAATGATTCTCATCATTGATATTTCTCTCTCTCTCTCTCTCTCTCTCTCTCTCTCTCTCTCTCTCTCTCTCTCCCTCTTCCCTTCTCCCTCAATGATTCTCTCTCATCATTGATATTTCTATCTCTCTCACCCTCTCCCTTTCTCCCTGAAATTAATAAAATATATTAAAAAATAAAATAAAATGAGAAAGTTTCTGACATTTAAGACAAATGCCCTCAGCTAGATCTGGTTGGCACTACAGATAAGGAAACTAGTTCAGCCTTAAATAGCTCCATGAGAGCAAAGACCAAGTGTAAGTGTCCTCATCAAGTCCACTCTGTCTCCTCTCCCCAGCAAGTCCCAAGGCTGGCACTTTAGGCATGAATGTCTGTTCAGTAGTGAAGTGGTAAGCCCAGAAACAACTCATGTGTCTGTGACCCAGAGTCCAAGGTTAATATTTGCATGTTAGCCATTTCTAAGTTAAATAAGAAGATTAGACATTCATTTGATTCTACCAAAATTATTCCCTAATACCAAAATAGAAGTTTAATGGTGATTAGATTTCACACAATAGACTTCAATTCCCCTGTTTTAGCAAAACTGCCCTAATAAGAGCTTACAGTCTAATGGAGGAGGGGGCATACAAACTATATTTCATTAATAACTGTTTAGGAATATACTGAATATCTGAACCTACACACACTATATCACATCTATTTAACTTCCAAATAAACACAGGGTTTACTAGTGTGAGCTTAGCTCCTTCAAGTAATTGTTACAGTTACTGTGGCATCAGGGTAACAGCTGGGTGTTTTTATGGGTAGAAACAGTAACAACTGGGAAAGCTCTATACCCTTCTGAGAATCCCCTTCTATGCACTAAGGAATCAGAGAGCTTACAGATTTGTGACACAGTAATATTACTTCTCCACACCCAGAAATGGGCCTTAGCAAGTCCTGGAATAGCCAGCTGCCTGCTTCACTATCTTTATTCAAGGGACTTCAAAGTGAGACTCTCAGTGACTCTATAAAAGCTATCAGGTCTTATTTCAGTTGGAGGTCAAAGCAGAGTTCTAGAGATTAAAAAAAGAAAAACAGTTCTGAGGACACGTCTGCTACAGTCCTCCCCAACCTCCTTTCCTGCTCACCTCCTTCTTGCGACATCTGACAATGGCAGTCTAGAAAACTTCCCAATTTATCTACTCTAGACACATATCCCTTCAAAGAGGAGCCACAGAAGGGTTGCTGGCAGGTAGCTCAGGTACCAAGGATTACTTGGTGTGGACTTAATCAAATGGTAATCCCATCAAATGCCTAGTCCTTAGTCTGGGTACTAAACTCTCCTATCAATGTTATACTTCCCACTTACTATCGTCACAGATTTGTAAGCCCACTGCTTCACTCATCAGCATAAGAGAGCGACAGCATTAGGAGCACCAACTCTAGCATGAGGCTGCCGGGATTTTTTAATTCTTGGTTCTATTCGCTGTGTGACCTTGGGCAAATTGCTTCTTTGCTGGTATTTCCAGTTCCCTCTTCTGTGAAAGGGGTAACAAGGTTGTCCCGAGGATGAAATGACTGGACAGAAATGGAGCACTCAGCGCAGTGGCTGGCACACACACAGGAAATGCTACAAGGGTGGGCACATGTTGTTGAGCACCTACCATTTCTCAGGTGCGTGCTGGTCACTCTGTCTCCGTGTTGCCACTAACCAAACTTCCATCTTGGTATTACATAATAACCTTGGTAGAATAAAATGAATCTCTAATTCCCTTGTTTAACTTGGAAATGGCCATGAAAATATTAACCTTGAACTTTGTGTCACACACATGAGTGAGTTTCTGGGTTTACCACTTTACCATTTCAACAAATATCAGTGCCTACAGTGCCAGACTTGGGACTTGATGAGTACCCTCAGAGTGGGTCTTTGTGCTCACAGTTACTTAAAGTTGAACTAGATTCTTCATCTGTAATAAGAGGTAATACCCAAGTCAAGAAATTATTTAATGAGAATACATCAATGTGTTCCGCTGGACTACAAATATTCAATAAATGTACCTTCCTCTCATATGATAAATGAAAGTATTCTCTACTTCTGTGGCTTCACTAAATCACATCTGTATTCTCATTCTGCCATCGGGGAATTTCCTGCTGAAGATGTGGGAGGGGCAGGGGGTTGACAGGTGAGGCCTCAAGGTCTGGCAGGTGAGACACCAGAGGTTGAGAACCGCTCTACTGAGCCCTCTCCTTTGTAAAATTGTTGGAAGCTCTCCCAACTCCGTTCCCTGGAGCCAAACACGTCCCAGCCAGGTCTCCAGCGACCACACGCTCAGATCCGCTGGCCTACTGTGTTACCTGCGAGCCCAGGGAAGCCTTTGACTTCCGAGCCTGTTTGCTCGCCTGCCAAATGGCAGCAGTGCTCCGACTCAAAATAATTAGAAAGAGGTTTATGATATACTTTATTAAATACAAAATGTTAGGATCACAGAAGGAGGAACGCACGAAGCCAAAGGGGGTAAAGAATTATTAATTTATTAGGTCACCTGGAAACCCAAATGTGTGTATGCCAGCTGAGCCCCAGAATGGCGCCAGCACCCAAAGATGGGGAGCCAGAGGCTTTTAAAGAGCCTTTTCTGGGCGGAGAATTCTCTGTGCAGTCTGGATTCCAGGAGGCTCCGGAGGAGAGGGGAGAGATAATGGACTCAGCAAGTGGAATGTCCACAGTAAAATGGCCTAAAGGCAGGTCCCAGCGGAGGGCTATCGATTCTTTGATCAGACCGAACACAAAAGACGTTTATGCAAGTTCTCTGAGGCTGGCGCAACATAATGCAACTAGAGAGGGAAAGCTCTGATCGCCACACAAACTCAGCACACTAGTTTCCTCCTAACCTCTGGACACACCGGAGACAGGTGGGTAGCAATTCCCCCTCAAGCCTCGTCCTCTGCATTATTTTTGTCGGAGGGATTCATCCGGGGAGCCAGAAAAGCGCTCCTCCCCAGGTCACCTTTCCTTTAAAAGGCCCGCCCCGAAGCCCCGCCCACTACGGAAAGCGAAGGTGCCTCTCCGCGGGGCCCGATCTTTTTTCCGGACCTTCGCCCGCCGGCTGGGAAAGCCAGGGGCCAGGGCGCTGGGCGGCCTAGAGAACCTGAGGCGGAAGGACGTGGTCTTGGGGCCACCCCTGCGGCGGCGGCGGCGCTGCGCTCGGCCGCGTCCCCAGAAGGTCAGTGTACCCCGGCTGCCGGCGGGGCGCAGAGAGGCCCGGGTTGGGTGAAACTGCGTCTACAGTGTATTTGGGCCCCGGCTGCTGCCCGCGCATCCCTGCGCCGGGCCTGCAGTCCCTTAGATGTTGAGCCCGGACACATCGGCGTGCGTACGTACATACGTGCACGTCTGCGCGCACGCCGTGCGTCCCTACGCCTCGGGGGTGGGCGTGGTCGGCTCTGACGCTCGCGACCCGGTCCGCGCCTCTGGGAAGCGCCGCGCCCCCGGTGTAACCGCGCTCTGCGCCTGGGCGGAAGGGCTCGCCAACCCTAAGCTGCTGCGGGTGGTCCAAGTGATGTGGAATTTCTTTTTACTCCCACATGTTGTTCAGCAGCCTCAAAGAAGTAAATACGTTTTCTTACTGAAAAGTCGCGGTTGCAGGTGCATGTTAGGAAAGGCCTCAGTCTAAGAAAGGACCAAAAGTGGCAGAACATCAACTATGTATTGTGCCAGCACAATACAGCGGAGGGTGAATCCTAGAACTTGCCTTATAGTGAAGGAAACAGTCATACGATAATAACAAAGTTATAATTGTGATAGACGCTGCATGGGAAAGAAACTATACTGGAAGCATTTAATGCTGGGCGTTAAAGTTGAGCTCCACAGACAGATGCGGTGGGGGAGGCTGAGCTGGGAGGTTTGGGGAAGATGGCACGAAGCAATGATCTGGTGTTTCCTAACCTAGAGGATGGGAAGGACATTTAAAGCATGTCAAACTCGCAGCCCACGGGGCGCATGAGGCCCACAATGAATATTTTTGCAACCCAGCCAATATAACGGTATGTAAGAAATGTTTTAATAAAAATTTCGTAACTTAATTTTCACAATATCCCTTTACACATTATTATTAATAATGAACTACAACGTTCGCTATTGACTGATTTCTATAATCGTGTTGCTTTCATTGCCTTACGTGCCTGCGCACCATTTCTCTCCACTAATACTAGCAGCAAATATTTTAGCCAATTGCCAGGTCATTAGTCTTGGACTGACTTGTTTGGTCTGCGCAATAGGAAATATTTCGCTTTCAGAGAACAAGAAAAATAGGTTAATTTGTGTTACGCTTATTAATTTGTACAGTTATTCAGTGTCTGATAAGTTAATGTTCAAGAAAAAATATTAATTTCTATTAAAATGCTCTATTTTTTATGTTACTGATTACTCATTTATTTCTGCTCTTTGTATTCAGCATGTCTCTATCAAAGTAAACCTATGTTTCCATGAAAACTGAAGCTTTTTTTTTTGCAGCCCACATAAACTGAAACCTTGTTTCTTTGCCCCGTTTTAGCCTTTGAGTTTGACATGCTTGATTTAAAGAATCTGAAAGGCCGCTGGTTAGACAAAAAGGCTGTTTGGTGTGAAATGAGATGGGAGAGGTGGGAAGGGCCTTTTGGCCTCAGGAGGGGCAGTTTTAAGGTGGGGAGGGCACTAGGTGTGGTGACAGCATTACAGAGGGGAGCGCTAATTGCAGAATTCAAGTATGGTGTAAGAGTAAGTTAGAAGACTGATGGGAATCCAAACCAGAGATGGACGGTATCTTAAACTAGGGCGGTAGCCCGGATATGGAGAGAAGTGGATGGATCTGAGTGGTGTTAGGATGTAAAGCTGATGAGACTTTGTGTTGGGTTAGCTGTGAAAGCGGGAGAGGGAGTGGAAAAGATGACATGTGGCTCTGGATGGACCAGGATATGGAGTTCTGGAAGATGAGATGACCACTTAGAAGATTTATGAGAATAAATCCAACTGGTAAAATTGCATATTTAGTCCTGGATTTAAACGCTTTTTAGAAAACATTTCTTGGTTGGTTATTAAATTATTTCCATATGATAACTAATGAAATATTTTTTATAGCTAAAAAGTTAAATTGATTCTGGCCCATGGGGCAACGTGATTGGAGCATCAGCCAGTGGGTTGAAGGGTCTCTGGTTCAGTTCCTGGACAAGGGCAGATAGCCAGGTTGCTGGTTCATCCCCTGCCTCCCACTCTTCCCACTCCCCCACCCTCCCCACCCCCGTACCTCGGTGGAGTGCCCACGGAGCTGGAGCCTGTGCAAAAGGCAACCAGTTAGTCAATGTATTTCTCTCACACCGGTACCTTCCCCCCCCCCCCCCCACTCTCTCTTGAAAGCAGTGGAAAAAGTATTTTCAGGAGAGGATTAACAAAACAAAGACTTGAAAATTTGGCCAAAGCTATACGATGGCTTTTCCCCCAGTGTTATCAATCATCATTTTAGCTCTTACAGGGCTAACCTGGGTATGAAGAGTACCCTATGCTCCTCGTGGAAGAGAAAACCAGAGCCAAGGGACAAATGACCTGAAGGGTGGGTGACCATGTGCAGTCCTCTGGGATGGAGGCTGCACAACCCAGGCTGCACAACCCAGGCTGGACCAGGGCAGATGGGACAGTTTGCAGGTCTTCAGACAGGAATAAGAACTTGGTGAAACTCCTTTGGAAGGTATGAGAAATAATTTTAAAGTCACAGAAATTGCAAAATTAATTTCACAAATACTTAAACCACTATAGTCTATGTCACTTCGATCCAATCATCCTCCCTGAAAAGAATAGATGTGAATATCAGCTGTATAAGAAAGAAAAGCAGTGAGTGAACAAATAAAAGTTATTTTCACTTCTTAGTCTACTTGGTTTCAAAATACACATAAGCAATTTAATTTCTTACAGGACAGCACTCCCCACGACCCCTCATGATGATATTGACCAAACCATGTATTTGAATTGCATTTCAGGAAGTTTACTTAAAAATACATTATCAGTGCCTCCCAAAGAGGTACTGCAAAAGGTAATGCAAAATATGGGATCACAGAGGGTACCTGCGAAGGAAGAGGTAATGCAGAATAATGTATAAGGGGAATGCAGCTGTCCTTTGGTGCAGTAATCATTTGGTCACTTTTTTGTTAGGGGTGGAGATAAAAGAATGTTTATAGCAGCTTTATTTATAATGGCCAAAAACTGAGAGCAGCCTGCGTGTTCATCTGGGAACTGGACTTAGAAATTACGTGATATGCATATACTGGGACACTTGTCAGAAATAAAAAGGAACAAATTAGTGATACATGTAGCAACATGGATGAATCTTTAAAATATCCTTTATTTACTCTACCCATATTACATATTGTTTGATTTCCACTTATATGAAAACTTAGAAGAAACTGTGATGGGGAAAGAAATCAGAATAATCGTAGCATCTGGATGGGGATGGAGATTGACTTGGAAGAAGCATAAAGGAAGTTACTGGGATCATGGTAATAGTCTACATGTTGATAAAAGTTTTGGTTCTAAAGTGTTTTTACTTGTCCAAAACTATTCAATCAAGTGACATGCTTAAGACTTGTACATTTCATTTTATGTAATTTTTGCCTCTGAAGAAAACAAAAAGAATCATAAACAAATACTGAACTCTAGTTAATGATATGCATGCTGAAGTATTTGAGGGTAGGTGTACCAATGTCTGCAGCTTACTTTTGAAATGTATCAAAACAGATAAAATGGAGCCCTAGCCCGTCTGGTTCAGTGGATAAAGTGTCATCTGTGAACTGAAGGATCCAGATTCAATCCAGTCAGGGGCACATGCCCAGGTTATGGGCTCGATCCCAGTAGGGGGCATGCAAGAGGCAGCTGATCAATGATTCTCTGTCATCATGGATATTTCTATCTCTTTCCCTCTCCCTTTCTCTCTGAAATCAATAACAAATATTTAAAAAAATAAAATGAACCCGGGGAGCCGTGTGCCCCGGGGGAGCTGTGGGACCCGGGGAGCCGTGTGGTGGGGGAAGGGGGGCGGTGGGACCCGGGGGAGCGGTGGGACCCGGGAGAGCGGTGGGACCCGGGGGAGCGGTGGGACCAGGGGGAGCGGTGGGACTAGGGGGAGCTGTGGGACCCGGGAGAGCTGTGTGCCCCTTGGGAGTGGAGGGACCCAGGGGAGCGGGGTTCCCCGGGAGAGCTGTGGGCCTTGCGGGAGCGATGGGACCCAGGGGAGCCATGTGACCTGGGGGGGGCGGTGGGAACCGGGGGAGCCCCTATGTTCGTAGCAGCACAATTTACAATAGCTAGGATTAGGAAACAGGCTAGGTGCCTGTCAGCAGATGATTGGAGCAGAAAACTATGGTACATCTACACAATGGAATACTATGCTGCCATAAAAAAGAAGGAATTCTCATCATTAGCAACCTGGATGGAATTGGAGAACATCATGCTGAATGAAATAAGCCAGTCAATGAAAGAGAAACACCACATGACCTCATTTATGGGTAATAAAGAATATTATAAACTAATGAACAGAAAGATAGATATAGTGACAGTAAAGCAACAAGCAGACTATCAAATGACAGCAGGGAGGGTAGGGTGATCTAGGGGAGATAAGAGATCAACCGAAGGACTGGTATGCATGCATATAAGTACAACCAATGGACACAAAACTCTGGAGAGGGAAGACATGTATGGAAGGTGGGGGGGAGGGGCAATGGTAAGCTATGTACACATATAATACCTTAATAAAAAAATGATGGAAAAAGAAACAGGTAGATAAATAAAGCAAGGAAAGGAACATGTAGAATCTAGATGAATGGGTATTGGCATGCTCACTATACAGTCTTTCAACTTTTCTGTATGTTTAAATATTTTTACAATGGAAGTTGGGGAAAATAGGCCTCCAAAGAATATTGTTCATTTTCAACTGAAAACTAATGTGAAAATATAAAGAACACAGCCTTAAACTCACTTAAAATACGTAGTGTCTGAAATAGCCACACATTTACTTTTTTTTTAAAATATATTGATTTTTTACAGAGAGGAAGAGAGAGGGACAGAGAGTTAGAAACACCGATGAGAGAGAATCATTGATCAGCTGCCTCTTGCACACCCCCTACAGGGGATGTGCCCACAACCAAGGTACATGCCCTTGACAGGAATCGAACCCGGGACCTTTCAGTCCGCAGGCAGATGCTCTATCCACTGAGCCAAACCGGTTTCGGCTACTTTTTTTTTTTAAATCCCACTTTATGCCTTAATATTGAAATCATCTCAATTACTTATAGAGTATGTGGATCACACATTAAAATTATTCTGTGTATTGTGCATTTTGAATAATGCAATTGACCTTTTTTTTTTTTAACCTTGTCTTAGGAAAGTTAGTGATGATGCCAGAGACTAATAAAAGGTATGAAGTCTGAAAGGAGCAGGAATTACTGAGAGGAAGTACAGTACAGAGGGCTTAGGGCCATTTGTCATCTTGTCCTCCAATGGTTAGAGGATGTGGAATTTTCCAGTGATATGATCTGATGTCAAATAAAAAATCAATAGAAGGAAATCATGTGTCTTTTTAGAATGTGGAGTCATCTACTGAATTTAAAACTACCAGTAGATGTAGAATGATGTGGCACAGTATGATTTCAGTAAGGTCTGAATCATAAAATCATAGATATCTCATACGATAAAATTTATACACTTAAAGTAACTGATTTTAAGATAATTAGCTTTTGGGGAGAACAAAGATGGTAGAATAGATAAATGCCGGCACTCACCACCTCCCATATGCCACATCAAAATTACAACCAAAATACAGAACAACCATCATTCAGAACTGGCTGAAAACTGGCTCAGTGGAAGTCCTGCAACTAGAGAAGTAAAGAAGAAAGTACACTGAGACTCATAGGAATGGTGGAGGCATGGAACAGGCTGGTCCAATACCAATGCATAGCGTTTTTGTTTGTTGTTGTTTTTTAATTGAGAGGGATATCTCTGATTCAGAGACCTTCCATGAGAAGCCAGGGGTCCCAGTCCAGGGTTCCAGAGTTGGAAAAAGAAGTCCCCATAACTTTAGGCTGTAAAAACCAGTGGGGATTGTGGTTGAGTGACATGGAGATTATTGGAGTCCCATGCAGTTCCTCTTAAAGGGCCAGCACATGAACTTACATGGTTCTGCTTCCTCTGAGTTCCAGCTCCACTGAAGCAAGTCCTGCTCCATAAGGGTGTCTCCTGCACAACAGCTCTTCTATTGCAGTTGCAGCTGGTCCTCACAACCAGTTGGCCTAGAGGTCATTTCCTTCCAGTGATGCCAACACCAATCAATGCCCAACTACAACAAGATAGTACATACAGCCCACCAGGGGTGCACCTAGAGTGCCCAGCTCAGGTAACAGGAGGCTGGTTGGCCCTATAACACAAGACTACTCTACCAATACCAGGAGACATAGTAACTACCTAATATATAGAAGCAAACCCAGGGAAGCACTCAAAATGTGGAGACAAAAACATGTCACAAATGAAAGAAATTAAAGCAAGCAAACTACTGGATACAGAATTCAAAACAGTGGCTATAAGGTTACTCAAGGATCTTAATGGGGGCTTCAGGGGACTTAGTGAGACTTTTAAGGATCTTAGTGAGAATCTCAAGGACATAAAAAGGACCAGTCAGAAATTAATCTTACACTAACTGAAATAAAGAATAATTTACAGGGATTCAACAATAGAGTAGAGGATTCCGAAGATCAAATAAATGATTTGGAATGTGTGGATACAAAAAAACACCAAGCAGAAGAGTTAAAAAAAAAAAAGTATCTAAAAATATGAAGATAATGTAAGGAGTATCTGGGACAAATTCAAGTTGTGGGGGTGACTGAATGTTCCCATTATGTGGGTGCCTGAAGGAGAGGAGAGAGAGCAAGATATTGAAAACTTATTTGAGGAAATAATGACAGAAAACTTCCCCTATCTGGTTAAAGAAATAGACTTACAAGTCTAGAAAGCACTCAATAGAGAGTCCCAAGCAGGAGGAACCCAAAGATGTCCACACCAAGACACATTAAAATGCCATGGGTGAAAGACAAAGAGAATCTTAAAAGCAGCAAGAGAGCACCTACAAGGGATGTCTATACAACTGTCAGCTGATTTCACAACAGAAATTTTGCAGGTCAGAAGGAGGTGGCAAGAAATATTCAGAGATGAATAGCAAGGACCTACAACTAATATTATTCTATCCAGCAAAGCTATCATTTAGAATTGAAGGTTAGATTAAGAACTTCACTAACAAAAAAAGCTAAAGTAGTTCATCACCATCAAACTGGAATTACATGAAATGTTGAAAGGTATTCTTTAAGAAGAGGAAGAAGAAGAAGGGAAAAAATATTTTAAAAATATGAACCATAAAATGGCAATAAAAATATCTGTCAACAATTGAATTTAAAAATCAAAATAAACGAACAAGAAAGCTAATGAACAAGATAAACTGATGAATGAAATAGAATAAAGAAACATGGAACAGAGATAAATCTCAGAGGGGAGGGGAGGGAAGAGAAAAAGTGTGGGAAGAGATTAACCAGAGATCTTATATGCATACTAGAGGCCCAGTGCACAGGGCCTGGGTGGAGTGTTCCTCAGCCTGTCCTGTGCACTCTCCAGGACCCCTTTGGGGATGTCTGACTGCTGGTGTAGGCCCGATCCCAGCCTAAACCGGCAGTCGGCCATCCCCCAGGGGATGTAGCAGTGCACCAAGCAGCAGGCAGCCAGGGAGGAGCCCCAGCTGGGCTGGGCACCGCACCTTACACTCATCCAGGCTACTGCACCTGGGCTGCTGTTTGGTAGCGCTGCTATGGAATTGGGAGAGGTTCCTGCTGCCGCAGCTGTGCTTGACAGCTGTGAGCTGGGCTTCTGGCTGAGCGCCTCTCCCTGTGGGAGTGCACTTACCACCAGGAGCATCTGCCCCCTAGTGGTCCATGAGTGTCATAGCAAACAGTCATTTGTTGTTCCAGTTGTTCAGTCGTAATGGTCGCTTAGGCTTTTATATATAGATAGATATGTATTACCTATGGGCATAGACAATAGGGTGATAAAGGTATGGAGTGAGGCAGGAATCAGGTGGAGAGTGGTAATGGGGAGAAAAATGGGGGACAGCTGTAATACTCTCAACAATAAAGATTATTTAAAAAAATAGTTAAAACAGTAAAAATAAAAGGATAACTAGCTGTTAAAATATCTTGGGATGTCTCAAAGGTTATTTCTGGAAGAGTCATTGAAATCACCAATATTATAAAAATATAAGAATTTTTATTTTGACTTAGACAACTGGCTCATTCAGCTTATTTATTGGACAGAGGTATCAAAGACATTTCATCAGAGATCCTGGTGTCTAATTTTTATCAACCTTGAAAGGTTAAGGGTAATCCCAGACATTCTAGCTTAAAGTACTTGAACCCACTTACATTATATATTACTTACTTTTTTTTCTTTCTTTACTCACTTTCTTATGTCACATTTTTTTAGGGGGAAGCCTAACCCAGTAGTTCTTAACACCAGAGGAGGGAGGAAACATCTTGTGTTGTGAAAAAGCATCCCATGTGATGCTGGTAGATTTCCTGTTTCTGCTCCAAACTAGACATGTTAACTTTTAACTGTTGGTATGACTAGTGAATTTTTCCACTCCATAGGCTGTTGATTCTTTTTTTAAAGAAACTTTTTATGAAAAACATACAGAAAGTGGAAAGGCTAATAACTAAATACCCATATACCCATAAACTAGATTCAACAACTGTTGCTATAATTCCTATATTTACTGCTGAACCATTTTAAAGTAAATGGCAGGGAGAACATCCAAGATGGCGGCCTAGGCAGTCTCCTAAGCTGCCGCCTCATCAACAATTTAATTAAAAAAACAACTAAAATAAAAAAGGACTTCACCAAAACGTCAGGAAAGCTTGCGGAGTGGAATAGCTACAACTAGAAAGAAAGAGAGAGGCTCACGGATCGGACTGGGAGCCGAAAAGCACTGAGGTAGGGAGACGCTCGCGCACGCGGCCGCCAAATACCTGCCTGGCTGGCGGTGGGAGGAGAGGAATCCCCGATTGCACGGAACCCTTTCGGACTGTACTGAACCCAACCCTGGCTGAAATTCCGTGGTCCCATGCTCCTACGGGTGGAGTCTGGACTGCGGAGAAAGGCACCCAGAGACTCAGAGACTCAGAGACTGGGAGACCGGGGACCGGAGCTGCAGCCGGCAGGGTCTACAGACTCGCGCGCACGAGCAAGTACGCGCTGAGGTCTGACCGCCGCCCCTCCGGAGCGGAGGGAGTCAGAAGCTCCAGGTCTGACCTCGGAGGCTGCCGCTGCCTCTCTGTACAAGGTGGCGGCCTCTCCGTAGCGGAAGGAGTCAGAAGCTCCAGGTCTGACCGCAGAGGCTGCCGCTGCCTCGCTGTACAAGATGGCGGCCTCTCTGTAGCGGAAGGAGTCAGAAGCTCCAGACTACAGAGACCAGCCCAAGGCCGGGTGAGCCCCTGGGGCACCCACGCTCTTGCTGGGGGAACCTGGGCCGGTCAGGCGGAAACTCAGGCGAGCGCACAAGGGCAGGGCAGAAGCCAAGACTGTCAGTTCAGCCCTGAGACTCCACCCCATCCAAGCTGAGCAGAGGCTTCTGCAGTTTTTCAAGTCTGATCCTATAAGACTGTCTCCAATACAGAAGTTATCCCAGAGTAGACACAGCTGATACCCACATCCAATTGGCCTGAAGGTCAATTCACAACAATAGAGACTTAGCTACAACAAGGCTGTGCACGCAGTCCACAAAGGGGATCACCAAGAGTGTCTACCTCAGGTAACTGAGGAGGCTGACCCACTGTGCCATATAGGACCTCCAAACACACAAAGCCATCCTACCAACCCTGAAAAATAGTGATAATGCCGAGACAAGGAAATAGATCTCAAACAAAAGAGATGGAGGACATAGAGTTCAGAACTACGGTTCTAAGGTTATGCAACAATATCCTAGAAAAGCTCGATAAATTTCATGAGACCCAACTAAAAAGTATAGATAAACTGACTAAAATGGAAAATATTATGCAGAGATCCAACAGCAGAATGGAAGAACACAAGAATCAGGTCAAAGAGCCAAAAGACACTCCGCTGGAGAAGGAAGAAGAAAAGAGGATCCAGAAAGTTGAAGATAGTGTAAGGAGCCTCTGGGACAACTGCAAGCGCACCAACATCAGAATTATGGGGGTACCAGAAGAAGAGGGAGTGCAAAATACTGAAAACATATTTGAAGAAATAATATCAGAAAACTTCCCTCACCTGGTGAAAGAAATAGACTTACAAGTACAGGAAGCCTACAGAACCCCAAACAAGAGGAATCCAAAGAAAAATTCTTCTCGACACATCATCATCAATATGCCAAGGGTAAAAGACAAAAAGAGGATCTTACAAGCAGCAAGAGAAAAGCAGTTGGTTACCTATAAGGGAGCACCCATAAGACTATCAGCTGATTTCTCAACAGAAACCATGCAGGCCAGAAGGGAGTGGCAAGAAATATTCAAAGTGATGAATAGGGAGAACCTACAACCAAGATTACTGTATCCAGCAAAGTTATCATTCAGAATTGAAGGGCAGATAAAGAGCTTCACAGATAAGAAAAAGCTAAAGGAGTTCATCACCACCAAACCAGTATTATATGAAATGCTGAAAGGTATTACTTAAGAAGAGGAAGAAGGTCAAGTGAATTAAAAATCTCAGGAATAGAATAAACTAGTGAATATAATAGAATTAGGGGCAAAGAAAGGGAGTGGATAGATAATTATCAGGGTGAAAGGGGTGTGGGGTGCAGAGACTGGATTAAAATTGTATAACCTATGGATGAGGACAATAGTGGGGGGAGGGGGTAAGGGCAGAGGGTGGGGTGGGAATCAGGTGGAAGGGAGCTATGGGGGAGAAAAAGGAGAAACAATTGTAATAATCTGAGCAATAAAGATTTATTTAAAAAAAATAAAATAAAAAAAATAAACATAAAAAAAAAAAAAAAAAAGTAAATGGCAGAAGTCATGAGACCACTCTAAATACTCCAGCATTCATTTCCTATGAATGCCATTTCCACACCACCTATTAACACTACTTTTACTTTCCTGAGAGTGTAATCCCTCATGAATCTAGGCTATATTCAGATTTTTCCTTTATTCCAATGTCTTTTTAGTTGCTTTTGTTCATACACCTTGCATTTTACAATTATGTCTCTTTAGTCCTTTCATTCAAGAATTGCCTCCCCCAACCTTTTCTTTCCCAAAGACACTAACTTTTTTTAAGACACCGTGCCGGCTGTCATGCCTCACACTCTGGATGTGTCTGATTGCTTCCTGTGGTCTAATTTGTTCTGCTCTGAGGGTGGCCCTTGGAAACTAAGTCTGGATGTTGGGCTGGGTTCAGGTTAACCTTCAGCAGGACTGATCCACAGACGGCGCTACAGGAGCCAAGGCACACCTGGAGCTGTGTGCTAGGATACCAGTTGTTCCACTGTCAGGATGCCGAGTTTGACCTTAGGTTATCAGGGTGACAACCAGTGTGTTTTTCCCTTTTCAATTTAGAGGTCATCTTGGGGACACCCTTTGGCACCACTTGTATATCTTATTTCCTCACCAGCTTGTTACCGGATGATTTTTGTATCCATCCTTCTCTGAATCAGAGATTTGATTGGCGGTGACAAAATGGTGGTTTTCAGATTATTTTTACTTCTTCATTTATTAGCTGGCATTCTCTTCTGAAGAAGAGCTTTTCTTCATCAGCTGGAGATATTTCTAGTTTTTCCTAAAAAAGTAGGATACATGCTTAGTTCTTTACCAGTAATTTTCAAAATAACAAGTCAGGGTAATAGTCACATAGTTATGGCAAATGATCTTTTTTAAAGTAGAGTTTTGCATATTTAATTTGTTGAAATAAATTTTAGTCATTAGTGTTTAAATTATAACACATGTGGCCAGTGGGAGGCTCTTCATGTTACCAAAGTATAAATGAAATGTATGACGGCAGAATTACAATACTATCTGGGCAATCTGAAAACTGGATGTCTAATGATATAAAGGGGTGTTCATTAGTTGGGATAATGTTATTGTGGTGATTTAAAAAGCACAAAAGACCTTACCTCTTAGAGATGACAAACTGAAGTATGTACTGATGAGATAAGATTTACTTTGAAATAGTTCATGGATGGGTGGGGGCAGGAATAGTTGAGGGTAGAGATGAAACAAGCTTGGCCACATCCTGGTAATGATGGGTGCTTATGTCTTATTATACTATTCTTTCTGTACATGTTTCAAAATTTTCCTAATAAGAGCTTTTGTAATTATTTGAGTTTCTGTGGATATTTGCAGTTCAAATTTAGTAACACATTTTTCTTTATTTTGTATTTATAATTTTATCTATTAAAAGCTTATTTTAAAGGAGTGTGTACATCTTCAACTTTGCTGATCTAAAGTCAAAAATTAACTATTATTGAAACTTAATTGCTGTATAAGTCAAAAAAATTTTTTAAACTTTTAAAAATGTAAGTAATGGTAAAGGACTAAAAAAACACACTTTTATAGTACTTCTACACTTTATCTTTTTCTCATTCTGGAAAGTGTTTTTAAACTTTAAAAATATTCTACATAGTTTTTCTGAAAGTATTTTTATAAATAAGTATAACTTATTTATTAGTATAAAAATACTTCCTCCTTATAAAAAAATGTTGAGAAATAATTATTTAGGAAGAGTGGGGGAAATCACTATATTTTTTGTGAAGCACTATGTAAGACACCTCATCCTTTCCTTTTTCATCTTTGACAAGGCATACCTATTCTAGTTCTTGATCGCTGGTGTTTCTCAGCAAACCTTAGATGAAAAGATGAATGGGTCCTCTCATCCCTCCTTCAGCCTGCACTTCTAAGCTTTACCTAACATGAGTAGTAGAAGAGAGATACTTACTGTGGGAGAGGAGCAACTAAAAAATCAAAATGCCATTTATAAATGCAGCACTTATAACCAACCATGAGACCACTATCACTGTGTGTGCCTGATGCTTAACTTTCAAAGTAATGTCTTACTTGCCTTGTAAGTGATCTTGATACTTTGTTAGATCAGCACTTTGATTAATATCAAGGTATTTCCTTTCTGATAGTCTCAACTAGTTCTTCCAGTGGGTCAGCTTTCCTCATAGCGAGTCCACTTTCCCATAATAGTGCTCTTATATTTTGTGTACCATCAAATATATTGACAAGTTGTTAAATGTATTAAAAGTTTATGAATTGGCCTGGCTCTTGTGACTGTGTTGAGCATCGACCTATGAACCAAGAGGTGACGGTTCGATTCCTGGTTAGAGCTCATGCCCAGGTTATAGGTTCCATCTCCAGTACTGGGCGTGCGGGAGGCAGCTGATTAATGATTCTCTCTCAGCATTGATGTTTCTATCTCACCCTTTCCCTTTCTGAAATCAATGAAAATATATTTTTTTAAAAACAAAAATGATTATGACTTGGTGTTTATGAATCACCAAATGTTTTATGTGCTGCACTCTCCCAAATAAACCCTTCAGATTTTGCTTTTGAAGTTGGCACCACAAGATCCATGGGAAATAGAATCAAATGAAATGCTGTTTGGTGAAGAAAAGTGCTGTGTGCAATATGATTTATTCTAACAATAGCATACTGGGGACAGTACTACCATGAGTGTGAACATGCTCACCTGATGGTCCGTGTTATTTGTGTAAATTTTCCATACACAGATCCAGAACATTCACAGATGGCATAGTTTCCACAGCCTCACACACACACCCTCCTTGTACCACAATATCAAACCACAAGAACAAATGAATTAATTTTAATCAACTGTTCTTCCTACTTTTTAGGATGGCTGCTATTTTTCTAAGGTCAATAATATTACAAACCATAAAGACTGAAAATAACTGTCTTACAAGATGTTTGGGTAAATGCATCGTGCAAAAGACGGCACTGCCACAGTTGCCCCTCACTGCTTCTGTCCCAAGACTGCCCTATCTAATTCATGCAAAAGCTTTTAGTACTGTTGAAGACTCCCAGCATGAAAGAAAAAAGAGAAAAAATAATGAAACTGATTTTAGTAACATTGGAAGAAAAATTAGTGAGCGAATCATTCATGTATTTGATGAGAAGGGCAATGATTTAGGGAACATGCACCGAGCAGAGGTGATTCGACTTATGGATGAGCGAAACCTGCGACTTGTGAAAAGGAAGCCCAGCACAGACCCTCCCGAGTACCAGCTCATGACAGGCACACAGATTCACGAAGAGCGGCTGAGACTGAGAGAGAGGGAAAAGGCTAGACCCAAAACTGGTAGGTAGTTTGCTCTTTGCCCCTTGAATTCCTTAAGACTATAAATCAGCAGTTTAAATTGGGCATTTGTACGATGCCTGTGACAATGGGTTGAAAAACGAAAATTCACTGTTTTACCACTGTTTCCAATGCTTTTTTCATCCCTCATTTCTGTTCCTTTTTTAATTTCCCTTGTATCCTGTGTCGATCACCTTTTTCAAACTTATGAAAAATGAGGAAAAACAAGGTAAACACCAAAATAATAGGAAATCTTTTCTATTCCTGTCCTGAGCCACTCATTTACTCTCCTTTTTTAACAAAAAACAAACAATATATATATATATATATATATATATATATATATATATATATATATATATATCTCAAAGTGGGAGTTTTTGGCTAATTCCACAGAGGCACTTTTTAAACTCAGAAGTGATTCATAGAGCATCTATGCCTGAGTATTTTGTTATGATACTGGTAGTAACACTCGTTTACATATTTTGCCAATCACCTTACAAGGCATTTGTCATTTAAACCTTATAAAAGTCATTAATTGGATAAGTAAAAATGTTGGTTTTTCATGATTTTTAATTATTATTTTTTTAAAAAATATTTTTATTTATTTTTTACAGGGGGGAGGGGAAGAGGGATAGAGAGCTAGAAACATCGATGAGAAATATTGACCAACTGCCTCCTGCACACCCCTCACCTGGGATGTGCCTGAAACCAATGTACATGCCCTTGACCGGAATCAAACCTGGGATCCTTGAGTTCCCAAGCCGATGCTCTATCCACTGAGCCAAACCGGTTTCGGCATGATTTTTAAATATCACTGATCATTATGAAAGACTGTTCAGTGGAAAAGGCACTGGAGTGAGGGTCAGAGGACTAGTCCCAATGAGGTTGTGTGTCTTGAGAAAGTCACACGTAGCCTGTGGCTCAGTTTGTAACACCACACTTAACACATTGCAAACCTGTAGTTTTATTGCTAGCTGTACCCAGTGGCCAGATAAGTTTCTATTGAACGAGTACAAAAATCATTTTAAATAAATGTTAAAGACACACTTTAAAATTAAATACCCATTGCATTTTGAAGTTATTACATGTTCTTACAAACTAAAATCTTTTTTCAAGAACCTCATGATTGGCCACAAATCTTAGGACAGAATGCATGAGAATTCTTGTGCTCCATCCGCAATGTTTAACAAGGATGATGACTGGCAAACCAAAAATTCTCAGAAGAGGCCAACTAGGGGATGTCATCAAATTATGTCTATGAAAGAAAGAAAAAAAAAAAAACAGACTAGAGAAGTCACCTCTCTGTGTTCAGATTGTCAAAGACATAACTGTCCTGATAGGAAACTACAACCACCTGATTGTAGCTTTAAGGAAGCAAGATGGTATTATTAAAAGAATTCTTTTTTAGAATTACCCTTATTTTGGAAATTAGAAGCAGAAAAATAAACAACTCTTATCACACAAAATAAACAAACATTAACATTGTCATATTTCAGATTTCTTAGACAAAACATTGCCGGAACCTGCCGGCAACGAACAGTACCTGATTGAGGGGGTGAGGATAAGAAAAAAGACAGACAAGAACAGATGGGGTCGGAAGGACTGAGACTGAGGTCTCCAGTCCAGAGTTTATTTCTCAAAAACTTTTTATACCATTCTGTAAGAGGAATTGTTTACTTCAGGCAAGCACAATGAGTTTAGAAATCCACCAACTTTCTTACACAAACACGCTATCTTCCTCTAGTTTCTAGGTCCTTCTAAGTCAACATTCTCCTGACTAATCTTTGACCTTCTGAATAAGCAAGGCTGTCTGCGGTTAATACTAGCATTCCTAAAAGTCTCAGTTATTTCTCACTTAGATTAGTGTGAAGGGCACATGGAGAGCTGTGTCCTACACTTAAGCCTGCATTCAGGCACGTAGGACCCCTGCATTCAGGGCAGCTCCCCACAAAACATCATAGAAAAGTTGAAGTCCTGTGCTTCCTTCTCCTGTTCCACCCACTCGGTGGAGATCCAGTCCATGTTGTTAAGCTCATCACAGCCAGATACAGTCACAAACAGTATAGAGAATAATTTTGTATGCATAAAATTATAAAGGGCGCAATAGTTTTCAAGATGTTTACATATTAGCTATAGCTAACTATAATTACCAAGTGACATTTCATTATAAGCATGTACTATAGCTTTGTTAATCCATTTCCTTGGCCACTGGGCTTGTTTCTAGTTTTCATTATTAAAAACAATGAGTATACGCATGTATCAGTATCTCCTTGTGCATGCTCAATTCCTATGGGGCAAATCAGCATGCAGTATATGAACATTTCTCTCCATTCTCACCCACGCTCGGTACTGGTGGGCTCTAACTTTTGTCATGTTAATGGGTGAGAAACTATATCCCGTTTTAATTTGTAGTTCCTTTTACCATTTGAGTTTCCTCTTCTACAAATTGCCTATTCATATATCTTTTTTCTTACTTTGATGGTTTATTTTTCTTCCTGATTTGTAGGATTCTCTTCTGTATGAAGCAAAAGCCTTATCCTAAATTTTTCGCTTTTATTTTTCCTTTGTCGAGGAATAAACATATTCTTTTCTTCTATTTGTATTAAAATGGTTTTCCCCCCACACACTAAGATAGTACATATGGGGAGGTTTTTGTATGGGTTAAAACCTAACTTCCCAAGTGAAAACTCTCAATTGTCACAATGCCTTCAATGAGTAGTCTGTTCCTTCTCTAAAATATATATACCGTATATAACAGCCTTATATGCAAATTGTCCCCTCAGGAGTTCAACCTGGAGTTCCATCACTCGCTATGGTATGCACTGACTAGCAGGGGGCGGGCGGAACTAAGGAAGACCCTGGCTGGCAGCTGGAAGGCCCCAAAGGGCCCTGATGGCTGGCCAGGCCTAGGGACCCTACCCGTGCATGAATTTGTGCAGCAGGCCTCTAGTTTTCCAATAATTGGGATATGCAAAGTAGAGTGAATGAGTAAATGCAGGGTGCAGTCTGGATGACTCCACTGTAGCTAGGAGAGCATCACCGAAGAATAAGAAGAAAATAGTACTTCCCAGACAGATCCACACCCAAAAGAAAAACAATAAGTTTACTATAAAGCTAAACTTTGAAGGACCATTCTTTTTGTGTCCTTTCATCAAATGATGTCAACAATAAGTGGATACATTTTATATTTAAATGTCCTTGACAGGGGAAACAAAATGGTACCTGTATGTCTGTCTCCTATTTTTGTAAAAGTGTTAAATGGTCTGTGAAACTAGTCAGGTGAGAGGACTGTTAGGGCCCCTGTGGTAAACTAAGTTTCTGAAGTATATGTGGTGAGGTTAGTTTAATAAACAGGGTAGTCAATAGTTCCAACACCAAGTCTCACTGTTTCAAACTAGGACCTACTCTGACAAAGGAACTAATTTTTTCTTCAAATATCGGACAACATGATTTGGACACAAAGAGTAAACAGATTCAGCAGTGGATTGAGAAAAAGTATAAAGTTCAAGTTACTATAAAGAAAGCAAAGAATGCAGAAGAGCCAGAAAATAAAATGGTAAGTAAAAACATTAGTAACTGTTTTTTTTTTTGTTTGTTTGCTGATCTAAATGTAAAAGCAAAGTAACAGTCATTCCATTAGTGATAATAGCTTTGCAATTTGTTTTTCAAAATGCAAGCATACTGTATATATGTTACATTTTCCATTGTAGCATATATATTTTGCCATGTGAAAACATTCTACATCATAATTTAAAGGCTGTACTACCCTAATTTACAAATTGTAGAAGATCTAACATTTAAATAAGAAAACTAGAAACTTGATAGATTCATTTTTTAAAGTTTGTTTCCTCTTTATAAATGCCTAGAAGAAGCATCATATTTAAAGGCAAATTGTCTTCAAGAAAGTGTGTATTTGTTTACAATCCCAGGGTAAGTTTATGGCATGTCTATTTTGCTTTATTTTTTAGTTAATCCTCACCCAAGGATATTTTTCCATTGATTTTTTAGGGAGAGTGGAAGAGAAACATCAATGTGAGAGAAACTCATTGATTGGTTGCCCCCTGCACAAGCTTGGAATCAAACCCAGGATGCTTTGATCCACAAGCTGACGCTCTAGCCACTGAGCCAAATTGGCTAGGGCTCTATTTTGCTTTTAGAGTTAGTTAACTTACCAGCTAAAAGGCAGCATCAGCCCAGTGGTGGTCAACCCTAGTTCCACATTAGAATCAATTAAGCCAGGTCCCCAACTCACTGACTGAGAATCTCTAGAACCAGTGTATTTTTCTAATACTCCAAGTGACGGTGAGTGTTGGAAACTGCACTGAGATAACAATGCAGGGATAGGTTGGTACTCTGCCAATACCCAAACCCAGTGCTTTATACTTGTTTTTGCAAGAAGAGATAGCTTGGGGCCAAACACCCTAGAGCAGTGACAGAGTAGGGATTTTTTTAGTGACTTAGTTTATTACCTGGAGTTTGTATAACTTCCTGGTTACTGTACAGGTTTCAATCAGCTTAACTGGACATGATTTAGCTAATCACTTAAATAGCAATTCAAGAATAGGGTATTAGAGTATCAAAACACTGGTTTTAAGCTAATCTTTGGCTGTTTTTCCTTCTTAGGAGGAGCTGTTTAATCAAATCCTCCAGACTATGCCTGGAACAGCTACCTTCTCATCCAGGCCACAACCTGTTAAAGGAGGAAAAGCTGTAACATGTGTTCTTCGTCACTTGAGCGAAAAGGAAGAAATTGCATACAGACAAACTCAAGAGACCCAGAAGGAAACCCTTCAAACAAAGAAAAATGAAAACGACAAAAAATCAGATATTCTGCATCAGTGATTAAAGAAAAACGTGCTTCTGAGAGAAAATACAGGAATACCTCATTTTATTGTGCTTCACTTTACGGTGTTTTACAGATGTTGCATTTTCCCAAAAAAAAAATCAAAGGCAAGACCCTCCTCTACCGCCAAAGCATTTCCACTTGCTTTATTGCAGTACATGTTTGAATGCAGTGGTCTGGAACCACCAATCAGGTCTGCCTGTAACTGCGCTGGCTGGTCTGTGGAAAACAAGTGGATGTTTAGCTGAGGGTAAGTACTGCAACTGTCGAGAGCACTTTGTCCTCAGTGCAGTTCAGCAGCTCTCCAGTTTTAGGCAAAGATAAGCCGTGTTCTTGTTTCCCTTTAGGAGGAATGTATCCACTGAGACGGGAGGACAAACTCCGTTTTCTACAAGCTTGTTTTACCTTTGGAAAAAAGAAAATAATTAGAATTCAAAATAAAAATTGCCTGAACTAATTTTACAATAGTTGTACACCCTGATAGGTACACAACATTCCTTTATAAGAAAATAAATACATCCAATTGCTTTTAATAGTGGTGCAGACTCATACAGTAATAAGAGTAAAAAATACTCTAGATTGCATCTGACTTCAATCAGCAATTCATGTTTTAAAAACAGCTTGCCTATGGTGTCCCAACTTACTTTGAGTTTCATTTTCTTTTTGTCGGGGTCATGCACAACGGCATGCCTACTGAGACTCTGCTGCAATGAAAGAAAGAAAAAGTTCTGTTTTTAAAACATTGCTATGTGGTACCTATTAACATGAACACTCCATGAATTATTTAAACAAACAGCCTTGTTTCTGTTCCTTCTCTGCGGGGTGTGGCCTCTACCTACAAGGATTCCTGGAGAGGATTCTTCCTCAAATCCAAGAGTGAGATCACTGCCTCTTCTAACAACCCAGGTTAGGAAGTTATAATCTTGATCTCCTGTGGCTTCTTAGCTTTTCATAAGGAGGAGGTTGGGGAAAACTAGTTCTGAACGAACTATTCCAAACTAAATGAGGTTCGTTTAACAGTCAGTGTTTCCCAAACTTCTCTCATGATGAGAATCACCTGGTGTTGTTTAAAATACAGATTCCTGAATCCCAACTAAGAAGTGCTAAACTACAATTTTTGGGAACATATAGGTAAAATTGTATACTTCACTAGTGCACTAGTTCAGGGATCTGTGTTCTTACAACTCCACCAGGTGATTCTCATCATGAGAGAAGTTTGGGAAGCACTGGTTACCAAATACTGGTAACTGAAGCCATGTCCACAGCATCCCTGAACCAATGGCATATATGACCAAAGTCTTGCTGTCCTTGATTATAATGCCGACCCCAGCAGCTCCAAGTTGTGTACTAATGGTTCAGACCTATGTTGAACCAGCCTCATTTCTCACTTCAGTCTTCATTGTAATTTACAGTTTAAGTAAGTGCACCAACCAGAGTTAGTCTGCAAAACCGCACATGCCCCTCCATTTAGTGTCATGTTCCCAACCTACTAGAATCATACCAAGATGAACACTAGGTAGATTCCCAAGTTCTATTGTCCCTCACATCCTTTTGCACACTTCCCTTCTCAATCCCTACGTGATTGTGGGCTAAAAAGGTGGCTCCTGGGTGACAGCAGCCTAAAATATCAGCATACTCTTGAATAAGCATTTGGCACCCTAAGCCACTGGTTCTCAAATACAGCTCACATGAGAATCCCCTAGATCAGCGGTTGCCAATCCTTCGGACCTCAAAGACCACATCAGTTGGCGACTGCTGACCTACTGGGTTTGTTAAAAAGCATTGCTGGGCCCCTGACCCCCAAGATTCTGATTCAGCAGGTCTAGAGCAGGGCAGGACAGGCATTTTTGCAAGTTCCCAGGTGACATTAGTACTCCGAGGCCAGGGCCACACTTTGAGAACCACTTGGCACAGGCAGATCTGGCTGCAGAGCAGGCTTTAGTTCAGAGCCACTCCGGTTAAGAACGGAAGGTGTTGGAGCCTCTTCACCCGCCTTCCCACTGCACGCCCTGGGCACCATCCTGGAACCCAGGCTCCTAGGCACCCGGCAAGAAGCCTCACCGGGAAGGACTGCACCTGTGAGGGCGAGTACTTACTTTCATGGCGAAAGTTTTGCCACAGCCAGCGTGTTCACACACAAACGGACGCCTTTCCTCATGAAAAGAGAGAATATGGCTCTGGAGATTGAACACAGTTGTGTAGGTTCTACCACAGCCTTCCCTTGGACATCGATACACATCCCTTTCTGGGTTATGCGTTTTCATATGTTGCTTCAGATAATCTTTGCGTTTAAATGTTTTCTGGCATACATCACATATTATTTTCTCTGGTGAAGTAGACAAAAAATTTTAATCAATTTTCCCATGTATTATCACACAGAAAACAATATCTAATTATATAACATATTCAATACCTAAAACTTTATGACCTTACATAAGTCAGAAATTTCAGAGGAAACTAACTCCAGTTTTTATTGCTTGAATATTTATCTCAAGTCTCCCAAGTTTTTAAATTACATAAAGTCACTCTTTTTATTTTTATTGATTTTTTTTTATAGAGAGGAAGGGAGAGGGAGAGTTAGAAACATCAGTGAGAGAAACATTGATCAGCTGCCTCCTGCACACCCTCTATTGAGAATATGCCCGCAACCAAGGTACATGCCCTTGACCGGAATCGAACCTGGGACCCTTCAGTCCGCAGGCCAATGCTCTATCCACGGAGCCAAACCAGCTAGGGCCATAAAGTCACTCTTGCCAAGAAGCAGAGGTCTCAGCAAGGTAGCTGTGGGCAAAGGGAGAAAATTAAATAGACCAGCTTCCTTCCTTGTCCTCAGTACACAGGGCTTTCTTCCCCCAACTGTCCCAGAACAGTACCTCCCCAGATCCTTTACCTGCCATAGTCTTTAAAATGCTAAGTATGCAGAGTAGCTCAAAGAGACCCAGAACAGCTCTTCCAAACCTGGGGCCATAGGTCTCTATTCTCATTTGTCAAACAGCTGAAAGAGCATAGCTCCTCATGAAACATTTATTTTTAAGTGCATATTTAATATTTCTCTCTTTAAAAGCACTAAATCAGTTCTACAGGGGTAAATGGTTATACCAAGCCATTCAGGTGTACCTTACCCCTTTTATTTTTCCTTTATTGATTTTGAGAGAGAGAGGAAGGAAGAGGGATAAAGACATAGAAACATCAACAAGAGAGAACTATCCATCAGCTGCCTCCTGCATGCCCTGTACTGGGGATTGAGCTTGCTTTGCAACCCAGGCATATGTCCTGACCGGGAATCGAACCAGTGACCTACTGGTTCATAGGTTGATGCTCAACTGCTGAGCCACACCAGACAGGCTGCCTTACCTTTATGGGTTTCTCTCACATGTTTCAGAAGCTCTGTCCATGTTTTTGCCACAAAGGAACATTCTTTTTGACATTTATAACCTATTAAAAAAATAGAAAGGTGTATTGCCTTTTATGAATATTCAATGTAAACAACAATCATAATTAAAAAAGGAAACCTACATATATATGTAATGTTTCTTCTACCTCCCAATAGTATTCTATTCTGTTAGCCTCAAGAGGTGACAGTGAAAACGGAGGTGGTATTTTACAATGAAACCAAACAGTTGCATATCAGGGTACTTCATGTAGGGTGTGAGCTTAACAGACTTCATAAACCTGCCTCTTTCCCTTTCCTTTTCCTCTCAGTGAGCTGACTATACTGCACATGGACGCCCAGCTGCTTTAGTTCCCCCCACCTCCATGGCTCATGCCCCTCCACCCTCCCTGCCTTATGCTAGCCCTTTTCCTTAGCAGAAAAGGTGGTCCTTTGTCCTTGGCAAAACACCAACACTAGATCTCAACAGTTACGGGCCCACCCTGGCTTCCTCTAGTCTAACCATCTTGTAAATTTCATATGACAAAAAAGAAGCGGGGTACAGCTAAGGAAGAAAATAAATAAGAATAACCAGCGACAAAGACTATGAACAAAACCTGACATTTCATAAAGCATTAGAATTAATCAGTCAATGTAACAGCCAGCCTGAGTTTTACCCAACTAAATACCAGATAGAACAAAGAATAAGGCTGCCTATCACTCTTAGCTACTAGCCTCTGGTTTAAAAAGGAAAAAAAAAAAAATCCCATAAAGTCTAGGACTTGGGGAGTTGGAATATAGATATCAAAAATCCTATGTGGAAACATAATAGAGTCAAGTAGTTTAATCAAGTCTTAAAGTTTCAATCCGATTGCTCTGAAAACTCCAAACTATTTTCTAAACTGAGCGCTCCTAGGAGAGGAGTGACACAGGAAGTAGGAGGAGTTAAAAACTGTGAAGAAGCAACGCCTTGGCTGGAGCGCCTGCATATCACAAGACAGCACAACCAGGCACTTGTTCTGAACAACACAATATGGACTTTGAACAATGTCGCGGAGTGGAAGAATGGACACAGCCCACAACACCTCTTTGGTCGAGTTAGAACCCGAACAAGCAGAATGGTGCCCCGCCTCGTTCTAAGTTGCTCAGTGTGGTCATAGAATAGAGCAGAAAGCAGCAAGTACTCAAAGACTTACACACATATACCGTGTGGCTGGCGTGTTAGTAAAGTGAACACTACAAAGGACCACGTACGCACCCTCATGGACCTTCCCATGTCGCTTCAGCCTGCTGGGTGAAGCAAAGTGTTTCCCGCAGCCTTCATGGGTGCACCTGGGTTAACAAGATAGGAAGCATCAGCCAGTCCGTTTTCATAGAGAACTCCACTTAGAGTAAATGAGACTTTGTTTTATTTCTCCAACCAAAGTCTCCTCTCCCACAACCAAACCAGTCATATAAATATGAGACCTTATCATAGTTAAAATTCAAATTACCTGACCAATCTTGGAGCAAATCAAACAAAAAATGTCACATTTTTTTTAGCTTATGTGATCAAATTAAATACTTTTCAAACATGTTTTTCTTACTGATTTTAGTGAGGAAGGGAGAGGGAGAGCTAGAAACATCAATGATGAGAATCACTGATCGGCTGTCTCCTGCACACCCCTTACTGGGGATCCAGCCTGCAACCTGGGCATCGGCCCTGGACCGGAATCGAACCTGGAACCCTTCAGTCCTCAGGTCTATGCTTCATCCACTAAGCCAAACCGGCTTGGGCTCAACTTAAACACTTTTTATACTTCTGAAAATATACTCCGTGTTTTCATGGTTACAAAAAAGATGGCTTAGGTCAACATTTAAATCATCCTAAGTCATTTCTGTCTAGTTTTTCCAACAATACTGCATGGGAATGGCGTGAAAAGAAAACAGAGCAGTAGCTTCACAGCCTCTGGTGAGCAATGAGAAGGACATGCCAACTCGTCGTCAGTGCCACCACCACCACCAGCAGCAGCAGCAGCAGCAGCGGACCTGCGAGCACTGTCCCGAGCAGCTCTGGGCCAAGGGCAGCCCCGGGAGCGGAGGAAGGCTCCACCAGCACGCAGTGCAGGGTCCGTGCTCTATGAGAGTGACCATCTGTGCAGGCAGTGGGGGTTCCTCGATGTCCTGGGCACATCTAATGTTTCCTGTCACCCTTTCCTGTTCCTCACGAACCCTCTCTAATGCAGGCTAAGCACACTGCTTTTGTTTTTTAGGTAAAGATAGCTAGGGTCTTCATAATGACATGTCATATTGATCAGGCTCCATTTGAATAGTTAAGTCATTTATTAATCTTCCCTTCGAGCTTAATCACAATTGTACTAATCTTACAAAGTATTCTGAAGCATATTAAATATTTCTTTTAGAAAAACAAGCAAAATTAAACTTTTGGAATAGTCCAAAATATAAAGGGGCATACACTATACAAGGCAACAGAAAAATACTGATTAATAAACTGTTTCAGAACATTTGTACCCAACCTTTGCATTTCAGTTTACTCCCACCTGAAATTTGCCATGTGGATTTCACCGGGGAGAGTACCTACTTGAACAGTGGTTCGTTGGTATGCTGGCACTGATGGGTTTTCAGCTGCTGATGTTTCCTAAAGGTCTTCGTACAGCCTTCAAAAGTGCACTGTTCAGTAAAGGTTTGTTAGTCTTGAAAAACATCAAAGAACAGTTCATAACAATACTCAAGATAAAAATACTGTCGAGATTATAAACTTGCTACTTTCACCCATTTAGTTATGGTAAAATTCTTTGTCAAGAAACTTTAAAGACAGACTTTTTGCATTTGGGGTAATCTACCAATAACATACTTTAATTAGCACAATAATGATTGCTTTCAAAATAAAACAATTATGATAGCATGTACCAGGCTAAATCCAGATATCTGACAGACAAAATTTGGTTGATGAAACTTTTAGAAACAGACAATAAGCATAAAAATATTCAGAGAATTTAGTATAGAATATCATTCTTACTTACAACGTATTGTTTTTGTTGATTTTCGTGTTTGTGTTCAAAATGTTTCTTCAAGTCTGATTTTGTGTTGAATTTTTGGTCACAGCCACTAGCTGCACAACTGTGAGAAATTATAAACCCAAATATTAACAAACCAAGGGAAGAAAATTTTAAGATTTCATAAAAGCTAATTATTCCAGAGTATCATGTAAAATAGTCTTTAACAAATTCCAAAGTGTAAACCATATCATGTAGACCTCTCTGTTTCCCTGTGATCACCATGTAACAAGATGAACTTCATGCGAGGCTTCTGAAATTAAGCACACGGCATCGGACTCCTTTGTACAATGAGCAGAGGGGAGGTGAAAAACACTAATTCCAAAGACCCAGACCCTGTTTAGGTTTAAATTATGTTTAAGTCAAATTGTTCTCAGTCTAGAACGTGATCATCTACATTTTGCTTAAAATGTCACTGTAAACTGCCTTTCCAAAAAGATTCCCCCCCTCCCAAAAAAACAAAAACGGGTTTCAGCTTATAAACCGCTATGTCCTGTGGCATGTCACCAGGCTGCTCAAGTTCTCTTAAAGAGCATGTCTATTTCCTGGCCTTGAGTTACTTAAATTCTTTGTGAAGTTGTATTTTTAAAATATGTGATCTGCTTTTGACAAGTTTTCATCAGCCTGATGGATGAGGCAGGGCTTCCTTTATAAGCCCTCATCACAGCTATCATTCACTGAGAAACAATGAATAGCGCTCATATGAAGCACCGTGCTGTCCACAGGGCCAGGTGGAAGAGGACAGAGATTAACTGTGCAGTGACCATGGGAGATACGCCCAGAAGCCACTGGAAACACGCAGGAGGGGCATTGTGGCAGAAACCACTCGAAGTTCCAACAAGTGTTCTTGACCTCAGGAACAATGCTGAGTTTCAGCTGGGTACATGCCCAACATAAAGAGAGCTTTTTCCAGCATCCCTTGTATTTAGGGGTGGTAACAGGCTAAGTTCTGGTCCATGTTGCTTAAATCCCACAAAGTGTGTAAAAAGGGGGCACACCTCTTCTGCACCTTCCTCCATCCTGGTGGCTGCAATGCTTATGTGACAGCTGGAGCTCCAACAGGTATCTTGGACCATGATGCTGAAGCCCCAATATGAGGATGGCAGAGTTAGAAGGGGCTCAGATCCAGATGATTTCACATCATCCATTGACTGTTTATTGTGCATTTCAGTTATGCAAGAGAAAAAGAGACTATTTTGTCTAGGCCTCTATAGAGGTGGGTTTTCTGTCATTCTTGACTTTAAGCCTGACCCAGGCATCTAACCTAACACAGGTGTGGGGCCGGATAGGGCCCGGAAAAGTCCTGACAAGAGCCAAATAGCAGGCACAGGGTCACTGAAGACACTGATAACGTTAGCAGGGTAAACAGGAGAAGGCTGCTGGTTAGTTAAGCATAGCTGGATCGTAAGTTCATGTCTGAAATTCAAGCAAATGAGTCAAGATTAGCCCAAATGGCCAAATCACAAAGGTCATTTATGTGACAGACTAAGAACCTGGACTTCATTAGGTAAGCAGTGCTTAACAACTACTGCACTATTTTAAGGAAAGCAGCCTGGAGGCTAATGTGGGAGCAGGCCAGTCATGCCAGGAGGAGCGGGGCCTGAAGAACAGTGGCAGCTGGAGCAGGGAGCGGGACTCGAGGGAGCGGAAACAGGGCTTGACCTACGTGCTGGAGAGGAGAGCAGAATGAGGCGTCCAGAGGAGTTGCCTTATCTTTGCTGTGAATCCCTAGATGGACAGTGATGCCACCTAACAAGAACAAGGGAGGAGAAGGCCAAAGAGAAAGCCAAGCTCAGGACGGGCTTAGTGAATTTAAGAAGCCACAAAATCAACAAAGTAACACTGTCCAGCCAGCAGCTGGCTACAGGGATCTGGAACTAATGAGAGGGTGGTCTGGGCTAGAGAGAAAGCTGGAAGATAGCATTGTTCCATCAGTAATAATCCTCACTTTTCTCACTCATCCTGTGTATCTGTACCCAGACCCACTTTCTTCTTACAGTAACATTGTTCAGAAAAGCATAAAAAGGGACTCAGATACATGTTTCCTTCCACCCCTGCTCCTACCCCCCCCCCCCAGTGTTCCCATGGACTCCCAAGGCAAGTACTGCATTTTAAGTTTTATGTAACTTTTAGCATTTCTTATACATATACAACAAATATAACTATAGCTTCTTCCTGCCTATAACACTCCATATATATATATATATATATATATATATATATATTTTTTTTTTTTTTTTTTTTTTTTTTTTTTTTTACAGAGAAGGGAGAGGGATAGAGCTAGAAACATCGATGAGAGAAACATCGATCAGCTGCCTCTTGCACACCCCCCACTGGGGATGTGCCCACAACCAAGGTACATGCCCTTGACCGGAATTGAACTTGGGACCTTTCAGTCCGCAGGCCGATGCTCTATCCACGGAGCCAAACCAGCCAGGGCGCCACTCCTTTTTGTACACAAAAAAGGTAGCCCTTTATTTGCTTGGCTTTTCACTTAACATGCCTTGGAGATTTCCCTAGTTTCATAGAGATCATCTGCATTAATTTTTCTAGCTGTATAGTATTCCACTAACTATGGTGATACACTTGAACCCCCCTGATGGGCACACTGTTTGATTCCAATACTTTGCTACTACTAATAATGTTGCACATGACTGTGTACATGTCTTTAACATAGGAACAAGGGTATTTGTAGAATAAATTCCCCGAAGTGAATTTTCTAGATAGAACAAAGACTATATTCCAGCCCTATTTTCCAAATCACCTTAGTTAATCTTCGCTGGTGTAGTTGAACTATATTTTGAAATAATAAGCTTCACTTAGTGTCATTGATTTTGAGGACACTGCCTGTTTGAACAGGGCCTGAATGACATTTGTTGTCCTCAGCACTTTGCCTCTTTCCCTCTGGCTGGGGCGCTGTCAGAGGGAGAGGAGATGCCTTCCATAAGAACACAACAGTGAAGACTGTCCTGTGTCAACAGCTCACTTTCTTCGACTTTGTGGACCTTAGTGAGACATGGGACCCTTCACATTCATCAGCTCAGAACTAACAGCAATCAGCTCAGGTCATTAGAAAACTCTACTGCTCCAGGAACTGTCTCAGAGAACAAAATTTTTATCTTAAATCCTAACGTCTGCAAAACCTGCCATATAGCTATTTCCCGATATTGTCTCCAACATATAGTTCTGAGCAGCTATTGGATTTATTTTTTGTTTCCTAGAAAAATTTGATGTTTTCCTGGAACATTCTGTTTAATGGTTCTAAGTGTGGTTGCCTGACCAGCACCACCAATATCACCCAGGAACTGCAAGAAATGCGAATTCTCAGGCCCCACCCTAGACCTACTGAAAGATGCTCTAGCGTGGGGTTTAGCAAGCTGTTTTAAGAGCCTCCAAGTGATTCTGATGCACTCTAAATTTGAAGTCCAGTGCTTTAAAGAAGTGTGGATTTAAAAGAAAAATTGTATCTTCACCCTTTCAGATAAATAAACAGCAACTCCAAGAAGAATAAAATTAAAACTGGTATGACAGAGGTGCAGGGGTTTAAGCCAAAGAAATACAATATAAACTCTTAAAAGCTCGACTTCTTCATGCTTTTACCTCTTATCCCAGCAGTGTATCAATTCAGAAAGACCCTGACAATGTAGTCAATAACCTGCCAAGCAATCATTTTCCATCTGGTCTAAACTGTGTGTATTTCCTGTTTGATTTCCCAATCAGTGGCCATTTTAAAGGGGATGAGAGGATACAAATGCAAGAGAACTTCAGATTAACTTCTTCCTGGAGTTATTAACATAAATTACCCACAAAACCCTTAACTTATTCCACACATTTAAAACCTGGTCTCCTCTTATGTCAGGAGCTGCAAATGAAGCTTCACATTCTCTTGATCTTGAGATAATAATCAGTTTTGCCAAAGAAACCGGTGTGGTTCAGTGGAGAGCGTCGGTCTGGGGACTGAAAGGTCCCAGGTTCGATTCCGGTCAAGGGCATGTACCTTGGTTTCGGGCACATCCCCAGAGTGGGGAGTGCAGGAGGCAGCTGATCATTGTTTCTCTCTCATTAATGTTTCTAACTCTCTATCCCTCTCCCTTCCTCTCTGTAAAAAAATCAATAAGATATATTAAATAAAATAAAAACATTTTTTTTAAAAAAATAATCTGTTTTCTTACCAGGTCAGTGCACCACATGACCATTTCAAAGCTTCAATCCAGTCCTCTACTTACACAAAAGGCTTTTCTCCAGTGTGAAGCAGGGCATGGCGGCTCAGGTGGTAGTCCCGGACAAAGGCTTTGCCACACCCTTCATGGTCACAAACAAATGGTCTCTAGCAGGAAGGAAAGAAAAGAAATGTGTCAATTCTGCCCACATTAGTCACCCTAGTATTATCTAACGGACTCAAATGTCTAGTGGGCAAGGCCCTGGACGCAGTCTCCACAGACGGTCTCCACTGGGCATTGAGCAGCTGCTACACCAAGGCCAGTCAAGGTTGTCCTGCATGCAGTTACACATCAATGTCACAACTTCTGTACAAAGTCACTGCAGCAGACCTTGCTCTATGAATAGCATATGCAATAAGCGGGCAGCCTTCTCAGTTGGTTAATCGCTCCTAACCTGACATCTGGCTTTAAGTGCAACCCCCTCTTAAGATTGCCTATTACCGTATTTGCCGGCATATAAGACGATTTTTTGGCCCTGAAAAATACGTATTTGCCGGCGTATAAGACGACTGGGCGTATAAGACGACCCCTTAACATTTCCACTAAAAATACAGAGTTTGTTATAAACTCGCCGTATAAGACTACCCCCCACTTGGAGGCATATTTTTCAGGGCCAAAAAGTCGTCTTATACGCCAGCAAATACGGTATATTAGCAGGGCCTGTGCACACAGATCTCCACCACAGCATGTGTACACCCACCCAAAGGCTAGGGAAGAAGAATGTGCAGGTGCTGCCTAATTCTGGACAAGCCCAGTGCCTGCGCTGAGGAACAAATCCACAGAACTTTGCAAAACTCCTGTCATGGATTAGGCTCAATCAATATTTGTCAAATTAACGTGTGAGATTTGGGACAACAAAGAAGACTTCAAGTTTTTCTGTATGAAGGAAGCTGGTAGTGCCAAGAGACAAAATATGACACACGTATCTAAAAGGTCAAGTCTAATTTGGACCTACTGGCTGTACAGTTCAGATTTGGAGGGACAGGATGGGTAAGAGGAAGATCAGGAGGCAAAGGATTACCAATGTTATGAGTGAACCCAGTCACTGGATAGGCCTGCCAGAACAGTAGAGGCAGAAGATAAGCCAGTGAAAGGGGTCAGAGGAAGAGAACGGGAGGAGAAGGTCCCAAGAAAGAAATGGTCAGCCATTAAATTCTGGAGATGGCAAGGAGAATGGATGTCATTAGGGGAGTGGCCCCTAAGTTCGGTAGGTGCCGGGAGCAAAGACAAGGACTGCAGGCCTCTAACTTAAGAAATTTCTCTCCTTTAGCTGAGGCAGGGAGAAGCCAGGCTCTGCCAAAAACTGGGAAATTGGGCAGATTCCTTGGCCTCCATGAGTCCCACTTCCTTCAACTGTCTTACTCCAAGATATTTCCATTGCCCTCCAGGGTACACACTCCAAACCCATCTGTACCCTGGCCTACAAATGATCCCACCAAGCCTGGTTCTCAGGGGCTTCTCTTGTAGGGCCCCCCTAAAAGCACTGGCCTACCTGCCCCTTCCCCCCCCCCCCCCCCCCACCCACCCAGCACTGCAGGCTCTCCAGGCAGTTTTCTTGGCCCAGACTGTTTTCCCCTTAAATGGCTGCATGGCTGGATCCTTTCCTTCTCAGTCAAAACAAGAGGCCTTTCCTAAGCACCTTCCAGCGGCCCTCGATTTACTGCACCTCACTCCTACCTATTCCTTTGTCTGTCTGTCCTGCTTAAAGCATAAGGCCCGTGACCACGGAAGCCTTGCCTGTTTTGTTCACTGCTCTCTCTCCAAGGCTAGGGTGGTACTGTGTTTTGAATTAATGACTGCATGCTGCCTGCTACACCTCCAGGGAATTATTCTCCACACAAGTTCCGGGAGAGAGGTGCTTAAGGCAGGTGTCTATGGAACGAGTCGTGCAGCATTTACAGATGACCAGGAGGCAGTGATGGGCCAAGACTCATGAAAGAAGGGGAAAAGTTTGCTCTGTAAACCTCGGAGCCTATGGCAAGGATACCTCGGTGCTGGAACTTCTTGTCTACCTCCTCAGCGGCTTCCCTAACGTAAGGCAAGGTTGGCTCGCTCCTGTGGTCCGTGTGCCAACGCTGAACACTTCTTGCAAAGCCGGGCCAGCGACCCGCGCGCGCGCGGATCCCACCTGGCGGGCCGTGTCACTAGTCCCTGGGCCTGGACGCCCGGTCCCTCGGCCCCCGCCTTCGGACCCTTTACCTCCCCCGTGTGTTTGCACAGGTGCGCGTCTAACTTCCAGGCCTTGTTGTAACTGGCGCTGCAGTTCGGGAAGGAGCAGATGAACCTCGCGGGCAGCGGCGGGGCCGGGCTCTCGCCGGCCGGGACAAACGCGTCGGCGATGGTGAGGGATGAGACCGCCGCAGCGACCGACGCCGGCGGCTCCAGGGCGCCCGGGCCCTCGCGCTCAGCCACGTGCCGAGCAGCGTGGGGGCCTGGAGGGCGCGGCCCACGCCCGGCCCAGCGCCCGCGGCTCCCGGCGAATCTCCGCCGGACTCGGCGCACTTCCGGGACTGCGGCACCTGCCCAGCCCCGAGGGGCGGGGCCGCGGCGCAGGCGCGTAGGCAGCAGGCTCCGCCCCCGCGGGCGCCCGGGCCGCGCATGCGCAGGAAAGCCCTCGTGGGCAGCGTCCCTCCTGCTCCACAGCAGAAAGGCATTTGGGCATCAGCAGACTGGGAGGCACGCATTAAATGTGACGTTTCCCACCCGCCACCGCCCTATTCAAAGTACTAATTTTGCAAAATTTATCCTGTTCTCGCCACGTTATCAGTTTGTCTTCTTTATGGATTCATTTCCTTGTCTGCAATCAACATGCTTCCTCTGTAAGCCCCAGCACAGTGCTTCCTAAACTTGGCTGCAGATTAGAACCACATGGAGATCTTTTAAAACTCCTGACCCCGGGCCGATGAAATTACAATTTCTGGTAGTGGAAAACCAGAGCCAGCACTTCAGAAACTCCCTGGGTGACTCCGCTGCAGAAAGGTTTGGGAACCACTTCAAAGTGGGATCTGTGGACCCTGGGCATCATTAGAAATCACCTCAGGTCTATTTGAATCAGAGAGATCTCCGGGTGATTTGACATTCAAATTTGAAAAGCACTAGAGGCTTGAGTGATGTTGTGTATCTTGATTTATGAAGACCACTTGTTTAAAAGCTGTTCTTAGAATAGCGTGATGGATGGCTTGATGTTCCTCCAGGTCTGTATTTTTCACAGCCTGCATCATTCCAAATCAGCCGTGGGCAAACTACCGGCCCGTTTGGCTGTTCTATCCGGCCGAGGAGCTGAAAGAGCGGAAGGTTCTCTTGTTCTCCCCTTCGCTCCTTCACCAGCAGCCCAAGATGAGAGTGCCAGCATGGTCATGTTGCTTTTGTTCCGGCCCCTCCGGTCCAATTTAAGAACCCATTGTGGCCCTCGAGTCAAAAAGTTTGCCCACCCCTGTTCCAAATCATCACGCAAGCCCTTGTTGGAATCTGATGAACAGGTTCCAACAGAGACCAAGTCAGTGTCCAGCAGTCAACCCTGGCCTGGACTCTCACATCAGACTCACTCCTGAGCCTCAGTCTTCACATCTTTAAAGTGGAGATCCTTTTTCCGTGCTCAGGGATCTCCACGGCTCCTGAAGCTCAGCATCCTTTTCTCTTTTTTTCTAGTTGGTAGAGCTTCCACTCAGCCAGCTTTCTGTAGGTTCTGGACGATGTCCACTCTGTTTTCCAGTTGTAATTTTAAAATTGTTGTGGTAGGCTATATTTACGTGTTTACCTTATGCCACTATCTTGGTTTCTACCCACTCATTATATTTTAATTGTTTTATGATATAATATGAGACTACTATGTGGTGTATTCTACAATTTCCTATTTAAAAAGTAATTTGAAGAGCTCTAGCCAGTTTGGCTCAGTGGATAGCCTGTCGATCTGTGGACCAAAGGGTCTGAGTTCAACTCCCATCAAGGCCACATACTTTTATTGCAGGCTCTTCCCCTTGTGTGGGCTCATGTAGGAAGAACCGATTGTTGTTTCTCTCACATCAATGTTTATCTCTGTCTTTCCATGTCTCTTACACTTTCCCTAAAGTTCAATGAAAAACATTCTTGAGTGAGGATTAACAAAAAATGGATAATTTATAAACATTTATTTGAGCCCAAAGTGATGACCATTGCTGTGAAGCAAGATATCAAATACTCCCTACAATTAGCTTTTTACAAAAAATATGTCTACAGCTTTTGGTTTTGTTTTTCACAGCCACATGCAGACATATTTCATGTATTGCTTGAAACCCACTCCATAGAGGCACTTGTGATATTGACGGTGTGTTCTCTGGTCACTACCTCCTTGAGGGCAGAAAGCTCCTTCTCTCTACCCTTCTTTTCGGGAGCCCACATTGGAAAGGAAGCAGAGATTTTATGTTTATTATTATTTAAATATATTTTTATTGATTTCAGAGACGGAGGGAGAGGGAGATAGAAACATCAATGATGAGAGAGTATCATTGATCAGCTGCCTCCTACATGCCTCCCACTGGTGATTCAACCTGCAACCTGAGTATGTAACCTTTGACCTGAATCAAACCTGAAAACCTTCAGTCCACAGGCTGATGCTCAATCCACTAAGCCAAAATAGCTAAGGCAAGATTTTACTTTTCATTTCAGTTTTCTCCTCAGCCAAATAGGATTGAAGCGTGTTGAGAAATTCAAGAGGATTACAAAGGTGCGAATCAGATTATGCATATTAACAAGGTTAGTCTGCCCCAAGCTGCAGGAATAAGAGGAGAACCCATCAACCAGACTCCTGAACACCCTCCTATCCCCACCCTCACCCAGGAGTCCCACCTCCAGGGAGGAGCCTTAGTGGATGAGGTCTTAAAGAGATTAACCCTCCTAGTGGTATATATAGCCCAGAGTCACATTTCCTTCCAGCACTTAACTGGAAGGAGACTGGCTTCAGAGACTCTTCTTGGAGACACACTTCAGGGACTCACTCAAAGGAGCAGGCTCCAGAAACCACACATGACTTGGATTGAGCTTGGTTTTTTACCAGGAGCACTCTACATCCCTTGCGCAATGTGGCGACAAATATAGGAGAGGGCGGCAAGAAGGCTGGACATCAGCTGGTGGCTGGAACTCTTCTTGGAAACTCCTAGTGCCTTCCGCAGAGAGGGAGGCCTGAGCAGACCTCAGCTTCTCACTTTTCTTCACTCCAGGAGGATCACACTGACTGAAGAGACTGTCTTGGGACAGACACCCTCACTGTACAATGGCCTTTGCAGCTGCCCCGGTGGCTGAGTTCCAGGAAGAGGCCAGCTGCCCCATCTGCCTGGATCACCTGACAGACCCAGTGACAATTGCCTGTGGGCACAACTTCTGTCCCTCTTGCATCCACCAGCGCTGGGAAGGTCTACAGGGCACCTTTCCCTGTCCTGTCTGCCTCCACCACTGCCCTGACAGGAGCTTGAAGAGGAACCCCCAATTATGTCACATGATGGAGATTGTTCAGCGGATTCCCACCGTGAGGGGAAAGAGGAAAAGGCAAGAGGAACCCCTGTGTAAGAAGCACCGTGAGGTTCTGGCTCTGTTCTGTGAGAAGGACCTGGAGCTGCTGTGTGCCCGGTGCAGGGTCTCCCCTGATCACGGGGATCACCCCCTGAAGCCCATTGAAGAAGCTGCAGCTACTCACAGGAGGAAGCTCAAGAGCTGCATTGTGTCCTTGAGCAAGCAGATTAAAGATCTTGATGATTGGTCAGGAAGGCAAGCGCTGAAATGTTTTGAATTAAGACAGAAAATAGAAAATCAAAAGGATGAATTGCAAACTGAATTTAAACAACTTAAACATTTCTTGGAAAAGAAACAGAATGAAACTCTTACTAGTTTTCTAACTGAAAAAACAAAAGTTCAAGAAAAATTAATTGAGGAGAAAAAGCAAATATCAAACCACAGTTCCATATTAAACAGTCTGCATAGTAATATTATCAGTTGGTGTTTGCAGACAGATGTGGATTTACTCACTGGTATTGAAAGTATCCACAACAAGTATGAAAACCTGGAGGCCCCACCCATCTTTTTATGTGAGGTAAAGAAGGAGAGTTTTGGACTCCCCCCATATTATTTGGGCCTGCATAAAATGACCCGCACGTTTCATGTAGATTTGACACTGGATCCTGAAACTGCCTGTCCAAGTCTCTGTATCTTAAGAGGTAGAAAAGGTGTGGCCTACAGGACATCATTTGGTCATTATAAGCTTCAGGCACGCACTTCCTGCGCAGCTGTCCTGGGTTCTGAGGGATTCGATGCTGGCAGGCATTTTTGGCAGGTGGAAGTAGGAGGCACAGGGATGTGGTCCTTGGGCGTGTGTAAGGAATCTTTGTCCAGGAATGATCTTACGTCACCATTCCCAGTAAATGGCTGCTGGAAACTTCTGCTCTGGGCTAATACATCCGTCACATGCCATTCAGTCAACTGGGAACGGATAGGCATTTTTCTGGACTATGAGCTGGGACAAGTTTCATTTTATAATTTGAGAGAGAGGTCACATTTGCATACTCTCAGTGAAAGTTTTACCGAAAAACTTATGCCCTATTTCTGCCTTGGCCCTACTTCAAAATCACTTGTAATGCATATAGCCAAAGATGAATGATGAACTGCCTTGTAATCTGTTCCATGCATTCTACTTTCTTCCTGTGTTAATAGAGAGTGCTTGTAATAAAAATTAAAAATTAAAAAATAAAGTGGAGTTGATATTAATAACACCTGCCACACGAGGGCTGAGAGGGTGTCGGGACGTGTGCCCACTTGTTGCTCTCCTCATTGGCCACTCCAGCCCCTCTCCAGGGTACAAGTCCACACACATCCTCCCACAGCTCTGGAAGTCTTAAGTAGTTTCCCTTGTGTTGAATCTTTTCTCACCTTTATACTCGACTGTTAATACCCACCTGTTACAGTCATTTCCCCCCCAAAAAAAACATTGCTAAGGGTTTTATTTCTAACAAAAGGAAAATAATAAAATGAAATTAAAATAGGCTTCAGCTGGAACCAAGTTTCTTGTTTTGCTTTTTGTTTTCTTTTGAACAAATTAATTGCGCACCAACAATCTTGTTTTATTACAACAGGAACCCAGGAGGAGGAAAGGAGACGGGGCGGGACAGGGAGGGAAGGGCCGGTGGCCGTGAGGACAAGCACCAAAGGCTTTCTTCAGATTGCAGGGAGCCCTGGAGCTTCCCGCCCAAGAATCATTCACAAGGCTCTGTGAGCACAGCTGTGGGGTTTCCTCCTCCTGGGTGGATCAGTCAGAGGAGGGGAGGAAGGTGAGGAAGGTGAGGGGGAGTGAGGAAGGGCAAGGGGAGAGTGAGGGAAAGGGGAGGTTAGTGTAGCCTGGCCTGGCCAGGGCTGGAACTGGGGTGAGGGAGAGAGAGTCCCCCAGTTTGCATATGCACTGGCCTTGTCTCTGAAATGGTGCTGGCCCAGCCTAGGCCACCCCAGTCCCGCTGCCCATCCATCTGTCCATCTGCCCCAGGTGTCTGGGAATGCTGGTTAGAGGCTACCAGGGAGGGGGACTCCAGGGGCCGGCCCCCAGGAGTTGAGGTCTGAACAATACCTTGGAGTCAGAATATAAAAGTCAAGGGACTCGGGGGTAGGCTGGGGGGGGGGGTGGCCATCTCTCCTACTCACCCACCTCCCAAGAAGCAGGCTTGATGGTCTGAAGGAGGATCCTTGAGGCCAAGGCGGGGGCGGGGGGGGGGGTGTCTCTGTCGGAGTCTGTGCCAGGCTCAGCCACTGTCACGACTGTTACGGTCATTTTTTGAATGAGTGAGATTATATTTCATCTCCACCCCCTGTGCTGGCATTTTTACCACCAACTTTTAGTTTTCCCAACAACTGTGCTTGTAAAGCTGCTTATAGGATCCAGGCCAGGACTTTTTTTCCTCTTTTTCTTTCCTGAACGGATCCATTGCTCTACCTCTTTCCTCTTTGCAGTTTACTCCTCAATCTGTTTTTCCAGTGTCCCACATTTCTAAATGATGAGTAGTTTTTTATTTTTATTTTCACATCATGCAGTGACCTCAAACACCACATAATTTGTAAGTCAATATCACCATCTCCACTTGGCTCTCTCTCTCTCTCTCTCTCTCTCTCTCTCTCTCTCTCTCTCTCTCTCTCTCTCTCGTCTTTCTTCATCTCACTCTACCCTATAGTTTCGCAGATCTACTTTGAATCCTGGCTCTACCATTTACTTTTGACAAGGAAACAATTATTTAGTCCCTCTAAACTTAGTCTGTGTAAAGGGGATGATACCTATGCCACAGAGTTGTTGTGAGAATTATATGAGACAATTAATTCATGTGAGATGCATAACGCATAATAAATAATTTAAAATAGTGGCCTTTATTCCCCCACACACACACTTGCTTCTGGCTTATGTCTTTCATTCCTAAACTATAGTTGTGACTGACAGACTTCAAGGATAGCCCCCAATAATCACTGTTTCCTGATAGTCATGTCCTTGTGTATTTACTCCTTTCTTTGGGTATGGACTGGACCTTGTAAACTGCTTCTAACTAATAGAATATGGCAAAAGTGATGGGATATGCTAGAATATGGAATATTGGGACTTCCACTTTCCTAGTAGACTCTCCTCCATTATCTTCTTGGCTTGTATACTTTGATGACATGAGCTACCATCTTGGCGAAGTCCACCAGACAAAGAATTGAGGGTGGCCTCAGTCCACAGCCACCAGGAACTGCGGTCCTCAGTCCAGCAGGACTGAATAGGAACTGAATCCTGCCAACAGCCATGTGGCTAAGAAGCAGATTTTTCTTCAGTGGAGCCTTCAGATCAGATCCCAGCCCTGGCCGGCCATCCCCTTCATTGCAGTCTGGGAGAGACCCTGAAGCAGGGAACCCAGTTAAGCTATGCCCACATTCCTAACCCACAGAAATTATTATAAGATATTAAGTGCATGTTGGTTTAAGCCACTGAGTTTGGTAATTTGTTATGTAGTATAACCAACATAAAGTCAAAGTCTTTTATTATATAAAATAACTCCTGATCTGGTGGTTGTGGGTCTAAGCACTGGATGATTCCAAAGGCCCATGTGGGGACACTCAAAGAACAGATGCAGATGCTGAGAGGGTGAGAAATCTTCTCACAATACACCTGGAAGTAAGGACAGAGGGGTGACAGCCTGAGGGACCTCTCCTAATTGGGCAATTAGATAATCAGTAACTCCTAGAAGGATGTTGGTGGGTATTTTGTTGAGAAACCAGAGGCCCGGTGCATGAAATTCATGCACAGGGGGTGGGGGGTGTCCCTCAGCCCAGCCTGCACCCTCTCCAATCTGGGACCCATCGGGTGATGTCTGACTGCTGGTTTAGGTCCTATCCTACCACAGGACAATGGACTTATATAAACCAGCAGTTGGACATCCCTCTCGAAATCCAGGACCACTGGCTCCTAACCACTCACCTGCCTGCCTGCCTAATGCCCCCAACAGCCCTCCCCTGCTGCCCTAGTTGCCACCATGGCCCTCCACTGGTTTGTGGTTGTCCACTCATTGTGGTGTCTTGGTTTATTTTAGGGTAGAATCCATCCATGCCTCTTCAGCTCCGCTGCCACCATCTCAGTGTGCCATCATCTCACCTGATTTCTAGGTGCATCCCACAACAAGACTCACCTTCCCAAACATATTCTTCACACTATGGTTTAAGGGAACCTTCTCAAAATCAGGGATTTCAGGGGTGTCCCATAGCCTTTGTGATAAAGCTCCACCTACAGGCCTCAGAGAAGCCAGCATTACCTCCCAGCCTCCTTTCTCACTCCCATCCATCTAAGCCCTCTGAGCTCCCTCCACTGCCATCTCTCACTTCCCTCAGACTTCCCACATCTCCCCACCTGGTTTGTATCACTCTATCCTTCTTGCACCCTGCTGTCCCTCACAAGCAGCAAATGTCAACTATCAGGTGATAGCTTACGGGTCAGTTCTTCCAAAGAGCTTGACATTGACAGACATACTCCAGCTGGCCAAGGGGCCTACTCCATACCCCACCGGACTCTGCACCTCCCTCCTCACAGCACTCTGCAGGTTGACTAACTGACCTTCCCCAGAAGCTCTTTCCAAGCTCTGGAGGGCAGGCTCCACGTCTCCTAGTCACCACTGGTTCCCCAGCACCTAGGACAGAGCCGGGCACATGGCAGGTGCCAATAAATATTTCTTGACTGAATCAACACCTTTCCTACCACTGCTATGAAGCAGCAGAAATAACAGTGGAAGCTTGTAAAGAATTTCCCTCAGTCAAACATTGCTGGTCCACATGAAACATTACTTTTGGGCTTAAACAAAAGGCTTAATTATCGCTTTCTGGAATTCCAATGATGTTTTAAATTTTCTCTCATGCTTCACAAGTTTCCTGTATTCTGTAAATTGACTTTGAAAACCTCCCTCCCCCTTGCCATACATACCCTTTTCTTCTCAATTATTTTAGGTTAATTTTTGGCAATTTCTATACAAAGTATTTGTTTCATCCTCATTTAATCCCCTCGCTAAATTTTTAAGGAAGACATTCCTTCACACAGTAAGGAAGCCTCATGTCCCTGACACGTTCTGTGTCAGCTGAGTCATATATTAGAAATTATATGAAGACTTGCCACCGTTGCATATGGGGGAGAATTTAAGGCAGGGCAGGCACCTCATTTGGAGGCTGACACAGCATGCACCTACACTGATTCGGCCTGTGGTTTTCCACGGCACTCTCAGTGAATGGAGCAGACCTAGAGTTTTCCAAGGTGGTGCAGGCCCTGCTCTCAGCACTGGGAAGCCGACCAATCAACAAAGCCGGCCAGGCCCTGCCAGGGTGCAGGCACCAGATGCTGCTGTTACCTGGCGTGGAGGGCAGCCAAGGGCACTGGGTGCCTGTGGGGGGCAGAGGAGAAGCTTTCACTCCCCGGAAAGGGAGGCTGACGTCACAGCTTCGCCACCTGCTCAGGGCTCTGGTCCCTCACAAAGCAGCAGAAATAACAGTGGAAGTTTTAAGCAGAAATAACCCTGGAGCCCATGTTGCTTCTGAGAAGAAACCATGCAGAGCCATCTTGTGGTGGAAAGAAGGCACCGATTTCAGCCTGAAGACTCTCTTATATGACGCCATACGTGCAACTACCTCTGCATGCTACTGTGCCTTGATTCCTCCCATACCCCAGGCAGCGTTTTAAAGCGGTCAGCAAATGTTGACAGCCATCTCCACTTGTCCCACGAACACATTTACCACAGGTAATTAACTTAACTGCCTGATAAAAATGTAATTGGCGTGTTGTAATGCCAGCCATTGTCTGAAAAGAGTTTGACAGAGTGTGTTATGTTGCCTCCTTGGTTATCTTTATAGGCACATAATCAAATCCAAATTTGGTCATTCGTTTGTGATTTGATTTAAAGTAAACAGCTAAATTGGGGAATCATAGATCTTGAAAGATTGAGTATTTGCCTCAATTAGGTGCTTTGGGTTTTTGTTTCTTAGAAAATAAGATGGCTCTTGTTGCTGCCAGATGCTGTGCAGCTGCATTCTCCCGGAGGCATAGACCCCGTTCGTCAGAGAGGACACGGGCCTGGGGCACCCATCTGTATGCGTGAAGGATACCTGTGCCTCTTGGAAGCTGCAGTCATGTGAGCCTTTTCTTGTATCGCAAGCAGCAGCCACACACACTGCAGCCTATGGGAGCACATTGAAGGGGCCCCTACCCCCACCTGGGGCAGACCTAACTGCCACGCAGCCTCTGCCCAAACACCTGCTAATCCAAGCACCGTGGTCACCGGGTCTGCAGACCGTGATGAAGCAGCCTGGACGGCGCCGAAGGGCTCCACCATGTGGCTGGTGAGGCACCTGTGCCTTTCCGCCCACTGACCTCAGCTCTCAAGTAAGCAAGTCACCTCTCACCTGAGCCCGGGGGCCACTCCTGTCCTGGACACCTATTACACGAGCCTTAATGTGATGACTGCGGAGGGCTTTTCTCACTACCCAGAGAGGGGTCACAAGGCTCCAGAGGCTTCCTCTGATGTGGGCCACTTCTAAGTCACCTGCCCAAACTGGGAGGAGGCGGCCTCGGGGCTGTGTTAGACCATGAACAATGAGACATGGCTCAACATTTCCAGACCCCGAGGAACGCCTCTGAGCCAGACCTGGGGAGAATCTGCTACAAATGGCCTTGGCCATGCTTTTGATGTCAGCTAAGACAGAATTCAGTTAGATTTTCGAAACAAGTAGTTTTCCCCGTGTCCTTAAGACAACCTAGAATGTTTCCTGCTCCTCCACTCTGGACCAGCCCTCTCCCCCCCCCCCCCCCGTGCCACCCTGACCTTTGCCCAGCAGACGCAGAGGCGCCTGCCCCACCTAGCCCCGTGGCCCGTAGTTCAGCTCCTGGCTCTGCCAGTCTTACCCTGTCATCTCGTTGTCCCACCTGTGCCATGTAACACCCACCCACATCTCCCCAGGGAGAGAGTAAGTGCCACGAAGGCAATGGCCAACAAGTATAAAACAGGATTCATTTGTTGTTTAACAAATACTGAGGGCCTGCTCTGGGCCAGTCACTGCTCTGAGCCCCGGGAAGACAGCAATGACCAGACGGGCCAAGACCCTGTTCTCGTGGCGTTTCTATTCCAATGGAAGGCCTACATCACATTCTAGATGTAGAACTTGAAGCATGGTCCAAGGTCACCCAGGAATCTGGGGGCAAAGATGGGAGTGAAATCAGAGTGCTCAGTGACGAGCATCAGCCAGACTTCCCAGCTTCCAAGACCACTGTGCCCCAGGCACACTGATGACCTGCACTGGGCAGCACGTCTGCAGACGAGGTTCCGGCTCAGAATCTGTGCAGCTCCCAACATCTTAGGAATCCAGGCTCCAATGCAGCAATTCTCACAACATGGGCAGCATTTGTCCCACCGAGAAACCTGCGTAAGGATGGGGCTTGGCCGTGACAAGGCTGTTTCCGGCTGCCTGTGTACACCTTGTAATGCTCACCTCCTCACGGCGGCCCACAAGCAGGAGGTTGTCTATGCCGCTGAGTTCAGATTGCCCTCAGCAAACACAGTTCACGCTAGAGAGCAAACAGGATTACCCAGTTACCTTATGGGTGAGAGGGAAGGAACTTTACCCATCATTAATGTTTTACTACCTTTCTAAAAGTATAACCTTTAACCTCCAAGTCAGCTCTACCCTGAAGCTGAGGAGGTGCGGCTGCGGGGCCGTTCCAGTGCCGGTCTGTCACCGGGCCAATGCCAGTTCCATCAGGAGAAACAAACAAACAGAAAGATAAGCTCTTAAAATGCACGCGAAGCAAATCGAGAACTTCCCAAGCAGAGATAACTGGTTGCTAGGCCTCTGCAGAGACCAACATTAAGGGAAGCCCTTCCAAGGCCTGAGAAAGTGTGGCACGAGGCTAACTGCAGAAATTCTGTGATTGACGTGGCCCTGGCGCCAACTGACTGATGGAACCTGAAAAACCTGTGCCTCCACAGAGATGCCATACCTGTCCTACCTGCCGGAGAGGGCTTCATTTAGCACAATGACTCCAAAGGCTGAGCCACGCTGGGTGGAAAGAGCATTTACCGTATTTGCAGGCGTATAAGACGATTTTTTGGCCCTGAAAAATACGTATTTGCCGGTGTATAAGACGACTGGGCGTATAAGACGACCCCCTAACATTTCCACTAAAAATACAGAGTTTATTATATACTCGCCGTATAAGACTACCCCCCACTTGGAGGCATATTTTTCAGGGCCAAAAAGTCGTCTTATACGCCGGCAAATATGGTACATGTGAGATGTTAGGAGGCCACAGAATTCCCTGGAAGCCAGTGCCTGGGCTTACCAGGATGCGCAGGCCACTTGTGCTGAACCCTCCCTTCCTTTTAGACATGGAAAAATGACAGGTATTCCAGACACTTTTGTTTTTCTAGATGACTAATGCCTGATAATTTGTGACCTAAGAAGTGAGTCCTTAGGAGTTGGTACAATTTATTATTTATGAACTAATATTAGCACAGGACTAAAATATACTGAGGGTTCCACTTCAGTTTCCAGAATTCTGGCTGCCGAGCAAGGCTTGGCTCTGTGCACAGCCAGCATAGCTGGGGTTCCTGCAGTTGGGGGAAAAACCGTGTTATTCGTGCTGTCTTAAATCGGTCATGCCTTTACAATTGCTGCACTTCTTCCTTTTATTTTTTATTTTTTATTTTTTGTATTTTTTTTTATTAAGGTATTATCTGTATACATAGCTTATCATTGCCCCCCCCCCCATAGATGCCCTCCCTCCCCAGAGTTTTGTGTCCATTGGCTATTCTTATATGCAAGCATACCAGTCCTTTGGTTGATCTCTTATCTCCCCAAGATCTCCCTACCCCCCCCCCCGCTGTCATTTGACAGTCTGCTTGTTGTTTTACTGTCACTATATCTATCTTTCTGTTCATTCGTTTATAATGATCTTTAATATCCATAAATGAGTGAGGTCATGTAGTGTTTCTCTTTCATTGACTGGCTTATTTCACTCAGCATGATGCTCTCCAATTCCATCCAAGTTACTGCAAATGATGAGAATTCCTTCCTTTTTATGGCAGCATAGTATTCCATGGTGTAGATGTACCACAGTTTTCTGATCCATTCATCTGCTGATGGGCACCTAGGCTGTTTCCAAGTCCTAGCTATTGTAAATTGTGCTGCTCACTTCTTCCTTTTAAATTATAACTTACTGTTGGGTCAGCTCCTTTACAGTCAATTTGGTTTCTTGTGTGTTGTTAGTTCAGTGCAGCATCTGTCTGCACTTTCCCAGTAACTACAGGTTAACGCATAAATGCATTGAGGTTCAAAGTTGAACCACCATATCCCTATAGCTAAATTAGAAATGTGCTGAACGTATTTGAGGAGTCTTTTTCTATGCCATATGAAGACTGATTGAGGGAGGTGGGCCAGGAGGTTTTTAGCTTGTCAAAGTGGGTTGCTCTCAAAAATGTTTTGCAGACAACTGTCCTAGAAGTCTGAAATTACACTCTACCAGTGTGTGCGGAAGTATGCTAGTAGATATTATATGCTAGTAGGTACCAGCACCCAGCACCCAGGTGTAAAAGTGTGTGTGTGTGTGTGTGTGTGTGTGTGTGTGTGAAATGTGTTTAATATATAAGTTTATTATAAATTTTCCTGAGGTAGAAGATGTGTGACACACAGTTTATAAATAAAAAAATTCAATACTCATGATTATAAATTCCATATAACCAATTGATTCTCACAGAATCTTATAGTTGATTCTTGTTGAATTAGTGTACTATATATATATTGCAACTGATAAACAAGGGTAATTCCTACATAAATGTTAGTTGACATCTTTGTTTAAGAGTTAGATAAAAGTAAAACAACCAAGACTATGTCTAAACTTCAGTTATTTATTAATGATATATGTGAATTCTTTGCTAAATCAGATAACATTTTTAGATTCTTGGCTATTCACAATTCTATAGCTATCCACATACACGTGTTTATTAACATTTTCTCCACCACTTTCATAGGTCTAGATAATCAACAGAACAATAAACCAGGTCTTCATTTGTAGCATTTTGTCAATTTCTATGGTGCAAAAAACACTTGCATTGCATGGGGTCAATTTCAATCTACCGACATGACGTCACTGAGTGTGGGGCTGAGAAGCGATGCCCAGGGATGACCCTTATGTAATATTCCCACCACACTGCTGCCTTTCCCAGGAGCCCCAAGAACATAGAGAATAGTGAAATGCAGCAAGAAACAAACAGGAAGTGACCAGCTTTGAGTATTACCAGCTTTGTTTCTTACATAATTCCATTACTAATAATGGCGATGTTTAATAACTGACTTGGAGCATTCCTGAAGATCCTTGTGAGACTGCACCAGCCAGCCAGGCACACCATTGAGTGTATGACAGAGAAGATAGCTGTAATTTAACAAAGGCCAATAATGCTTTCAGACATAATTGCAGTGGTTGTGTTTCCCATTCCACCTCCCTCAGTTTATAATTTGGCCAACATCTAACCTGGCCTCGGTGTTAGCCCAGTCCTTTGCCACAGTCTTGGGCCCTGTGTCCCGCCCTGGGACTGCGGTGGCTACGCAGCCTGTCTGCAGGGAGGAGGGCCGGGCAGGTCCCCGCTTGTGGCCCCGCAGGAAGCACAGCCCCCCCATAAAGAGGAAGTGCTAGGAGCAGTTTGAGAATTAGGAAGAGAGTGCCAGCCGGTGACTAAAGGCCTAGTGCCGTCATAAAAATTGGCCTGGGGTTACATCTTGAGAAACAAGGTGTTGGCTTTTAAAGTGCTCAATTTTCTCTTCTTTAAAAACTAAACCCAAAACTTTAATTACAGACAGATCTTAAACTCAAATTCTAGTATCAAATGGCATGTCTAAGGATAGGTATGTATGGTTTAAACATCTTGTAATGCTTTATCAAATCACTAAAAATGGTACTTTTTACTCTGTATAACTGTGTTAGTCCTTTGATTGGTCGGTGGAATTTTTAAGTTTTATTTTTCATAGTATCTAACTCTTAATGATAACAAATCTTAATGTCTTTCTAAAAGGGTCTATTTATTTAAAACTATAACAAGACAGAGCCTAAGCTGAGTTTGCTCACTGGATAGAGCATCGGCCTGTGGACATCAAGGGCACATACCTAGGTTGCAGGCTCCTCCCTGGCCTAGGCCCTCGTCAGGGCACGTGCAGGAGACAACCAATCCATGTGTTTCTCTCACACAGATGTTTCTCTGTCCTTCCCTCTCTCTAAAAATCAATGGGACTATATCCTTGGGTGAGGACTAAAAAAATAAAACAAGTAACGAGACAGAAACATTTTCTCCATCCCCCATGCCCATTTTGCTGTGGAAATGACTGGGATCCTGCAGGTGAGGACTGCTGTCTCCTTGCTCCCCATCCAGGACTGTGCCAGACCTGCCCGGCCCCCACCCTGCCACGGGCCATTCCAGGAAGGAAGCAACATCCAGTTTGCAACTCTTCTCAGAAGAACCCTCACCCTGGGATAAACTGTTTTTAGAACAAGCAAACAAATTTCAATTTGCAAGCCATTCTGGAGTTTTAAACACTAACTCTTTGAAAGATACTACAGAAAACTGTATTTAAATCAACATCTTCCATTCATGGTAGATATGTAGTAATAGGTTGAACAAGAAAGGAAAAAAAAGATCAATTCTTCTTGATCTAAAAAGCCTTTCTTTAGTCGGGAGATGGCAATCTTGAGATACACCGATCCCATCTGGTTCCCAAGAAGACTCTGGAGAGAAACAGCACAGATGCCACAGGCCGAATCAGAACTTTCACCTCCAGCTTGAACAACGTCAATGCTAACAGCACTTACGAGCGTTCACATAGACTCTTCCTCGTGCCAGATGGTGTATTGACATACGGTAACTGCTTTCATGAAAAGATCTTTTGATCACAAACGTGTTTCAGTTTTTGAAGGAGGAAGCACTTCTGTTGTGTTTAGCTGATGAGGTTTAAATGTCCCTTTTTTAGAGTAAATCTAGCTCTCACGCATCTCATAATGTTAAAGCCCGAGATGCAGGGAGCGGTGGACTGAGGGTGCCTAGGGTAGCAGTTTGCCCGCATCTCCTAGGGGCTCACTGAATCACTCTGTACGCCTAGGGTCTGCTCCCTCTGTGCCTCCATCCATGCCTGCTGTATTGGTATCCTAACAGTCACTTCTCTCCTGCTCCTGAGGCGGTTGTGAGTGCAGAAGACAAAGTAATGACCCTGCTTTATCTTGAACATGTTACAGCTCCAGTCTTGCCTCCGATTTCCCCAGCCCAGGTGGAGGGTGAGGTTCTCCAATTGGCCAAGAATATAAAACTGGGTATTTGGCCTGGCTGGTGTGGCTCAGTGGTTGAGCATGGATCTATGAACCAGGAAGTCATGGTTTGATTCCCAGTCAGGGCATATGCCTGGGTTGCGGGCTCAATCCCCAGTAGGGGGCGTGCAGAAGGCAGCAGATCAATGATTCTCTCTCATCGATGATGTTTCTATCTCTCTCTCCCTCTCCCTTCCCCTCTGAAATCAATTTTTAAAAATACATAGTTTTTAAATTTTTTTAAAAGGCCATTTAAACCAAAGACTCTTTCCTGAGCTTATGAAACCATAACTTTTGCCCAATCTAGAAATTTGGGAGATGTTCAATGAGGACCTAAAATTGACAGCACTTCCTAGAACATTACTAATAGGTGTTGCTAAATAGGATGATTCTTATCACATAGCTCCTCACTATTTTCAAAGACAATCACCCAGAGAATAAGGACCAACACGATGTAATAAATATTTAATAAATGTGTTTTATGCTGATGGTAACACACACTGTCTTACATATTTGGATCAGTATGTTAAAAATACCTTTGCATCTGTATCAGCCATGAGATGACTGATCTAAGGTCCAAAGGAAAATAATATTTCATATTAAAGTGTTTACAAAGTACAATATGGGGCACTCACATTCTCTACATAATGTGGGCATATATCACACTTTGCACTTTTAATATATTTTGTATTGATATTTTTCAGAGAGGAAGAAAGAGGGATAGTGAGTTAGAAACATGGATGAGAGAGAATCATCCACCAGCTGCCTCTTGCATACCCCCTACCGGGGCTGTGCCTGCAACCAATGTACATGCCCTTGACCGGAATCGAACCCGGGACCTTTCAGTCCGCAGACCCACGCTCTACCACTAAGCCAAACTGGTTTCGGCCACTTTGCACTTTTAAAGCACAACTTTATTAAAAATTATAAGAAAATATGTTATTCCTACTATCTAGAAAAATAAATTAGACTATGTGGTTTTTTAAAATGTTGAATAAATATAGGGGAAATGACTCTCTAAAAGCTACATAATTCTGTGGTTGAGCTGAAATAATAAGCCTGGTCTCCAGGCTCCCAGTTCACTGAACTGCCCCTCCGCCACCTACGGAACCTCGGAGGGGCCTCAAAAGCTCTCTTCTGAGATCCTTCACAGGCAGGCGTGGCCTGAAGGAAACATGGTCCTTCCCAATCCGCCTGCTGTCCTAGGGTTCTAAGGCCAGGAGGGTAAAGTTGGGCCCAGGGTGGAACAGGAAGGGATGGGCCCCAAGGGCACTCTGGCCTGTGTTGATTGGTGGTTCACTGTCTTGGAGATGTCTCTATGGCAGGTGCCAGTCAAGTGTTAGCTCCGCCCACCAGTTTGGGAGGGGGGAGAACCTTACACTGGTCATGTGTTAAACTCCGCCCACCAGTTTGGGCAGGGGGCGGGGGGGGGGGGGGGGGCGGGAGAATTACCTTTCAGAAACCAGATTAAAAAATAAACATTGTTTATTGATCTCCAGACATTTAATGAGTATAACTCTGATAACTTTTTTAACAAATATATTTATTCTCTCTAATACATTATTTAATATTTTATTTTTTTAAATTGTGGTAAAATACAAATATTATAAAACTTATCATCCTAATCATTTTTAGGCATATAATTCAGTGGCAATAAGTAAATTCACGTTGTGTGCAACCATCATCACCATCCATCTCCAGAACTCTTTTCATCTCGCAAAAGTGAAACTCTGTTCAGTTAACAACTCCCCGTTCCCACCTCCCGCCAGCCCTGGGAACCACCATTTTACTGTTTGTCTTTATGGAATTGACCACTGTAGGTACTTTAAGTCAGTGGAAACATGCAATATTTGTACTCATTTGGCTGGCTTATTTTATTTAGCATAATGTCCTCAAGGTTCATACATGCTGTACCATTTGCAAAAATTCTTTTAAGGCTGAATAATAAAAATATTGTTGTATATATACCACATTTTGTTTATCCATTCATCTATCAATAGGCATGGGTTGCTTCCGCCTTTTGGCTCTTACAAATAATGCTGCTATGAACAAGGGTACATAAATATGCAAACAAGTCCTTGTTTTTAATTCTTGTGGGTACATATGTCCAAACATAGAAAATCTGGATCATATAGCAATTCTATTTTTCTTACTTGTGGTTTAAAACAACCTCACATCCTATCTAATAAAGAGGGAATATGCTAATTGACTATCACACACTCATAAGGATGGTGGTACCTACAGACAATAAGGAGGGAATATGCTAATCAACTGCCACACCCTCAAAGATGACAGCACCCACAGCCACAAGATGGTGGCACCCAGTCCCCTCAGTCCTGCCGAGGCGGCAGACACATGATACGGCCAGGCCCACCCCCAGGCAGGTCCAGCTGCTCCAGTGCCTGCCTCCAAGAGTCCCCCAGTCCCCTCAGCACCCTCCCTCCCCTCTCCCCCCACCCCTGCTGCCAAGGGCTGGCCCGTGGCACAGGCAAGCCTCAGATGTCGGCTGCCTAGCCACCCAGGGCCACTGAGACTCAGGTAACCAGGGCCGGCCAAGACTTGCTCTGCCGGCAGTGGCAGCAGCAGAGGTGTGATGGGGGCGTTGCCTTCCCCTGATCGCTGGGTCTCCTCCCGCCTCTGAGTGCTCTCGGACTGTAAGAGGGGGCAGGCCAGGCTGACGGACCCCCTCCCTCCAGTGCATGAATTTTTATGCACTGAGCGCCTCTAGTAGCATAAAATTGATCATCTTAACTTCTAAGTATACAGGCCAGTAGTGTTCATTACTCTAAATTCTTTGAGGAACCACCATACCATTTTCTATGTCTGTAATACAATCTTATATTCATCAGCAAATAAGATAATACAAGTGAAGTTCTTGTAAGAGTACATTTAAATTCAATAAATATTAACTAAATAACAACAGCAATGATAAAAATAGTAATAATTATGCAAGTCAGTGATAATTATGCATGGGGGACTTTTTATGTGGGACACTGTGCCAGGCACTATAGATTGCATAAACCTATAGGACACGCTCTTTGCCTTCACCACCCTTATAATCTCCCTGGGGGTCTCCCGCTAATTTAAGCAGGAGGAAGTAGGGGTGCAAGCTGCAGCTAGCGGTGGGCAGACGCCCAGCAGGGGCCTGTCTCCCCAACGCTGGGTCAGTGACACCACTGGTGGCATGAAGTCAGCCAGGGAGGAGTGTAAACCACAGAAATCACAAACATGACAAATCAAGTCTCATTTCCCCCCCCAAGAGCTGGTTGTTAAGCATTTACCAGCACACCACTGAGCACACCTCACTATGGTGAGAACCCAGAAAAGAGTGTGTTTGGATGGGACGGGCAGGGCACCAAGGGCTTTCACAGACAGGAGATAATTGACCTGGGAGGAAAGTAAATGGAAGAATATCTGTGTTTAGGAAGCATCTGCTCATGGACCCTGCTTTTCTATCCACCATGGATTTGCTCCAGGCCCTGAAGGGGGAATGAGAGTGGGGGCAGGTCTGTGGAGCAACCGGGACTCGTCTGCACATCCCTCTGACATCAAGTCAGAAGTCCCTGTGTGCTGGGATCAAATCAAGTGGGGAAAACTCACAGACTGTCTTTAAAATGAGAGTTGCAAAATGCTGCTAGAAATGCAGTGTTTCAGACAGAAAATCCTGACATGTTCCTGTTCAGCTTAACCTAAATCATCAAGATCACTAAAATCAAACTTGTCCCTCAAAAACAACCGGATTTATTGATTTGCATTAAAATAAAAAAAGCAGGGGGCCACTTTCTCCATGCATTTCAATTTCTTCTTGCTATAATTACATAAATTGCCTTTAAAACCATTATTGAACCATTAAATGTTTATGAAAGACATTTGTTGTTCAAATAAGACATCGTTGCTTTTCATCTGTAGTTGCAATCTTAAATATAAACACGAAGAAATCAGTTATAATCATAAAATGGGAAGGGGATGTAGGCTTATCATACATCCTCTGATAGAGGATTTCTAGCCAGTTGGAGTGTCCTGTGAGATTACTAAAGTGTTTTCAGTAACTACCTATATTTGACTTTGGCACCTTTTTAAAAGTCAAAAGAGACATTTGCAAGGAGCCATAAAAAGTCATTACATATGCAGAACAATTGAGGCCCCTCAGCATCTGGGGAAGGAAACACATCTGTCTTGTCTATTTCTTCCTTAAGTGTCTCCCTGAATCAACTTTTATGGGGGTGGGGGAGGTTGGAGGGTGTCATAAATATCCCATTCTATTGGGATCCAAGAGTTAACAATACCCTTGTGACTATAAACACATTCAGGAAAGAGGTGCACTCGAGTAAGCAGAGATCTTTGTGACAGTGGCCTCCGTGTGGGCCACAGGCCAGCTAATCACATTACCATGAGAGCCAAGAGGTGGCCTGCAGACAGTGAAATAAAGAGAAGGGGAAAAGCAAGACTAATCTCATTAAAAGGAAAGCTAAGATAGACGCTGCTTTTACTTAGCTGCTTAAAACGCCCAGCTTTCCCAGGACGGGGTCACCTGTGCATCCTTAGGGCTCAGGCTGGTTCAGGAGTATTGTTCTATCCTGCCAAATGCAGGGGCCTGGTGAGCTGTTCAGACCTTGTCTTCAGAGTATTTTTTAAAAGAGAAAACAGACATCACCTCCCCACCCCCCAAAAAAAGCCTTCTGGAGATTGTGCTCCTCATTATCTTATTTTCTGTTTACAATTCCCTAAATTGTCTAACAGCACTAAGTCCTTCAAAGTCCTAAATAAAAAGTCAAGCTGCGCATGTCCTCTGTAACTTTGAGGAAAGAAGAACTTAAACGAAACCTTGGAAAACACACTAGGTCAGTGGTTCTCAAAGTGTGGTCCATGGATCCCCAGGGGACCTGAGATACTTTCAGGGGCTCCTCCAGGTTCCCCCCTTTCCAACGGCATATCTGTGTGAGGTGGGCTTTCTTATAAGCTTCAGTTCAACCAACAGGTCACAACAGACTGAAGCAGACATAAGAATTCAGCAGTTAAAGAGATTTACAAACTACAAAGCACGACATTAAAGAGATTTACATATATATACTCAATGCAGAAGCATCCAAATATATATATATATAAAAAAAAACTTCTGGAAGATTTTAAGGGAGAGATGGACAGCAATACAATCACAGTAGAGGACTTGACACACCACTGATATCACTGGGTAGAGCTAGACAAAAAAATAAAATCAACAAGGAAGCACTGATACTAATTGACACACTAGATCAGATGAAATTAATTTATATTTACAGAACATTTCACAGCAAAACTACCAAATAAACATTTTCCTCAAGTACACGTGGAACATTTTCAAAGATAGACCAGATGTTAGGACACAAATTGAGTCTCTACAAGTTCAAGAAGACTGAGATCATATCAAGCATCTTCTCAGATCACAATGGCATGAAATTAGAAATCAACTACAATAAGAACAATCAGAAGCATTCAAACACATGGAAGCTAAATAGCACGTTATTAAACAATGAATGGGTTACTAAAGAGATCAAGAAAGAAATAAAATAAAATAAAACTTCCTGGAAACAAATGAAAATGAAGACACAACAACCTAAAATCTATAAGACACAGTGAAAGCCATCTTTTTTTTTTAAATATATATTTTTATTGATATTTTACAGAGAGGAAGGGAGAGAAATAGAGAGCTAGAAACATCGATGAGAGAGAAACATCGACCAGCTGCCTCTTGCACACCCCCTACCAGGGATGTGTCCTCAACCAATGTACATGCCCTTGACCGGAATCGAACCCGGGACCCTTCAGTCCGCAGACCAACGCTCTACCACTGAGCCAAACCGGTTTTGGCAGTGAAAGCCATCTTAAGAGAGAAGTTTATAGCACTTTAGCCTACCTCAAAAAACAAGAAACACTTCTAAACTATCTAACCCTACAACTTAAAGTATTAGAAAGAAAACAACAATAAAGCCCAGAGGCAGAAGAAGGAAGAAAATAATAAAGATCAGAGTGAAATAAATGACCTAGAGACTAAAAAAAAAATACAAAAGTTCAATAAAACCTGGTTCTTTGAAAAGATAAACAAGATTGATGAACCTTTAGCCAGACTCACCAAGAAACAAAGAGAGAGGACCCAAATAAATAAAATCACAAACAAAATAGGCAAAGTAACAACTGCCCCCACTGAAATACAGAAGTTCATAAAAATATACTACAAACAACTATATTCCAATAAGCTGGACAATCTGAAATGAACGAAATGGACATATTTCTAGAAAAATACAATCTTCCAAAACTCAGTCAGGAAGAATCAGAAAACCTGAATAGACTGATAATTCCTGATGAAATTGAAGCAGTAATAATAATAATAATAAAACTCCCAGCTAACAAAAGCCCTGGTCCAGATGGCTTTACTGGGAGTTTTACCAAGCATTCAAACAAGAACTAACACCTATGCTCCTTAAACTATTCAAAAAAGTCCAAGAGGAAGGAACACTCCCAACCTCTTTTTATGAGGCTAGCATTAGCCTAATTCCAAAACCAGATAAAGATACTACAAAGAAAGAGAATCACAGGCCAATATCCCTAATGAACATAGATGCTAAAATCCTCAACAAAATACTAGCAAATGGAATCCAGCAGTATATTAAAAAGGTCATACACCTGGACCAAATGGGATTTCTTCCAGGGATGCAAGGCTGATGCAATATTCACAAATCAATAAATCTGATACATCACATAACCAAATTGGAAGGCAAAAATCACATGATCATATCAATTGATATAGAAAAGTATTTGACAAAATCCAACGCTCTTTTTTTTATAAAAACTCATAGCATAATAAAGGCCATATATGACAAATCCAGAGCCAACATCATACTCAAAGGGCAAAAGCTAAAACCATTTCCCCTAAAAACAGGAATAAAACAGGAATGTCCACTTTATTCAACATAGTACTAGAAGTCCTAGCCCAGCATTACGACAAGAAGAAAACATAAAAGGCATCCAAATTGAAAAGGAGGAAGTAAAACCCCCATTATTTGCAGTGACATGATATTGTACATAGAAAACTTTAAAAACTCCACCAAAAAACTACTAGATTTAATAAATGAATTTGGCAACATAGCAGAATACAAAATCAACACCCAGAAATCTATGACATTTATATACACTGATAATGAACTCTTAGAAAGAGAAACTGAAAAAACAATCCCTCTTACCATTGCAACCAAAAAATTAAAATACTTAGGAATAAATTTAACCAAGGGGGTAAAATATCTGTATTCAGAAAACTACAGGATGTTGAAAAAAGAGATAGAGGAAATTATAAACAAGTGGAAGAATACACTGTATTCATGGATTGGTAGAATCAACATCATTAAAATGTCCATAATTACCCAAAGCAATCTATAGATTCAATGCAATCCTATTAAAATACCAACAGCAGATTTCATAGATCTAAAACAAACACTCCAAAAATTTATATAGAACCACAAACGACCTCAAATAACTGCAGCAAAGTTGTAGAGATCACGATACCAGATATCAAGTTATACTACGAAGCCACATAATCAAAATAGCCTGGGACTGGCACAAAAAACAGGTGCATAGATCAGTGGAACAAAACAGTGACCCCAGAAATAGACCCAAGCACTATGCTCAATTAATATTTGACAAAGGAGGCAAAAGCATACAAAGGAGTCAAAAGAGTCCCTTCAATAAATGGTGCTGGGAAATTTGGACAGGTACATGCAAAAAAAGTGAAAATAGACCACCAACTTAGGTAAGAATAAACTCTAAATGGGTTTAAAAAAAAAAAAAACAACTAAAAAATATAAGTCAGAAACCATAAAAAGCTTAGAAGAAACTATAGGCAGCAAAATCTCAGATATCTCTCATAACAATATGTTTACCAATACAGTGCCTAGGCCCTAGGGCAAAGGAAACTAATGAGAAAATAAACAAATGCAACTACATCAAAATAAAAGGCTTCTGCACAGCAAAAGAAACCATCAACAAAGTGAAAAGAGAGCCCACAACATGGGAGAACATATTTGCCAATGATACATCTAATAAGAGGTCAATTTCCAAGATATTTAGGGAACTCAAACAACTTAACAAAAGGAAGACAATCTAATTTTAAAATGAGCAAAGGACCTAAATAGACACTTCTACAAAGTGGACATACAGAAGGCCAAGAGACATATGAAAAAAAAATGCTCAAGGTCACTGACCATCAGAGAGATGCAAATTAAAATGACAATGAGGTACCACCTCACACCTATCAGAATTGCTACCATTAACAAATCAACAAATGTTAGTGAGGATGTGGAGAAAAAGGAACCCTAGAACACTGCTGGTAAGAATGCAGACTGCTGCAGCCACTGTGGAAAACAGTATTGAGTTCCTCATAAAATTAAAAATACAACTCCCATTTGACCCAGTGATCCCACGTTTAGTAATATATTCTAAGAAATCCAAAACACCAATCATAAATGTGCACCCCATGTGTTCATAACAGTGGCACAATTTACAATATCTAAGACTTGGAAACAGCCCCAGTGTCTATCAACAGATGAGTGGATAAAAAAAGCTGTAGTACATTTACAAAATGTAATACTGTATGGCAATAAAAAAAAGAGAGAGGGAGAGAGAGAGAGAGAGAGAGAGAGAGAGAGAGAGAGAGAGAGAGAGAAGGAACTCTTACCATTTGCAACCACATGGATGGACCTGGAGAGCATTATGCAAAGCAAATTAAGGCAGTCAGAGAAAGACAAGTATCACATAATCTCACTCATCTGTGCAATTTAATGAACAAAATAGATTCAGAGACCTAGAAGCATGAAACAGACTAACAAATTTCAGAGGGAAGGCAGGGGTGTGGAAGTGGGTCGGGAGAGGTTAACCGGGAAACTTCCATGCATATATGGATAGCCCATGGACACAGACGATAATGTGGTAAAGACCTGGGAGGGGTGGGTGCTGGATGGAGTGGATCAATGGGGAAAAAACCAAAGGAGACATATTTAATACTATCAACAATAAAGATAAATTTTAAAAAATAAATAAGAGATTTGCAAAGATGGGAAGCAATGCTACTCTTTTCACTAAATATTTTGCTGTTTCTAAATTTTTTAATTAAAAACTGCTGTTTATATTAATGTATAATTAATTTATTAGTTATTTTTAATTGAAATAATATTTTTTTAAAATGTCTCAGTTTTTGTTTCTAATGTGGCAGATATGTGTAGATATAACCCACATCTAAAAGCTCTCTGGGGTCCTCAACAACTTTTAGGAATGTAAAGAGATCCTGAGATCAAAAGTTTCAGAACTGCTGCACTAAAAAGATATAAAAACATTCTGTTGTAACACACTCATTGCTCTAAACCTTAATTTTGAAGACTGTGGACTGACAAACCTTTGAACAACAATTGGGATTTTCTTCGAACTGCTCACTGGGTTCTCTAATGCTAAAGCCTTACATTAAGCAAAGACATGTGATATATAAAGAACGAGGAACTGTAGTAATTTAGCAAAATCAGGAAAAGAACAAAGGGGTCGTATAAATCATTTACCAAAAATGATGACTTTCTGGAAAGCCATCCAAGTTGTGCATATCAGCAGTTAGTTCCTTTTTACTGCTGAGTAGTACCACAGTCAAACTATTCACTTACTGAAGGGCATCTAAGTTGGTTGCAATTTTGGCTATTACAAATGAACACCTGTGTACAGGATTTTGCATCAACATAAATCTTCATTGCAATTGGATAAATGTCCAAGAGTGCAATTCCTGGGTCATATGGTAGTTTTATGTTTAATTTTATGAAACTACCATACTTTTTCCAGTTGGTGGTACCATTTTAGATTCCCACAATCAAGGTCTGAGTGATTCAGTTTCTCTGCAACCTCGTCAGCATTTGATGGTGTCACTGTTTGTTTTTGATTTTTTCATTTTAGCCATTCTAATAAGTGTATAGTAGGATCTCATTGAATTTGATGTTGAATATCTTCTCATGAACTTATTTTCCATCTTTATATCTACTTCACAGAAATGTCCTTTGCCCATATTTTAATTAGATTGTTTGCTTTTTTAACCACTCAGTTTTAGGGCTATTTTTAAAATGTATTCGAGAGCCCTCTCCAGTTTGGCTCAGTGGATAGAGCATTGGCCCATGGACTGAAGGGTCCCAAATTCGATTCTGGTCAAGGGCATGTACCTCAGTTGCAGGCTTGATCACCCTGTGGGAGGCAACCAATCAATGTGTCTCTCTCACATTGCTGTTTCTCTCTGTGTCTCTCCCCTCCACTCTGTTTAAAAATCAATGGAAAATATCCTCAGGTGAAGATTAACATACATACATAAAATGTATTTTAGATAGTAGTCTTTTGTTAGATATATGGTTTGTAAATATTTTCTACTGGTCTGTAGCTTGTCTTTTTATTGTTCTTAACAGGGTCTTATACACTGAGCAAAGGTTTTTAATTTTCAAGTGAAATTTATCAATTTTCTATTTTATGGATCATGGTCTTGGTGTCAAGTCTAAGAACTTTTTGCCCAGTCCTAGGTCTTAAAGATTTTCTTCCATGTTTTCTCTTAAAGTTTTACATTTAAGTCCATTATCCATTTGAAATTACTTTTTGTATAAATTATGAGAATCAGGTCAAGGATTTTTGTTTGTTTGTTTTGTTTTGTCCTATGGATGTCTAGATGTTCTAACACCATTGTTGAAAAGGATATTCTCCCTCTACTGAATTGTTTTAACACATTTATCAAAAGTTAGTTGTGTGTATTTGTATAGTCTATTTCTGGGTCCTCTATGCAATGTCATTGATCTAGCTGTCTACCCCTCCACCAATAACACACACTCTTCATTACTGTAGTTATATATAAGTCTTGAAAGCAGAAAAACTGCAATGGATTATCTATATATATATAAAAGGCTAATATGCAAAGTGGCCCCTCAGGAGTTCAACCAGGATACCAAGAGTTCGATCCTTTGCCATGACATGCACTGACCACCAGGGGGGCAGCACGGAATGAAGGAAGGCCCCAGAAGGCAGCCCTAATCACTGGCCAGGCCTAGAGATCCTACCCATGCACGAATTTTATGCACTGGGCCTCTAGTATTTTGGATATTTATTTGAACTGAGTGCTTAGTCTTCATTTATAATAAATATATTAGTTAAAGCATCTACATTTTCTTGGCATCTTATCTATTATCACAATTTATGCTTTCTATTGAAATTCACACTTTTCTCCAGGTTCTGCCATTTACTCTGTGTGCATTAGTTTGCTGTGCTGAATTTCAGTTTCCTCGCCTGGGAAATGAGGGAGAGCAATCCATCCTCTGGAGTTTGCCCATACTTTACAGGAGGTACTGCCAATGAGATTGTACAAGATCACATGTAAAAGCGATTAGCACAGCACCAGGCCTGCAATAAGTTTCAGCACTCCCATCCCAGCTTCTCTTTGCTCAGAGGGATTCTGTTATTCATGCTGACAGTATGTGGCACTGTCCATTGTATTTCTGTAACTTGTTCTCAGACCATGTGAAGTAATATATAGCTCTTTGGTAATAATCCATATTGCAGTGACTATGGAGGTACTATATTAATCAAAGTTAAAATCTACAGTGGGGGGAGCTGGGCCCTCCCTGGAGAAGAAACCTGGGTTCCCCAAGATATGTGATCAGTGCTGGGGCTGATGGGGCCCAGAGGATGGCTGGTTAGCCAGAGATGGGTAAAATTCCTCAGAAAGGAATAGCCTAAAACAGGCACAGTTGAAGAGAGGCCATCAAAAGAGAACTTGGAGGTGAACTGAGGTGGGACACAGACCCTCACCCCCCCAACTTTGCAGGGGCCTGAACCCTCATCCCTGCTGAGGGAGTCTCCTGCCCCCATGGCTGCTTCACTTCCATGCACAGCTCAAATTGGGACTCAGGTAGCAGACAGAGACTTGGCCAACAGCAGCTGCCCTCTCACTACAACAAGACTTGTTTGAGATGTCTTATAACCCATGGTGTGGGGAAGTGGGTTTTTGATATCTAAATCCAGCCTACCACCAGGAATGCTCAGGGCCTACTCAAGAAGGCAAATAATCATTTCCCCTAATATTACACAGTAAAATAAGATTGTTTTAGAGTAATAAATCTGACAGTAAAATAGTAGACAAGTTTTCAGGCTAATTTAAATTAGCTAATTGAAATAAGCAAATATTCTAGAAAAATTAATTGTACTGGACAAAAAGCTGTTCCTAAAGTGTTAACTAAAATTTATATTGTTAGTTCATCTCATGATAAAATTTCACAACAGGAAATGAACCTAAAGCAGTCAGATTATAGTGCAAACAATTAAAATTTAAAAGCTATCAAGACTACCTTATAAAAATTTCAAAAGCCTCCTAATATTTAAATCAAAAAAGGGGAAAAGTAGAGGAATATCATGTAAGGAAAAATATCCTGTAAGTAAATTATATCTAGAAAATTAATTGTAATGCTATCAGCAAAACACCCATGAAAAACACACATGGTGTCAAAACAAGCCAGAGGAAAATTATTTGGGCAAAAAATGAAATAGAATCCCAAGTCAAATTTATAGAAAATATTCCTTTATTAACTTTTGGTCAAGAATATGTTTGTATATTTTCAGAAAACAACTCCGAGACCATGTGGATTCTGGCAACCAGAGAGGAATTAACAGGACTACTCCAACCATGAAGACAGAAGAGAAGCAGTCCAGAGATGGAAGATGGTGACAACACCTTGCCATAATAGCAGTCAGCAGCTGTCTATCACGGCAGGTTGCCCAGGACCAAACCAGAGAGGGTCGGACCTGCATTACCACCATTTGTCCATTATCCAGAACTGAAATATCATTGCTGATATATACACATAAGGAACTGTTTGACATTGAAATTGGGTCTCAAAAGAACTATTGGCCCCAAAAGAAACTCACAAACTAATTCATTTGCCTTTCAGCATAATCATTATTGCTTTTCCCATTTTTTATTCTTATAAGTATATTTCCAGTAGGACAGGATCTCACTCATCTAGGAGAAATGGTGAACAACATAGACTGATGAACAAGAATAGACCCAGAGATAAGGAGCCATGGGTCAGACAGTTGGACCTCACGGGGAGGGTAGGGATAAAAGGGAGATCAACCAAAGGACTTGTGTGCACACATATGAGCCTAACCAGTGGTCGAGGACAATAGGGGGGTGGGGGCATGCGTGGGGAGGGGTGGGGATTGGAATGGGGGGTTGAGGACAAATATGTGATACCTTAATCAATAAAGAAAAAATTTTTTTAAAGTTAAAATCTAAAGAATGCATCCTACACTGAGTCTCTGACTGGCTGATAGTAGTGATTAACTGATTCTTGAAAGGGCTCTGCTGGCTGCTGTAGCATGACAAATCTATGAGGGCCTCCTGAGGCTGCACTTAAAACAACAGTGCACTTAAAAAGATCCACTCTTCTACTGAAACCGGTTTGGCTCAGTGGATAGAGCGTCAGCCTGCGGACTGAAGGGTCCCAGGTTCGATTCCAGACAAGGACATGTTCGTTGGTTGTAGGCACATCCCCGGTAGGGAGTGTGCAGGAGGCAGCTGGTCGATGTTTCTCTCTCATCGACGTTTCTAGCTCTCTATCCCTCTCCCTTCCTCTCTGTGGAAAATCAATTTTAAAAAAAGTATAATAGCTATTAAAAAAAAAAAAGGCCCACTCTTCTTTGCCTACATACATACACTGAAGTGTAAAAGAGGAATTTTATTTTAAGTACAAAAAAAGGCAGTATAGCCCTAACTGGTTTGGCTCAGTGGATAGATCAAGGACATGTACCTTGTGAGGGTTGTGCAGGAGGCAGCTGATCTTATTGGTGTTTCTAACTTTCTCCCCCTCTCCCTTCCTTCTCTGTAAAAAACCAATTATATATATATATATATATATATATATATATATATATATATATATATATATATATATATTAAAGGCAGTATATTTCAAGTTTGTTTTGTTTCTTTTAATTGATTTTTAGAGAGAGGAAAGGAAAGTGAGAGAAAGATAGAAACATCAATGATGAGAGAATCATTGAGCAGCTGCTTCCTGCATGCCCCCTACAAGCAACCCGGGTATATGTCCTGACCGGGATCGAACCGTGACCTTCTGGTTCATGGGTCAGCGCTCAATCACTAAAGCATACCAACCAAGCAAGTTTGTTTCATTTTAAACCATCTCAATTGCCCCATATGCACTACAATGGTCTCCATTCTATGTTTTCCCTTTACTACTCATCATTTAACCTGAACTCACTGTTATTTCCAAACTGTTAATTCAGCAGAAAGCCTGCTCTTGACACATTTGGATGTTTTATTTCATTCTATCTCTCTAGTTTCTCCAATGTCCTTTACATCAGTTACATGATTCAGCAATTTAATGACTTTACAGACTATTATGTCCACAATGACTAGTTTACAAGTCATATGGTTTTATTCATAGACAATATGAAGAAAGTTAGATTTCCCATACAATTTTTAAAGTCCTTTGATTAGCTTTTTTTTAAAAAAAATAATCTTTTTAATCAAGAAATGTAAATCATATCCAGGAAAGTGTATATAAATAAATGTTCAATTTAATAAATAATTTTACACAGTTTACCTGTGTACTCACCAACTGGTCTGATAAAGGAAACATTTCCAGAACCCCAGATGTTTCTATGTAACCCTTCCCTTCTCATTGATTACCCACTCTCGCCAAGGTAGCCACTGTCTTGTCTTCTATGATGATCCAACTCTTCATAGCTAATTGTGAGTTTAACTCATTGATAGTTTTTACTATTTCAATTATTGTTATGTTTTAGTTGAACATTTATGTATGCATCTTTTAGCAAAATATTTGATAAATAGTACGTATGTATTCTTGTTTGTCTCTCTTTCTTCCCCATTAGGTGTGATGGATATAGTACTTTTGCAATATTCAGCCATGTTACTTAATGTAGACATGATTCATTTATTCTCATTGTGCTATGATTATTCCATCCATATTTATCCTGAGCTGCTGGTGAACATTTGTTTTGTTTCCAGTAGCACTTGGCTGTTTGAACAATCTTCTTAGCAAGCGGACATGTGCATGCATTTCTCTGACGGGTATTTTAGGAGCTGAGTTTCCGGGTTCTAGCATTTATATATCTTTATCTTCAGTCATGCAGAGCTGGCTTTCAAAGTAGTTATATCTATTAATGTTTAACAGGTAATATACGTAGCCAGTGCTGCATTTTAAAGGAACCAAGGATATATATTTGTTTCCTTTCTTCCTCACCCCAATCCCTCACATTTTGAAGTACTACTTCCTGGTGATCAAAGAACTCGGACTCCCACTCTAGACCACGCAGGTGACAGAGGGTGGGTATCCAATTGCAGGGTTGAGTTCTGTACGGAATTCACCTTGCTAAGTGCTACAGTGTGGGAAGGGCATATTGGGGGCCTATGGTCTGCAATCTATACCGGTTCTTCTTTTTTTATTTCCAATCTAATTTACTTAATTTTTTCCTAGGCTATTTATTCACTTTCTAATTACAGTTGACATTTTATATTTGTTTCAGGTGTTATAATGGTTATTTGTTTCCTAACCCCCCCCCAAAAAAAAACCCGACATTGTTTAAAAATATAAGGATCACCAAAAAAGTGATATTTATGCCATCTTACTTATTTTGTCCTTTTGAAACATTTAAGAATTTCAAGGACCTCCTAAAACAAACTCTGAGCAGCATTGCCAGGCTAACAGTTACAAAATATAAAATTTAAACCCAACTTTTGTGGAACTCCTCTGGTGTGTTAATTAGGCACACCTTTCTGGACCTTTAAATACCAGAAAAGAATATACTTCAGTGGCAGATAGAAGTTTAATGGAGAAAATGCTTAGCAAATACACCTGGCCCTGAGCCAAGCCAGTACCTGTAACCACTGCTTTCCCCTTTCTGATTCCTGCAACACCCACTCTGACTGCAAAGTTCCTGTGCAAAGCTCCCAGTCTTCGCTAAATCTGATGTTTTAAAGTCCTGTCTTGCTCCACATTTCAAAAACCTTTAGAACTCGAAACCCCTTTCTTTTTATAAAACATTTTAATATGAGAATTTTAAACATAGAAGTAAACTGAGCAGTAAGCTGAGTCCCAAGCACCCATCATCTAGCTTCAATAATTACCAATTTATGGCCATTTCATCTATATCTCCGCCCACCCCCAGGGTTATTCAGAAGCAAATATAAATTATTTGTGACCACTTCTCCATATATCTCTAAAGAATGGAGGCTTTAAAAAGAACCCTGAATACCATTATCAAACACACACAAGTTGATAATACGTAATTCCTTAATTTCATCCAAGACATAGAAATTTTATTGGTTTTGACACAAATACTTTAATTGAATTTATTGGAGTGGCATTGGTTAATAAATTATACAGGTTTCAAATGTACAATTCTATAATACATCATGTGTATATTATATCGTGTGTTCACCACCCCCCAAAAAACCCTTTATATATAGTATATTTGTTTGTTTGAATGGGGATCTAGACAAATAATCATGCATGGCAATTTTGTAAATTCACCTTAAAAATTTAAAAATATGGTTTATACACAGGCAAGAGCAACTAGGAAAACCCTGGGAACGAGCAACAATGGGGAGAAAAAAGGTTGACCTCACCACAAGTTAGAGTGCATTATAAAGCGACTGTAATGAAAACAGTGTATGTTACTTTGGCCCAAGAGTAGACAGGCAGAAAAGAAAATCCAGAAATTGACCCCTTGTACTGGAGAAGTCAGTCTATTGCAAAGGAGACAGCTCAAATCCATAAACCAGAAACAAGAAAAGTTCTCTAGGTCTCAAGACCAGCAGTAAGAAGGGATTGATGAATTTGCTTACATGAAACAACACCACCACAATACTTTCACACAGCAGAGACTCTACTACAAAGACAAAAGACCAATTACAAAAAACATTTGAACTCATATGACAGAAGATTTCAAAGGCCAACAAACCTCTGGGGGGGGGAGGCGGGGGGGAATATATGAGAAATTAAAATATGGTTCACAAGAACAGAATTGCAGGTGGCTCTCAATCATGTGAAAAGACCTTCAACCTCACTCATAAGGAGAGAAATCCAAAATAAAATGATGCTGAGACAAATGATGCTCCGTTTCTCTGCTGGCAGGTGAACAGCCATGCAGGGATTTGACCATATACAATGTTAGCAAGCTGTGAGGGAACAAGCCTTAAACGTAGTTCTGGTTGTAGGAGAATTGGGAATGTCTAGAAAAATTATATGTGCCTTTACCCTTTGACCTAGCAATTTCCCTTCTACACAGGAATAGCCAAAAAAAAAGGTATACTGATCAAAATATGAAAAATATATGCACTACTTGTAATAGCAAAAATATGAAAATGACCAAATATCCACAATAAGAAACTGGTGGAATAAATTATGGTACTTTAAGCAATGCAGCCGTGCAAGTGAATGAGAATGATCTCTGTATACTGCCATGGAAGGATCTGTAGGGAATACTGTTAATGCAAAAAGCAAGGTAGAGAAAAGTGTTTATTATATGCCACTATTTATCTAAGAAAAAAAGACATTCATTTAGAAAGGATGAATTTTATGATAATTATATCTCCATACAGCTGTTATAAACTTATGTAAGCATTTAAAAATGAATGAACAAGCCATCATTTTTTAAATGCTTACTAACATAGGGAGGGAATGGAGAGGCTATAGAACTTATTTCGAAGCCAGTAAATATCTATATATTTAAAAGCCAAGCAACTGGAGCAATGAAATGACCAGAACGACCAGTCACTATGACCTGCAGTGCAGCGGCCACTAGCCTGATAGGGGCCTGATTGCCCCCTGTCTCCCCAACCTCTTACAGCCCCTCCCCCTGGTCATCCTAGCCTCTGATTGGCCTCCCACCCTAATTAGGGGTGGGGCTGGAGGGGGAGGGGCTGCAGGTGGTTGGCCAGCCCAGCCCCCAATTGCCCCCCCAACAGGGGCAGGGTGGGCCAAACTCCCGTGTCCCCTTCTCCCTACTGGCACAGCCCCAATCAGTCCCCACTGGGGTGGGCCAAGTGGATTGCACCTGTGCATGAGTTCATGCACCAGGCCTTTAGTTTTATATAATTTGAAAGGACAAAATTTAATTAAAAAGCAATTCCTAAAAAACGGAAATGAAAGGAAACAAATGTATCAAAGTGTGTACCTGCACAAACAGGAACTATGCCAGTGACTTTAAAGGACTTTGTACATTCGCAGTGGGACATACCTGAAGGACAAAAGCACGTGGAAACAAAGACGGAAGTGGCTTTCAGCAATCATGAGGTTGATGAGCGTGTTAGTATTGGTATTCTGAGACTGTGTCTGTGTATCATGGGACAGATCAAAGGAGTGATTATGCTGGTGTCATTGAGAACTTTTCACTGTGGTTGAAAGGAGATACGATGAAAGATTTATGAAATTAAGTAAAATTCCTGTAATCCTGGGTTTAAATTGAAGGATCAGAGTATCACCTTATAATTAATTTAATATTCAATAAAGAGTATATATTTTCTAGCCGTTTTCCTGGAAAACCTGGAAACCATGGGCCGTGCGGTGCTAATTATACTCCCAGAGCTCAGGTTGTGATCACCACACGGCATTTTCCACTGAAAGCAATCAGGAGCCCTTAGAGAAATGGTCCGTTGCAGGTTTGGATCAGAAGATGTACCATATTTCCCTATACCAGGAAGTCTGGTTGGCTGGCATTTTAAGACTTGGAACCGAACCTGAAAAGGCTCTCATTGGCCAAGATAGGACAATGTAAACATTTTTAATAAGGATAAAATGTGCAGTGGGCCAAATACCGTAGGTCAAATATGTTTATATCTGAGAGGTCACAGTGATACAAAACCCACCCAAACATTAACAGCTCACCTGTTTACCTTTAGATGATGTGAAGAACCAACTCTTTTATTCACTTTTGAACTCATAAATCAAGGTGAAAACTACAGCATCTGTCCTCATTTCTCATATGGTCTGGACCTCAGAGTAACCAAAGAGGGAGGCCTTACTTTATGGTATTCCAGCCAATACATGAAGAGGCATTTGCCTGCGAGTCTTTTTCCCCATCGCAATCGTCATAACCCAGGCCCCTGTGAGTGTTAATGGGATGGTGCCTGCCTCCCAGGAGATGCTCTCTAAAGACTGAATCCTGCCCTAGCTGGTTTGGCTCAGTGGAGAGCGCGTCGGCTACTGACTGAAGGGTCCCAGGTTGGGTTCCAGTCAAGAGCACGTGCCTGGGTGGGGTGTGTAGGAGGCAGCCAATCAATCGATGACTCTCATCACTAATGTTTCTCTCTCCCTCTCCCTTTCTCTCTGAAATCAATAAAAATATGTTTAAAAAAATACTGAATCTCTTCACTTCCCTCTTCCCCTCTGGAGCTCATCTCTCAGGCACCCTCAGATGAGGCTTGAGAAGAGAGATCACCTTGCAACTTGTGGTAGAAAATTGGAGGGCCTGAGGAGACTCCTGTGGGTCTTGGATCTCCTTCAGAATATTCAAAGTTCCCCCCAAACTGCTCACCAGGCCCCGCTGCCCGGGGAATTCTCTGAGGGCACCTCGATTCTCTGAGAAGCCCCAGTAAAACTCCTTCCAAGGAGAATACTATGGCTGCCTCCTGACGACCCCCCTGCGCCCTGAGTGACTCCGGGAGGGCCAGGCCGAGGCTTTGACCTGCCAGGAGGGTGGCCCTGCGGGCGGTGCCCGGGCCGAGAAGCCAGAAGCTTTCCGCCACGCGTTCTCCTCATCCGCTTGGCGAACTGCTGGCCAGCTCCTCAGATTACTGTCAATGTGTTGCTTGTTTATTAGAAGTCACTGAGAAAGGGGTCATTCTTCTTCATTTTTATGCTTCTCCACATCTGTGCTCTTTTGCAAGTAGATTCTCCATAAATGTTTATTAAGAGGCCTTAGTATTGAAATAATTCCTATTGAACCAACCACTAATGGTTTCTGAATTACTTTGGTTAACATCCCATTGCAATTGGGAAGGTTTGTTTTCTGTAGACTTTCTCCAGGAGCTTTACTTAAAAGGAGTCCCATCCTCCCCACCCCCACGTGAGCCAGGCCAGGCGGCCCTCAGCGCTGTTCCCCCAGTCCTTCCATGTCACCTGCTTCTGTGCCCGTTGGTCATGGGCAGGGACCACATCATCCGCTTGTGTTCCCCACCCCCCTGCCTGTCCTGGGCTTCGCGCACAGCAGACACGATATGAATAAACGGGAAGTCCTAAACCTATTCCATCCAGGGTGTATGAACTTACCCATCGTGGATAAAGGAATTGGAAACGTTTTATAAACAAACAAGATAAGCTCATCTATTGTGTTTGGTATTTCAGTTACCATAATTTTTTATTTTTCAGAACTTGTGGGGAGTAATACTCAGCCTTGTGTTACCAGAGGGAAGGAGGAGGGAGGGAAGGGAGGGAAAAGGGAGAAAGGGAGGGAGGGAGGAGGGAGGGAAGGGGAGAGGCACCGTAGCAGGAGCTTTCCCTACGTCAGCTCATGTACAAGATCACTGTCCTCATTTTACAGATGAGAAAACGGGGCGGGGTGTTAAGTGACCTGTCCGGTTGCTGGGTTGAGGAGATCAAATGGGACCCAAAACGGCTGTTTTCAAGCCCCAAGCCCTCCCCACGCCCTGTTTTCTCCTCTCACAAAGCCCGGGATTTCAGGACTGAGGGGACTGATCCCCACGGACTCGCTTCTCAGATAGAGTTCCCCTGAGCCGGTGAGCTGACCCCGCCCGCTGGTCTCCATGGCGGAGTCCTCCCCGCAGGTCACTGTCGATCTGAGAGCCACCTGGTCTGCCGGCCCTGTGCACTTCCACCAGAAGCACCAGTGGCGCAGCCTCGTGCGTGAGGCACAAGAGCTCCTGCTCATGACAGCCGTGGTTGCTCTCGGCCGAATCTTCAAGGTAAGAAGCTCCGCCCTGTGGACCTCACAGCTCCTGCCTCTCCCCTGAGCTGAGCTTTGGAAACAGAGCAGTTTGCATCAAGGGCTGAAAAAGGCTCGCAGGCCAATGCCTCGTCCATTAGGACCCCAGACAGAAAAGCTTACGTACTAATGACCAAAGGCCTGCAGGTTATAGGGAATAAAGGTATTTGAAAGACAGCCCAGCTTCCTTGCTGATTCCTGGCCTGCTCTCCTGAGGAGGAAAGCTTGTGGGTGTTACAGCACAGAGGTCGCGCTGTACCCGGCTGGGCTGGTCCAAGAATCCAGGGAGAATCCAGAGACTGCGACTGGGCCTTTGCCTGCGGGAGGGAGGCCCGGCTTCATTGTGGCACTTCAAGTGTCACCGTAGGCAGTGCTGCCGGCAGAAGAGCCACAGCCCGTGATATGAAGGGAATGCAGACCTGAGGCGCCTCCTCGTGCCTCCGGTGACCCATTCTCCTTAGTGGGATGGATGTGGGCTTAGTGGGATTTTTTTTTTCTTCAAAAAAAGCCAGCAGTCTTGCCCTCTGAGCCCAGACAAGAGATTACACCATATGACATCAGGCTCTGCCACTCCAAGAGTGGCACTTTCCCTGGACCCATGTATTCTTGGGGAGAAGGACTCTTTTCAAACAGGAGCATGTTTGCATCTACAATGATCACCTTAGGGCAGGGACTGTGTCCTATGCCTGGACAGCCTTCAGGACGTTATGTTGGTTGAGTGGGTGACTGACGGACCGACTGACAGTGAGATGTTTGTGCTCCACCCTACACGGCAGAGGACAGAGCGTGGCCGAAGGAATGCACAGCCTGCTCAGGCCATGTCTTTGGACATTTTAAGCATAAAAACCTCTGCCTCACCTTCTCAACATCTGCTTCCTCCTCACCGCCCTCACGCCCTCACGCAGCCAGCCGGTGTGATGCTTCCCTGAGGAATGCTCTCCCCTCGGGGGAAACTTCCCTCCTACACCTTTCCAGGCTGGTAAGTTGGGCCTAAGAGGAATTTCTTTGAGATAGGACTGTCCTCAAGCCCTCTTATTAGTGTAACCCCTCAAGACCATTATAAAGGAATTTGCAGAGGAGTGGAAAGCTGACTCTAAGATCTCCGCCTCCGGAGATGAGTCTCTAGATGTCACGAGATCTGGCTCCCTTCTTCCTCTCTCCTCCCCAGGACGGAATGTGGGACTGTCCCTGGGCCACCCCAAGGGGAGGTGGAGGGGCACCCCTCCCCCACGCCAGCTCCTTCCCCTTCATCTGTGGTGAGTCTGTGATGTTTGGAAGAGCCCAGCACCAAGAGGGAGCCCCTTTGAGCACAGGCCAGCCCCCCCCCCCAACCACGACTCCCCCACTGTCCCCGCCAAAGGAATCCCTTGTTGTAAACACTTTTATTTTTTCTTCAGTTTATGACCTCTCCTTCCAAAGGATCACAACTTGTTTAAACCCGCTCTAAACAAAGGGCTCCTGTGATTACAGGCATGCTGCTGGCTTTATGGTGGTCTTCCTTTGTCCAATTTTCTCCCACTGTCCTCCTTCCTCCCCGCCCCCACCCCGTGCCCAGTCCTCGAGGGAGGCCTCCAGCCAGCTGCTGGGCGAGAGGGCGCAGGCTCCAGCGCTCCTGTCTGCTTTTCCTCAGCTGCGGGCCGGCTACTCTGACAGGAGGCGGGAAGGCAGGACCAGGCCTCCAATGCTCCCAGGTCTGCTGTGGCATGCCCCCCCCTCCCCACCCCTTCTTTCCTTCAGGGATGTCCTCTGGGGTTCACCTGGCCCGCATCTCCGCACCCTCAGAGGAATTATAAAGACACCCCAGCCCCACGGGGGACAGTGGAAGAGCTAGGGCTCCTCAAAGCCTCCCAGGCCCTGGTCACTGCGGGGACATCACAGCAGGCCATGCTCCCAGCAGGGTGCCCTGAACCTGGTGAGCGGAACACTGGCTGCAGGCGGGCTCCTGGCTGGCTGGCTGCAGTGCCCATTCCCTCTCCTGGGGCTCCAGGAGAGCTGGAAAGAACAGGAGCCCTGAGGGGCCTGAGAACATGAAAATTCCCCGGGGTTCGCACGGCTTTGGGCGTGCGGACTGAGGCTGCGCCCGGCAACGTTAGCGGCTCTGCTGGACAGTGCCCGCTCCGCTCCGAGGAGGTGGCCACCCTGGGGCGGGGACGGGGGCGGGGGTCTCCTGAAGACTCAGACAGGAGGAGAGTGACCCACGAGAGGGGAATGTGGTAGGCCCCACTGACTCCCTTTGTTTCAGCCTGGGCTTCCTCTTTGACAAAGGTATTTGCTCAAGAGATTCCGGAGAAAGCCTTCGGAAGAAGGGCTGGGCTCAGGGTGCATTTGGGGAAGAGGCGTCAGACCCTCTTTTTTCCAAAGAGGCAGCCACGAAGAGGAAGCAGATTGCCTCCAGTTCACGCCCTGGCCACACAAACACACACATATGGCCTTAGCTCGATGCAGAACATGCTCTAGGGAACCGGGGGACGGTGCTGTGGGAAAAGTCTTCCCCCCTCGCGGTGCCTGTCCCCGTGTGACATTCTACTCTGGACACGGGCAAGGGCAGCGCTACCGGAGCCGCACCTGACGCGCAGCGGGCATTTAGGAAACAGAACATAGTGTGATTCTCTCTGCAGCTTCCAGACTGCGAAGTAAAAGGTGTGAGAAGACAAACACATACACAATGGTCATGAGGCTGTGGTGACCGCTGGGGATGTGGTGGGGCAGGTGCAGGAAAACCTCAGCGGTCCTTTTGGCCCTTCCCCCCGGAACTCCAGCCTCTGGGCAGGAGCCAGGATGGAGGAGGGAGAGTGACAGCAGCCACTTGCAGAGCTGCTCCAAAGCTTTCACAGCCCTGTGTGGGCAGATCTTGCCACAGTTCTTGCTCACACTCTTCATTTTATATTAGAAATTCAGCATTTCTTAGTGGGTTGTTTTGGTTTTTTTTCAGTTTGCAGATACATTATCTCATGTAATGCTCATGATTGCTCAGTGAGTCTTTTTGCTTTGTTTTGTTTTGTTTTTTGTTTTAGAAGAGGGATCTAGGATGTAGAAAAGTTAAATGACTTACTCCACAAACTGATCTATAGATCAATACAATTCAAATTAAAATACCAGCAGTTTATTTTGTTTTTAGAAACTGACAATCTGCTTCCAAAATTTATCTGGAAATATAAAGTCTCCAAAGTGGCTGAGACAATTACAGAGGACAAAACTGGAGTTTCTACACTACTAGATATTAACACATTATAAAATACAGCAATTAACACAATGTGGCATTGATGCAAATACAGAAAAATAGCCAATGGAACAGAATAAAGGCTCCAGAAATAGACCCACACACATTCAGACACAGAGGAGTGGAGAGAATGGTCCTCTCAATAATCATTGTTAGGGCAATTGGATACCCATATATTTTTGTTGTTATTAATCTTCAACCGAGGATATTTTTGCCATTGACTTTTTTAGAGAGAGTAGAAAGGAGGGGGAGAGAGAAAGATCAATGTGACTGAGACACATCAATAGGTTGCTTCCCACCTGCACCCCAGCTGGGGCCAGGGATCAAGCCTGCAAATGAGGTGCGTGCCCTTGACCGGAATTGAATCTGAGACCCTTAAAACCAAGGGCTGATGCTCTAACCACTGAGAAAAACAGGCTATGGCTGGATATGCATATTTTTAAAAACCACAAAAACAAATCTTGGTCCTCATCTCATACCATACACAAAAATATCAGTTCCAGATTGATTGATGATCTAAATGTGAAAGACAAAACAATGTTTCTAGAAGAAAACAGAAAAATATCTTCTAGCCCATGCACTAGGCAAAACTTTTCTTAAACAGGACACCAAAATCATCCTATCAAATAAAAGCCCACAACTGAATGGCAGAATGAACAGAACAATGGGTTGACCATTGTCAGCTATGATGTGCACTGACCACCAGGGGACAGACATTCAACATAAGAGCTGCCCCCTGGTAGTCAGTGCACTCCCACAGTGGGGGTGCTGCTCAGCTGACTGGGATGAGCAGAGCTCCCACAGCAGGCTGATCCCCCCCAGTGCACCAATCCGTGCACTGGGCCTCTAGTTAATCATAAAGGAAACAGGTAAGTTGAACTACATCAACATCAAGAACTTCTGTTCATCAAAAACTAATTCTGAGAGTGAAAAGGCAAGCAAGTTAAGAGAACATGACAATATTTGTAAGCATTAACGGATGAATGACTTGCATCTGTGATATATAAAGAACACCCAAAGATCAATAAGAAAATGACAGATCACTCTTGTTGCCCCTACAGTCAGGTGCTATTGGGATAGGAAAGATGTTTAGGGGACCCTGCTAAGGAGAAGTTGAGTAGGGACACTTTTAATTTGGGTTTACCAGATGCATCTACATGGTTCACAGCCCTATCTTTGCATAGTTAAGTTACTGTTAGCTGATTTGGTGTAAGAATGGCTCCTAGGAATGTGCTCACTTCCCACTGCACAGATGTGCCAGCATCAGGACACAAAGGTGAAGCATCCTTCTAATCTCTAGGTATGTGCAATTTTTAATGGCAAAGGTGGTTCTAAATGACACTGAGTTCACACAAGTGCTCTATTCTCAGGAATATATTTAATACAGACTATAAATTAAATGCATCAAATATGAGGTGTGGATTTTTGGTTTTGTTTTTCATAAAATCATGTGTTTGTCAGGACTGATTGCTGTGTTTGTAGGGCACAAGTCTGTAGCAGCATTTTCACAGTGGCTATGTCTGTGTGAAGTCACATATTTTATGAATCCCACCCACCATGCTAGAAAAAAGATTGAGTTATCTTTTTAAGAAAGTAATAATACAAAATCATTGACATATGAAAAGGAGAACAAGAACTATAAAGTAAAAAATGTAGGAACCATTGCACATCCATTAGGATGGCTATTACAAAAACAAAAACAAAATAGCAATTATTGGTGAGGATGTGGAAAAACTAGGAACCTTGTGCATTGCTGGTGGGAATGTAAAATGGTACAGCCACTATGGAAAATGGTTTGGCAATTCTTCCAAAAATTAACCACAGACTTACCATATGATCCAACAATCACACCTTGGTATGGGTACCTAAAAGAAGTAACAGCAGGACTTGAACAGATATTTGTACACTCAAGTTCATACAACATTATTCACAATAGTCAAAGGTAGAAGCAACCCAAGTGTCCATCAAGGTATGGATGGATAAACATCATACAGTGGAATCATATTCAGACTTAAAAAGAAAGGAAATTCTGGCACATGCTACAATATGGATGAACCTTATGCTTATGCTAAGCAAAATAAGTCATAAAAGAACAAATATTGTATGTTTCACTCACATCAGATGCCCAAAGTGGTCAAACTCAGACACACAAAGTAGAATGATGAGTGCCAGAGAGTGGGGAGGGGAATTGAGGAGTTGTTTAATAGGGAAAGAGTTTCAGTTTGAGAAAATGAACAAATTCTTTCCCAGCCAGAGTGGCTCACTGTTGAGGGCCAACCTATGAATCAGGAGGCAATGGTTCTATTCCTGGTCAAGGGCACATTCCTCAGGTTGCAGGCTTGATCCCCAGTCAGGGGCGTGCAGGAGGCAGCTGATCAATGATTCTCTCCTATCATTGATGTTGCTATCTCTCTCACCCTCTCCCTTCCCTTCCTCTCTGAAATCAATAAAAATATATTTAATTAAAAAAAGAAAGTGAAAAAATTCTTTAAATGAGTGGTGGTTTTGTTTGCACACAATGTGAAAACACTTAATGCTACAGAAGTACACTTTAAATAGTTAAAATGATAAATTATTTCTTATGCACGGTATATCTTATTACAATATTTTATTTTTATTTTTTAATCCTCACTCAAGAATATGTTTTACAGGTTTGAGAGAGAAAAGAGAAAGTATATGTTTTACAGATTTGAGAGAGAGAGAGAGAGAGAGAGAGAGAGAGAGAGAGAGAGAAGTCAAGTGAGAAACATTTATGGTTTGCCTCCTATACGTGCCCTGAACCACAAGGGCCAGGGCTCTTACTAAAATTTTATTTTAATGAAGAAAAGAGTCTTATAAAGGTGTATCAGGTAGTTAATTAATTTAAGTATTATGTCATCTTCCTAGAGTTTTTTAATATATATTATTGATATTTTTACAGAGAGGAAGGGAGAGAGATAGAGAGCTAGAAACATCGATGAGAGAGAAACATCGACCAGCTGCCTCTTGCACACCCACTACCGGGGATGTGCCCACAACCAAGGTACATGCCCTTGACCGGAATCGAATCCAGGACCTTTCAGTCCGCAGACCGACGCTCTACCACTGAGCCAAAACGGTTTTGGCCATCTTCCTAGATTTTGTGGTGTTTATGGTATCTGTCACCTTTTAAAATCTTGTGATCTATTTTCTTGTTCTAAATAAATATTCACTTCCATACCTTATGGTTTCCAATGTCATTTATTATTCATGTAAAATTTAGTTTCCTTTTTTGAAAATGGTACCAATAATATATCTTATAGAGTTAATAAGATGTGTTAATACATAAATAAATATAATAAATAACACATTATATGAAATACATAAAAATAAATGTAAATATTTTGAGAGACATGACTTATTGCTGGGCACCCTTATATCATGAGAAAGGGAAATGAGAACTATAAAATAAAAGTAAAAGAAAAAATCTGCTGTCAAAACTGATGTCTGACAGAGAAAGACAAATACCATTTGATTATTTCACTTACATGTGAAATCTAAAAAACAAAATAGAAACAAACTCATAGACACAGAGTTCAGATTGCCAGATGGGGAGGTTTGGAGGCTGAATGAAAAGGTGAAGGGGTTAAGAAGTATAAACTGGAAGTTAAAAAATAGTCATAGGCATGTAAATTACAGAATATAGTCAATAATATTGTAATAACTATGTATGGTGCCAAGTAGATAGTAGAATTATTAGGGAAATCACTTCATAAGTTATATGAATGTCTAATCACTATGTTGTACACATGAAACTAATATAATATTGTATGCCAACTGCAATTGAAAAATAAAAATTATTAAAAACAACAACACTGATGTCTATGCCCCATCTTGTGTGATTTTTTAAAATTATCCAAATTCATCAGCAGTGGATCCTCTGTATTGCTTCCATGCAAACTTGATCACATTTCTTTAGAGGTACCAGTTTAGTTAAGATTCACAATATTTGTTGAATGCCTCCAAGTAACCACATTGTGGTAGGAATCCTATCTAATAAAAGAGTAATATGCAAATTAATCATCCCTTCGTGACAAAAATGGCGGTGTCCATAGACACAAGATGGCGGCACCCAGTTCTCTCAGGCCCAGGGAGGGCTGCCGCTGGGAGCAGGCAGCATGAGGCCCCGGCTGTTGGCCTGGGAGGTGCCTTCCCACCCCGGTTCCATCTGCTCCCAGCCTTGACCTGGGCAGTGGCCTGAGAGGTGGCCGAGCACCCCAGGAGCGATCATCTCCCAGCCAGGACCCAGGCAGTGGCCTGGAAGGTGGCACCCCCCCCCCTCCCCGCCCCCGCCCTCCCTTATTCTCGTGAGATCAGCTGTGCATCCCTGGCATAATCAGCACCCAGCTGCAACCTGGACCATAGGCCTGGGAGGTGGCTGCACCCTCCTCCCCATCCCTCCCACCCTCCTGTCGTCCCCCCCCAACCCCCACATGAAATCTGCTCCTAGCCTCGGCCTGAGCTGTGGGCCTGGGAGGCGCCTGCAACAGCCTATTCTCCCCCTTCCCTCTTCCAGTGATTAGCTCCCATCCACAGGCTAGGGGGGGGGGTAGGCCTGGGAGGCAGTTGTGCCCCCAAGAGCTATCCCTTCCCTGGGGCAGCCTGGGTGTCAGCCTCCAAAGGGTCTGCACCCCCATGGAGTAACCCCCCCCCACACACACACCTATAGCCTTGGAATTTCCCTTGCCCCCAGCAGAGTGATTGGAGACAGAAAAGGAATAAAAGGAGAAAAGAAAGAAATGACAAAAGGTGAAACATCAAGAAAAGGAAAGAGAGGGGGAAAGGGAAGAAACAACCACATGATATCACCTTTCCAAGGTCTCATGAAATTCCTGTTTAACGAGTTTATTTTATGACACTTGTGGGTTTACATTTTTACTGGTTTGTCAAGACCATGGCAGGTACACTGTCCAATATGTTAAAGAAAAAACCCTATCTAATAAAGAGGGAATATGCAGGGGAGGGCATTTGGGGGTGACCGGGCTGTCAGGGGAGGGCAGTTGGGGACTATCGGGTCAGCAGGAGAACAGTTAGGCATTAATCAGGCTGGCAGGGGAGTGGTTAGGGGGTGATCAGGCTGGCAGGCAGCAGTCGTTAGGGGCAGTCAGGCAGGCAAGTGAGCAGCTGGGAGCCAGCAGTTCTGGATTGTGAAAGGATCCTGAGGGATCCCAGATTGGAGGGGGTGCAGGTTGGGCTGAGGGACAACCCCCCCCCCCTCACGCCAGTGCACAAATTTCATGCAACAGGCCTCTAGTTCGGAATAAACAAATAAGTCACAGACTTTCTTCTTAATGGGGCAACAGACACAGAAATAGTGATAATAAAGTGGGGTCTGTGAGCTGTGCTCTATTTCACCTTTTTTGCTTCCCAAACCACAAAACCTTAATGGCTAGATCATAGACTGGGAACAAGGATAGGAAATATTTTTGTGAGAGGACAACTGGGAGGTGTGGTGGGCACCTACAGGTAAAAGGAAGGGAGGGGCCGAAACCGGTTTGGCTCAGTGGATAGAGCATCAGCCTGCGGACTGAAAGGTCCCAGGTTCTATTCCGGTCAAGGGCATGTACCTTGGTTGCGGGCATATCCCCATTAGGGGGTGTGCAAGAGGCAGCTGATCGATAACTCTCTCTCATTGATGTTTCTAACTCTCTATCCCTCTCTCTTCCTCTCTGTAAAAAATCAATAAAAATATATTTAAAAAAAATAAAATAAAATAAAAGGAAGGGAGGGGTTCTGGGAAAAAGAATAGAAGCAGAAAAGAGGAGTAGAGCCCGCTGGTGGGAGAAGGGGAGGGGCTGTCAGGTGGACCAGGCCCATTGGCCCACACCTGGAAAATCAGAGGTGCTTATTCAGGCCTATCCTTTATTCTCCCCTCCCCTGGCTCTCCTATGGCAGTCTGAAGTGTGCAGAGCCCTTTCCCACATACCTAACTTTACCTCATTCCTGTTAGCATTTGCTTTGTACATCACTGGGTGTATCTGTTATCCCCGGCAGCATTTTTTGTTTTGTTGTTGGTACCAACATCTTAATTGTTATTCATACCAAAATTCTCCTATTCCAGGTTAAGCTGATGTAAAAACTAGACACAAAATCCCTAATTGTTTTCCTCCAGTAATTCTGGGTTTTTAAAAATACTCATGGCTTCCCTTTTTATTCTTAATAGTATCTAAAAATACACACGTAATTAAAGCTTTATGTTCTAAACTTATTTGGGAAAAGCAGACAAATTTTCAAATTAATTGAGGAAATGCAGGAGTTTAAAGAGTTGGTGTCAATATAATTTAGTGATTCAGCCCAAATAAATAAATTCATTGTCACTTCACCACGAAATTAGCCATCTATCATTTCAGTCAGAAAAGATCCTGCTAAATATACCGCCCTGACCTGGTTACAGAGCAGTTTCACTCAAGTGTTCTGGTCTAGGTAAGAGGCAGATTAGATTTCCAGAGTCCATACAACCTGGCACCCTCCAAACCGCCAGCCAGGTCAGAGAGAACCTGGGAAACCAGTACCCCGGAAGCCCTCGGAGACTTTGGCAATGTTTTGTGGCTACACAGTGCCCCCTCCTGGTCCTTGGAGAAATACAGAAAGCCCAGAGCCAAGTAAGCACAAGAACAGGCTGATACCTGAGCCTAAGAGAAAGAGGGAACTGGGTGGTGCTGTACTGTTTTTTTCTGCACCTTATGAGCATAATAATACCTCCAGGGATTGACTGTGTCTATAAATACCTACCAAATGGGAGGCTCGTAGCAGATTCTAACTCCACCAGAGCAAGTTTGGGCTAGGGAGAGTCAGGGAGAACTCTCTAATTGTTGCGGGGGAGGTTGGCCCGTGTTTGCTCACTGGGCCAAAAGCTGATTGAATCAGGAACAGCAGGTAGAAACTAACCCTCTCTTCACCTTTGCCAGGAAATGACACTCTAGGCACCAGGCTGTCTAGGGCTAAGCTTAGGAACTGGGGTGTGACAACTCTATTCACTGACAGATCCTTTGCCTCCACTCCTTTGCCAAGAAAATCACATGGGATTTTCCAAAGTCCCCTCCCTTGCGTGGCCCTCGTTGCCAAGTCAGGACTGTGCAGGGTCCTCCTCGCCACAGGTGCAGCAGCTCATGGAAGACCTGCATGGCCAAGGGGAAGTGGGTGGCTTGCTCTGAAGAGCAGCTCATTGGCACTGCCGGCAACGCAAGCCTAGGAGCTCATCCTACCTGTGGCCTTAATTTATGAACTAGAGGCCCGGTGCACAGGGTCTGTGCACTGGTGGGAGTGAGGCCTGCGGGGATCGGCCCACTGTGGAAAGCCCACTCATCCAGGTCTGCCAAGTGGCTGTGGACCCACTCACACTCTGAGCCACTACTCCCTGGGCTGGCATCTTCTGGGGAGCTGGAGCACTCGCCTTTCCAGGGACCGGGTTCAGGGACAATCACACTGAGAGGTGGCAGAGTAGGCCTCAGTCCCGTGGCAGCCACAAACCCACCTCCCAGCCTCTGGGATCAGCTCTGTGAGCCTGGTGGCCGGTGCTGCATAGCCTGCAGGTGTCCAGAGGAGACATCAGGGAGCGAGGAGGAGGAGCCTGGGGTGAGGAGGTGACTCGCAGCCCAGGTTCCTTCCCTTTAGCCTGGGGTTCGCAGTGGGAGCAGACACTCATCCCAGTCAGCCAACCAGCACTCCCATTGTGGTAGCGCACTGACCACCAGAGAACAGCTCCTGCATTGAGCATCTGCCCCCCTGGTGGTCAGTGCACATTATAGCAACTGGTCAACCTGTCATTCTGGTTGTTCTGCTGTTTAGTTGCTGGACTTTTATTATATAGGATTCCATTTTATTCTTCTGCTGATTAAAGAAATGTAATTATAGAAGGCTTTTCCTTCTATAATTACACTAGAGGCCCAGTGCACAAAATTTGTGGGGTCCCTAGCAGCTGCCAGCTGCCCACCAGGGTCTCCCTCCCTTTCCCCCATCAGCCCCACCCCCTGGTCAAACTCCCAGACAACTCCCATTGAGGGGACAATTTGTATACTATGCTTTTGTTGTATCGGATTGCCTGCTGTTTAGATGCAAGACCTCATGGGGGCCCCAAGGAGACTCAAGTTAGCACAAAATATCTGCCTGGTACTTTCAAGAGGGGAAAAACAATGTCTGAAGAAACCCTTTGTGAACCCCAAAGAGCTACATGAATGCAAGAATAGCAGGATATGCAGACAAATATTATCCTTACCGGGCCAGGAAATACTATAGTTCCACAATGATTCTATTCAGAAGAGTCCCGAGGTGAGGTAAGAATGGAGGCGGGATGTTGGATACTCATCGTCAACAGAAATGAGACCTGAACCAGATTTCTGGACATCCAGTCATAATTATTAGCAAGCCCCTTTGTGTCAAAACCTGTTCCAATAAAGTCTGCCCTGTCGGCTAAGTAGAGGCACCGACAGGCATTTCACGCTGCCAGCTCCTGTCGGAAAGGATCCTCAACGCTGGAGATAACACGGCACCAAGGCTTCACCAAACAGTGCCCTTGGCTAGCAGAAAGACAAGGACTTGCTCATACTTAGTAAGAATTTCTTGCATACTAGCTCCTGTTCTGACTACCTTCTATTATTAGCTTTTTTAATCCTCCCAATAGGATTCGGAGCCCCATTTTACAGGTGAGAACACAGAGCTGTGGAGAGGTTATGTCACCTTCGGGGGGGACCAGGGTGTACCTCCGGGCACTGCTGCTGCGGGGACAGCTTTAATAACCCCTGGGCTAACCTCCTTGCCAAGAAAGAGGAGCAAAGGCCAAATGGCTACCAAGTGGAGGGTATATTACTGTAGACACTCGTCTACAGAGACACCGTTGGACACTTTTGTATAAATGCTGTATTTCTTTTGAAATAATGAACCCGAGGGAGCCGTCTGCCAAGGAAAAGCAGGAGAGTCTCCCACGTGCCTGCTGCTCCGTCCCGCCAGGAAGCGCCCTCCGCGGCTTGTCCAGGGCGGTCTGTTTGCTGACAACCTGCCGGGCAAACAGGGCTCCGGTGGGGACACAGGCAGCAGCTGCTCAGTGTCTAGGAAAGCTCGAGTGTGGTTTGCAAAGTCAACAGACTCTAATTTGGACAAATACTGCAGTGGCCTGGGACCTACGGGAGATAACGCTGCGAGGGAGGGAGTGCTGACATGGATGCTTCTGGGGCCGGAGTCAGGAAACAGAGGAGCGGCCCAGGAATGTGAGGGTCTTCCCTCGCACCCTGAGTTCACCAGGTGGGTCAAGGACTCCACTGCTGGGACAGGAAGGGACTCAGCCTGGAGCCATTTCACACCGTGGTCTTCGTAGAGACGGTGCTGCTGAGCGGGGTGAAGGCGGCCTTTAAAAGTCTTTACCAGTTAGCAGGCCTGCTGGTTAGCACAGGCCCAAATCTCCCAGAAGTAAGCAGCTGAAAGGAAACAACACAAATACCAATTTAGGAGAGGGAAAGATAGAGAGAGCAAGAGAACGAGAGAGCAAGAAAGAGAGAGAGAGAGAGAGAAAGAGAGAGAGAGAGAGGCCTGCATGCCCGCTGTCCAGCGAGTGTTCCTCAGACTTTACTGTGGTGCATGGCACCTGGAACACAGGCAAATAAACCAGGTTTGCATCTCAAATTGCCAAGTCCTAGCTGCGCATCTTGGCAAGGCACCCAGCGGTGCCGACACCTGTCTTGTCATCTGTACCGTGGGCACAGCTCCGTGAGGTGCTGAGGAGGTAGAGGCCATTTCGCTCAACGGCAGCTGTGGCGTGTCCCTCATTAGCTGTGGGGAAGAGTGTGCTGCATGAACAGAAAGCCACTGTCGCGGCTCAGAAAGGGCAGGTGGGTTTGAGGATTTGAAGAGGCCAGTGGCCAAAGAGAGATTTGCCAGTTCCAAGGTTACCCATAATCCTTCCCTTCCAGGGATGGCAGAGGTGAGCCTGGGCAGAATCACCATGACAACACAGCCTCATTCCCCGAGGCTGTCCTCGGGGATTAGTCTGCCAGGATGACGTAGGTGTGGTGACCCCCACGCAGCTACTCCTTCGCCACCAATGGGTTTGTCTGGGGTGACCCTGCGCCTCCTTCCCACCCGCAGCAGAAAGAATAAGGCTGTTGTCACAGAAATACCGTGTGACTCCACCTACAGGCGGCACCGAGAGCGGTCACATCCATGAGACAGCAGAAAGGGGGGTGCCAGGCGCGAGGCGGAGGCGGGGAGTTGCTGCTTAGTGGAGGCATCTTCGCTTTGGGTGAGACGTTCTGGAAGGGGATGGCGGGGATGGCTACACAACAATGTGTGTGTGTGTGTGTGTGTGTGTGTGTGTGTGTGTGTAATGCCACTAAGCTGTACCCTTAAAAGTAGTCAAATGGCAATTGGAGGCTGTGTGTATGTTACCACAAAAAAAAAAAAAAAAAAAAAGGAGTAAGGATATTGTCTAAACTCAGAGCATTGAGTGATGTTGTGTCCTACTGTAAAAGACTAAGAAGTTATCTGAGACATTTTTTAACACATCATTTAGTACCAGGAAGCGGGAGAGAAGCACACCCAGTAACGGGGGCACGTGGGTGTATGAGCACCCCTCCCTCGGCTGCGGGGAGCCCACTGCGTCTGCCCATCCCTTCCCCGAGCCTCTGTGAGCAGCTGACCTCTCTCCTCCGTCCGTCCCTCTGCCTTTCTGCAGGAGCACCAGCACAGAAAGGCAATCACTCACAACAGGAAACACGGACACCGTTCTCAGGAGTCACACAGCACCGCTGGCCCGGGGAGCCTCCTTCGCTACGCCCAGATGGGAAGGACACCCGGACACCAGATGGGAAGGACACCCGGACACGCCGTTCCCTCCTGACCCCCCGCCCGGCCACCAGCAGGGCCTGACTCAGGCCGGGGCCTGGGCAGGGAGGGTGCCTCCCCCCATCCAGCGCCTATCGCCACGCTCTGATAAAGGGACATTTGGCCCCAGACGGAGAGGTTAAGTCCAAAGTCACACGCTTCGGTTAGATAAACAGCGATCCCGGCCGGGGCCAGACCCGGGCCTCCGGCTCCTAATCCAAGATCACTCCCTCCGTGTTATCCTGTAACCCGACAGCCCAGATGCCATTTGATGACTGGTTAAGCCTAATTAACTCCCACCTGGAATAACTGAACTTTTGTGTTTCTCTTATTTGTTTCTTTGATACCCGGTGTTTGTACAGGTAAAGTAAACTTTTTAAAGATAGGGAGTGGGGTCAGAGGCCCTACTTTTTACACAGCGATAAGCGCGGGAGAGTGGCTGTGTCTCCGCCGCGTTCATTTGACTAACAAAGTGAGGTTTCATGGATCGTGCTTGACTCCAACACTGACTCCCTGGGGTTTGATCCAGAGGAAAGAAGAAAAGAGAAATTATTGAGCACTGCCGAGCGCCAGCCGTTTGACATCATCCCTCCCACCCCAGGGAGACCCAGAGGCGCCGTCCCTGCTGGGTTAGGGGGAGGCGGCCTGGCTCCGGGGCCGAGGGAGCTGCCGCAAGCGCTCCGGGCCGGGCCTGGCCTGGGTGCGAGCACAGCAGATCTTCGGGCAGCACAATGCCCGACATGGAGCCGGCCGTCAATGAACACGTGTTGAATGAACAAAGGGATTTACATCCTTCTATCTACAACATCCGTACTCTAGCTTCTCTAGGGAGCCGTTGGTTATTTTTTGGAAGGTGTCACACAGACCTTATCCTCCGTCCCACGCACTGGGGTGACAGTGTGGTCAGGTAGGAGATAAAACACCCGGAAGAGGAAACGAATAAGCAAAACAGAAATGATTCACCATGGAAGCCGGTGGAAGTGAGGGGGAGGAGAGGGTGCTGCGCAATTAGCCAGTTACTGTCTGATAGCACGCATAGTGAAGAGAGAGGAGGAAAGTCATGTCTGTGTGTCACCAAGCCGTCCGTGCTGCTGTCACAGTGGCTAAGCACGAGCCAGCAGAGCACCCCCCAGGGTGCAGGCTGGTGAGACAAGGCCCTCTGAATTGCTCCTGTGGGCCTCCTGGCCGTGTCCCTCTGGCAGGACAGAATCCGCAAGAGAGGGGAGCCCAGCCACCTGGAGAGGGTCTCCCTGCTCGGCACCCTCCTGTGCAGGGATGCCTTTTGTTTCCAGGGCTCTGCGGGGAGCAGCAGCTCCTGCGGGGGTTGTGGCAGCCCCTTCCCAAGGAGCCCACGGTGATCCATCAGGGAGAGCCGTCTGGAGCACCGGGGCCCACGCAGACGCCCCTTCCATTTCTGCCGTCCCCAGGAGCCAGGGGTTTGTGTCCCTGGCCTCAGGAAACCTCAGAAGAGTGATTGTAGCTCAGAGAGACCGTGCACCAGTCCAGCAAAACCCAGCCAGGACTGGTGACATGGAGTTTGACACTGATCAACTGCCCTGGTGTCATACACTAAGTGTGTTTCAAAAGTGGGGGGATGGGGAAGGGGCGGTGAAATCAATACTTCAAGTTGGTCCTGATTGGACGTGGCGTGTCCTTTCTTTCCCACCTGACTTGTTGTGGAAGCTGTTTATTGAAAGGCTGTGCAAATATGATGAGTCATCCCTCGGACCATTAATAATCCCCTGGATAGAGCCGGCTCCATTCAAATTGATTTCTGAAGTTTTGAAAAGGTTACATTTCTTGAAGCAGAGATGAATGGCCCAGTGGGCTGGCACCAAAGCGTGAGATCTTTCTCTCCACTGGGACGAGTGCCTGGGTCCAGGAGTCGAGGATCGTATCACCAGCATTTGCTTGCCAACCTGAATGAGTCAGGGGACCTGACCTGCAGCAGCGAGGACAGAGGGAGGCGGCACAGGGGCTCATGGGACAGGATGGTGCAGCATGTCTTGTGCAATGGTGACATCTGCTGGCAGCTGCTGTTAATAAAAGCCAGTTCTCAGAAATTGAAGGACCTTCCTCCTTATTTAAAAGTTCTGTATGAGAACAGTATAAACACCGCAGGGAGACTGTTACCCACACCTTTCCACCCTCCTTTGGGCACTTTTATTCTCCTAAGCAGCAAACATTTTCTAAGAAGTGTCCATATCAAAGTACAGTGATGGCTGGTACACTCGGACAGGGTGGTTGAAAAATAAATGATCTTCCCAACAGAATTGAGACGTCACCTCGCCGGTGCAGGGCGATCTGCTCCGTGAGTTCATTATAAAGACTGATCTTTTCAGAGACATGCCATCCACATAGACAATGACCTCACGCTTCCCGCAAACTCACTGCTGAAAGAAGAGTACACGCACGCGTCTCTCCTCTCATTCCCTTGGTCCAGCACAGGGCAGGGGTACTGCTGAGCTGGCAGGGGAGCTCCTTTTAAAAGGTAGGACTCGCTGATTCATTCAACAAATGGTCCTGAGCGCCTCCAGGGCTCAGGCAGCCTGTGCCGTCCAGACAGCAGTCATGTAGGTGTGCATTGTAACTGATGCTCACATGGTGGCTGGGGAAGAGGCAGACAACAAACGAGTAGACAAAGATACTTTCTACCTGTCATAAGGAGGATGGAACGTGTGCCGTGGTGATTTCATAGAGAAGACTCTGTGGGGAGGATGCCCTTAGGTCGGCGGCATGTAGGTGCAGCTTGCAGGGACTGTGGGGAGCCAGTCAGGAAGGGGAGACTGTTCTGGGGAGGGACTGGCCAGTGGCAGACCAAAGGCAGGGCGTGGAGGGAGCGCAGGCTGGCCCTGGGCCAGGAACAGCAGGAGGCAGGGGTGAGTGGAGAGCAGCCGGCTACTTGTGCGGGTGTCAGCCTGGAGGACGACTTTTTTTGCTTGAGAAATAGGCACTTCCCTACCAGACAGGAGAGTGTGTGTCTCGAATTTATTTTGTTGTAACGGAACTTCCCCCTCAGAAAAGAATGCTTTGTTCAAGATGAAAGTTTTATTAGGACAGAAATGAGCAGAATTTTGCCAGGGTGGGGAGTGGTTTGCTATGGAGGAAGTACATTAGATACTGTTTGGTTTAGGAATTATGGTCAGATTCCCGTTAAAGAGCGCCCCCAGTGGTCGTCTGGGCTGTGGCGAAGTGAGTGACGGCGTGAGCGGTGCCACCAGGTGGCGTCGTTATGGACTCAAAAGGTGGGGCTGGGTCCCAAATGGAGTCAGGAACCCTTCGCTCCTCTTCCGCGAGGGAAAGGACGCTTCTGAAGCAGGCTGTTGCCTTTTCTTTTCAAAGAACACGAAACTTTTATTTCCTTTTCACGCTATCTGTGTCCTGTGGTGCCCCTCCTCCCTCCACAGCCCCAGCGCCGGGTCCCTTAGCCAGTTTCTCCCCAGGACAGACAAGGAGGAATGAGGATGGGGAGCCTGAGCCCTTCTGGCTCTAACGGGGGGCTTCAGGGGGTGAGGGGGAAGGAGGTGCGATGTGTGGCCCCAGCATTGCCACCTGGAGCCTAAGGTATTGACCGCTCCAGAGACCGTGTGCTAACAGCGGCCAGCTTTCCAGCCCTGCCTCTTGCACAGCTGCCTCCGGGCTGCAGACTGGGGAGGGAAGAGGACTGTGCATCACACACACACACACACACACACACACACACACACACACACACACCAGAGCACGCCCTCGGACGTGGAGCACCGTAGGATTCTAGGCGGATCTGCACTGTGGTCTCCGGTGTTGGCCTTTCCCCCACTCACCCCAGGGTCCCACCTCTGTGACACTGTCCTTAAACGGTTGGGGCCCTGCCCCCCAAATTCACATCTTCCTGTGAGAGATGTCTTGCCCACGCCTCCTTCTAAATCTCAAGAGACAAGGAGACAAGACTGGGTGTCCGCCGGCCCAGTGGCGCCGGGGCCTGAGGCCCACACCGCCGGCCACTGGCGCAGAGCACAGAACACGCAACGTCTAGGGCTCTCGGTAAATATTTATTGAATGCATGACGCCGAAGTCACAGTCCCTGGGAAAATAAGACATCGCTGGGGAAATAATTCCATCTCCGCAGCCAGCAATCAGCCCGTGTTTATTTTCCGTTTATTTTTTAACCAAGGTAAGTTACGGCTTCCCTTTATGATGGCTAATACCCAGCCATCCAATTGCTTCAAATTTATTCCGTTTGGCGTAATCTCCTAAATTGGGTTTTTGCCTCTTTGTCTCTTGATAACTCACTTGAGTGTCTATTTTATTGCTTCTGCTTATAATAATTGAAGTCATATGCTTATTACTCAAGTCATTCCTTTGCTCTGTTTCCACGCAGCGGAGGAGCCAGGCACACACCGTCCTTGGCATGTCAGCTGGACGCCTAGCCAGCCTTCCTGGCTGTAAAATTCTCTCCTCTGACCAAGACTTCACCCCAGGCCAGGCCACCGGCGTGTCTGCTTTGCCAGAACTCATCCACCCCTTGCGAGGCTAGTGCTCCCTCTCGGGGGCGGCTGGTCCTCTTCCCAGGTCTCCCTCACACCAAGTCTTCTTTTGGGGCCACAAGGTCAAGTGGAACCCAGACAGGTGCACCAGCATGACTGACCGAGGCGGCCGGCGGGGGAACAGCGTGGGCTCTGAGTCAGGCACAGTCTTGTGACCTAGAGCAAGCCACCCAGCCTCTCCGCCTCCATTTCCTCGTCAGCAAAGTGAGGACGATAAAGAATCTACCTCCAAGTATGGTCGGATGTTAGACGAGTCAGAGCTAGTTATGTTAGACCCGGGTTTGTTCAGGCCATGCCAAGGAGGCCTCACTCTAAGCCCTTCAGAACAGTCACCCTGGGCATTTCCAAGGCATGGAGTAGGTGCCTTCCCCGCCACCACATTCTTTTCTGCTTGGCTCTGGCCACACTCTGCCTGGGACCCCGGGTCCTTGTGACCAACTATGGTGTGGTGTTGGCCGTGTCTTTCTCTCTGACTTGGGGGTGAGAAAATGAGGCCATTGATGCTTTCCTCAAAGCCTTGAAGACCCTCAAAAGTGCAGCCGTGGAAGAAACTCAAAGACTCACGCTGTCAAGGACACAGGTGCCATCCCTGCGGCTGTTGAAGTTGCTGACGTCCATGGGGTGTGTGGAGGCCACCTTCCAGGCTGTAGGGGCACCTCTTCATTTCCATCAGCTACTTTACTGTGCCGCCTCCACTGAGGGGGCGTCAGGGTGAGCAGACAGAGGACAGGTGACAGGCCTCCGTGCTTCCTAAAGCGCTCTCCTTCGCTCCCATTAACTCACATATCCAACCAGTGTGTCCTCAGCACCTGCTGTTGTGCTCTGCACTGGGGGTGCAATAGTGAACAGAGTAAGGGCAGTCCTTGGCCTCGTGGAGCTCACAGGTTAGTGAAGTCAGTGCTCTGATAGGGAGTATGGTTGTTATGTCTTAGGAAGTGTTTCCCAAAGTGTGGTACGCGTACCCCCAGGGGTATGGGAAGAGTTTGGTGGGGGTACGCATTGCACCAGAGTTTGGTGGGGATATGCACTGCACCATGCTTAGCTGCGCCTAATTCTATGTTCTCATGAGTCAAGTCAATTTCATCCTTCTCATTGATCCAAATAAATGTTATTTATAATATAACTTTTATTTATATTTTATTATGAATAATTTTATTTTTCGTTTATTATTTTGTGTATGTACCAAAAAAAGAAAAAATAAATATATTTTTATTGTTATTAAAATGCATCCTTTTTTTTGACGAGGGGTACTCAGCGTTACGAAAATTATAGAAGGGGTACACATATGTCAGAAGTTTGGGAAACACTGTCTTAGGGTAACAGACACCCCCGAAGTCAGGGAAGTCTTCCCAGCGGCTCACTGCCCTGGCACCAAACTTGAGCAACAGCTTGCTCCCTCTAAGGACGGCTTTCCCTAGAGGCCCCCCAGATAGACCCCTTTCAGGGTGCTCCTCAGTCCTGTAGGCAAGCCCGCAGCCCTCCATCCTGGTGCTGGGGCCGGGATGCCAGACTCACATGTGCAAAGTACCCAGCACAGCACTTGACCTGGAGCATGTCAGCAAAAGGGAGAAATGAACTTTTTTTTTTTACTCATGGACTTTTAGTCAAAGATAAGGGGCTTGTACAATTAGACTGCAGTTTTGCTAGACAGTCTTACAATAGGGAGAATTGGGGACAAAGGTAGAGCGGGAGAAGCCACAGGGACATAATTCCTTTGTGGCCATGAGGCTCCCATCATGGATTATGAATCCTTATTCTTCTGTGGTAATTTCTTCCTGATTTATTTTTCTGAAAGAATTGTAGTAATTTTCCTTTTCTATAGAAAGGGAGAGGGTGGGTAGATGGGTGACTGAAAAGCCTTATATGACAAACCTACAGTCAACATCATTCTCAATGGGCAAAAACTAAAACCATTTCCCCTAAGAACAGGATCAAGACAGGGATGTCTGCTTTTACCACTCCTGTTCAACGTAGTACTGGAAGTACTAGCCATAGTGATCAGACAAGAAAAGAAATAGAAGGCATCCAAATTGGAAATGAAGAAGTAAAACTGTCATTATTTGTAGATGAAATGATATTTTTCATAGAAAACCCAAAAAACTACTAGAACTAACAAATGAATTCGGCAATGTAGCAGGATACAAAATTAACACCCACAAATCTATAAGTTGTTTTTATATACCAATAATGAACTCACAGAAAGAGAAACTAAAAGAACAATCCCATTTACCATTGCAACAAAAAAATTAAGATACCTAGGAATAAATTTAACCAAGGAGGTAAAGGACCTGTACTCAGAAAATTACAGGATGCTGAAAAAAAGAGATAGAGAAAGACATAAACAAATGGAAGAATATACTGTGTTTATGGATTGGTAGAATCAACATCATTAAAATGTCCACACTACCCAAAGCAATCTATAGATTCAATGCACTCCCCTTTAAAATACCAATGGCATACTTCAAAGACCTGGAAGAAATTCTCCAAAAAATCACCTGGAATAAAAAAAGACCCCAAATAGCTGCAGTAATCTTGAGAAAGAAGAACAAAGTTGGAGGGATCACAATATCAGATATCAAACTATACTACAAAGCCACTATTCTCAAAACTGCCTGGTACTGGCACAAGAACAGACATATAGACCAATGGAATAGAACAGAGAACCCAGGATTCAACCTAAGCCATTATGCTCAATTAATATTTGACAAAGGAGGCGAGAGCATACAATGGAGTCAAGATAGCCTCTTACAAAATGGTGTTGGGAAAATTGGACAGATACGTGCAAAAAAAAATGAAAATAGATCACCAACTTATACTATACACAAAAATAAACTCAAAATGGACAAAGGACTTAAATGTAAGACAGAAAGCCATAAAAATTCTAGAAGAAGCCATAGGCAGCAAAATAGCAGACAGTTGTAGCAATATCTTTACTGATACAGCTCCTAGGGCAATGGAAACTAAGAAGAAAATAAACAAATGGGACTCCATCAAAATAAAACGCTTCTGCCCAGCAAAAGAAACCATCCATGAAACAACAAGAAAGCCCATTGCATGGGAGAACATATTTATCTCTGATAAGGATTTAATCTCCAATATTTATAGGGAACTCATACAACTTAATAAAAGGAAGATAAACAATTCAATCAAAAATGGGCAAAGAACCTAAATAGACACTTTTTAAAAATATATATATATTTTTTATTGATATTTTACAGAGAGGAAGGGAGAGAGATAGAGAGCTAGAAACGTCGATGAGAGAGAAGTATCGACCAGTTGCCTCTTGCACACCCCCTACTGGGGTTGTGCCCGAAACCAACATACATGCCCTTGACCGGAATCGAACCCGGGACCTTTCAGTCCGCAGACCGACGCTCTACCACTGAGCCAAACCGGTTTCGGCTAAATAGACACTTTTTGAAAGAGAACATACAGAAGGCTGAGATACATATGAAAGGAAAACATGCTCAAAGTCACTAATCATCTGAGAGATGCAAATCAAAATAATAATGAGTTACCATCTCACACCTGTCAGAATGGCTATCATCAACAAATCAACAAACAACAAGTGCTGGAGAAGATGCAGAGAAAAGGAGCCCTGGTACACTGCTCGTGGGAATGCAGACTGGTGCAGACACTGTGGAGAACAGTATGGCGTTTCCTCAAAAAATTAAAAATGGTACTTTCATTTGATCCAGTAATCTCACTCCTAGGAATATATCCCAAGAAAAGAGAAACACCTAGCAGAAAGGATATATGCTCCCCTATGTTCATAGCAGCACAATTTACAATAGCTAAGATTTAGAAACAGCCTAAGTGCCCATAAGCAAACGAATGGATTAAAATCTGTGGTACATCTACACATGGAATACTACACTGTTGTAAAAAAGAAGGAACTCTTACCATTTGCAGCAGCATGCATGGAACTGGAGAGCATTATGCTAAGCAAAATAAGCCTGTCAGAGAAAGAGAAATATCACATGATCTCATTCATTTCTGGAATATAATGAACAGCATAAACTGAGGAACCTAAATAGAACCAGAGTCATAGGAGCATGGAACATACTGTCCAACCTATGAGGGAAGGCAATGGGTGAGGGGATAAGAAATCAACCAAAGGACTTGCATGCATGCATATGAGCAAAACCAATGGACACAGACTGGGAGTTGTGGGGTGGAGGAGGGCACATACTGCAGGGTGGCGGCAGCTGGAGAGAGGTCAATGGGGGGAAAGGAACTTAGTTAATACTTTAAATAATAAATAATTTTAAAAATTAAAAAAAGAATTGTAGTAACTTGCCTTTTCTATAGAAAGGGGGAGGGCAGGGGAAGATGGGTGGTTGCATGTATGCATAACTCATGGACACAGATAATAGTGTGGTAAAGTCCTGGGGTGGGGGCAGGGTGGGGGCAGGGTGGGCTGGAGGAGTCAATGGGGGAAAAGGGGAACATATGTAATACTTTCAACAATAAAGAATTTAAAATTAATTAATTAATTAATATACTTTGTATAAAGAAAAAATTTTTTTCTCTTTTCCTTTTATCTCTCTTCTTTGTCTCTTTGTTTCCCTGCCCCAATACCTCTCCTTACTGCGCTCACTTGAAAATAAAGCAAATTAAGTGGAATGAAACTTTTCTCAGAAAGAGCCATTTTGATCCATCAGCTGTGAGAAATTTTCATCTTTTTAGTTCCTCCTGATGATTCACTTCCTTCTTCTCTTCCCCATCATGAAAGTAGCTGAGGACCACCACGGCGGTGGGACTGAGCGGACACTCGTCCCTCTGGCAGAATCTTCTGTGTCGAGCTTTGCCCTCGTGCTCCCAGTGTGGCCGTTCCCCCGGCAGAAAGCACCGCCGAGGCACACTCAGGATTGTTCCTCCGCACGCAGGTTGTCACTTCATATTGTTTTTATGCTTGACATTGATTACCCACTTCCATCACCACTGGTGTTACATAGAGCTATGAAAAGTTCCGGTCTCATATATGCAGTTTAAGATTCGGTTCCACACACACCTACAGGCTGTGGAGTTAAGACTTGATTCAGGAGCACAAACAAGATTAGATTAGCTGTAGCTTCCCTAGCAGGCAGCTCCCAACCTGCCGTCAGAGGGAAGTCACAGACGTGCCTGCCCCACACCCAGCCCTCAAAATGGAGCCCCGCCTGTTGTTGCCATGTAACATTACGGTCACTTCACTTTTAGTAACTAGATACTAGAACCTTAATGCTGATGACTCCCATTCGCGGTCTCTAATTCAGGCCTGTGCCGTTGCTTCAAGGCATTTCTCCCTGACATCTCTTAGTTGTCACATTCTCACTCTTTCCAACCACAGCTAAGCTAGAACCTTCCCCACTGGAAGCCTCCCAGACCACTGACTGCTCCCTAGCTGCCCCTTCCCCTCGTTGCTCAGGGCAAACCACTCCCCACCTCCAACCACCGCAGTGTAGGAACCACCCCCGTGCAGGTCCCAGCCTGTCTGTTCTTGTCCTGAGAGGGAGAAGACTAGTCCAGGGTACGTAGGCTATCTATTGTCTGTGTGGGGGTAGGAGGCGGAGTGCCTGCTCACACTCCGGAAAGGAACGCAGGAGGTAGATTTGTGTGGCTGCAGCTTATAAAGGGAAGGCCAGCAAGGGCCAGGTGACCGCAGCAGTCTGCCTCAAACATTCGTGTTGGCCGCCTGCAGGGAAATCAAAGCCACTCAGCCGAAAAGTACCATTCATCATAGAAATAAATGTGTCCATGAAAATGGTGAGTCTTGTGTGTGTTTTTTTTATGATTTATATACTGTAATTTTTTTACTAATCTTTATTGTTGATTATTACAGATGTCCCTCTTTTTTCCCCCCATAGCTCCCCTCCACCCGGTTCTCACCCCACCTCAGGCCCTTGCCACACTATTGTCTGTGTCCGTATATAATGTACACATGCATATAAGATCTTTGTCTAATCCCTTCCCTCTGAGGATCGTCCATTTCCATGCCCCTGATTCTATTATGTTCACCAGTTTATTCTGTCATCAGATTTTTTATTCATTTGATTTTTAGATTCAATTGTTGATTTATATATATTTGTTGTCACTTTGTTGTTCATATTTTTTATCTTTACCTTTTTCTTCTTCTTAAAGAATACCCTTCAGCATTTCATATAATACTGGTTTGGTGGTGATGAACTTTTACCTTTTTCCTGTCTGTGAAGCTCTTTACCTGACCTTCAATTCTAAATGATAGCTCTGCTGGGTAGAGTAATCTTGGTTGTAGGTTCTTGCTATTCATCACTTTGAATATTTCTTGCCACTCCTTTCTTGGCCTGCAGAGTTTCTGTTGAGAAATCAGCTGACAGTTGTTTGGGCACTCCCTTGTAGGTAAATATTTTTCTCTTACTGCTTGTAAGATTCTCTCTTTGTCTTTTGCCCTTGGCATTTAAATTATGATGTGTCTTGGTGTGGTCCTCTTTGGATTCCTCTTGTTTGGAGTTCTGTGCACTTCCTGAACTTATAAGTCTATTTCTTTCACCAGGTAGGGAAAGTTTTCTGTCATTATTTCTTTCAATAGGCCTTCAATATCCTGCTCTCTCTCTTCTTCTGGCACCCCCATAATTCCAATGTTGTTACCCTTAAAACCATCCCAGAGGCTCCTTACACTATCTTCATAGTTTTGGATTCTTTTTTCTTTTTGCTCTTCTTCTGGGAGCCCTTGGGGGATATTCAATTGATGGCTTAGGCCTGTTCCCCAAGGGCCTAAGCTACCACGGCTGCACTCGCCAGCTGTCAGATAGCTTCTGGCTGAGTGGCACTCCCCTGTGGGAGTGCACTGACCCCAAGGGGGAAGTTTCTGTGTTGAGCACCTGCCCTCTGGTGGTCAGTGCACATCATAGCAACCGATCATTCTGCTCTTTGGTCTATTTGCATATTACCCTTTTATTAAATAGTATACTGATAACATACTGTTACTTTGGCAAAATAGAAGTAGCCTCAGGAGGTAGTTTGGCTTGGTAGCCATCTCAGAAAATGGTTTAGTATCAACTCTTTTAAAATTCTTGTGAGAGAGTAGGATCCAGAATTTCCATTTTCCCACATTTCTCAAAATATTGACCAAAGGAAGTATTATCCCAGAAGATAATTTCAAGGCTGTGCTGTCTATTCATTCCTCCTGATGGACTGAGCTGAACCACTCAAAACTTAAGTACATGGACTATATTATCTTAATTCATTGAAAAATAATGTTCACTGAGTCATGCTCAATCATATTAGATGCCAAGCCCCTAAATGAATAATATTCTTAGGATTCAATAATAGAAAATGTTTTTTATATTGCCTGATACTTTTTTATATTTTGTAAAATTGTAAAATGTATAAATGACTTCTCTCTTTTTTTTTTTTTTACTTTCACTCCTTAGAAGCTGAGAGGTGAACATCTAAACTGACCTTTATGATCTGTATTTTTTTATGTATACATGTTCTTAATTTATGCTTATATTTTATTTGTATAGTAATGGCTTAAAATTCTTTACAAAATAAGTTAAATGTATACTAAATTAAAATGTCCAACATTTCAGTTAATGTAAAATGTTAAGTTACTGAAGTATTAACCAAAACTTTGGTAACTGGATTGTAGAGTGGATGGGAAGTAGAGTGAAATCCTAAGTTTGAAAAGGCTTTGAATACATTTCAAAAACGAAGTTAAAAATAAACAAACTAACAAATAAAACTAGTCATAGTACAGTAGATAACTTAGTTCACACAGTGTCCAGAGGAACAACACTCCCATCCCCACTAAGAGGCAGAAGGACTCAAAGTCGCTTATGCTACATAAGTCTCAGTCTAATCACGATAAACATCAAACAAACACAAAATGAGTGGCATTCGATTAAAAAGGTAAGAACTTTCAATTCTGTAAATCAAGGGATTGGATTCTTTTAAAATGTTGATGTCTTAAAAGACAAGAGGCTGTGGAAATGTTTCAGATTAAAGGAGGCTAAAGAGACATAACAACTAAAGAAATATCTGTCCCTGGTGTAACTGAGAAGTTAGACAGCCTTTAGCCTGCCAAAGGGGTCCCATGGGTGGGAAGAGGGTCCCATGGGAGGGAAAGGGATCCAATAGGCAGGAAGGAAGCTCCATGAGAGGAAGAAATAATCTCCAACGTGCAACAGGGATTTTCTGAGCCCTCTGCCTTCTACACTGGACTAGGTCCGGGCACATGAGCCTGCTCTTACAGCCTGTAGTAGTTAGAATTATTTCTCTGCCAATTCACAGAGATCTCTCCTCTGAGTACATTGTGGTGCCACACCTTCTCCCCCTGCTCGCCTCAGACATATCCCTTAGGTCTCCTTTTACTCTTCATCTGAGCAACTCAGCCTTGTGGTGTGTTTTCACCCTAGATTCTCTGTCTGCACTTCTGCTTCTGGGCCACTGGAGCCATTAGTATCCTGGGGGCTCACCCAGCCTCCCAACTGTGGCCTGGTGACTGTCGGGCCAGCACTCTGACATCCTGCTCCGGAGCTTCTGCCCAGGTGACTCGGTGGGGAACTTGTGCAGGACTAGGGCGAGGCCAGGCCAGGGGCAGCGGGACTTCTGCTGGAGGGCACATCTCTGCTGGGCCTCCTCCCCTCCCTGCTCTGACGTCCCCTGGCTCCATCCAGCCTCCCAGGGGAGCTGATCCAGACTGGCCTCTGAATCTTTTCCTTCCATTCGCCTTTTCGGTCAGACTTTGGCCCATTCTCGGTCTTCACTGGACAACAGAATGGGGAGAGATCTCTAGGTTTACAATTTAGCATCCAACCATGAAAGCAGAACCCCCACCCTATGGCTTAGAGAAGGAATTCAATACAGGTTATGAACCAGCTAAGAAACCGAGTGGGGACATTAAATCCACCTAAATGATCAACAGGAGGGGATGTGATCAGCCCGCAGGAGCCAGGACCAGGAGGTGGTGCTAGCAGATCCCAGGCCCGGAGCCCACAGGGGCCTCACTGCAGGAGGTGAAGTCCCAGAGCCACGTGGCTGCTGCTACAGAAACTGGAAACAGGAACCAGACGGGAGAGCAGGCAGGTGAGACTTGGCAATCAGAAAAGTGCCTGCAGGGAATGGGTGAGTTTCCAGAGGTGGCTGCCCCACGAAGGGGACACATCTTTCCAGCTGAAAATATCTCCCTGCTGAGAAAACATTTGTGGAGAGGTGATTGGCTCTACACTCATCCCTCAGTTGGTCACCGTCACGGGACATCAGGGACTGATAAGCTTGCCGGTCTGTGCCAGGAGCCGCATCAAATACACAGTCTCTAACGTGTCAGGCCTCTGATTACGTTGGGTGGGGGTGGGGCTCCTGGCACTCTGACCAACTTAGACGACAGCTCATTTTAAGAGTTCAAGGACATTCTAACAATAGCTCTGGAGGTGTATTAACCCTGAAAACTGTAGGTTTGTTCCCCATGCCCACATCAGCTCTCCGAGCTCCCTGGGATAGCGCTTTCTAATTGGATTGCAACTGATTATCTAGTTTCTTTTCCAAAAGGGAGACATATCTTAGCCAGTGAGGGGACTTTCAAAGCTGTTGTCCAGGGGTCCTTTTAATTTGGGCGAATCAAAAAGGACAAGAAAGCTGCTCCCTGGCCCCAGGACCCCTCTGCTCGTTCTCAGCCGAAGGTCAGAGCCGCGCCCTTGCCGACCTGTGGGGAGATCTGACCCGGCGGAGGGCTTCTGGCCTGCCCTCCCCTGCCTGCTGGTTTGCCTCTTGTCTGGGCTGTTGGTGGCCTCAGAGCTGGGTGTGCGCACCCAACATCTTCTGGGGATGGGTGGAGAATGAGCAGGTGTGGAGTCTTTGTGACAGCATCTCCTTTGGGATGGGGAAATGTGACAGAGACCACCTGGCAGAGGCCAAAGGAGCTGGCAGGAAAGTGAGAAGTTGCATCTGTTCATGTCCCAGAAGCCCTCACTCTGGATTCAAGCCTTGAACACTTGTTTGCTCTAGGCTGACCCTTAACAAGGGGGGTGGTCTTCACTGGTGGCCCAGGCCACTGGGGTCAGCGTGATGGTAGACTTCTCCTGGCCCAGGCACTCCTCGCATCTCTGTTCCTGCACAGTTCTCCGCAAGCTGTCGTTTCTAATGATAAGAAAGGGGTGCGTTTAGAAATTGACAAATTACACTCTCAGTACTTGCACACTGAGTTTGAATAATGGGACTATAAGCTTGTGCCGGGACTGCTCTGTGAATATTGCTGAGCTTTGAGTGCAGGCACGAGCACGTGCACACACCCACGCGTGTGTGATTGCTCCATTTTTCTAGCCACACTGAAAATTCCAAACTTATTTCTCTTGGTTCTTCTTCAAGCCCAATTGCACTGCTCATCCCAAATTTAGTGCCAGAGACAAATTTTCAGGTGTTACCTGCTGAAACTCTCTCATACCTAGAACCCCAGCTCCTTTCCACTGGCAGAGGCCACGGGTCTGAGCTCAGCCCCACATTCCCTCCGGCTCCCTCTGCGCTCACACTGACTTAACAGTTCCCCAGCCGGGCCAAGCGGGTTTGCACACAGCCTTTGCATTTGCAGTTCCTGCTGCATAAATGCTCTCTTCCTAATCTTCACAGGGCCTTTCCTGACTGGCCCTACTCCTCCAGCTGCCACTCTCTGTCCCGTTATCTGGCTTCATTTTCATAGCATTTCTCACTTCTTAGAGGATTTATAAATGAAAGAATAAGTATACGTGTTGAAGGCTAGGTGAAGTGCCAGAGGGGCTGGGACAAGACTCTGTGACTCTCGTCCAAGAAGTGTGAACAGCCAAAACCGGTTTGTCTCAGTGGATAAAGTGTCGGCCTGGGGACTGAAAGGTCCCAGCTTCGATTCCGTTCAAGGGCATGTACCTTGGTTGTGGGCACATCCCCAGTGGGGGGTTGTGCAAGAGGCAGCTGATCAATGATTCTCTCTCATCAAAGTTTCTAACTCTCTATCCCTGTCTCTTTCTCTGTAAAAAAAAAAATCAATAAAATATATTTTTTTAAAAAGAAGTGTGAACAGCAGAAAAGAAGGCCGAGGGACAAACAACTCAGAGAGACTGAGTCAGGTACGGCGGGACAAAGAGTGACATCACCCAGTACAGGTGACTTTGGTCCTGGATGTGGGAAGGCTTCAGCGGGGCAGGTTTGGGTCCGGGAGCATGGGCCAGAGGGGACTTCGCTGTCATCCAGGCCTATAGGCGGAGACCCAGTGCTGACCTGCCAATCAAGGAGAAGGACTAGGCCCAGCCAGTGCCCTCAATAAATTCAACTCTTGGCCCTCCACAGTGACAACAAAGGTAAAATCCACGGACAAGAGGTAGGGCCTTGAGGTCCAGCCTCCCTTCTCCACAACGAGGGGCCAGAGCTTATCCAAGGCACTATCATTCGGATAAAGCAGGAAAGGACCTTCTCCACAGAGCAATGGCCTGCAATACTGACGACTGCCATTGTCTTCAATCCCCAGACCTAATGGAGCACCCACCATGCGCAAGGGCCTTAACCTTGGGCCATATTTCCTTGACTTTAAATGAAATTGCCTGGCTGCACCCAATGCTTAAGAACAAGTGTGTTTCTAGTGGTCTTAGCGGAAGGATGTTGACAAGCTATATAATGGGCCATACGTGTTACAAATGATTGCATCTTTCTGCTCATCAGTGCCCCTCTTTATCTCTAGGGGTGCTTTTTGCCCTAATGTTTATTTAGTCTGATATAGCTGTACCATCTTATTTTGGTAAGTATTTATCTGGTGTGGTAGGCAGAACACACCCCACCCCTGCATGCACACAAAGATCTCTATGTCCTAATCCCTGAAACCTGTGAATATGATATTCTACGTGTGAAAGGGAGTTAGCAGGTGTGGTGCCGTTCAGGATTTTGAGCTGGGGGATTATCCTGGGTTATCTGGCTAGTCCCAGTGTAGTCCGATGGCAGAATAAGGGGAATCAGAGGAGAGGGTGATGTGATGGTGGCAGCAGAGATTGGAGTGATGCACTCTGAATGGAGGGAGGGCCGTGACTAAGGAATGCAGGTGGCCCCTGAAAGCTGAAAAAGTCAAGAAATCAGGTTCTCCCTTCAGAGCTCCCAGAGGAACCAGCCCAGCCCACACCTCGACTGTAGCCCAATAAACAAATGCTGTACTCTGGCCTCCAGAACTGTGAGAGTACATTCTTGTTGTTTCCAGCCAGCGTCTTTATAGCACTTAGGTACGCAGCAGTCGGACCCAACGCACCCACGTGCCCCTCATCTATGGTTTCTCAGACCTTCCTCTCTTTCTTTCTTTCTTTCTTTCTTTCTTTCTTTCTTTCTTTCTATCCTGACCCAAGGATATTTTTCCCATTGGTTTTTTAGAGAGAGTGGAAGAGAGAGGAAAAGACAGAGAGAAATATCGATATGAGAGAGACACATCAATTGGTTGTCTCCTGCACAAGCTCCAACCAAGGACCGGTACAGGGAGGAGCCTGCAACTGAGGTACATGCCCTTGATCAGATTCAAACCTGGGACTCTTTGGCCTATAGGGTGATGCTCTATCCACTGAGCAAACTGGCCAGGGCTCAGACCTTCCATCCAAGACCACTTTCCTTCTGCCTCAAGTAAATCCTCATGACTCTGCTTCATTGAGGATCTCTGGGTGCTGATGTTGCTGTTTTTGTTGTTTGGAAAGGATTTTCCCCTCACAAATCAGGGAATGGGCTCCACATACATTTCTAGAGACTTGCTGCCTTCATTGCTGCTCTTCCTTGGGGATGAATTCCAGCTACCTGCTTGCTAACAGCCTATTTGACGAATGAGAGTGTCAGCAAATGCCTCAGCAGGCAAGACTAGTGCTGTTCCCCGATACTTTCCCCCCTCCGGGCACAGGATAGGAGTGTATGTCTGAATGTGTTCACCAATGGGTAGAGCCATGTGATTAGTTCTAGCAATTGAGTAGTAAGTAGAAATTATGTATCTTGAAGGTGAGCATTCAATTGCTAGTATGAACCCTCAGAGATCTCTTTTTCCCTCTTTAGCAACTGGCAACAGGAAAGATGGAAGCTTCTCTGACAGCCTGGGTGCCTGAGTGACCTCAGGAAGTAGAGCTCCCTGTCAATTTGCAACAGACATGTAATAAGAGCAAGAAATGAACATTTGTTCAGGCTATTTGTTGTCACAGCAAAACCTAGCCTACAGATCAGGAAACAAGATGGCGGCCTAGGCAGCCTCCTAGGCTGTCACCTCATCAACAATTTGGAAAAAAACAACAGCTAAAATCAAAAGTGATCGCACCAGACCCACAGGAAAGCTGGTGAAATGGGAAGGCTACAACTAGACACCAAGCAGGGCTCCACTGCTGCCATGTGGAGTTTAAAACTACGGTGAAACTGGACCTGCCGGAGCTGCTGCCGCCGGGAATGAGGGAAGCCAGACCTCGTTCCCACCCCGGGGCTCAGGGACTGGGCCAGCCCGCCGGCCGCCTTGGGAACCAGGGAGCTGATACCGGACCTCCGCCATGCCTTCGGCGCCTGCCCGGATGAGAAGCCTCCCTGCCCGAAACCATCCTGGCACGCAGCTGTCCCAGCCCGCCCGCCGTGCTGGTGAGGAGCTGGCGCAGTGTCTCTCGGCCTGTGGCCGGCTTGGCCCAGTCTCCACACATGCCGTGCTGGTGGGGGGCTGGCGCAGCGCCTTCCATTTGTGGCCCTGCCGAGTCCAACTGCCAGTGCCGCCCACAGCCGGGTCAGCCTGGCCTCTGCGCATGCCGTGCTGGCGAAGAGATGGCGCAGCATCTCCCTGCCCGCAGTGCTAGCGAGGAGCTAGGGGGCCATGTGCCCTGGGTGAGCCGAGTGTCCCAGGGGGCCGTGTGCCCTGGGTGAGCCGTGTGTCCCAGGGGGCCGTGTGCCCTGGGTGAGCCAAGTGTCCCAGGGGGCTGTGTGCCCCAGGTGAGCTGTGTGTCCCATGGGGCAGTGTGCCCCGGGTGAGCCGTGTGTCCCAGGGGGCCTTGTGCCCTGGGTGAGCCGTGTGTCCCAGGGGGCCGTGTGCCCTGGGTGAGCCAAATGTCCCAGGGGGCTGTGTGCCCCAGGTGAGCTGTGTGTCCCATGGGGCAGTGTGCCCCAGGTGAGCCGAGTGTCCCAGGGGGCCTTGTGCCCCAGGTGAGCCGAGTGTCCCAGGGGGCCTTGTGCCCTGGGGTGAGCCGTGTGTCCCAGGGGGCCTTGTGCCTGGGGTGAGCCGTGTGTCCCAGGGGGCCTTGTGCCCCAGGTGAGCCGAGTGTCCCAGGGGGCCTTGTGCCCCAGGTGAACCGAGTGTCCCAGGGGGCCTTGTGCCCTGGGGTGAGCCGTGTGTCCCAGGGGGCCGTGTGCCCCAGGTGAGCCGAGTGTCCCAGAGGGCCTTGTGCCTGGGGTGAGCCGTGTGTCCCAGGGGGCCATGTGCCCTGGGCGAGCCGTGTGTCCCAGGGGAAGCAGTGGGACCCAGGGGGAGGGGTGGTGAGAACCAGAGGAGGAGTGGACTCTATTCGTGTGGTCCTGAGATAGTCACCATAAAACAAGCAGACTGCCAAATGACAGCAGGGAGGGGAAGGAGACCTGGGGGAGATAAGAGAACAACCGAAGGACTGGTGTACATGAATATAAGTACAACCAATGAACACAGAACTCTGGGGAGGGAAGGCATGAATGGGAGGTGGGGGGGCGGGGGCAATGGTAAGCTATGTACACATATAATACCTTAATAAAAAATAAAAAAACCTAGCCTACTCTGACTGGTACAGTGCTCCTGATGGCATCTACATTTTGGTTTCTCTTTTTAGACTAAATCAAAGCCAAAGCTTTAAGAAAACCAAAGGTAATTATGCCACAAGTTAGATTCTCAAAGGTCTAGCATTCGGGATCCGAGCAAGCCAAGTGTCACCCCAGAAAACCCAGGTCCAATCAGTTGGCCTTCAATTCTGTGAAATGAGAAAGAGCACCCAACAAAGGGAGAAATCATCAGAAACCCCTAAATTGACCCCTCTACCCAAGGTTCTTTAAGGCCCTTGCAGCCACTAACTCTCCACAGTGTAAATTCTAAGCTCCATCACAATTCAGGGATGCAAGCTGAGGTTCAGTGAGCCGAGCCTGTACACTTCTGCCAAATGAGCCTCTCCCCACCCCCACAGACACTGTTCTTTAGAGGCACAAGGAAAGGAGCTCCAGGTCTGGTACAGCTGGCTCTTCTCACAGCCCAGAGCCTCAGGAACATGAGAAAAATGAGCCAAAACCGGTTTGGCTCAGTGAATAGAGCATTGGTCTGTGGACTGAAAGGTCCCAGGTTCGATTCCGGTCAAGGGCATGTACATTAGTTGCGGGCACATCCCCGGTTGGGGGGGGAGGGGATGCAGGAGGCAGCTGGTCGATGTGTCTCTCTCATCGATGTTTCTAACTCTCTATTCCTCTCCCTTTCTCTCTGTAAAAAATCAATAAAATATATTTTTAAAATTAAATTTAAAAAATGACTTGGGCTGTGAACTGCTGGTATAGGGACTTGGTACCAGGTTCCTGGGAATGAGAGATTGTCCTCAATGTAGCTGGATGATCTGCCGTCTTTTTCTGGAGGCTAATTATAAGCCTGAACCCAGAACATCACCAATTTTGGAATCTCCTCAGAGAATAGCAAAATATTGACAAGATTAGCTTTCAGTTTAACTTTGGGCAAATGGTCCAACATGCCATGGCCTAGATTCCTCAGCCATCAAATAAGAACATCAAATGGCTTGTTGGAAATCGGGCCACAATAACATTCTGAAAGACGCTCTATAAACAAGGGGCTGTGGAATCAGTGTCACGGGAGACTCACAAGGTCGCTCTTCATTCCTCTACCTTCAGACAAGCACGTCTGCATAGTCTCTGTATAGTCTGTATAGTCTGTATAGTCTGTATAGTCAGAGGAGGGCTGTTCTCATTTTCAGTGCTTCTGAGCAGACTTCACACTGCTGTTAGTTTACTGTGATAGTCAACAGCTTAAGAAATTCTTTCCCATGTTGTCTTAGCTTCCACATCTCGCTCCCCTGGCAACCCCTTCCATTGTCCTTGGGCAACCCTGGCACCCTCGCTGGACTCACTGTGCTGGTGTCCCTCTGTTGCTGCCAGAGGTAAGGGCCATGCCTCTGAGGTAGGAGGTCAACATCTCCACCGGTGAGAAGAGACAATCCCAAGACCTCTGACAGGAAGGAAGAAGGAGGAAGGACAGAAGGCAACTCTGGCTCTCAGGTCTATGATCCCTCAGGGAGAGACCTCAAAGGATCCAAACTTACTGAACGTTACAAAAGGAGTTATAAAAGGCCTCTGTCTCATGGAGGCAGTCAAGGCACTAGGCCAGGAGGTGTCCATAGGGAGGGCCTCGGGACAAACAAGTGACAGCTATCTGTCAGAAGCCAGACTGTCAGTTGCATGTTGTTAAATGTGCTTTAATGTTCCTAAGGCTCCACTCCAGATGCTCCTAGCACAGTGGTCTCGGCAAACTCATTAGTCAACAGAGCCAAATATCAACAGTACAGCAATTGAAATTCCTTTTGAGAGCCAAATTTTTTATTTTTTTTTATTTTTTTTTAAATTTTACTTTATTAAGGTATTTTCTGTGTACATAGTTTACCATTGCCCCCCCCCCCCCCACCTCCCATTCATGCCCTCCCTCCCCAGAGTTCTGTGTTCACTGGTTGTACTTATTTTCATGCATACCAGTCCCTCGGTTGTTCTCCTATCTCCCCCCAGGTCTCCTTCCCCTCCCCGCTGTCATTTGGCAGTCTGCTTGTTTTACGGTGACTATCTCAGGACCATATGAATAGAGTCCACTCCTCCTCTGGTTTTCACCGCCCCTTCCCCTGGGTCCCACTGCTTCCCCTGGGACACTCGGCTCGCCCGGGGCACACTGCACCCTGGGACACTCGGCTCACCCAGGGCAATGGCCCCCCGGGGACACTTGGCTCACCCGGGGCACTCGGCCCCCCTGGGACTCTCGGCTCACCCGGGGCACTCGCCCCCCTGGGACACTCGGCTCACCCGGGGCACTCGGCCCCGTGGGACACTTGGCTCACCCGGGGCACTCGCCCCCCTGGGACACTCGGCTCACCCGGGGCACTCGGCCCTGTGGGACACTCGGCTCACCCGGGGCACTCGGACCCGTGGGACACTCGGCTCACCCGGGGCACTCGGACCCGTGGGACACTCGGCTCACCCGGGGCACTTGGCCCCCTGGGACACACGGCTTACCCGGGACACCCTTCCCCTTTGGGGGGTACGGCTTACCCGGGGCACATGGCCCCCCGGGGACACTCGGCTCACCCGGGGCACTCGGCCCCCTGGGACTCTCGGCTCACCCGGGGCACTCGCCCCCCTGGGACTCTCGGCTCACCCGGGGCACTCGCCCCCCTGGGACACTCGGCTCACCCGGGGCACTCGGCCCCGTGGGACACTTGGCTCACCCGGGGCACTCGCCCCCCTGGGACACTCGGCTCACCCGGGGCACTCGGCCCTGTGGGACACTCGGCTCACCCGGGGCACTCGGACCCGTGGGACACTCGGCTCACCCGGGGCACTCGGACCCGTGGGACACTCGGCTCACCCGGGGCACTTGGCCCCCTGGGACACACGGCTTACCCGGGACACCCTTCCCCTTTGGGGGGTACGGCTTACCCGGGGCACATGGCCCCCCGGGGACACTCGGCTCACCCGGGGCACTCGGCCCCCTGGGACTCTCGGCTCACCCGGGGCACTCGCCCCCCTGGGACACTCGGCTCACCCGGGGCACTCGGCCCCGTGGGACACTCGGCTCACCCGGGGCACTTGGCCCCCTGGGACACACGGCTTACTCGGGACACCCTTCCCCTTTGGGGGGTACAGCTTACCCGGGGCACATGGCCCCCCTGGGACACTCGGCTCACCCGGGGCACTCGGCCCCCTGGGACACTCGGGTCACCCGGGGCACTCGGCCCCCTGGGACACTCGGCTCACCCGGGGCACTCGGCCCCCTGGGACTCTCGGCTCACCCGGGGCACTCGGCCCCCTGGGACACTCGGCTCACCCGGGGCACTCGCCCCCCTGGGACACACGGCTCACCCGGGGCACTCGGCCCCCTGGGACACTCGGCTCACCCGGGGCACTCGGACCCGTGGGACACTCGGCTCACCCGGGGCACTTGGCCCCCTGGGACTCTCGGCTCACCCGGGGCACTCGGCCCCCTGGGACACTCGGCTCACCCGGGGCACTCGGCCCCCTGGGACACACGGCTCACCCGGGATCCGCTTCCCCTTTTGGGGGTACGGCTTACCCGGGGCACATGGCCCCCTGGGGACACTCGGCTCACCCGGGGCACTCGGCCCCCTGGGACTCTCGGCTCACCCGGGGCACTCGGCCCCCTGGGACTCTCGGCTCACCCGGGGCACTCGGCCCCCTGGGACACTCGGCTCACCCGGGGCACTCGGCCCCCTGGGACACACGGCTCACCCGGGATCCGCTTCCCCTTTTGGGGGTACGGTTCACCCGGGGCACATGGCCCCCTGGGATACTCGGCTCACCCGGGGCACTCGGCCCCCTGGGACACTCGGCTCACCCGGGGCACTCGGCCCCCTGGGACACTCGGCCCCCTGGGACACTCGGCTCACCCGGGGCACTCGGCCCCCTGGGACACTCGGCCCCCTGGGACACTCGGCCCCCTGGGACACTCGGCTCACCCGGGGCACATGGCCCCCTGGGATACTCGGCTCACCCGGGGCACTCGGCCCCCTGGGACACTCGGCTCACCCGGGGCACTCGGCCCCCTGGGACACTCGGCCCCCTGGGACACTCGGCTCACCCGGGGCACATGGCCCCCTGGGACACTCGGCTCACCCGGGGCACTCGGCCACCTGGGACACTCGGCTCACCCGGGGCACTCGGCCCCATGGGACACTCGGCTCACCCGGGGCACTCGGCCCCCTGGGACACTCGGCCCCCTGGGACACTCGGCTCACCCGGGGCACATGGCCCCCTGGGACACTCGGCTCACCCGGGGCACATGGGCCCTCTAGGGTGTTGGGGTCGCATATTGCAGGCGCCGCACTAGCTCCTTGCTAGCATGGCGGGAAGGCTGGGACAGCTGCAGTTGGGCTGAGATGGTTGCAGGCGGGGGGACCACCTTCAAAGGTGTCTCGTTCGGTGTGGGAGCGGAGCAGCTGCAGACATGGAGGCTAAGTTCTGAGGTCGCCCACTCCCTGAGCCCAAGGCGTGGTGAGCTCTGTTCTTGGTGGATTTCCTTTATTCTCAGTGGCAGTGGTGGGTGGCGGTGCCAGGTGCAATATTGACGGTCGCTCCTGTGGTTCAATTACCACTGTAGTTTTAAAGTTCACATGGCGGTGGTGGTGAGAGCTTCGGCTTGGCCACGTGGCATCGGAGGATGGGCTCGCCTGGGTGGGTAATGGAAGGCACCGTGCCATTTCCTCACCAGCGCGCTCCATCTCCCTCCCAGCATGGTGGGTGTGCTGGGAAGATTGTGGGCGGGCTGTGATGGCTGCATGGGGAGAGTCCGCCCTCAATGGTGTCCTCTTTGTTGCGGATGTGGAGCTGCTGTGGATGCAGAGGCTAATTTCTGAAGCCACACTCTCTATGAGCCCGGTGCGTAGTGAGCTCTGATTTCGGTGGATTCCCATTCTTGGGGGCGGCGGTGGGTGCGGCAGCGATGGTAGCTCCTGTGGCTCAATTTCCCCTGTAGTTTTAAAATCCGCATGGTGGTAGTGTCTGATGCTTTGGCCTCGCCATGTGGCAGCGGAGAGAGGATTCTCCGGGTCTGCCGATGGAAGGCGCAGCGCCAGCACAGCATGCGCGAAGGCCTGGCAGAGCAGGCCGCGGGCGGTGACGGAGAGTCCCCACGATGTCTTAGTCTTTCAGACTTAGTGGAACGCTTCCCCTGAGCCAGGACAAGCAGCACCACCACAAATATTGGCCAGCTCAGTGCTGCCCCTCTACAGGTGACAGTAGGGGCATTCTCACCTTGGTAGGCCTTTTCTCTTGGAGGTCTTAACCAGTGGAAGGCAGCACGGTACAGAACTGCCCCACCTTCTCAGTCCTCCGCAAGAGCCAAATTTTTTAAACTTAAACTTCTTCTAATGCCACCTTTTCAAAATAGACTCACCCAGGCCGTGGTATTTTGTGGAAGAGCCACACTCAAGAGGCCAAAGAGACACCTGTGGCTCGCGAGCCGCAGTTTGCCGACCATGGCCCTAGGATAAGCATCTCTCCACTCTTCTCTTGGAAGGGGGGCTTTTGATGGATATTTGGAGCAGCCCTAGATCACAGCGTTTCTTTTGTGAGAATATCAGCTATTCTTCCTACTCATCCTGCTGTCCCAGAAGTTTCCTTGTTTTTTTCTAACCTCTTCATTCAACCAACACATAGCCACTGAGCACCTATAACACGCTGCGCATTGAGCATCTAGCTGTGAGCACAGTCCACCTGGTGCCTGTCCTCAGGGAGTTCATATTCTATAAAGATCAGGTGCCCCGTTCCGGAGACTGAGCTCCTACTGGCTCCTTGCTGCTCCCGCCCCGGGTTCTACTCTGCCCTCCTGTAGGGACACTAGCCTGCTTACCAGGATGAGGTTAAGCAGGTATGTGGTCCAGAGGGTAGCAAATGGTTAGGTAACTGTGGCTGCTGGGCTACTTCTGGGCCAGGGGTTGCTCATTTCAAGGCTGGCCTTCCTCAGAACACTCCTATTAACAAAGGAAGCCCACTGGGGTTCCATTAAATTGGCCAGGTGCCCACTCACAGGCCCTCCACAATGAGTCAGAGTTAATTCCCAGATTTAATGAAATAACAAGAGAGTAATAATGAAATAATGAATAAAATGAAAATAATGAAAGTCTCATATTAATGAAGCCCTTGACATGATGACCATGAATGGTCAAATAAGGGCTGGACTTTCTGCCCACCACTGAGCCCTCACCTACTCAAGCTACTGACATGGGTGGGTCATGACCATCTTGTTGTCACTCTAACCCCTTAGCTTGGCATCATCCAGCAGAGACAGGGTGGAAGTCAGATGGGTGAGTTAGGATGAAACAAGGCAGTGATGCTTACGAGGCAGGTAATTGACAGGCTACCCACATAGCTGGTGGCCTCTCAGCCTTGTCTCCCTTCTATCCAACTTTTTTGTTTTGTTATTGCCGTTGTTTTTGTTAATCCTGACCCTAGGATACTTTTCCCATTCATTTTTAGAGAAAGTAGAAGGGAGGGAAGGAAGGAGAAAAGGATGGAGGGAGGGAAAGAGGGAGGTTTGGAGGGAGAGAGAGAGAGAGAGAAATATCAATGTGAGACATCAATTGGTTGTCTCCCGCACCTACCCTGACCAGGGCCAGGGATCAAATTATACCTGCAACCCAGGTACGTGCCATTGATCAGGAATCAAACCCGAGACCATTTGGTCAGCAGGCCAACACTCTAACCACTGAGCTCACTGGCCAGGGCTCTTGACCGTGCCACCTTTTGACCTTGCCACTACTGCCTTGCATGTTTTCTAGAAGGGAGGAAGAGGAAATTTTTACTTTCTATGGGCACTCCTGTGAAGTGTTTAGAAAAAGATGAAACTGAAAACTTGCTTAACATGAGGGCTTAGAATGGATTCTTGATGCTAACGAGTCATGTTTTTCCAGCTGTTGCCTTTGGCCTTGACCCTCTGTGAGTGCAGCATGGAGCAGTCGGGACAGTGTCCTGGCAGAAGCCTTGGGGAATCCCGGCTCAATTAGGAATATGTATTATACTGATATAGTGCCCATTTGGTATATCACCAGAAATATCCCTAAGACGTCATGACACAATTACTTACTAGAACAGAAAAATTACTGGGGTAAACAAAGTGCCTGAAGAGGATTCCTGATAGTTTTGTGTGTTTTTTCACCTCTATTTGTTTCTTATGGGGAGGGGAAAAAAATAAGCCATTAATAAACCTGGAACAGTTATGTTTCAGAACGCCCACATCCTGCACAGCAAGCCTGATAAATGATGGCAGTAAGCTCCGGCTAGCAGTGCTGGATGAAATGCCGGGCTCACATATCAGAGGATTTCTCTCGGGGCCTCTGGGCTCACATCTGCTGTGCTGTTTGCTGTTACCTGGAGGGAAGCTCAGCGTTTCTTCGGGTCCTAAACCAGCCCTGCCCGCTCTGCTGGAGGCAGCTGGTGAGTGTGCGGGGGCACACTGTGGTGTTTATTTCAGCTCCAGTGAACACCTAACCCAACTCATACACAACTGCATTCCATCCCGGAAAATCTACCTGCTGGTGTCACCACAAGCCCGGCGTTCCCAAAAACAGGTGACATTTTGCACCATAGCAGTGGCGATGTCATGAAAACATACCTCCTGATTTGATTAACACTTAAACATCGCTTGCTCATAGCTCTGTGACGTGGAGAGACAATTGCTGCCTCCCACCCCACCCTCAGCTTAGTCAACCCAGTGATTAACTCATGCGTAACCACCCTCGTCGCAAATAAAATAACGAAGAAGCCAGGCATGGATTGTGGTGGTGTCTGCTTCTGTTCTGGCTTCTTTTCTCTTCGGTCTAATGAGTTGCGACAATTCTTTTCCTCCCACTCAGAATGTTCACGCTCATGTTCTTTTCATAGTTTCCGGCAGAAACCATTCTTATTTTCTAAAACAGCATCTCCATTTTTTTTTTTTTTTTTTTTTTTTGCCCAAAAGCCATTTAATGATGTCAGAGATGGCTCTAGGTTTAAAAACAAAGGTTTCTTGTTTTCGTGGACACCAAAGGCTGTTTTTCACTAAATCTTAAAGAGATCCTGAGACAGTTTTAATTTTGCTTGACCCTCTGTTATATCCATCAAAACAGGAGTAACCAGAGGCTGCTGAGTGAGGCGAAGTAAACCAGAGAACAACTATACCAAATAGCCATTAGCACCGAAGAGCCACTAAAAAGTGTAGCCACTGACATTGTTAATTGAAAAAAAAAAAATCAAACTAGGTAACCTGTTCTCGCTTTTATAGGTATACTAGAGGCCCCATGCATGAAATTCGAGCACTGGGGCAAGGTGGGGGTGAGGGAGGGTCCCTCAGCCTCAGCCCACCACCCTCTCGCAGTCCACCACCCCCTCGCTCCTTATCACACCCTGCTTGCTGCTCCTTTCCTCTTGGCTCACTGCTCCTTAGCGCTGCCACAGAGGCTGGAGAGAGTCCTGCCACCTCGGCTTTGCTAGCCTGGCTCCTGGCTGAGCAGCGCTCTGCATTGAGCGCCTGCCCCCTGGTGGTCACTGTGCATCATAGTGACCGGTTGTTCCGCTGGTCCTTCCCAAGTTCAGTTGATTTGCATCTTAGGCTTTTATTATATAGGATTTGTGTAAGCTCTTATATGTTAAAGATACTAAGTCTTTATCAAATATTTGCTGCAAATACATTTTTCCCAGTTTGACTTTTAAAATCTAGGCTCATTAGCCACATGGATTCTTTTAGATGCCCGTTTTCTTCCACGTTGGAATTCTATGTTATTTTTATTGCTATAATTTCTTTCTTTTTTTTAAAGAGCCTCTTATTCTTGTTGAGTTATATTTTCTTCTAGTTTGCAGCCATGGGACCATATTGGCTTCACCTCTAACTTTATTTTTTTAACATATGTTTTCATTTATTTGACAGAGAGGGAGGAAGAAAGAAAGAAACACTGAGCCCACAATCAGGCATGTGCCCTAAGCAGCAACCTATTGGTATACAGGACAGACATCCAGGCCCCGGCCTCAGGCGTCTTACTCTTTGTTGTTAATGCTTATAGGATGCAAAAGGTCCTTCACAGGTGGTTTATTATGCTAATGAGCTCCTAGTTTCTGAAAGGGGCTGGAGATTCTCATTCCGGGTTTTCACAGGACAGGGGCACCTGGCAGAACCCCTGCCCCTCGGAGACTCCCCTTTCAGCAGTGATTCAGCTCAGCTGGCACTGAACGGCCACTTAGCACAGGCCCAGCACTCTTCTCAGGGCTTCACCTGGTGACCCGCTTTGGTCAACAACCCCAGGAGGCTGGCACCCTTATTCCCAGCTTTCAGATGAGAAAACAGAGTCGCCTAGTGGCGAAGTGATTTGCCCAAGTGCAGGGCGGGCGGAGGCTCGGGGAGGGGGCTGCCGGGGGACAGGTGTGCACCCCGATGGCGCAGGGGTTTCCGGTGAGTGACGGCTGAGGCGGGACAGGGCAGTGCCGGGGGGAGGGGGAGGCAGCGGGTGCTGCCCCGAGACCCAGGCAGACCTGCCGTTTCCAGGCTGTGCTATTGTATCTTCTTCCCACTGATGGAAACTGGTATGCCACAGTGATCAGAGCCTGTGTGTGTGTGTGTGTGTGTGTGTGTGTGTGTGTGTTTGTGTGTGTGTGTGGGGGGGGGGGGTAAGGACCAAGAGGTGGGCCTTTCCCTCCCCCCCTCCCGCTCGCTCGCTTTGCCCTTGGCACTGGTCGACCTCTGTGTGTGGGGTGATGGGCGGGGTGGGGGGGGTTACCTTGGCCTGGTGCCGTTGCATGCCCCACCACCCACCCCGTGTCCCCCCAGCTCCCCATTCGCCATCGGGGAGGGGCTGAGAGGTCCGAGGGGTCTGCCGTTCCCACCCGCTCCCCGGCCCACCCCAACTGAGGGTCACCTTCTGTGTGGGGGGGAGGGTGGGGGGGTACTGGCAGGGCACAGGCCTTGGCCTGGCATGGCCCAGGTCCCCTGCCACCCACCCATGGTTCCCCATTCGCCATGGGGGTGGCAGCTGCCCGCTAGGGAAGGGACCCAGAGGTGGAGGGGTCGTTCTTACCGCCATGCCCCAGCGGCCGGGCCCACTGTTCGGCCATCTGAACGGTCCTGACGGCCCTAGGCTATTATTAGCATTGATTATAAGTATAGATAGGTCCGTGTATGTGTGCATGCATTTACTGTCAAATGCCTGGGAAGAGATGAGGCCTCGCATGGGGAGCCGCTGGCAGCGGTGTAGCTGGTACAGGGAGGAGGAATGAAGGACGTCAGTTCCACTTGGATTGCTTCTATGTTGCTGGATCTATTACAAAACGGTGTTACTTTGTAATACATATGTGTACACATACATCCATAAGTGAGTAAGTATGTATATAAAAGAGAAGATTAATTCCAAATGGTGTAACTCCTCCAGAAAGTTCGAATGGTAGTAGTCTCACTCAGAGAGGCTGAGGATGGCTCTTTCTCTTTAGCTTATGGACTCCAGAGGGCTTGTCTTCCCTCGCTGCAATGATTCCCACCCTGGGATGCACATTAGACTCACTGGGAAACTCACATTTCAATGCCGCTGCCACGTGTTGGACCAGGGAGGTCAGATCTCTTCGGGGAGGCTGGCTCCCACAATGTCAAGGACCAGTGCTCTAGTCTCTAAACCCCCCAGTGGTAAGATCTGTGTCTGGTTTGTCTTTTTGCCTTCAAAGCTCTTAAATAAGTGACTTTCGTTAGTACAGTGAAACCTCCTTTCTCGAACTTAATTTGTTCCAAGAGGCTGTTCAGAAAGTGGTTTGTTCAAAAACTAAATCAGTTTTTCCCATTATAAATAATGTAAGTTGAATTAATTCATTCCAGACTCCCAAATGATTCCATGTTTTAACCTACCTTCTATACAGAGGGAGGAAAAAACGCAGAAATTGAATGTGTTAAAACTGTCCAAAAAGTACAGATTCACAGTTCCCCCCAGACAATATCACCTCCTGCTGATGTCTTTGGGGCCAGCTGACTCTTATACATGCATCTTTTTGGGTGTACACACACACACACACACACACACACACACACACACACAAACACACACTGAGTTCGTCCTCTACCCCTGGGAATTTTTCAGTGTTGAGGAAAGTGAAATCCCTCAACCACTTGTGGCCTTGTTGATGTTCACAAGAAGACTGTAAAATGAATTTCTCAGTCACTGCTGAGCAGAAGGCTACCCTGAGAATTTTCCCAGTAGAAACTGGTCTTTCTGCCGAAACCGGTTTGGCTCAGTGGTAAAGCGTTGGTCTGCAGACTGAGGGATCCCAGGTTCGATTCCGGACATGGACATGTACATTGGTTGTGAGTGCATCCCCGGTGGGGGGTGTGCAGGAGGCAGCTGGTCGATGTTTCTCTCTCATCGACATTTCTGGCTCTCTATCTCTCTCCCTTCCTCTCTGTAAAAAATCAATTATATATATATATATATATATATATATATATATATATATATAATTGATTTTATATATATATATATATATATATCACATTTCTTAAAAGAAAGAAAGAAAGAAAGAAAGAAAGAAAGAAAGAAAGAAAGAAAGAAAGAAAGAAAAGAAAAGACAAGAAAAGAAACTGGCCTTTCTTTGGAACTCATTAACAACCCCTCGTGAAAAGAGAACTTTGAAATTTTTCAAATATATTTTGGATTAGATTTTTTTTTCTGATGGTGTCAAAGGCTTTTTCATCCCTGAGAACAGCTGGTATTACTGATTCCAGTGACCTTATTTAAAACTTTATAGTTTTGAATGTTACTGGTCTTTGGTCTCACCAAGCCTCTAAAAAAGAGTGAATGCTGAGGGCAGAGGGTCCATTTTTATTGGGCACCAAAGCTGAAATTACCAATGCTTGATGTGGCCCTCTGAGCAGCCCATTTGGTTATTGTAATCGTCTAGCTGTCAATTTCTTGATGACTAGATGTCAGAGGCAGAATATCTGTTTTATAAGTAAATTATAATCCTATATAATAAAAGACTAATATGCAAATTAGCCTCGGGAGTTCAACTGGGAGACCAGAAGTTCAATTGCTTGCTATGACATGCACTGACCACCGGGGCAGTGCAAACATGGCAGGTGACCAATGGCAGTAGTGAGCTGAGGGAGTGAGGGAAGGAGGAGATAGGGAGGTCGGGAGGTAGGGAACCATGTGATGGTGGTGCACAGGCAGTGAGGGAAGGAAGAGGCAGGGAGGTGGGGAGGTGGGGAACCTGATCAGCCCTGATCACTGGCCAGGCCTAGGGACCTTAACCATGTATAAATTTCATGCACTGGGCCTCTAGTTTCATAATAAAGATCTCTGTAATTATTAATAAGTTCCTCTAAAAATAATCTGTAGCCCTGACTAGTTTGGCTCAGTGAATAGACTGTTGGCCTGTGGACTGAAGGGTCCCAGGGTCTATTCCAGTCAAGGGCATGTACCTTGGTTGCAGGCACATCCCAGTAAGGGGTGTTCAGGAGGCAACTGATCAATGCTTCTCTCTCATCAATGTTTCTCTCTATTCCTCTCCCTTCCTCTCTGTAAAAAATCAATAAAAATATTTTAAATAAAAAATAAATACAAAAGTAAAAATAATATATAAGCCCTAGCCAGTTTGTTAAGTAGTTAGAGTGTCAGTCCACAGACGGAAGGGTCATGGGTTCAATTCGGTCAAGGGCACATACCTCCATAGCAGGCTCAATCAATCTCCAGCCCTGGTTGAGGAGGCAACCAATCTATGTGACTCTTTCACATTGATGTTCCTCTATCTGTCTCTTCCTCTCCCTTCCACTCTCTCTTAAAAAAAATATATATTCTCAGGTGAGGATTAACAACAAAAAATATCTGCATAAACACTCTAAATGTACCTGTGTCTTTAATTGTTTCAAGACATTAGCAACAATTATTCAATTTTCAAATTTTAGGATGCTGTTGCTTTCTTAAAAATAATCAGACCATAGCATCACAACAGATTTTGTATCACTTACTAAACCTCTAAAATAAATGATACTATATATATATATATATATATATATATATATATATATATTTGAAATTATGTATTTTTAAATTAAAAAATTCCCCAATTATTTGGAGCAGTAACCACCTTTACATCATTTAGGAGTACATACATGTTGAGAGCTTACAATTCCAAACAAAGAGAAATAATGGTTTTAAATCCCAGTATTTGGGAGAAAAACTACATTAACTCCTGCACATATGTCCCACTTGATTAATTTATTTGATATTTCACTCATGGTTAGTATGGTTTCTTGCATAGAAGTTTGTGTTAAACACAAGTCTTTGCTTTCCTACTTCTGTCAGAGGCTCTCTTTCTAGAAGCCACTGTCTATGGACGGCTGCCCACCCCACCTTTCTCTCCTCCACTGCTCTCCTTCTCTGACTTTTCAACTCTCTATGAAATAGCTAATTCAAGCAAGAATCATCAACAAATGCTACCACCATCAAGAACAGAATTGTGGGACTATAGGATCTTGTAGTCATTACCAAAGTATCGCCCCACAAGTGATTTGCCCATTTTAAGAGAATGCTCTGCTTTTACAAGAAAGCCCAGGTTGTCAGCACAGCAACAAAGGAGTAGACTTAGTAGCCCTAACAATGGCACACATCTGGGGGTAGACTTCCTGATGTCATCCAACAGGAAGCATTCAGTATCACCAAATATTTGTTCCTGGTAAGTTCAACCTGTATTTAACCAATAATTAAAACCTTTAGACCAGGGGAGGAGAACCGTTTTTCTGCCAAGGGCCATTTGGATATTTGTAACATCATTCTCAGGCCATACAAAATTATCCACTTAAAAATTAGCCTACTATATTTGGTCAAACATTTAATTAACTCACCACTAATGCCTTGGCAAGACCAGACCAAATTATTTCTTGGGCCTTATATGAGCCAGACATTTCCCACCCTGCTTTAGACCCAACTTTTAGTGCACCAGAAATTCAATGGCTATGGTATCAAGGCAGTGACACTACAAGGAAACAGTCAGACATGCTGAACATTCTACAGAACAAATGAGTCTAGTCTCTTTAGAAAATCAACACAATAATGGGAAGCAGATCAAAGGAAGCAAGGCCAGGAGCAGAGGGGGTGACTGCAGAGGGACACAGAGAAGTTTTTCAGGGTGACAGAAATATTTATCTCAATTGGGGCGATGGTTACATAGGTATATATATTCATCAAAACTTGTGAACAGGAGAAAACCAAGATGGCGGCATAGGTAAACACCTAAACTGCTGCCTCCCACAACAATTTCAAAACTACAACTAAAAGACAGGACGGACATCATCCAGAACTACAGGATAGCTAGCTGAGTGGAAATTCTACAACTAGAAGGAAAGCACACAGAGAATCAGAGGAGCTGCAAAGGATTGAGGTACGAAGACACGAGAGAAAGGGCAGCTGAGTGCCTGGCTGGAATTCTCTGGCAGGAGAGGGAAGGAAGCCCCCGACTGCACTGAACCCCAGTTCTGGTGAAACACCGTGGACCCAGGCTTATGGGGGGAGAAGGGGTCTGGACTGTCAGGTAGAGAGAAAGGCACACAGAGACTTGGAGACTCAGGGCAGCCATGGTGAGCAAGGGTCTGAAGACATGTGCACATGAGTGCACACAGAGAAGACTGACTGCTGAGGTTGCCGCTAGCTCTCCCTAGCAGAAGGGAGTTCCTAACTGCACTGAACCCCAGTTCCAGGCAAGCCTGGGGGAATCTGGACTGTCAGGTGGAAACTCAGGGGAGCCGCAGAAGGCAGAGGTCTGGAGACACACGTGCAAGGGCAGGGCTGATGGGAAGCTCAACCCTGAGTCTCCACCCCATCCAAGCTGAGCACAGAGGCTTTTGCAATTTTCCAAGTCTGGTCCTATAAGATATCCCAGCATAGACACAGCTGATCCTCACAGCCAATTGGCCTGGAGATCAATTCCTCCCAGTGATACCAACAACAATCAAAGCCTAACTACAAAAAGGCTGCACACACAGACCACAAAGGGATGCACCAAGAGTATCCACCTCAGGTAACTGGGGAGGCTGACCCACTGGGCCATAAAGGAAACCTAGCACACAAAGCTACCCTACCAACTCAAAGAAGCAGTGAAAATGCGGAGACAAAGAAACAGATCATAAACGAAAGAAATGGAGGAAAACAAATATCTGGATATAGAGTTCAAAACCATGGTTATAAGATTTCTCAAGAATTTCCTAGAAAAGGCCAATAAGTTTAGTGAGACCTTTGAGGATATGAAAAAGGACCAACTAGAAATTAAACATACACTGACTGAAATAAAAAAAAATATTATACAGAGAACCAACAGCAGATTAGAGGAACACAAGAATCAAGTTAAAGATTTGAAATACAGAGAAGCAAAAAACACTCATCCAGAAAAGCAAAAAGAAAAAAGAATCCAAAAATTTGAAGATAGTGTAAGAAGCCTCTGGGACAACTTCAAATGCACCAACATCAGAATTATGGGGGTGCCAGAAGAAGAGAGAGAGCAGGATATTGAAAGCCTATTGAAAGAAATAATAATAGAAAACTTCCCCACCTGGTGAAAGAAATTAATAGACTTACAAGTCCAGGTAGCACACAGAACCCCAAATGAAAGGAATCCAAAGAGGACCACACCAAGACACATCATAATTAAAATGCCAAGAGCAAAATACAAAGGGAGAATATTAAAAGCAGCAAGAACCTCATTGAAAATCCTGCCACAACAGCAGTGCTGTTACTGAGCTAAGTAAGCACTGACTTCTTTAAAAAAAAAAACACACATAATATTGGCCATCTGGAAAGAGAGAAAAACCGATGGATTTACTTAGTTACAAAAGAAAGCTGTCTTTTCCAAGGAGAGGCTAGAACTAGCTTTTCTGTCTTTTGACCAGTGTTGAGTGAGTGGAATGACTAGTTTGCAAGAGGAGGAGGAGGAACTGGGTTCAGCTGTGGTGCTTTGTTGTAAAAGGCAGCCTAGCCTTTGCTACTGATAAGAAAGATGGAGCCTAGGTCTCCAGCCCACCTTTGGTGTACCTTTGCCACACAAAGGTACTGTACGTGTGCCAGCTAAAAGGAAGGTGAGGGATCCTTTACAGCCTGAGAATCAGTGTGTGTGAATGAGGTGGTATCCACATTCTTCAAGTCATTGAGTTTCTTTTTCCCAGAAAAAAATGGGTTAGACATTGCATTTCATAAAACTAACAGAAGTTCTGTCTACTGATGTAGCACAAGAGATGTAAAAAAAAAGGGGGGGGGTGTTCTTTAGGTTTCATTTTGTTTTGTTTTGTTAATTATCTTCAAGGGAAAACACTGACGAATGTTCAGAGCTCCCATTCTGATCTATCTCATCAAGGCACATTTCCTAATAATATGGTTCAACTGTGAATGTAGAATTTGGGGAAGGGGGAGAAAAAGAAAACTCTGGAGTTAGATGATATAGAAAAAAATAAAAGTACAATTGTTACAAATAAAGAATGCAGACTTCAAAAACAAGAGAAAGCCACAGCCCACCCACCCCCCCAAAAAAATTTTAATGCTCAGATTGGCAGCAAAAAGAAATGTTCTCTTCTGACATGTATAAAGGCAGACTGAATGCCCCCAGAAAATTGTGCCAAAGAGTTTAGAAAACAAATACACAATAAAGTAAACATGCACACATACAGCAAACTTCAGGTAACTATTTTAGATTGTAAACAGGATAAATTTAATGTTCAAACAACCTGATAAAATAACCATTTGGAAACTGGGGGGAAAAAAAGCAGCAAGAGAAAAACAGTTAATTACCTACAAGGGAGCATCCATACGAGTGTCAGCTGATTTCTCAACAGAAACTATGCAGGCCAGAAGGTAGTGGCAAGAAATATTCAAAGTGATGAATAGCAAGAACCTACAACCAAGATTACTCTACCCAGCAAAGTTATCATTCAGAATGGAAGGTCAGATAAAGAGCTTCACAGATAAGAAAAAGCTAAAGGTCAAGGGCATAGAAAGGGAGTGGACAGATAATTCTCAGGGGGAAAGGGGTATGGGGAGGTGCAAGAAGAGACTGGACAAAAATTGTACACCTATGGATGAGGACAGTCGGGGGGGGGGAGGTAAGGGCAGAGGATGGGGTGGAAACTGAGTAGAGGGAAACTATGGGGGGGAGGAGAAACTATTACTATTGTAATAATCTGAACAATAAAGATTTATTAAATAAAAAATAAAAATAATATTTTTTAAAAACCTTGTGAACAGCACAATTAAATAAAATAACTACATTTTAATATATTTAAATTACATCTCAATATTGTTGATTTTTAAAACAAAATACCCAAGTCACACACAAAAAGTGTCACACACATACACACACACAACTGGTTCATATTTAAATCGACTAAAGAGCTATTACAACCAGATATAATGAGAGAAACTTGGTGAGATCTGGGCTTGAAAAAAAATGAGCAACTGAAAAAGACATCTTGTGGATAACTGGGAGAATTAAACATGGACTGGATGTTAGAACACATTGAGGAATTTTTAACATTTTCTTATGGGTGTGTAGGATAATGTTCTTATTGTAAGAAGAAAATCCCTGCTGAAATATTTGAGGGAGAAGTGTCATGATGTCTGTAAGTTAATTCCTATACTCTGTTCCCCCTTTTCCCAATAGGTAACATTGTTTTAAATATATAAAGCACTAATGTACATATAAGCATATATATATATATATATATATATATATATATATATATACATATATGAATGAGAACTTGATAGTGGGAGGCTGTGTGTGTGTGTCAGGGCAGGGGGCTTATTTAAATAAGAACTTATTAAATAACTTCTCTGGCCGAAACCGGTTTGGCTCAGTGGTAGAGCGTCGGCCTGTGGACTGAAGGGTCCCAGGTTCGATTCCGGTCAAGGGCATGTACATTGGTTGCGGGCACATCCCCAGTGGCGGGTGTGCAAGAGGCAGCTGGTCGATGTTTCTCTCTCATCGACGTTTCTAGCTCTCTATCTCTCTCCCTTCCTCTCTGTAAAATATCAATAAAATATATTTTTTTAAAAATAAAAATAAATAACTTCTCTGCCTTGAAAAAAAAATTGAATATGGAGAAAGATAAAGCAGCCCGGCTGGCATGGCTCAATGGTTGAGCATGGACCTATGAACCAGGAGGTCACGGCGCTATTCCTGATCAGGGCACATGCCTGGGTTGCAGGCTCAATTCCTAGTAGAGGGTGTGCAGGAGGCAGCCGGTCGATGATTCTCTCTCATCATTGATGTTCCTCTCTCTCTCTCTCTCTCTCTCTCTCTTTCTCTCTCTCTCTCTTTTCCCACCCTTCCTCTCTGAAATCAATAAAATGCATTTTTTTAAAAAGAAAGATAAAGAAATATTTTAAAAAGCTAACAACAATTGAATCTAGATAGAGGAAGAAAAAATATTCTGTACTTTTGACACTTTTAATAACAAAAATAATTGAAAATAGCGCATGCTGATTAAGTGGTGAGATGGGTCCAATGGTTTGGAGTCAGTCTTCAGAAACTTTGGCCTTTTCATGAAATATTTTTTGTTATATTAAAGAGCCACACACCCCCTTTTCAGTGTGTGATACTATGATACTGAATATATGTCATTAAACATTGAAGTTCCATAGAATGTACAACAGCAAGAGTGAACCCTAATATAAAGTATGGGCTTTGGTTGATAACAACCCATAAATGTAGGTTTGCCAGTTGTCACAAAAGCACCACTCTGTGCAGGACATTGATAGTGGGAGGCTGTGTGTGTCGGGGGCAGGGAGCTTATGGGAATTCTGTGCACTTCCTGCTCAACTTTGCTGTGAACTTATAACTGCTCATTTGTTTAAATTGAAAAGTTCATTTGTTTAAATTATCGAAGATAAACAGTAACTTTAGCCCAAAATTGGCTTAGATACTTGTCCTAAATTGGTGTTTTCATGTCATCATGCAAACCTCCAAAAGACACTGTAAGATGCAGCTTGATGTGAGTGATAAATGATAAAAGACAGAACCTCCTGCCCAGTCTGTGTTTAATGGCAAATGACAATCTGGAGTGGTAAAGGGGGAAATAATTTTGTTAAGGAAAAATCTTGGGTGGAGTGGCTGATTTGATGGTTTGAATTATTGCTACGTGATCTTGCAATTCAGTTCTCATTTATTATAAAATTTCTTTCCATTTTGTCTCATTCTCACTGCAGGATCTTTAAAAGTGTTCCCATAGCAACAAGGAATTCTTTAAATAGTGCAAATGGGATGCCACTATGCCACTTTGAGATTTCATTGCACAGCCACGTGTATCTGTCTTCACTGCTTCTGGAAGGACACCGTTCAGGGACAAGGCTTCGGCTCAGTAAGTGCCAGAGAGCAACACCCACATGCCCGGGGTTATCAGGGAGATAAAATGCAGAGAGGGGCCTAGTATTGGCCACCAATGTAGAAATCTGAATTTTGACTCTTCTACTCACTTCCCTGGCACTTCCCTGGACCAAATCAGTGGAGCAATTGGAGGAGGACATAGGAGATGGGTTCCAGAGACCTGGAGGGGAATGGAGAATCGAGTGGTCAGAAGGGTTGAAGGGAGACTTGAGGGACCTGAAGAGTCGGGGGATGATCAGAAGCCTAGGGTGGAAAGGTCCAGGGCTGGAAGAAGGGGGCTTTGAGTGGAGAAGTAGTATTTGATAAGTAGAGAGAGTTTGACAGAGAGAAGGATGATTGCAGAGTGTAAAGAATTCCTGGACTTAGGAGATCTCTGGCAACTTCCCATTGCGGTGACAGAAATTAAGTCCTGGAGAATGTTAAAATCTCAGGCCAGGGTGATTAAGTTATATTGTGGATAGTAAGTGCTTTGGCCTCACCTCCATGTAAAGGCTGCGCCAGAGGAGTGTTTTTTGGGGGGGAGATGGAAAGAAATTCCCTGTGGTGTAAATTAGGAAGAGGAAGTAAGGAACAAAGGGAGACCCGGGAAGCAAGACTAGGAGGAGTGTGTCCCCACCAACTAGTCAGGCTCAGGAAAGAGGAGACAGTCTAACCCTGGGCCAAAGCTCGGTTAGATAGGATCTGTGGCCTAGCGCTAGGTCTTTTTAGTCTGAGACGACGGACAAACCAGAAATCTGGAGGGGTGATCCGATTGTCACTTACCAGAGATGAAATGCATTTCTGAGTGCAAGTTCTACAACTAGACTGAAAGAGAAAAGAGCATTCAGGACACAAGTGCTGAAAAACTGAGGTATGGGGGCACGTGCACGATAAGGGATGGCAGAGGGCATTGCTTTCTTTAACCTGAAGAGAACAAGTTCCCAATCTCTCTGAAATCCAGTTTTTGGGGAGAAGCTGGACTGTCTGCCATCAGGTCGGAAAGTGAGGGTGGCTTGCTTACAGAGCTGCGCACAAGAATAATTGTTTGCTGTGCTGGGGCACAAGACGCGGGAACGAGGTCAGAGAGGCAGAGACGGCTGACTGGCTGCCATCACTGTGTCACGCCCTAGCCTAGTGACGCCCTGAGACTCCGCCCCACACAATCTACAAATACACCCAAGCTCCAAGCAGCGGCTTTTGCATATGAATGGCCTTCTCTGTTGCAGTATAATCTAGCAAACTTGCAACCTGGTGCAGACAGTTCCAAAGCCTCCAAGCTCCAAGCAGGGAGGAGAGGACTGTGTTTCTTGCTATAGCTCCTGCAGGGTGGCCTCAGAAAGTAGTTGAACTGCATCTCACTGGTTGCTGAGAAATTGTAGGCTTCTTTAAAGGCCAAACCCTAAGCTCTCAAGAATGGAGGTGCCTTCCTGAGGTAGAGACAGCCAGTTACTACCTAATGCCTGTTCTTCTGTTTTCCCTTCAAAATAAAACTGCATTATCACTAGGGCTGCCAATGCACCCAGAGGAAAGCACATTTCCCAGCTTCCTCCACAGCCATGTGTGGCCCTGTGACTAATGGCATATAAATGCAAGGGCTGGGCAGGCCTTCTGGAAAGGTTAGTGCATGGAAGCTAGGTCACTGGGAGGCCTTCCTGCTGCCTGGAATTAGGGGGCTGGAGCTCCGGCAGTTGTCCTGGACCACAAGGAGGCCTGGAGGGTGAGAGCTACACACTCGCCAAAAAGACAGAAAGATGCCACGTTTCTGGGTCTCCGGTGGCCATGGAACTATCATTTCAACCCAAGGTAGTCTACCCTGACTTAAAAAAAATAGACTTCCTTCTCACCGACTTTTCTGAATATGAGTTATATCCACTCTGCCTTCCAGACTGTTGTATTTACTAAGTTTATTCTCCCTTTGTAAAGGGCACCCAAAAATGTCAACGCTGGTACTGCATGCACACTGAGAAGAGGACATTTCAAAGGACTTGTTCATGCTGTCGACCTTAAAAATAAAACAATTATCTTTAACCAGAAAAAAAAATGGTTCATTGGGAATAGCAGAAGATTGCAATTCAGGGCAAGCATGATACAGCAAAAATTACAGAAAGTCCAGCAAACAACGGAGAGGAACATTTCTTTATAGAGAAAGAGGAGGAAGTTGGGAGAGAGTGCTTTGAGGGAAAGTTCACTGGAGGAAAGTGAGAGGTTAATGGCTTCTCATTGAATTTTTATTATTATTTTTAAATACATCGATGAGAGAGAATCATCGATCAGCTGCCTTTTGCACACCCCCTACTGGGGATGTGCCCACAACCAAGGTTCATGCCCTTGACTGGAATCAAACCTGGGACCTTTCAGTCTGCAGACCTATGCTCTATCCACTGGCTCTATCGAAAACAAACTGGTCTCGGCCTCACTTGTTGAATTTTGACAGTCCCCATTGGCTGGCCTTGGTGCTGGCCAAGGAGAAACCCGCCCTTCCTCCGCTGGGGTAGTAGAGACTCTTCTTGTTGGGAATGCAAGGTATGCCTCTCCGTGTTGGAGCCTGTAGCTGAGACTTTTCCTGCTGGAGTCTGTAATTACTGTTGAGTGACAGTGTGTGAGAACTCCTTCCGGCCGACTCCATTTTCAGTGAAGTGTCTTTATTCAGTTTCACAGGATATAATTATAGACTGAAAGCTGATGAAAGATTCACCTTAAATCCTTTTGATCTCTGGGATAAAAGGGAGAGACAAAGAGACAGGCTTTCATATAAACCGAAATAACACAGACAAGAAGTTCTCTCCCCCATGAGAGAATGTATGGGGTGCAACTCAGCAGTCCACATGGTGATGAAAACCAGGGGCGGGGGCGGGCAGGGGGTGGGGAGAATTATGTCATTTCAGTCTATGGTAGAAAATGCAGGGAGACGAGGAAGTTGGGGGAGAGTTCTCTCTCTCTCTCTCTCTCTCTCTCTCTCTCTCTCTCTCTCTCTCACACACACACACACACACACACACACACACACACACACACACTTTTGGGTTCCTGCTTCTGTAGTGTGCTGATGGCTTTGGTACCTGCAGCTGTTTGTGTTACCCTTCAACATGATTTTCAGCTCTGCACAGAAACCTTTCTCTCCTGAAGTGCATGGCATTCTCTGTAACTGTGTCCCTTAGCGAGCAAGGAGCCTTAGCACTAGTTACAATCTGTTTTTCTTTCAAGCAATGTTTGTGGTACATTTTGGGTAATACTTTTATTTACCTGTTTTTGCCACTATTTCTCCAGTCATGATTAGCACCATTGAAACTCTTCCTTTGTGCAACTAAATAGCCAAAAGAGGAAATTATACCTCACAAGTAGAACTAAGGCATCCAGTGTTTCTTTCTGGAAGAAAGATACTGGATAATAAATTTCCACCTTGTTACACACACACATACACACACACACACATACACACACACACACACACACACACACACACACCTGCTACTTTCCCCCCCCAGAGATTATACTTGTAAAAGCCTTATATTGGAGATTCTTTTAAAGGATCCACCATCCAATAAGGTGGCAACTCAGAACTAGAAAAGATACATGGGTGACATGGAGTGTGGTCCCCATTTGAGGCCCAGGACAAATTAATCTGCACAACCTCAGTGAGGGAGCTGGACACCCCCTCTCCCCCCATCTGCAATGCACAGGCACCAGCTGCTCCCTCCTGCTGCTTTCCTGAGAAGCTGGGATCTTTTAGATAAGCACATTCCTAGGTCCAAAGGAGTGTCCAAACTTCTGGAAAAAAAGACTTACACAAATCAAGCTTATCAAGAAAGACTGACTGACCATCCCCTCAGGAGTTTTGCAATTTGAAACCACTATAGTAATTATTACTTTTTTTCATAATTGTTTTGCTACTATAACAATTTTTTTTACCATAAATGGCAATAACAATCCAGTAGAAATTCCCAAGTGCTTTAGAATTACAAAAGAAAGCCACACAGAGCAGGACTTTTTCTTGTGGAAAGCCTTTAAATTCTATTAAAAGCAGACAGTCAAAAAGAAAAAAGAAACCTCTTTTAATAAGAAAATGCCAGTTACTAGTTTCTTTGAAAAGTTAAATTTTTTTTTATTTTTTTCATCACCATTTATCCCCTCTATTCCTTCTTCCACTTCCACCTCCTCCCTGCAATCATCACACTGCTGTCCATGTCCATCAGTCTTCTTCTTCTTCTTCTTCTTCTTCTTCTTCTTCTTCTTCTTCTTCTTCTTCTTCTTCTTCTTCTCCTCCTCCTCCTCCTCCTCCTCCTCCTCCTCCTCCTCCTCCTCCTCCTTCTTCTTCTTCTTTTTCTCAATCACCCCCCCACCCCTCACCACCACCACCAGAGCTGCTACCTGCTCTCTGTCTCTATTTTGAGTCTGTCTCTATTTTGCTTGGCAGTTCAGTTTGTTCATTAAATTCCACATATGAGCTGAAACCAGTTTGGCTCAGTGGATAGAGTGTCGGCCTGTGGACTGAGGGGTCCCATATACCTTGGTTGCCGGCACATCCCCGGTTGGGGGGTGTGCAGGAGGCAGCTGATTGATGTTTCTCTCTCATCAATGTTTCTGACTCTCTATCCCTCTCCCTTTTTCTCTGTAAAAAATCAATAAAATATATTTTAAACAAACAAAAAAAAAATCCACATATGAGTAAAATGATAGGATACTTGTCTTTCTCTGACTGGCTATTAGCAAAATGTTCTCCAGGTCCATCCATGCTGTTGCAAAGGGTAAGATTTGTTTTCCTTTTTACGGCAGAGTAGTATTCCATTGCGTAAATGTACCACAGTTTTGTTATCCACTCATCTACTTATGGACACTTGGGCTGCTTCCATAGGTTGGGTATTGTAAACTAGAGGCCTGGTGCATGAAATTTGTGCAAGGGGGTTGGCCCTCACCGCCGTGGTGTCTTGCCTTGGCCCTCGCAGCCCTGGCTTCGTCTGAAAGGTCGTCACGAAGGTTGTGTGGCCATCTGGTCTAATTAGCATATTGTGCTTTTATTATTATAGATAATGCTGCAATGAACATAGGGCTGCATATATTCTTTCAAATTAGTGTTTCAGATTTCTTCAGATAAATTCCCAGCAGTAGAATTACTGGGTCATAAGGCAGTTCCATTTTTAGTGTTTTAAGGTAACTCTGTACCGCTCTCCACAGTGGCTGCACCAGCCTGCACTCCCACCAGCAGTGCATGGGAGTGTCCTTCTCTCCACTTCCTCGCCAGCACTTGTTGTCTGTTGACTTATTGATGACAGCCGTTCTGACAGGCGTGACATGATATCTCATTGTGGTTTTAATGTGCATTTCTCTGATTATTAGTGATGTTGAGCATCTTTTCATATGTGTATAGACCATCTGCATGTCCACTCTGGAGAAGTATCTATTCATGTGTTCGCCCATTTTTTAATTGGATTTTTTGTTTTTTGGTGTTGAGTCATAAGTCCTTTATACATTTTGGCTATTAACCCCTTATCAGATATATCATTGGTGAATATGTTCTCCCATTCAGTGGGCTGTATTTTCATTTTGTTGATCATTTCCTTTGCTGAGCAAACTCTCTCTAGTTTGATGTATTCCCACTTGTTTATTTTGTTTTCCTGAAAAGTTACTGTTAAATACAAAGTAACATCTGGACTAGCAGAAGTTTCTCATTCAAAAAATTTCCAAAAACACACCGTACCAAGATGTAACAACAGCAACTCCATGTGCCAAACATTTCACTCCTGAGGAATCACTTACGTTCTAGTCTCAGTCTAAGAATCCCTCTTTAGAACCACCTTTAGAGGAAAAAATGACATTTCCAAGTTCGCAGTTCATTTCCATCTGCCACTTGGACAAGTAGAAAAGGTTATACGGGCAGATACACCGACAGCAATGCCATGAGAATGCAAGCCCTGTGAGGGCAGAGCTTCTGTCACCTTTGTAACTTCAGTCAGATGTGTTGGTCTTCTCTTTTACTGATACGTCTTCTGTGTTGTGATGGTGAATGCTATGTGTTAGTTTGGCTGGGCTATGGCGCCCAGTTGTTTGGTCCAACACCAGTCTGGATGTTGCTATGAAAGTATTTTTTAGAGGTGATTGACATTTAAATCAGTAGACTTTGAATTAAGCAGAGGATCCTCCATCATGTGTGTGGGACTTATGCAAACAGTTGAAGGCTTTTCAGAGTAAAACAGGTTCTCCAAAGAAGGAATTTTTCTCAAGGCTATCACATCCTGCCTGAGTTCCTAGCCTTCTAACTCAAAACTACAACATCAACTCTTACCTGAATCTCTAGATTGTTGGCTTGCCCTAAAATGTTAAATTTGAGCCCTGATTGGTTTGTCTCAGTGGATAGATTGTTGGCCTGCGGACTCAAGAGTCCTAGGTTCAATTCTGGTCAACAGCATGTACCTTGGTTGCGGGCACATCCCCGGTAGGAGGTGTGCAGGAGGCAGCTGATCGATGTTTCTACCTCTCTATCCCTCTCCCTTCTTCTCTGTAAAAAATCAATAAAATATATGTGTGGTTTTTTAAAAAATATATTTTATTTTTTTACAGAGAGGAAGAGAGAGGGATAGAGAGTTAGAAACATCAATGAGAGAGAATCATCAATCAGCTGCCTCTTGCACACCCCCTACTGGGGATGTGCCCGAAACCAAGGTACATGCCCTTGACCGGAATCAAACCTGAGACCCTTCAGTCTACAGGTCAACACTCTATCCACTGAGACAAACCAGTTTCAGAAAAATATGTTTTTTTAAAAAGAAAGCCAGTAGAGTTGATACTCTAATGTCAACTATATTACCAAATTAAATTATTTGAGTTACGCCTGGCACAGGCATTGATCTGGGGCTAAGGAAGGCATTTTGCCATCAGTCCTTTTTTGTAATTTTCCTTTATTTTTTTATTTTTTTCAATTACAGCTTATATTCAATATTATCTTATATTAGTTATAGGTTTACAGCATAGAAGTTAGATAATCATATATTTTACCAAGTGTTCTTCCTAGTATTTCCAGTCCCGACCTGGCACCATATTATTGACTATATTCCCTATGCTGGACTTTACATCCCTTGACTATTCTGTACTCCCAAGCTGTACTTCTCAGCTCCTTCCCCTTTTTCACCCGGCTTCCCAAACCCTCTCTCCTTTGGCACCCATCAGTCTATTTTCTGTATCTATGAGTCTGTTTCTATTTTGTTTATTTGTTTACATTGTTCTTTAGATTCCACATATAAGTGAAATCATATGGTATTTGTTTTTCTCTGATGATTTATTTCATCAGCATAATATTCTCTAGATTCATCGATGCTGTCACAAATGGTAATAGTTTGTTCTTTTCTATGACCAAGTACTATTCCATCATATATGTAACACTGCTTTTCTTATTCACTCTTCTATTGATGGGCACTTGGATTGCTTCTATAGCTTGGCTATTGCAAATAATGCTGCAGTGAATATAGGGGTGCGTATATTCTTTCAAATTACTGTTTTGGTTTTCTTCAGACCTATAACCAGAAGTGAAATTGCTGGGTCATAATTTTTAATTTTTTGAGAAAGCACCATACAGTTTTTCATAGTGGCTGCACAAATCTGCATTCCCACCAACAGTGCACAAGGGTACCATTTACTCCACATCCTCACCAATGCTTGTTGTTTGTAGGGTTTATTGATGATATCCATTTTGAAGGGTATAAGGTGATATCTCATTGTGATTTTAATTTGCATTTCTCTGATGATTAGTGATGTTGATCTTCTTTTCATATGTCTATTGGCCACCTGTTACCAGCCTTTAATTTCACTGTGTGCCCCATTATTTCTTATTGCACTGGACAGAGACACCTTGGCTCCAGCCAGCTTAGAGATGATGCACAATATTTCATCCTGCCCTTTAATGAATCCTTTGCAAAAGAAGAATTGTAATTCAATTGGAAGATTACCTACTAGGTCAAATCCCCCCATGGTACTAATTCAGGAGGTATAACCATTCTTCCAGTGAATTTAGTTTGTTTGAAAGGCTGTTTGAACATTATGAACACCTGAACATTTTTTAATTTCTTTCCTAGCAGAGTAAGTAGAGGAACCCAATTCTCACAGAAAAATACACACACAGTGTTTAAAATAAGGTCCTTGGTTTGAATTCAGTCAAAGCTTAGCTTTGGCAGGTGTGTGTGTGTGTGTGTGTGTGTGTGTGTGTGTGTGTGTGTCTGTGTGTGTGTGACTAATCTACTTGACATTGTTAAATGAATCCACATTCCAGGGGGAAGACTCAAATCAAGCATGGCCTTAATACAACACATTTGAAATAACTGGAAACAAGAGTTTACCTTGAGGTACAGTGCAGGATGGGGAGAAGATAAAACAAAGTGGATAAAGATGGGAGGAAGTGAAGACTTCATACTTTAAAAATTTTCTGAGCCATATAAAAATACATATCTACAAATACAAAAGCTGAAAAGTGTGCTCCTTGGGTATAGTGGCTCCTGCTTGTCATGCAGAAAGTTCTGTGAAGGGTCCCCATGTGGGAGGAAGATGAGGAATGGAAGCCAGCTCTGAGGACCTGAGATGGAAATGGTCATGATGTGTGGGTACGCAAAACCACACCCTGCTTTCTTGGATAGCACCCATGCCAGATAAAGTGTTCATGTGTTTAAAATTTATTAATGTTGAACACTATCATCATAAAAGGGCACTTTATTGGAGAAAGAGTCTGAGTGAACAATTCCTGTGAAGAGACAGAGCTATTACCTAGATTGTTCATTGGTTTCAGTCTCTCATTCTGTAAGTGCACTGTGAATCGGGACTGTCCCCAGAACAAGAATAGGAACATGGTGGCAGTTCTGGGGGTAGGGGGAACCAATATATTGCTTAAAACAACAATTTCAAAACTACAACTAAAAGACAAAATAGACATCATCCAGAACCACAGGAAGGCAGGCTGAGTGGAAATTATACAACGAGAAGGAAAGAGAAAAGCACACTGAGTCTCAGAAGAGCTGTGGAAGTAAAGGCAGAGGTACAAAGGCACGCACACATGGAAAGGGCTCTAAGTATGTGGCTGGCTTTTTCAAGTGGGAGGGAGAGATAAGCTCCCGGCTGCTCTGAACTCCAGTTCCAGGCGAGAGAGACTCTGGGGACCCAGACTCATATGGGGAGAAACTGGACTGTCTGGCAGTGGGCAGAACTCTAGGGCAGCTTTCTCTCAGAAGTATTTGCAGCAATTGTCAAGGGACACTGAAACCTGGGGTCTCTTAGGGCAGGACTGACGGGAAGCCATTGCTGTTTGCTCTGCCCTAAGACTCCACCCCATCCAAGCTGTGCACAGAGGCTTTTGCATATGAAAGGCCTGGTCCTTTGAAAACTAAATTTACCTAACAAACTGTAGCTGAGTCAGAGAGACCCAGAACATCCAAAAGAAGGCCAAAGACCCCGCAGCAGCTTGCATTGCTTCACAGCTGAGCCTCATCTAGGCACCTCCAAAACCCAAACAAAAAAGAGGAATCTGCAGATCTCTCTGTAGCTTCTGCTGGGTGGCCTCAGGCAGAGGCTAAATTAACACTCCCTTGGAGATCCAAGAACCAGTGTACCTAGGGGTCAGAGTAGGACCATCCAGATTACAACTCTTCAGATCCATAGGGGACACACTCAGTTAGCAACAAAGCCCCACTGAAGCAAGTTTTGCCTCATAAGGGTGTTTCCAACACAGAAGTTCTCCCATCATAGACACAGCTAATTCTTACAGCCAGTTGGCTTGGAGGTCAATTCTTCCCAGTGATACCAACAACAATTAAGGCTTAACTACAACAAGACTGTGCACACAGCCCACAAAGGGGTTCACCAAGAGTATCCACCTCAGATAACTGGAGAGGCTGAGTCACTGGGCCCTATAGGACACCTAGCACACAAAGCCACTCTGTCAACTCAGGGAAGCACCAAAATGCAGAGACAAAGAAACAGATCACAAATGAAAGAAATGGAGGAAAGCAAACTACTAGACATAGAGTTCAAAACCACATTCATAAGGTTTTTCAAGAATTTTCTAGAAAAGGCTGATAAATTTAGTGAGACCTCGAGGATATGAAAAAGGACCAACTAGAAATTAAGCATACACTGACTGAAATTATATATATATATATATATATATATATATATATATATATATGCACAGAGATCCAACAGCAGACAAGAGGATTGCAAGAATCAAGTCAAAGATTTGAAATAGAAAGAAGCAAAAACATCCAACCAGAAAAGAAAAAAGAATCCAAAAATATGAAGATAGTATAAGGAGCCTCTGGGACAACTTCAAGCGTACCAACATCTGAATAATTGGGGTGCCAGAAGAAGAGAGAGAGGAAGATACTGAAAACCTATTTGAAAAAATAATGACAGAAAACTTCCCCCACCTGGTGAAAGAAATAAACTTACAAGTCCAGGTAGCACACAGAACCCCAAACAAAAGGAATCCAAAGAGGACCACACCAAGACACATCAAAATTAAAATGCCAAGAGCAAAAGACAAAGAGAGAATATTAAAAGCAGCAAGAGAAAAACAGTTAGTTACCTACAAGGGAGCACCTATATGATTGTAAGCTGATTTCTCAACAGAAACTCTGCAGGCCAGACAGGAGTGGCAAGAAATAATTCAAAGTGATGAATAGCAAGAACCTACAACCAAGATTACTCTACCCAGCAAAGCTATTATTCAGAATTGAAGGTCAGATAAAGAGCTTCACAGTCAAGAAAAAACTAAAGAAGTTCATCACCCCCAAACCAGTATTATATGAAATGCTGAAAGGTATTCTTTAAGAAGAGGAAGAAGAAGAAAAAGGTAAAGATAAAAATTATGAACAACAAATACATATCTATTAACAAGTGAATCTAAAAATCAAGTCAATAAAAATCTGATTAATAGAATACACTGGGGAATATAATAGAATCATGGGCATAGAAAGGGAGTGTACTGACAATTCTTGGGGGGAAAGAGGTGGGGGGTGGGAAGAGACTGGACAAAAATCATACACCTATGGATGAAGACAGTGGCGGGGGGTGGGGGGCAGAGGGTGGGATGGGAACTGGGTGGAGGGGAGCTATGCAGGGGGACGGGGGGAAGAGGAACAATTATAATAATATGAACAATAAAGATGTATTGAAATAAAGAAAGAGAGAGAGAGAGAAAAAGAGAGAGAGAGAGAGGAAGGAAGGAAGGAAGGAAGGAAGGAAGGAAGGAAGGAAGGAAGGAAGGAAGGAAGGAATGTGAAGGCCCTGGGTGGTGTGGCTCAGGTGGTTGTTTGGAGTGCACTCCTGTGTACTGAAATGCTGCAGGTTCAGTTTCTGGTCCCTGCACATACCTAGGTTGCAGGTTTGATCTCCAGTCAGGGCACATTGGGAGGCAACCAATCTTTCTCTCACAACCAATGTCTTTCTCTCACATTGATGCTTCTCCTCTCTCTCTCTCTCTCTCTCTCTCTCTCTCTCTCTCTCTCTCTCTCTCTCTTCTCTCTCTCTCCTTTTCTAAACTCAATTAAGAAATACATAAATAAAATAGTATGTGCAGAATAATACAAACATTACAAAAACTAGAATGTGGGGTACTTTTTGTGTTAATGGAAGCTGAACATAATTGTATTTGGCAGGTGAATTGATAAATTTTTTTAAATATTTTATTGATATTTTACAGAGAGGAAGGGAGAGAGATAGAGAGCTAGAAACGTCGATGAGAGAGAAACATCGACCAGCTGCCTCCTGCACACCCCCCACCGGGGATGTGCCCGCAACCAATGTACATGCCCTTGACCGGAACCGAACCCGGGACCTTTCAGTCCGCAGACCGACGCTCTACCGCTGAGCCAAACCGGTTTCGGCTGAATTGATAATTTTGCTTTTCAAAAACAAATTCACTGGAGAAAACATCTCTCGAAGGAGATACAAGGAACAGGTTGTTGGCTTCAGGAGAATGGTCTAGGTGGCTAGAGAGTCAGACTTAGAAAAGAGACTTACCTTTAAATTTGTACCAAAATGGAAAATGATTGCAAAATAAATAGGAGAAGGAATATGTATCCTATCAAACAACAATAAACAAATAAGCACAAACAAATGTTGCTGAAGAATGGCTGAACTATTGCTGACAAGTGATACTGTTGACTACACCCTACAAGTTGGCCTTCTTGACTTCCAGGACTGGATCTTCTCCTACCTCTGCTGTTCCTTTTTGACCCTGTCGTGGCCCTCTCTTCAGCTATAGCTCAAGAGAGAGTCATCAACTCTCACTCCCTCCTTGGTTGTCCTCCCACTGCACACCTTATTTTGGACAAATGCATTCACTCTCAAGTCTCTCCCCAAATTTCAAAATATGTACCCAAAGATCCCAATATCTCAGCTCACATGCCCTTCAGACTTCTCAGTCTCCACGTGCCCAACTTTGAATTTATCTAAAAGCCAAGGGAAGACTTTTTGGGTCACATGGAGGAAGCTTTCCCTGTCCGGGCTGTGCTGGACCAGACTTAAATGATTTGGAAGATAAGATATCAGGGTTAAAGTAAGAGAGAAATCTATGTGTTGTATTTACCACTATATTACCTACAGTTTATATAGCACCTAAAACCTGTTTGTTGAGAGGAATAAAGAGAAGGAGGAAGGAAGAGAAAGTTAGAGAGGATGGGGGAGCAGGGGATAAGGAGAACAAAGAAAGAAATGATCTTCATTAAAAACCCAAATAAATATATGTTTTTGGACAAATGACTCATCTTCCCTGTGTCTAAGCCTCCATTTCCTCATCTGTAAAAGGAGGCACTAACTCATGGTTGTTTGAAAACTGAATGAGATGATATATGTAAAATGCTCAGGATAGGACCTTGAGCCATAAATGCTATTGTTATTACCATAGATGAGGGTCATATAGGTGGTGAGGACCAAGGGTTTGAAACATGCCTGTTTAACTTGACATCCAAGCTCTTCCTCTCCTTTTCTATGCCCAATGGCCTTTTGTTTATAGGGCCTGGCATACTCCAGGTTCCCACTTGCTTACTAAGAGCCCTCCCTGTCTCTAGCCACACAGGGCCCTATCCCTTCTGGTGAGTGCAATTCTCTTCTGAGAATAACTGGAGATCCATCAATACTGTTTCTTCGACCTTGAGAAAACCTCGCCAACGCATCAACAGTCTCACACACACAAAAATGCAAAGCAGGCAGAGCCATTAAGATGCACTCAGCCTGTTCTAAGCCTTGAAGAAATCAGCCTGAATCACCGTTCTTGTCAGCTGAGTCTTTCAGCAGCATTGGAAGATCTTGTTCTCAGTAGCAAACCAGATTGCTCAGGAACTGAGAGGAAGCTGGAAGCTCAGGCCACCCTCTCTCTCTCTGTTGCTGAGCAAGTGCTCACTGTGTTAGGAACACTAAGCCAAGCCACACCAGATGGAGAGACACAAGAACAACTGATCCTAGTGAAGGCAGCTGAAGAATTCTAGTGTCTGATTTTATTAATGAGCACTCACTTCTTCCCTGAGGTCCTGTAATGCTCTCTTCCTCTTCAAGAAGTAGAAAGGGGAAACAAGTAGCAACCTTCATGGCCTGCATATGTCCCTAACCACAAGCAAATGATCTGTATAAGACACAGTATAGCTTGGCAATTATAAGTCTAAAGTCAGACAACCTAGGTGTGAATTCTGTTTGCCTCTTATCAGCTGTGCAATTTTGGGCAAGTTATTTAACTTCTCTAGGCCTCAGTCTTCTCATCTTGTAACTAAGATGAGGAACAGCCTTAGAATGAAGTTAAATCCAAGGACAGAATGAAGAATGTAAGGACCTTCAGGGCTTGCTATTATATGAGACTATATGTGTTTCTATTGTCAAAGGTAGCTGGAATCAAGTTTTTAGCCAAATGCATGCTAACTGATACAAGAGCTGGAATAAATTATAGAACCCATCTAATCCAGCTTCCTCATTTACAGGTAAGGAAACAGAGGTCAGTCAGGTTGGTGATTTGCCCACAGAAATGCAGTGGTGCTCACCCCCTCACTGCTCTGCTGGAGCTATGACACTAATCCTCGTAAATGGAGCTCCAGCAGCGGTTCTCAACCTGTGGGTAGCAGGATCGCCCAAGACCATCGGAAAACACAGATATTTACATTATGATTCATAACAGTAGCAAAATTAGAGTTGGGAAATAGCAATTAAAATAATTTTATGGTTGAGGGTCACCACAACATGAGGAACTGTATTAAAGGGTCTTGGCATTAGAAAGGTTGAGAACCACTGCTCTAGGAGATGCTAAGAGTATTCCAAAGATGTGTAGGCATGGATTCTGATCTACAACTTAGGTTTGTATGACCCTCCACAGCTAATAGGGTGCTTTCATACTCATGAGGTCTTCCAGATTATAACCTCAAGGTATGGGAAGAGAGAATTCCTGTCTGTCAGTCTTACTGAGGAGATAGCACATATGCAACTCTCCACAATAAACCCTTAGAAGTGGCACTAGTCTACTTAGACCACCATAACCAAGTACCACATGGGGGACTTAAGCAACAGAAATTTTCTCATAGCCCTGGAGACCGGAAGTCTGAGATCAAGGTATTAGTAGGGTTAGTTTCTTCTGAGGCCTCTCCTCTTGGCTTGTAGATGGCTGTTTCCCCCTATGTCTTCACATGGTCTTCCCTCTTTATATGTTTATTTCCAAATTTCCTCTTCTTACAAGGCCATTAATCAGATTGGATTAAGGCCCAACTATATGACCTTATTTAACTTAGCTATCTCTTTAAAGACTCTATGTCTAAAAACTCACATTCTGAGGTGCTGAGGGTTAATACTTCAATATTTGAGTTTGAGGGGGACACAATTCAGCCCCATTACAGAGGACATCATTTCAGGAGAACACATCTGCACTGCTATAGGTATCCAATATAATTATCCACAGCTAAGAAAACAGCACATCATGGGAATAACCTTCCATAGCAGCGTGGTGGCTGGGGTAGGAAACTGGCATGTGGAGGCAGGAGGTGGGCATGGTTGCCAGTGATATTGACCATGCAAGATAGATCTCATTGGATCTGAGAAGCCTGGTTTTGCCCTCTGCCATAGTCATGCTACACTTGGGCTTTCAACACTCTTCAGGAAGAACTTATACAAACAACCTCTACACTTAATGCATCCATTTAAAGAATATTTACAACAAACACCAGACTTCTGGTAAAAAGAAAAGAAAGAAAAAAAAAACCTCAGCATCAGCAAGACTACAACCTTGTCTGCATAAATCAGAAGAGTCAAAGACAAATGGCCTTGTGCAGCACATCTCAGTCTCCAGCTACCTAGCACAGACAGAATAAAAACACGTAAAATTCAAATTAATTTAGTCTGACCTCTGACATCCTGTGGACTGGATGTCCCCCAAGACCATTTGTGCTCAAATATTCTGACTCCAGTTAGTGTCACAAAAAGCAACAGAAGCAATGAATGCTTCCTTGTTGCTTCCATTCACTCACTCATGCAAAAAGTATTAATCAAGTATCTACTATGTATTGGGTGCTCAGGATGGAAGGGTGAAGAGGAGAGAGGAGGCTTCATGAAGAAAGTGGCATTTGTGTTTACCCTTGCTGACAGGCTAAGCTCTTGATGAGCAGAAGGAATTCCAGGTGGGAGGAAGACGTGAATAAAGGCCAGGAAACAGGAAAAACCAACCATATTCAGGAATAAGGAATATGTAAGGTCTGGGGGGAAACAGGAGAGGATTGTGCCAGGGAAACATGAGCTGCCAGTCTAGATGGTAAGATGTGGTTGTGCCTGAGGGGGAGCACTTCACCGGGCCATCTGCCCTCCACCTCCTCCAGGTTTGACATCAACCTGCAGAGATCAAGGAGGAGGGGCGGAAGAACCAGAGGAAGGCAGGTCATTTTTTTCCAGGAAAGGATGGAGAGAGGAAGGAAATGATGGCAATGTGCTTTGACTATAAACAGCACAGGTATTCTTCAGCTGGAATGTACTACAACTCTGGATTCTGACCATTCTAGTGGGTGTTCCTATTTGCATGTCAGTACGGGAAAGTGACTTGATTGTCTATTTTTGAGCATCTAAATCTGTCACTAAGTGAGTGAATTTGTTTATATACTATTCACAGGATGAGTATTTTCCCCCCACAGGATTATTGCTCATGCAGGTACCTGCTTTCAAAGCAGGATGGTGGGAGTCAAGAGAAGCTTATGCTGGGAACCTGACTAGCCTCTGAGACCAGAGTTAGTGCCTACGGCAGACTCCCCCACCCCATGGCGCCCCTGAAATAAAATGCCAAGTGAACACGTTGGCTTCCTAAAGCATAGTGGGTGTAGGGACAATAAAGAGCGGGATCTGAGGAGCTAACCTGTGCCTCTGCAGGAAGTTTGGGGAGACTGATGGGACTTGGCAGCCAGGCTAAACTTTCAACGCAGCTGGGCCGTTTAAGTAAGCAAGGGCCTTCCTGTCCAAAATTGTCACTCTTTACACTCCTTGCTTACTCATAGGATTCCAAGTTGTCAGTGCATGCAAGGAACAATAAAAAGAAACCTGTACAAAATTGTTTCCTTTCTGGAGCATGAAAAAATGGTGTGGTCTGCTTGTGCCAAAGGAGTGGGCACCGTACTACCTCATTAGAAAGATCTAGCGATGCTGTCCAGGTGGGTTGTACTCCTTGAATCCTGAGTTGTCTTCTGAGTTGAGGGCACCTTTGTATCTCCTTAATTCAACTCCCTTTTCCCCCTAGCCCTCTGCTGGGGTTTCTTTTCCTCTAGTTCTTCTGCACTAAAAAGGCTGGGTCACCTTCAACACCTCAGTTTCCTTTTATTAAATCTCCAAGCCACCTCGTTTCTGCAGGCTCTGCTTTTGAGCTATTCCTCCTGCACCCACCACCTCCTGTTCATCCCCTGGCAGTGCTGTGTCCAGGGGACCCCTGAGATAGCCCCAGCCCCCTGGTCTCCAGCTCCTACCGCAGCTGCCGCCTGAGCTCCCTCGGCCCCCTCTGAGGGCTCCTGTGGCCTGTATAACAGAGCCTCCCCCTTCCCTCAGGCCATCAGGCTCTTCACAATCCACTTGTGGCAGACTCCCCTCCCCTCCCCCTGGAACCCTCTTGCTTGAACCCCACACACCAGCCCAACCAAAGGACCTGCTCCTTGGAGAAGGCTGTCACCTCTGCACCGGGAACTCTGTGCTCCAGCCCCTCCCCAGGCTGGAAGCTCTGCCTCCCTCGGCCCTTGACAAGCTCCTCAGTTGAGCTCCCTGCCTCTCTCTGATGCTTAGCTTAACCCCGCCTGGCAGGAAAACCCAATCCCTTCACCACCCACCCACTCCGCTCCCAGAGCACCTCACTGTCCCTTTCTCCTGGCTTCTGTCAGTGTGTGTCTTGTACTCTGTGATGTGGGCCTTAGTTTCTTGACTACAATGCCAGTTCCTTAGGGACAACTGTCTGTTTAAGCAGCCAGCCGGACAGCTGGCTTGTGGTTTACAGCAGCCTCTGGGTGAAACAGTAGCTGAGAGCACGGATCTACAGCCAAGGCCTGGCCTGGGGCTCAGCTCTGCCTCTCCCACCTGTGTGACCCGGGACAAGCCTCTCCACTGCTGGGCGCCTCATTTTACTCACCTCTAAAACGGGGCTAATAACACTGCATGCCCCACAGGGTCGTCACAGGAGAAAATGAGTTAATCCACAAGAAACTCTTTGGAACAGTATTCATCCCGCACATGCCATGTAATGGATTTTAGGTGCTATTATTCTTGGGCCCACCTGGCATTGCTGTTCCAGAGTCTCTGGAAGTGGGCCCAGGACTCTGCTTTTAAACTAGTTTCTTCCCACCCCCACCCCCCCAACCTCCCACCCAGGTGATTCTGCTGCACACTAGGTATTGTGGACCACTAATGTCATCTGAATCTCTTGTCTTATTCATGAGGAACTTGAGGACCAGGGGGGTAAAATGACAGCCAAATTCAAAACGAATTTGCATAATCCACTACCTAATCCACCTTTGATCACACAACCTTGAACAAGCTCAAACAGCACCTGCTGGGTTTGATTTTCAGAGACCTTCCGCCCCAGGGGTCCTTGTCTCATGGGCAGTCTAGAGGAAGGGGACCAGAGCCCGGGGAACTGGCACAGACAGGTCCAGTTTGTGTCACTACACCCACTTCCTTGCACATCCGCAGTGAGAGGACCCACCCTATGAATTGCTTTTTCTTTTATTTCAGCCATTCTAAGCTCCTTGAGCTCACAAATGAGGATGGCCCCAACCATCAAATAGTTGTTGTGTCCCACCACGTCCCCCAAGGCAGAGGATCCCTCTGGCTGTGTCATTCTTCTGCATGAGATTAACATTCAAGGCAGTTACCTGAGTAAACAAAGCAGATTGCCCTCCCACATGCCGGTGAGGGCTGCATAGGCAGAAAGGCCGGCCACCCCTCCGGGGCGGGCTCCTCCGGCCTGCCTGGAGCGGGACTCAGCTCTCCCTGCCCTTGGAGGCCAGCTCGCACCTCAGCTCTCCTGAGCCTCTGGCATGCCAACTTTTGAACTGGAATTGTGCCATCGGCCTGCGGCATTTCCAATTGTGGCCTGTAGATACTGGGACTTCTCAGCCTCCGTAATCACATGAGCTAATTTCTTATAATAAATCTCTCTGTATATAAATACATCCTGTTGGTTCCATTTCTCTGGAAAGCTGAAAAAAGACCTGCATACTTGTAATGATAGTATCTCATGGTTGTTGTCGTTAGTTTTATTATTATGCTGCAAATAATGTGACTAGCACATAGTTCCTGGAAACAGCCCCTCAAACATGGTGGCAGCATCCTCATATTTTCCCCATCTGAGAGAATATGTGCTACAAAGTACACACACACACACACACACACACACACACACACACACACAGCCATCCTGGACCAGATTGAGTTGGGATGGGAAGGCACTTTGAGCTCCCAAATGTGATTGTGAATTTCTGCTTCTCATTGTGGTAAAAAAAAAAAAAAATCATTCACTGCCTTAGCCCCCTCACCACACTGACTTTATTTTTTTTTTAATATATTTTTATTGATTTTTTTACAGAGAGGAAGAGAAAGTTAGAAACATCTATGAGAGAGAATCATCGATCAGCTGCCTCTTGCATATCCCCCATTGGGAATGTGCCAGCAACCAAGGTACATACATGCCCCTGACCGGAATCGAACCTGGGACCCTTCAGTCCTCAGGCCGAAGCTCTATCCACTGAGCCAAACCAGTTTCGGCACCACACTGACTTTCAACAACTCCTAGACCCCCAAACCCTGCAAAGTGTTAACCTCCAGGAGAAAAGAACAGGCTTGAAAGGGAAGGGGCCTGGGTGCAGGCTGCTTCTCAGGACACTGGTCAGAGAAGAGACTGAGAAGAGATTTGGCCAGTGGGAGGGTGTCCTGGGCATGCTGATTTTGATAATGCCCACCACCCCACCCCCTATCCACTGCCTCTACCTCACCATGACTTTCAAAGTGAGGGGAAAGACCCCGAACTGGAGAAGGAGCGGCTCTATCAGGGTTCTGAGGAGATGATGAAACTCAGTGAGGTTAACCCACCCCACACCCAGCCTCACCAGCAACAGCACTGGGAGAAACGCAGGGGCTCCCTCCCTGACTTCTGCCCCTTCCCTCCTCGCCCCCCCCCCCCCTCGCGAATTCGTGTGGTATTCCTGCTCTCCTTGCACATCCAACTCCCCTGGGTTAACAGGAAGCAAAGGCTGAGCTCAGAGTATGATCTCAAAAGCTCTAAACATGAAGCGCTGAGGGAGCTCCTTAAAAACGGCTTCCCCCTCCACGGCTCAAATGCATAGCAGCGGAGTCTTCGTTTCACAAGTTTCTGAAAAGATGCTGGCCTGCACAGACCTGTCCCGGAACGGCCCTGGGCTGAGGGGACTCTTGTCCCTTCCTGGAGCCAGGCCTCCCGGTTTCCTGGCTTCTGTGACCTTAGGCCATCTTTGAGCCTTCGTTTTCTAAGTTTTCATCTATGTCAGGCTCTGCCAATCATTCTCCATTTTAAGGTATTTATCTCCATTTTAAGGTAAGGAAACTTACAGGGTGCTGTGTCTAAGTCACATGTCCTTCAAGAGCAAAATGAAGTCTAACCTTGATTTCACCCAGAACCCATGAGATGTTGCCTCCTTAAAGCTGGTGGGTAACTTGTTCATCAGCAGGAGCTCCCGAAACATCCCTATTTCTCCAGAGTTATAAACCATGTATTTCCAGGCAAAATCTTTTTACACAAGTAAGCCTTGTAGTTCACAATGCTCTAATTTAAGTAGAGAACGCCCGTAAGAAATGGCAGGAGGTTACAAATTTAACTCATCAATCCTCACCTGAACATAAGCGTACTCAAAGGAAATGTTTTACAATTTATAAAGTAAGAAACATCATTTTCTTAATAAGGATAGTTTCACACTCCAGAGGGTATTTGTCTCCAGTCCCTTCTCTGCTCTGATCTGCACCCTCCTCTCAGTTTGTCAACACCCTCAGGTTTAGATCAAGGTCTTAGTTCACTTTTCACCCAGGCCTCCAGAACTCCCAGCGGCCTGAGCTCCTAGACGAGGAATGCTGTCTCAGTCACAGCATTAAGCGCAAGACAAGCTCTCAATAAATGCGATTTGAAACCATGCAACTCACTTTGGTGGACACCTGCTCATTCAAGTAGCCCCGCTATTGAGAATTGGGAAAGGGCCGTCTCTGACTGTTTGACAATGGGAACCCAGAATAGAGATATGCACCCTGCACACGTAAACTATACAGAAGTGACTCCTTAGTTCTCTAATGGCTCAGCAGAGCAAATAGTTCTGAGGATCCTGTTTTGTACTGGACACTCTAACAGGTGCTGTGGAGCCAAGAAGAATGAGACCCATCCCACCTTAATGGAGCTCATTTTCTATTGGGTTGAGGAAGTACATGAGGGTGGATTACATTTTTTTCTAGGAGACACAAATTCCTAATCTGGATGGTGGAAAGTGTTCTGCTATTGCAAACTAATCATTGCTTATATCAGTTAAACTTCTTTGCACCCTAGCTAACTTAATGGTGTTTGGAAAATAATCATTTGGGAGTGTGCTTGTTTGTTTCTGTATCACATCTTTCTTATTGAGTGCCAAAGCAGTTGGAGACTAAGTCTTTCAAAATATTTCACCTTTGGGCCCAATTGGTGTGGTTCAATATTTGAGTATTACCCATGAACAGTTCAATTCCTGGTCAGGGTACATACCCAGGTTGCAGGTCAATCCCCAGTGTGGGGCATGCAGGAGGTAGCCCATTGGTTATTCTCTCTCATCATTGATGTTTCTCTCTCTCCTTCTCCCTTCCTTACTCTCTGAAATTAATTATATATATATTACCTTTTGAAGATAGATGAGATGGTAAGAATAAATTATTAATCATACAACTATTTTTGTATCATAAATTTAAATTGGTAATTTTACATAATGAGAAGTTGAAACTACAATACATATATGGCATGGGGGGAAGCTATTGGAGCCCCCAATTCATGATTTAACCATTATCTTGTCTTTCCTATTTGCTGTTTTGTTCACTGCCACCTTCCACAATTACTTATTTTAATTCATTTCTCCATATGGATATTAATAAACTTTAGATCTTCCATTGAGCCCTTCACTTCAATAGAAGCAAAACAAATTTATTTTCTTCTGTTAGAATTCATGTATTTTTCCATTATTCAAGTCCACTTTTCATGAGTCGCATGTGAAACAAGAATGTTTGCAGGATGTATAATTTAGCCTTTGGATCCTGTCCATTTCTCCAGGACCATGCTGATAGGCATGTTAATTAGATCATTCTGCAGTTTTGGATACAATGAGACCAAGTCTTGACCAAAGGAGGAGGCGTGACCAATGGAAACCGGGGGAGTTCATAAACAGAGCTCTGGTTGGGAGGGGGAGCGAAGAAGGAGCAGGGACACTGTAGCCCCACCTCCCTCCTGAGGGCGACAGGGAATTGGCACACTGATGAGGACACTCAGAGCTAAGGCATGACTTCCAGGGGGAAATGTATACGCTCTAGCCTCTCCACACCCACCCTTCAGTGTTCTGCCCCCAGCAGTAACATAATGACACCCAGTGCTCCCACAACCCTGTCCTCCCCATTCCTGAGGGAAAGGAAGGTGGCTCCAGGCTCAGCTTCCCCAATAAGGGCTTCCTCTATGCCCAATTAAACACAAATCCAATTAAACACAAATCTGACACCCAAATCCCACCTTAACAACCTCCTGATAACTCCCTGCTCCTCTCTCCCATCTCCAGGGCCATGATCCCAGGTTCTTTTTCCAGATGTTCCCAAGCACCTGACTCCCCAAGAGACCCCCAGGAGAGAGACAACAGGCATCAGGGAGCCGGGTCCTGTGCTAGGCTAGTTCTGGGGCCAGAAAATAAAGGAAGCCGTGGGGCCCTGGCGGCCAGTTACTTGTGGTGCTGAGGACAGGAAAAATACCGGGTAGGGTGCTTGCTGCCTGACCCCTAGCTTCCTGGGGCCCCTGGAGGCTGTCACTCCCTTTGGAACTAACCCATGACTCATCTTTGACCCCTCTGGTCCACAGTGTGCTCGCTTGGAGAGCACGAGGGTACTTCCTGTTCTCACTTGGAATTGGATCATAGGCTGCATTGGGACATCTCTTGTATTTTCCTTTAGCTGCAAAGTTATGGCTTAACTTTTTCCTATGGGGTGTTTGATCTTAGCTTCTTGAACATAGAGAGGGGCCCCCTGGCACTGGGTGGCAACCTGGGCGTGCTGTGAGCATAACCATGATTAGGAGGATCAGTTGTTCTCATGTCCATGTTTAGGTATGGTAGGAAGCAGGAATAATAGAAAGAACTCCTTTGTTCTGAGGGTATGCAAATGAGCAAGGAGAATTGAGTCCTTTTTTAGGGTAATGGAATCTAAAACAATATTTTTTTAAAATATATTTTTATTGTTTTCAGAGAAAGGGAAGGATAGAGAGATAGAAACATCAATGATGAGAGCGAATCATTAATCAGTTGCTTCTTGCAGACCCCCCCATTGGAGAGAGACCCTGCAAACCCAGGCACGTTCCCTGATAAGGAATGAAACTGTGACCTCCTGGCTCATAGGTTGACCCTCAACCACTGAGCCACATTAACCGGACTAAAATAATATTCCTTCTTAAATGTTTGGACATTCCTTTAGATATACATGATCTAATTTTCTAAATCATTCATGTCATTTTGCGTAGGTAAATGCCCCTCAAGTATAGGGAAGATTGGTGTTACTGTCAGAGGTCTGGACAAAGGTGGCCTTGGAAGGGCAATGGTCTGCAATGGCCAGAAGCTGCATGTGTCACTTTCTGTCAATGCTAATAAAGAACTTTTAACTACTCAGAATGTCTTCTGTCCTTGTTCTGCAAAAGTGACAAGTTATGTCTTTGTAATCTCCCACTATTGTCCCTTGGCCCCAATAAATACTACATTCAGTCACTTATCCATCAAACTTTTACTAAAAACCTATCACTTCATGTGCAAGTACTGGACTAGAAGCTTGGAATACAAAGCCATAAAATGCAGTTACTGCCCTTGAGCAGTGCTCCTTCCAAAGAAGGTGATCAATAGCTACATGGCATGGTTGGATTATAACAGAGAGGCAATGAAAATCGAAGGAGACTCAGAGAAAGCACCCAGGGGCTGAAAGTAGGATGTGACTTGGGTCTTGGAAGATGAGATAGCCATATTGGAGGTGAAGAAGACAAAAAAATATTCAAGGCAGAGGAAATAGTTCATGCCGAGGCAAAGAGGTGTGAAAGAGCCTCGTGTATACAGAGAAAGGCAGACCGGTCTATTGGAATGGAGGGTGTGTGTGTGTGTGTGTGTGTGTGTTGGCAGAAGGTGATGATGAGGCTGGAGAGCTGGTGAATAATCTTGATGCTATGTCTCACTTATATTTTATCCACTAAATAAGGGAAAACCAGCTGGGGTTTTTCAATAATGGAAATAAAATGATTAGGGTTGGCTTTAGTAAGGTTGTTCTAGTATAAAGAAAGAATTAGACAGGTGGCATTCCATAAGCCAAGAAACCAGAGTCTATCCTGGACCCTTGCCTACACTGGTGAAGGCCTGAATTAAGGCAGACAGTGACAATTTAGAGAAAAATAAAAGGTTGACAGATCAGATACCCTATTGAATATGAGGGTCAGGGAGATAGAGGAAATGAGAATTTTTAGGCAACTCCTGAATGGTAGAGTGCACTTACTGACATAAGAAATACTGGAAAATGTTGGGGTTTTTTTTTTTGTTTTTTTAACTTGTTGTTTGCAACATAACATTACTATTTATTGGTACAAGTGGAAGTTTATTCTCCCACTCTTATTTAAAAAACAAAATACCATTTGCACTGATGTAATTTTTTAACATTATTGCACAGTGGAATCAAATGATGTTTGTTAATTTCATGCCTGTGGCAAAGTGCCCTAATTAAAGACATCCTGCAGTTTTTCAAATTTCTTTCCTCCTCCACATATTTTTCTTTCTCCCACAACACATTCCCTCCACTTAAACCCCTCCCAACAGAGAGACACCAATCAGAGTTCAGACTGGGGCAAGCATGGAGCAGTTCTGGGCTCTGGTGCAAGTATGATTTCTATAAAAAGACATTTAAGAAACAAGGCGAAATGTTACCATTTTGCCTTTAATGGAAGAGTGGCTAGCAGTTACAGTAAAAAAAAAATTTTTTTTATTTAAAAAAACAACTCTTCAACTTCTAGGCAATCACTGAATTTTCAGAAACAGACATACAATTGCAAACCAATAGTTTGTATAAAAATAAACTCTGGATGTGTGATTAAAAAGGAGACCTCCTCCCCAGTCTCTTCAGCTGCACAAATGCATAATAAAAAGGAGGTAGTCTGTCTGAGGCGGTTTACCCCAGTGCGGAGGGGGCTTTGACTTTGGGAGACAGAGCCTGCTTGAAGCGCCTCTTCAGGTCTTGCATGTTGGGAGAGCGTGGCCGAGGAATGATGGAGGCCCTTCTCCTCTCCCCGCTGAGGCTGTGCAGCTTGCTCACTTCTTTGCAGAGATGCTGAAACACATCACAGACATCCTCGTAGTTTTCACTGGTGGAAATCTCAAGGAACAGGCTGCCCAGCTCGTTGGCTAGTTGCACACCATCATCAGTCTGCACCTGCCGGGCATGCAGAAGGTCGCCCTTGTTGCCCACGATGATGATAGGGGCCTTTGAGTCAGGGTGGACCTTCCGGATGTGCTGGTAAAGGGGGCGGATGGACTGGTAGCTGTCGTAGTCTGTGATGGAATAGACCAGCAGGAAGCCCTCTGCCCACTGCACGCATTTGGACAGGGAGTCAACCACCTGCAGGAGGTTGTCTTGGACCTGAGAAGATCAAATGGAGTCTGGTCAAGGAGGCTGTCAGTGGGAGAGGACTCGAAATAACATCAAAGTAAACTTTGAGCAATGGTTGAAAAAGAAATCACTAAATACAGTTTTCAGATTCTACCCTGCTTCTGCAGGAGGAGGTTTTTGATGTAGAAAGAGCAAATTCTCAGGCAAGTTCACTGCCTGGGTTATTTTATTAGCTGTTACCAATGCGTTGTTTTTAACCTCCCTGCCGGGCAGGTAGTCTGGGATGAACCTAGGCTGACTGAAGAATGACTTCAATGAGAACTTCCAAATCAGAATGTCACCATTTTTAAGGAACTAACTCAGAAAAAGCAAAACTTTGGAAATAAGCCAAGATAAACATCTATTCCCAAAACCCATAAAAATATTTTTAGCATGTCCTTCTTGAGAATGTTCCAGAAACAAATTCTTTCTTTTCAGTTCTTCCACGAGACCTTTCCTCCCTAGAAGGGAGAGCAATTAACTTAATCAATTTACATTCCTGAGCGGGCGCCAAGAGTGTCTGACCGCAATTAGTGACTTGCGGGCGCAGCTAGAAACAGAAGCACTTCCGCAGTCCCTGCTGGGGGAGAAGACCCTCTCCCCAGCCCCACAGCCAGTCGGTGTTGCTAACGGTTCCCCCGCCAGCCCCGAAAGAGGTGGGGAGACCCATGCCAAGTGGCCTTGTCCTCACAGCTTGTCAAGAGAAGTCCAGCGCCTCTCCCCCTCTCAGAGGTGCAACTATGTGAAAAGGATGAGATGCCAGAGGTGGCGGGCGCTCAGGAGGAAGCAGCCCCCAACACCCAGTCCTCGCCCTCCTGGAAGGTTTCTAACAGCCACTGACCGGCCCCTCCTGGGGACTCCATCCAAACGCACACCCTGCCCGCTCGGCGTCTGGCTCGCGCTGCCCAGCGCCCCCGGAGTCGGTGTCGGGAGGGAAGCCGCCAGCCCTCACCTGGATTCCCCCGGGGGTGTCCTGGATCTGCAGGGACAGCTGGTCGCCCTCCACACACACAAGCCGTGAGTACAACTTCCCTGGAGAATGAAGAAGAGTCTGCTTTTAAATTCTTACACTCTCCGCAGGACAAAGAAAATCGAAGCAAGCGGCCACAAAAGCAGGGGGACACATAATTTTATTCTAACCTGTATTCGGTTCATAGTCGCCGATGAATCTCTTGGTTAGGAAGCGCACAATCATTGCTGAAAGTGAGATAGGAAAATCAGGTGAAGGGCTCGGACGGGACCGTGCACCTCGACACTCCCCAGGAGAGGAGGGAGGGAGGGAGGGGCAGCGGCCTCTGCAAGCCCGGGGGAGCCCTCCTGGTCTCCGTGCCTCTGGAGTCGGGGACGGCTGCCGGTACCCGACCTGCGGCACCGGCCCCCGTTCTCCATCGGTGCCCAACCTGGCGACAGCCCACGAAAGGCTGCAGGAAGCCAGAAGGGTCTCCTCCGGTCGGCTTCCTCCCTGGGTCCGGTCCTCCTCCCCCGGCCGGGCGCTCCCACTCCTCCCCGTCGTACCCCGCGGTCCGGACCCCGCGGTCCGGACCCCGCGGCTCCGCGGTCCGGACCCCGCGGCTCCGCCCTGCGAGGCTCCCCCGGCACTCACCGCTCTTGCCCACGCGGCCGGCGCCCAGCACGGCCAGTTTGATGTCCCTGGGCAGGAGGTAGTCGGAGGAGGACTCGGGGATGGGCGCGAGCAGAAAGTGCCCGGACATGCTGGGCGGCCGCATGGAGCGTCCGGCCGCCAGAGCACAAGCCCGCCCAGCGAGCCGCGGCCGCAGCGGGTGGCGGGCGAGCGGGCGGCGCGGGGAGTCGGTGCGGGGCCGGGCGGACCGCCGCGCTGCCACCGCCGGCGGCTTTTAAAGGACCGGAGCGCACCGGGCGCAGCGGCGCCGCCTCGGGCTCCTCCTCTTCCCCGCCCTCCCCTCGGGGGCGGACGGGGCGGGAGCGGCGGAGCGGGAGGCGGCCCGTGCACTGCTCGCAGCCAGACGCTCTCGGCTCCGGGACCGGCGCGTCTCCCGGCCCCCGGGCGCCGGAAATGCAGGCGCTGTCCCGGGAGTGCGGGGCGGCCTCTCCCGGGCTAAGCCTGAGCCCGGTGGCCTCCTCCTGCCCGCAGAGGCGATCCTGAGTCAATAGACGAGGGAGTGGACCTGAGATCAGTTAGGAGCTGGGGGAGGAAAGGAAGAGGGAAAACTGTAATCAGTAGGATGTTTCTGCAACAGTGGGAGGTAAATTCCTGCCAAAGGTTGCCTGTCGTTTTCAAAAGGTGATGAGGGGTGACGATATTAGGGAAAAGGGGATGGGAGAGAGCTCCTAGTAGCAGGACAAGGGAACTGTAGTCACTGTGACCAGGCTGCAGATCTGTGAAGGCCCCTGGAGGCAGCACTTGTTTGCTCCTCAGCTGGCCCTAGCGGCATTGACTCATCAACACTCCCTTAAGCATTCCATGGGCCATGAGGCTGGACGCTCTGGCTCAGGACCTATGCACTTGAAAAAGGCAAGTGCTTCTCTATTCATTCCAGTACTGGCTTCCAGGTGTAAAGTAGAGTTTAGGGTGAGGTGAGAGTGCAAGAGAACACAAAAGAGAAATATGACCTGATCATGGGTTTCTGGGCCCACCCTGGCAAGGCAGAGCCTTGGGAGCTTTACCTTATGCTTCTGGCCTCCTGCATGCCAGCCTCTTATGTCCAATTGCCTATTAGACACCCTTCCTTTACTCACCCCTCCCTCTATCCTGGTTGAATTAGCTAGCTTTTGCTGCATTAAAAAACACACACACAAATACAATTGGCTTAAAACAATGACCCCTCATATTTGCTCACATGACTAAAGATCAATGGGGTGGTTATCCCACACTACACCAGGCCCAGCTGATCTTGGCTGGCTCTTTCAGGCCTCTGCAGAAAGCTGGCGGGGCTTGAGGAACAGGCATCATCCTGCAGCTGGCTGCCAGTCAGCTGTGATAAGGGAGGGACAGTAACTGAGTCACATGTCTCTGCTCATCAAGCAGGCTAGCCAGGGCTTATTCTCATGGTGGCTGAGAAGGGTTTCAAGAGAGTGACGAAGTGGAAAAGGCCTCCTGAGACCTAGGCTCAGAGGTGAACCCATCACCTCTGCTCTTTGTTGGCCAAAGCAAGTCATAATGCCAGCTCAAATTCAAGAGGTAGGGAAAAACACTCCACTCCTTGGAGAGAGCTGCAAAGGCACTGGAATGCAGAGGGGTAGAGAATGGATTCATTTTTTGCAATTGACCACACTAACGAATGTGCCTCCATCACCCAGTAGCCCATCTTAGACTTTCACTTCCACATGAATTGCCAACTTCCAAAATTTCTACCACCTCCATTTCTTGGTGTCTCCTCCTCTTCACCCCTACTTTCATTTTTCAATTGAAAAATCCTGAATAATCTTGAAGGAACTGATTGTGAGTGGTTTGCTTGTTCCTCCCTTGGGGAAGCTTCCTCTTGACCACTGCTACCATCCATATACTTATTTCCCAGTTACTCTCAGGGCACACTCAAGTGTCACTACTTTCTGGTGGAATATTTGCTTCATGTTTGTCTCCAGGAGGGCAGGGATTCCAGCTTGTGTCTTTAATACCAAGCACATAGTGGTACCTGGGACTTACAAGCTCTTGAATAAATGTTTGTTCACTGATTGACTTTCTGAATGAACAAATGTCTTCACTGCATGGACTGGAAAAGACAGAAATCATGTGTGTAAACATTATCCCAGTACCTTAATTTTGAGAGTAAACTGTTCTCAGGAGCAAGTGTTCCAGGAAATGTACTGAGATGAACTGCCATATTTCAGTTGTCCTGACTTTTGGCTGTTCACAAGGCAATCCCCTTCAATTTAACTGGGAAGACTTGAAGCAGGGCACTCGTTCCCTACTGGGGAAAAGGCATCCATAAAGAGAGTTACTATTTACAGAACAACTTTGAAACTGTTAGCTTCCAGGGTCCTTAAGCAGTTCAGTGATAGGGGTCTGGTTTGTTGTCTCTCAGATTCTCTTGGCTTTTCCTTCTTGGATACAAAATGGCTCCTGCTTCCCCTCAGGGGCTGGAGGTGACCCTGCAATCAGGGAAAGGCAATGCCCCCATCACACCTCTGCTGCTGCCACTGCCAGCAGTGCAAGCCTTGGCTGGCCCTAGTTACCTGAGCCTCAGGCAGCTCTAGGTGGGTAGCCACCATCCCCATCGGAGGCTTACCTGCACCTCGGGCTGGCCCTGGGCAGCTGGGGGGCTGAGGGCAGGTCTGGCCCCACCAAGCACCTGCCACCACCCTCCCTAGCGAGCTAAAAGGACTAGGGGACTGTAGCAGGGCTATGGGCGCCACCATCTTTATGAGGGAGTAATGGTCAATTTGCACATTCCCTCTTTATTAGATAGGATGTGCCTCAGAAGAACCCAGCAGACTTTCTCATATTCCAATGACCAGAACTAAGCTGGAAGTTCATACAAAGTATCTAGCAAAAAAGACTGGAATTGCCTTGACTAATTTGAACAATCATAGTTCCTCCACAGGGGCTAGACAGTTGCTACCTGTTAAAATTCAAACAACAGACAAGGGATCTATGCTGAGCAGCTGTCAATGTGATCTGCCACAAACACTTGACATTCCTGGAGTCTAAATGCAGACCTTTCTAGGGAAAAGCCATTTCTTGACTGAGTCTTGGGCTTATCTCTTCACTTCATTCCGTTATACATTCCCAGTCAGGAATAAGATCACTCAATAAGGAAGATTCCTAAGACTGTTCTCTGCTCAGGTGATAATTACATTCCATTTTGCAATTACATAGCAACTTTGCTAGGTGAGCTCAAAATGTTATTCCACTTTTCTTGGAAAGCATTTGCAAGTACACAAAATAGTCCATGACGTCTTAATGCAGATAATATATTACTGAACTGTGGAATTATAAATAGCCTTGTGTAAGTTATTGCTGCTTGTTTTTCATTTGGATTTGTCATTATGTAAAATTGTGTGACTAAACATAACAAGCATGCTGAAGTGGTTTTAGAAAGATAATAGAAATGTGTAGGCAGACAGGGATACACAATTCCATGGGTGTTTAGAATTGAGTGTGAAGGACAGAATCTGGAATATGCAGACATCACTAGCCTTAGAAAGTTACTAACCCTTTACCAGCTAAATAAGCTTGATTTCTAGACCTCAGTCAAAACTTCACCAAGGGTCTGTCCTCTACTAGTTGAAGAATGTCTCTTCCCCCCAGCCCTGGTTGGGTGGCTCAGTTGGCTGGAACATAATTCTGTACACCCAAAAGTTGCGAGTTTGATTCCTGATCAGGGCACAAACCTAGGTTTCAGGTTCGATCTCCTTTCGATGTGCTTAAAGGAGGTAAAGATGTTTCTCTTTCTCTCAACATATCCTTAGGTGAGGATTAAAAAAAACCTCTCCAACCACCATCCCTAAAATTCAGTATCAATTACTGCCGTAAACAGCAAGGCCAGAGCCTAGCGGTAGTTCCTCCCCCTAGAGATGGACTCCCGCCTGGGCCCCCATTTTCCCCAAATTAACTCTTTTCCAGTCTTTTCATTTGTGTGCGGCCTTCTCCAGAAACTGGACTCTGAACAGGAATCCTGAACCACGCAGGATGTGATAAGGGATCCCACAAATTACCTTTCCTGCATGGCCTAAATCCTTGAATATTACGATGGTTACAGGAGACTCAGAGACTATCTTTTGGTACTTTGCCCAGAATAGGAATTATGCTTCTGTCTTATACCAACTCCCTACTTTATTTCAACTGTCAAAATAATTGAAAATCTACTCTGTAAGGCTCTTAAGTGCTGGCACAAAACACAAAGAACAGCTAAGTTTCTATTATAAAACATTTACTAAAAAGACAACAAAGTACATAAGATACTCCTATCTGCCATCAGTCATCCTCATAAAGTTTATTATAATTCTTATTTTGAATTATCAAAAAAGCCTAAATCTTAATTCTCCCTAATCTTAACCCTATGAAATTGGCAAAATATCTTCTAAACTGATGTTCAGAGGATCTTAATAATTTATCCCGTCAGAGTCATTCAGTAGTAGACAACCCAACCCGATTTCAAATCTTGGTGCTGTCCAAGATTTGAAATTCAGCATGGAAAGCACTCTGGTCAGATAAATGGAATGACAAAACAGGTTGAACTTAATCTGAACCTTCTCTCAGGAGCAAAATATGTAATCACATCTTCACTTAAGCTAAGCCATTACCTCATTCAGTAGAGACAATAAAGAGGACCCTCTTTCCATTTCTTTTCCAATCCAAATGATTTCCATAAATTCTATTTTTTGCTAGAAAAGTGGGTATGAAAGCATTTCCCTACACTTTTCCCAGCCTTTTGCATTGGGGCTTTGTGAGATGGCCCGTCAATTGCTCCTCATTCTACTTTTGCTGTTTGAGAAGCATTATAATGCAGGAACTTGGCTGGCTGCTTATCCATTCCTTGATACACTTTCCATCTCATCAGGAACAGCTGCAGATGCTGCCTCGTTGTTATTATTCATAACCAAGCAACTTGTCTAACAGATTAGGTGTTTTGCATAAACACCAATTTTTTTCCTCTTTAAGTGGGGCTGGGTTGAAAAAAATGCTATAAACATGCCTATTTCAAATAAATTCAATCAATTTAAAATTCTCAAGCGAAAAGAATGAAAAGCCTACTTTGTTTAGCAATTCTTATAGCTATTTAGCAATGTTATATATATATATTTAAATATATTTTATTGATTTTTTACAGAGAGGGAGGGAGAGATAGAGTTAGAAACATCGACGAGAGAGAATCATCGATCAGCTGCCTCTTGCACACCCCCTACTGGGGATGTGCCCCCAACCAAGGTACATGCCTCTGACCAGAATAGAACCCGGGACCTTTCAGTCCACAGGCCAACACTCTATCCACTGAGCCAAACCGGTTTCGGCATTAGCAATGTTTTATATTTTAGCACTTTTTCCAAACCAGTCTAGAGAAAATGCTAATGTAATGTACATTAGTGGGAATATAGAAGAGATAGGAAATCAAGTTAATATATTTAGCCACAATTTTTAGAAGACTTCAAAAAGAGTGTGCTATAATTTACTCAACCCTTGGGATTGGGTTCATCTTAACAAAAACAGAAGGCCTTAAAAGATACCTGGCAAGATTAGAATTAAATGTTTTAAGCAGCCATGCAACCTCCTTTACAGTCTTGACTCTTAGTAAGAACAGGATAAAGTTCTATAGTTAAGAATACTTCTTTTCATTCTCAACAAGTGTAAGAAAATGGAATTGTAAAGTATAGGACTTACAAATTTACAATCTGTCATGGCTACTCATTTAATAAGATCCTGAATTTCAAGGCAGGGTACATAATCCTAGCATACACATACACTATTCAAAACTCAGGAACTTTTAACAATTCATCTAATAAAACTTTCCAAACTAATCTCTTTACTTGCAGGACATTCAGATGGAGCTGCCCAGAGTTGTAAATATCAATCGAGCTTCAGAGAGTGAACTCTGAAATCTAAGTGTCAAGTATATTAGGGATAACCATGACAGAAGTCAGTGGTTCTCAAACTAGAATATGCATTATTAATCACCCAGAGCATGCTGGACCCAACCCCAGAATTTGACTAAGGTAGTTCCGGTACAGGTCTACATGTTTATGCAGCCAGGTGGGGACCCATACTTTGTGAACCACTGGCTTAGAACTCTACTCATAACAAAATCATAGACAGACGAGAAACATAAAGAATCCAGAGAGGGAAGTGAGACATGTTTAAGAACTGGGAAAAGATATGTTAGAAGCCTATGGAACTCTGGAAGAGAAAAATAATGGCAAATATTTGGGGATAAAGTAAAATTGAAAAGCCTCTGCTTAGCAAGTTTTTGGTCAAGTGTTGAGTAGTAGTTTCATTGCAGTGGTGGAGGCAGAGCCATATTTGTAGTGGGACTGGGAAATTAAGATAACAGAGAAAGGCCAAAGTTAAGGAAGCAGCAAAGGGTTAAGAGAGATCAGAAATAATCAGTGAAAACATAAGGCAGAAACAAGAGGCCGATTAGTACCAACTCTTCCCTCTCCTGTTCTTGATACCTTATTTTGCCTTGAAATGGCTAGACAAGATATTCAGGAAATGCAATTTTAAAATATGCAAAGTGAGACATTAAAAATGCTATCTGGGCAGTGGTGCCAGCCAAGATTGGTTTGGCTCAGTGGATAGTGTCAATTTGCAGACTGAAAATTGGGTTCAATCCTGCTCATTGGCATTCTTGAATTGGTTTGATCACCAGTAGAGGGCGTGAAGGAGGCAGCCAAACCATGATTCACTCATTGATAAAGATTAAAAAAAATTTTAAAAACATATCACTAGATATAAACCTGTTAAGGGCAAATAACCATTTGACTTATAGTACTCATCACCATACTTCACTGGAGAAATATGAAGGCCGTTGTTAATATTGGGCTTACTACCCATTTATAGCACTGGCTTGTTAATCTGTTAGTAGGGAATACTCAGAGGAATGTCAGTTTTCCTGTCAAATAAACTGATACTACTGCTACAGGGATCACAGAATACTAAAGGCAGCTAGGACAGGATGTGATCAATTCTTTTTTGGATGTTTACCATATCCAAGTAAATATATAGGAAGAAACAGAACTTAAATGTGCTCAAAATATACAAAGTAGCGTTAAAATGTTCCCATTAATATGAAGCAATATTAACACTAGAGATTAAGACCTGGTTATGGAGCCAGATGCCTAGGTTTGAATCTTTGCACCTGTTGCCTTGGGCAAGTTGTGCTTCAACTTTTTTATGGAAAAATGGGCAAAACATAAAGTGCTTTTTTTTCTAAGCAGTTTAATGAAAAGTGGAAGCAACTAGTATTTAACTCAAAACAAAGAGAGTAATTTGAAAGAATCTATTTCTAAGCAGCAGGCTTCAAAGGCAAGTTTCTGATCCTTAAAATAGTGTAGTTACATAATCAATTTTCCTTGAGCTTAACTATAATGCAATAGATGTCTCTTCCTAACCAATGGAGTACATTCTTTGTTGTAAACCACTTCATCTTTCAGCAAAATCCCCTTCCCCACTAAATTCAAAGTTAAGACATCACCAAATGAATTAGTTTCCTTTTTATTAATTGGCTGCCTCCTGCACGCAGCCCTACTGTGGATCGAGCCCACAACCTGGGCATGTGCTCTTGACTGGAATTGAAACCGGAACCTTTAGGTTCGCAGGCTGACAATGGTCTATCCATTGAGCCAAACCAGTTAGGGTGACACAAAGTTTTCTTTTAATTATTCTTTGGGGGGGAAGGGATACCACACTTCCACTCAATTAAAATAAACATTATCATCAGCACAGAAGTCTTTATTGTTTCCCACTTATGCCATGAATTCATAGGGGATGGGTTCCAGCAGCTCAGGCTCCTTTCCATTGGTTCTCACAAAGTGTGCTTCTCTGGGTGGAGCAGGCTATTTAAAAAGCAAAACAAAACAAGACAACGGAATAATTATGTTAAGAACTGTAACTCAATTTCAAAGTGCTCTCAGAACCAATGAGGTAACATACACTGAATGGCCAGATTATTATGATTTCTGAACACATAATAATCTATCCACTCTGTATATCGTACATCATATATAACAAAAGGCTAATATGCAAATTGTCCCCTCGACCAGAAGTTCAACCAGCAGGCAGGTCAGCCAACCTCCCATGTCTCACCCCCCTGGCCAGGCTTGCCGGACCCCACCCATGCACAAATTCATGCACCAGCCCCCCCCCCCTTTTACACACACACACACACACACACACACACACACACACACACACAGAGAGTGGCCAGATTATTATGCGTTTCAAGATCATAATAATCTGGCCACTGGATGTATATATTCAATGCTTTAACTTTACCACTAACTTTCATATAAAATTATCACTGAGCAAATTTCACAGTTGTCATAACTCTTTGTTGAGCACTCACCTGACGCTTCAATTGAACCCAGGTACCTTTCTCTTTGGCTTCCTTCTTTTTCTGATCATTTTCCTTTACACGTTTCAGGAAGCTATCTCGGCTCTTAGAGTGCTTAATATGCTCAATACGTACATTAATTCTCTTAGCAAGAATCTTGCCCCTGGAGAAAACAGAAATCCTTATAAATGCTTCATAAAAAATATAACCAAATTCAAAAAAACTTTTGTCAGTTTCATTTATTAAACAAACCACGAACCCTTTACCCACAGATAGGATGTTAACAGACCTCCCCAAAACACTAAATAATTTAACCTAAACCAGATCATTAATAACATTTGTAACTTATTAAACTTCTTTTTATACTTTAAACTAAAACTAGTTTTCTAAGTAGCAGGCTTCAAAAGCAAATTTCTGATCCTTAAAATAGGGCACTTACCTAAGTAATCAATTTTCCTTGAGCTTAACTATAATGCAATAGATGCCACTTCCTAACCAATGGAGTACATTCTTTGTTGTAAACCACTTCATATCTTTCAGCAAATCTCCCCCCCCCCCCACTAAATTCAAATAGTGAAGACATCACCCAATGACTTAGGACAGTTTTCTTTTTATTGATCATCTGCCTCCAATCAAATATTCTTTCAAATTACCCTCTTCGTTGTGAGTTACATACTACCGTATTTGCCGGCGTATAAGACGACTTTTTGGCCCTGAAAAATATGCCTCCAAGTGGGGGGTAGTCTTATACGGCGAGTATATAACAAACTCTGTATTTTTAGTGGAAATGTTAGGGGGTCGTCTTATACGCCCAGTCGTCTTATACGCCGGCAAATACGTATTTTTCAGGGCCAAAAAATCGTCTTATACGCCAGCAAATACGGTAGTTCTGAGTTGCTTCCACTTTTCATGAAACTTTACTCAGTTTAAACTAGAACTGCCTAATAACCAAATCCTGAAGTCTATTTTGTTTCCTCTGACAGGATACAAAACAAACACGCCGTTTGCTTGAGTTTTAAAAAGGATATTTCCTTTGCCCTACTCAAATGACCAATAAAGACATAAGTCCAATTGGCAAAGTGAAAAGGGGGTAGGAGGGGATGCGAATCAAAGAACTATTACTTACTTAACTTGCTTGTTCACAATAATGCCCACTGCATGCTGGGTGACATTGTAGACTCTTCCAGTTTTGCCATGGTAACATTTGTGGGGCATTCCTTTTTGAACAGTGCCCATTCCCTGTTAGGAAAGGAGATGAATGTTACTTCACCAAGTGCCTCCTCTTTTTAAACCCTGACTTTTATTAAAGTAATAAGATTTTTTTCTCTTTTAAATGGCAACTCAAGAGCTTTCAGAGCCGGTGAAATGCATTTTTCACATTGCTTTGAGCAATCAAAAAGACAATCATCATTAAGCTCCAGAGTGCCAGAATACACTCAAATATGGCTTACAAAAGAACATAGCTTTCGCTACTTTTATTAGTAATCCCAATCATTAATTAAACTCAAAGGTATCCTGTTTCACCCCAAGAAATTCTCATGTTCCCTATTTTTTCTACTTGCTGTTAACAAGAGAAAATTCTTAGACTCAAAAATAGCACTTCAAAAACTGGTTTTATTAACTGTTCAAAGGCAATGGATTTTCCCCCACTTGCAAGGATAAAAAGAGCCAACTATACACCAGTATTTATACTTATGTTAAACTAAATCTAACTTTTAATGTTATTTCCCCAGTTTTACCTTGATGTCCACAATATCACCTTTCTTGTAGATTCGCATGTATGTGGCCAAAGGAACAACTCCTAAAAATAGTAATATCAAGATTAAAAAGTCAAGTCAAAGAATTATAACCTCACTAGTTTTCAACACACTCCCACCTTTAATAGGGTACATTTTAAAAATATTTATTTTTGTTGATTTTTAGAAAGGAACAGAAACATTGATAGGAGAGAAACTTCCACTGGCTACTTCCTCCTCCTCCTCCACTACTGGGGTTTGAGACTGCAACCTGGGCATGTGCTCTGACTAGGTATATGGCTCAGAGGATGCTCAATCCACTGAGCCACTCCAGCCAGGCAGTTATGTACATTTTTATTTTAAAATATATTTTTATTGATTTCAGAGAGGGAGAGATGGAAACATCGATGACAGAGAATCAATGATCAGCTGCCTCCTGCATGTCCCTTACTGGGGATCAAGCCTGTAACCCAGGCATGTGCCCCTGATTGGAATTGAATGGGGACCCTTCAGTCCACAGGCCAAGGCTCTATCCACTGAGCAAAACCCTCTAAGGTAGCAGTCGACAACCAGTGGTCATCAGTGAGGTCCGAAAGGTTGGCAACCACTGCATGAGGGCAAATGTACATTTTTAAATCTTGCCAGTTGACTATGTAAGAACTACTATATAAAATTCATTTTTATTACAAAATTAAGTTAGGTAGGTGGTTAATTGCCACTAGAATACATTATATTATCTGCATCTCAAATGTGTTAACATAGCACAAATGTATACCATGGTTGGTTTCAAAGAGGACAAATCTACTTACCATGTTTTCTAAAAGGCCTAGAGAACATATAGCGGGTGCCTCTCCTCTTTCCCTTTGTGTTAGTCATTTTGGCGAATTACTGAAACCAGAAAACAGAAAATATTTTATTTTACTACAAAATTGTTACTAACCCCTTTAACCAAAAAAACCCGTTATTTTTTTAAATATTTTTTATTGATATTTTACAGAGGAAGGGAGAGAGAGAGAGAGCTAGAAACGTCGATGAGAACGATACATTGACCAGCTGCCTCTTGCACGTGTGCCCGCAACCAATGTACATGCCCTTGACCGGAATCGAACCTGGGACCTTTCAGTCCGCAGGCCGACACTATCCACTGAGCCAATCCGGTTTCGGCAAAACCCGTTATTTTAAATGGTTACATCTCATTAGCAATGCCAGAATTGAAAAATGATCTAAAAAACTGATTCATGAACAAGTATTTCTTACAAAGGGTAAAAAACCACATTTTAGCAATTAAGATCTTTGCCAAACCTCCCTAAGTTCTGTAACAAAACTTGGTTAAGTAGCAGAACTGGATTTTGGAAACCAAATCTGTTAAAAGAATATAAACACACAACATGACCTCTACCACACTATTACCTGTAGAACCCAGCCTAGAATGCCAAGGGCATTGGAATTACTAACTAGAAGAGTTTATTGTTGGAAAGCATAACAACTCAGCCTTGCATTTTTACTTTGTGGAATAAAACCCTTTTACAGCAATTTTTGTGTGACCATCTCTTGCACAAAAATCTATTAACTGCCAAAAATGCCCCCAACTCTTCATATTTCTGACTGTTCACACAATTGCTTACTAGGTAATGTATGTAGGGTAGGAGGAAAAATAGACTTAATAACCAACCACTGGCCTAATTTTGACCAAGGTTCTGCCACCTACTTTCTGGGAGACCTACATTTACTCCGCGGTTCTCCCCTTTAGCATGGGGTTAATACTTGACAATGCATTGAGGTAATGGCTACAAAAGCACTCAGCAATTCTTCTCACAAGCAAAGTGCTTACTAGTAGAATTCATCTTTAGCCATTTAGAATGGAACCTTTCACTGTGTGTCCCCAAAGGTTTCAATTGTTTCAGATCATCTGAGGACAGAATTACCATTGCTGACAATGACTACAAGCAAAATATAAAATATACCCAAGTCTGGTTTCACTTGTTGACAGTGTTCTAACATAAACTGGTCTCTTAACACTCCTCAATCCTGGAGATCCAAAATATTTAACCTAACCACCAAAGCCAAACAAAGCAGGGCTACAACAAATGCACCCTTTCACTTTATTAAGTTGACATAAACTTGTGTTAAATTCATAAACAAGGAAATATGCTCAAATTGGCAGAATCAGTAATGGGAGTAACATCTGACTCAAGCCCATGCTGCTGGCACCAGACCCATCTTCCCGTATGAAAAATTGACAGTACATCACGACCCAATACACCTAAGTTCCAAAACTGGAACAACCCACTATGGGATGCAACCCTCAGTTTGCTCAGCACAGGTAGCTGGCAGCTACTGCCAACAAACTAGGCAAAAAGAAATTAAGATCAAGCGGGTACGCGATAACCTTTCCCCTAAATTTCTAAATCAGAGTTATTCGGGAGTCCATTCATTCAACACAAGGTGCCCCAGCGTTAATAAAACAAAGCCTGAAACAAAATGTTTTCCTTTCGTCCAACTGCGACCCGGAGCCAAAATTAAAAACGGAAAACCATGTCAAGCACCAAAGACGAATGGTCTGGAGTTCACTATCCAGGACGACACAGTTCGAACCTATTCCGTCCTCCAACCACGAGGCTTCCACACACAACCAGGCCTCACCGGAGTTTTAAACCCGTTCCCACGGCCCCGCGGTCCCAAACCGGCAGCATTACAAGCTAAGTAACAGATTAGGGGGAAACACCACATTGAGTTTAAAAGGCATCGCACCACGTGGCCCCCCCCACCCCACAAAGCCCGTCCGCGAAGGCCCGGGATGGTGGAGCGAAGCCGTGGGGACACAGGTTCTGAGTTTCTTTCCAGACTGACCCGCGCCGCCTCACGCAGGTGACGCGGCCTCCTTTTCCCCGGGCCTGGCCCCTGCTAGGCCGCGGCACCGCACCGGTCCTCCGCCCCCGACCCCGGCCCCGGCCCGGCGCCGCTGGCCGCACGCAGCACGCCGCTACCGGGCGGGACAGACACAGCTCCGCCACCCAGGCCAGAGGGACCCAGACAGTCTGCACAGTCTCTCTAGGGCCCCCATTCACAGCCTCCGAGGCCTCCGGGTTAGGACTTACGTCTGTAGAACCGCGGCCGCCGGGAGCCACGCGCAGGGCCGACCTGGAAGATGGCGGTTCCGGCCGGAAAGGAAGGAGGCGGGGCCGCGGCGCGCGCCTTACAAGGACCCGAGGGCGCCCGCGGCGCTGCCGGAAAGAAACGCCAGCCGAGTGAGTCTCTTCTGGGATTAGGGGGTCGTCTGCGAGAATAAGAAGGGCCTGTCAGGATATTTCCCTTTCTTGTGAAAAAGAAGCAATCGACCCAGGTAAGCTTATTAGCTTGGATCGCTAGACAAACCCGGAAGGGGCCTTCAAGGGCGTCACACACGAGCCGCCGCCCGAGCGCGCCCTACGTCAGAAGCCACGCCGGAAGCGGAAGCCTGGGAGTGGTTCCGGCCGCCTTAGCTGTTGTAAAGTGTTTCTAGCTGCTGTTTGTAGAAATGACGACATGGGCACAAAAATGAAATAAGTTAAGGCAAGAATATTATCCATTTTGTCTATCTCACAAAAGTTGTTTTCGCCAGATGCGTCAGAACATACTGCGGGTATGTGCGTAAATGACACAACCACTGTGGAAAGCAGTTTGCAAAATCTAGTGGAACTGAAAATATTCAAGTAGTAAATCCCAGTATTCCGTCCAACGTATGTCTCTTAGAGAAACTTTGATATGTAGACAGTGGTCACATATCAGCACTGTGAGTAGAAGCAAACACATTATGGGATAGTCATATGATGGAATATTAAATGCCAGTAAGTTAAGAATGAACCCAGAAATAGGACCAGGCAAAAAAAGGATTATGTAGATTATATGTAGTATGACAATTTTAAAACAAAGCAATACTATATATTATTTAGGTAAAATTTACCTGTAAAACCATCTGGTCTAGGAATTTTGTTTGTTGGGAGGTGTGTTTTTTAAATTATTATTATTGTTATTACTGATTCAATATCCTTAGCAGTTATTAGTCTGTTTAGATTTTCTGTTTCTTCCTGATTCAATCTTAGAAGATTGTAAGTTTCTAGGAATTTGTCCATTTCTTCCCGTTAAGTTTTCTTTTTGTAATATAATTATTCATAGTATTTTCTTACAATCCTTTGTGTTTCTGTGGTGCCAGTTGTCACTTCTCTTTCATTTCTGATTTTTTTTTTGGGGGGGGCGGTCCTTTCTATTTCTTGAGTCTGGTTGAAGTTTTAATTGTTTTGTTTACTTTTTCAAAAAACTAGCTCAGCTTCATTGATCTTTTCTCTGTGTGTTTTAGTCTGTATTTGGTTTATTTCCATTCTGTGTTTATTATTCCTTCTACTCACTTTAGGCTTTGTTTGGTCTTTTTCTAGATTCTTTAGGTTTAAGATTAGAGTATTTGAAATTGTTCTTGTTTTTAGAAAATATGACTATATTCCTTTGAATTCCTCTCTTAGAAGTCCATTGGCTGTGTCCACTTATTGTGAAATGCCCTTTTTTGACTCTTGTATAGCCCTTGATTTAAAGTCTGTTTCTCCCCCCTAAGGATATTGCTAGTCCAGCTTTTCTTTTCCATTTGCATGAAATATCTTTTCCCACCCCTTTACTTTTAGTCTCTGTGTGTCCACTTAGCCTGTTTCACTTGTTTATCTGCCTTTCCCCATAGGCAGGTGAGTTTTTAGTCCCTGCCATTAGTTCATGATCAGCCATTCTCAAATGCATATTCATTAGTGTTAGCATTCCCCACTGCAGTTCCAGAGTTAGTGTGCTAACAGATTAGGGGAAAAGACTCTGTAAAGACTATTCTCTGTAAAGTCTACTTCACATTTTTCTTTGATTATCAAATCTTTTATCTCTTCACCTTTCCTTCAGCTGATGATGGCCTCATTTTTATTAGTGTATAAATAAACCTGCTCTGTCTGATCTTCTAAACCCACCAATCTCTCCTTTCTGGACCTAATTTACCTCATTTTCCATTTCACCTATGGCATCATATTTTTTGCCATCAAGCTTTATAAAAAAGAATCATATGAAATTACTGTTTTTCTACATCAAAAATTGTAAGATTTCAGCAATGAAATACAAGAACACTGTTAACTCTTCCTCATCCATCCCCCATTTAGTTTTTAGTTTAATCTGGCCACTAAACTGCTCTTGTCAAGGTTATCAACTGCTTCATATTGCCAAAACTGAAAGAGTTTCCCTGTTTTTGTCTTTCTTAATCTCTTGGTTGGTCAGAACATTCACAGGCTATTTTACTGGTTTTCCCTTCTCTCCCTACCAATGACATGTCACTGACACCTGCCATGTTCCACATTGCCCCCTAGTTGTCAGCGCACATCATAACAAGTGGTTGAATGACTGCCCAAGGTGACAATTTGCGTATTAGGCTTTCATTATATAGGATACATATAGAGAGAAACATTGATTTGTTGCCTTCTGTATATGCCCCAACCTGGGATAGAACCCTCAACTTTGATGTGTCTTGACTAGAAATCCAGCCTGCATAGGAGGACACCCAACCATCTGAGCCACCTGGCCAGAGCTCTGTCCACTTTCTACATAGTAGTCAGAGTGACCTTTTAAAAATGTAAACCTGATTATATCACGCCATTGCTTAAAAACCCTCCAAAGGCTTCTATTGTTCTTACAAGAAAATCTAAACTTATCTTGGTTTACAAGATCCTGCATGAACCAGTTATTGCTTATCTTTTCAGCTTTACTTGATTGGGCATCTAGAAGGGTTCAGGAATCTGGAGAAGGGCTATGTGTAAATTAATCAAGAATCCAGAGACGAAACAGTTTTGGAAGGCCTTATGGGGAGTCAGAGAAGACTTAGGAACATAATTTTGGAAGGAATTATGAGAAGTCAGAGAAGACTTAGCCAAAGGAAGGAAGTTCTCCTTGTCTTAGGACCCCTTGCTTTTTATTAACACAAATTGTCCTATGGCAAGGTAGATATACACTTCAAAGGCCAGGGTTTAGTACACAGAATCCATTGTCAGATTGGTGAATTGCCTAGGCTGTTCAGGTGTTTGACCAGTAGGAGGCAATAACATGTAGATTAAGATGCCCTTAGTTGTCTGGCAGCAGGCAGTCATTTTATGCATCCTTTTCAAATTCAGGGAAATGCCCTCAGCCATTTCCAGATTATTCAGCCCTGCTGACTTGCTGGAATTGGCTTCCAGCACTGTTCCTTTAGCCTTTCAAGTGGCTCATGCTTTCTCATCTTTTTGCTTCCTAAATACATACTTTTTTGTTTTATATATTGTTTTATATATCTAAACAACTAGAAATTTAATAAGATGTTTTAATCATAGAGCTGTAATTCTCTCAAAGATGCATTTTTTTCATACATATCCATCATACACTGTAACCCAAAAAAGCAGTGTATATGAAATAAAAGAATAAATGAAAAATCCATAGCATAGGTAAGAAGGCTCTAGTCTGGAGCACAGCTAAGTTTCTAGCAATATAAGGAAGCTCAAAAGTTTTTTTTATAATGCCTGCTAGCAAGGATTGCAGCCAGATGATTGGTCTGTCAGTCTTGAATACTTGAAACAGTTCAGTGTTGTTTTTATCCTTAGCATTTAGAATAGCCATCATTGTCCTGTAATAGGCAGAGCTATCACGTCCAAGAAAAATGAGGGAGGGAACCACAGAGGCCGTGTAAGATCCAAATACAGCATTCAAAAGTAATTGGTCTGGTGGTGCCTGAGGAACAAGAAAGGAGACAATACTCTGGGGTTAGCCATCTTCCTTTGGTGGGTTTAACAGCCTTCTTCTTCTTCCTCCTCCTCCTCCTCCTCTTTCTTCTCCTCCTCCTCCTTTTTCTCTTCCTCCTCCCCCTTCTCCTCTTTCTCCTTCTTCTCCTTTTTTTGTGGATCTGCATCATGGACTTGTAGGACTGCTGTGCTCTTTTCAGTCTCTATTGAGATTTGTTGCCTCCAAACTGCCCTCATCCTTTTCCCTTCACCAGTCATGCACTGATCTGCATGATTATGGACTCAATATTGTTGAGTAGACTCTGCTCCAGTCCTGTTTGGTAAGAAGTTCTGTGCAGATGACACCTCTACCCAGAATATACCCTCCAGAGAGGACTGGAGATACAACCCTTACAAACGGTGGGTCAAATAGAAAATTACCTTGAAAGGAAAACTTTAGGATGATGTTTGTGCCTTCTGTTTCTTTGAGGATCTAGAAATCATTGTGCAGAGTGCCATCCTGGTCAACTTTGAGGAGTTTGACATTCATGAGTTTGACTGCATAATTTCTATCTTTGAAACTCTGTGATCAGTATATATCCCTGATTTCCTTCATCAACCAGTCAGTGGCTTGTACTAAGCCAGACACTTCCCCATTTAAGTAATCTTGCCTCTTGTTCTTTTAAATTTTTCTCTAGTATAGCCAAATTTTCTTTTCAGATTTCTTGCTCTCAGCTAGTTGTTCCTCTTTTTATTTCATGGTGATCTAGGTCTTCTATGTCTTCAAGCATCATCTCCTCTTCATCTTCAGAAGACATGTCTTCCTGTGTGCACCACTCTGCTGGCAAGAGCTAATCCAGCATTTCTACATATAGATGTTGAGAGAAGTAATAGAATTTACACATGTCAGAGATGATCCTGTTCAGATGCTGAAGTAGCAGGGCATTCCTTTTCTTTATCTCCACCAGCCTTTCCAAGACAGCAGCCAAGTTTGGGTCATCAGACTCTAGTGACCAGATGGGGACACAACAGGGTATGACTCTGTGATCCTGCACTGGATGCGGATGGGATCGCCAGGCAACAGCCCCTGTGCAGGGAGGTGTGGTTTGGGCTCGGCCCCTGCCCCAGCCCAGCCAGCCCCAGCCAGCAGGAACTCACAGCTCAACTCGTCCTGGAAGGCACTGGCAATGTATTTTAGTCAACTTTCTGAAAGTCTTTGTCATAGGTAAAATTCAATTGTAAGCAGTTTTTCTGTTGTTGTTGTTGTTGTTGTTTTTAGCATATATGCTATCTATATGATATCAGTTGATCCAGGCTAAGTACCAAAATCATATTAGTATTATCCTAAGAAAACAATTAAGAAAATAAAAATAATAGTACACTAAAATGAATTCCAAAATTAAATGTGTTTTTTTCTCATTTTTTATTAAGGTATTACATGTGTACATATCTTACCATTGCCCGCCCCCCTCCACCCCCACTCCCATACATGTCCTTACCTCCCAGAGTTTTGCGTCCATTGGTTATGCTTATATGCATGCATACAAATGTGTTTTTGCTGTGGCCTACCATTTTAAACTTCATACATTGTTTTTTACTTAATGTAAATAATTGAATCCCAGTATAGTGTGTGAGTGTGTGTATGTACATATACAGAGAGAGATTGAGGTAGATTTTTTAAAGATTTATACATTAAAATGCACAATCCTAAGTTGTACAATTAAGTGACATATACATATATCAAAAGTCATATATATATACATATATACATATATATATATATATACACACACACACACACTAGTGGCCTGGTGTACGAAAATTCCTGCACTGGTCGGGGGTGGGTGGTCCCTCAGCCCGGCCTGCCCACTCTCACAGTATGGGAGCCCTCGGGGGATGTCCTACTGATGGCTTAGGCCTGCTTCCTGTGGCCAATCAGGGGAAGGCACCACCCCATCTCCCTCTCACTGCTGTTGCCTCTGATCTCCCTCTGCAGGAGGTGACCCGATGCCCCCATCACACCTCTACTGCTGCCACTGCCAGCCGCACAGCTGCCTGAGCCTCAGCCCTCGCAGCCACTGCGGTTTGCCTGAGCCTTGGCCCAGCCCTCATTGCCTGAGCCTCAGGCCCTGGGCAGTGGCAGCCTCTATCTGTGACTTACCTGAGCCTTGGGCCGGCCCTGGGCAGCGCAGCCACCATCCATGCCTTGCCTGAGCCTCATGCTGGCCCTGGGCAGTGGCAGCCGCCATCTGCAGCTTGCCTGAGCCTTAGGCAGCCACTGCGACTTTGTCCAAAAAGACAAAGTCTCCATTCACCCACGTGCCAAGATCGCAGCCTCCTGCTGATCTGTCATGATGATATGACAACCATTAGCATATTAGCTCTTTATTATATAGGATATCTATATGTGTCAAAAGTCATCTGTATAACTATATAGTTTTATAACCATTATCTCCCATCAAGATATAGAGCATTGCCATCCCCATGGAAAATTCCTGATGCTTCTTCCCAGATGATCCCCTTCCTACCAGAACCATTCAATATCCTGATTTCTATAACCATAGATTAGTTTTACCTATTCTTAAATTTCATATAAACAGTACCCATACAATTCACACTCTTTTTCTCTCTTTTTGTTCAGCTTCATGTTTTTCAAATTTAGTCATTCCGTTTCATGTATCAATAGTTCAATTCCTTTTTTATTGCTAAGTAGTATTACACTATATGAATATACCATAATTTATATATATATTCTCTTCTTGAAAACTTGGGTTGTTTACAATTTTTGCTACTGCGAATAAAGTGGCCATAAATATTTTTGAGAATATGTTTTCATGTTTTGGCTAAATGCCTCAGGTTAGCATTGCTTGAACATAGATAGGTGCATGACAAGAATTGGGAGGGTCTGTAAGAGGAACTCTCACACCCTATATCAATTGTGAAAGCTCTAGAAGAAAACCTCTATAGTTATAACAGAACTCTATAGTTGTAACAGCCTCCACCCTCTTTCTGTTCTCTGTGAAAGAGCTTCCTCCTCTTTGTTTCACATTTTTTTGACACACTTCTCACCATGGCTATCTGTACAGGATTAAAATCAGTTCTTTTTCCTGACTAACTCTTTTTTTGTTGGAGTAATACTTGGCTGTTTTTGTTTCCACTTGGTATCTAACTTCATTAAAAATTGCAAAATGGGGCCGAAACCGGTTTGGCTCAGTGGTAGAGCGTCGGCCTGTGGACTGAAAGGTCCCGGGTTCATTCCGGTCAAGGGCATGTACATTGGTTGCGGGCACATCCCCGGTAGGGAGTGTGCAAGAGGCAGCTGGTCGATGTTTCTCTCTCATCGACGTTTCTAGCTCTCTGTCTCTCTCCCTTCTTCTCTGTAAAATATCAATAAAATATATATTTTTTTAAATTGCAAAATGGGGGGAGAAACCAAGATGGTGGCATAGGTAAACACCTAAACTGCTGCCTTGCACAATAATTTCCAAACAACAACTAAAAGACAAAATGGACATCATCCAGAACCACAGGAAGGCTGGCTGAGAGGATATTCTACAACAAGAAGGAAAGAGAAAAGCACACTGATACTCAGAGAAGTTGCAGGAGGCAGAGATACTGATATGGGCACATGCGGAGAGGGCGGGCAACTGAGTACGTGGCTGGCTTTCTCAAACGGGAGGGAGACAAAAGCTCCCAACTGCGCTGAACTCCAGTTCCAGGTGAGACTCTGTGGACCCAGACTCATACGGGTGAAACTGGATTGTCAGGAAAGAGAAAAGCACATTGAGAGGATCTGCAGAAGGCAGAGGTACCGAGACATGCACACGCAGAGAGGGTGGGCAACTGTGTACGCAGCTAGCTTTCTTAAGCAGGAGGGAGACAAAAGCTCTTGACTGCACTGAACTCTAGTTCCAGACAAGACTCTGGGGACATATGTCAAAATAGTGCCTCTGGGACAACTTCAAGCGTACCAACATCCAAGTTATGAGGATGCCAGAAGAAGAGAGAGAGCAAGATACTGAAAATCTATTTGAAGAAATAATGACAGAAAACTTACCTCATCTGGTGAAAAAAATAGATTTACAAGTCCAGGAAGCACACAGAACCTCAAACAAAAGGAATTCAAAGATGACCATACCAAGACACATCATAATTAAAATGCCAAGAGCAAAAGAATATTAAAAGCAGCAAGAGAAAAACAGTTAATTACCTACAAGGGAGCATCTATAGGACTGTCAGGTGATTTCTAAACAGAAACTATGTAGGACAGATGGGAGTGGCAAGAAATATTCAAAATGATGAATAGCAAGAACCTACAACCAAGATTATTCTACCCAGCAAAGCTATCAATCAGAATGTAAGGTCAGATAAAGAGCTTCACAGACAAGAAAAAACTAAAGGAATTCACCACCACCAAACCAGAATTATATGAAATGCTGAAAGGTATTCTTTAAGAAGAGGAAGAAGAAGAAAAAGATAAAGATAAAAATTATGAATGACAAATACAAGTGAAGCTAAAAATCAAATGAATAAAAAAATTCTAATGAACAGAATAAACTGGTGAATATAATAGAATCAGGGACATAGGGAGTGGACTGACAATTCTCGGGGAAAAGGGATGTGGGGGGTGCGGGAAGAGACTGGACAAAAATTGTACATCTGTGGATGAGGACAGTGGGGAGCAGGGGTGTAAGGGCAGAGGATGGGCTGGGAACTGGGTGGAGGGGAGCTATGGGGGATAAAAGCGGAACAAGTGTAATAATCTGAACAATAAAGATTTATTGTTTTTTAAAAATTGCAAAATGGTTTTCCAGAGTCAACAACCATTTTTTCAATTTAACATTTTCTGTTGAAGAGACTTTTTTTTTACTGCAAGCTTTTAAAATAGATTTGTGTATCTAGCTTCATCATACATATCTGAAAACAAAAGTGGTTTCCTGAGTGTCTAATGGTTAATTTGTCTCCACTTTGAGATCTTTTGGTAAAAAGAATAAGAAAAACTTTGAAACTTTAAAAGAATATGAAATAAATGTAGAAAGTAGTAAAATTCACAATTCATTCAATATTTATTAGCATGCAGATTAAATCAGATACAGTACTGAGACTATAAAAATGAGTAAGACAGCCGAAACCGGTTTGGCTCAGTGGTAGAGCATCGGTCTGCGGACTGAAAGGTCCCGGGTTCGATTCTGGTCAAGGGCATGTACATTGGTTGCGGGCACATCCCCAGTAGGGGGTGTGCAAGAGGCAGCTGGTCAATGTTTCTCTCTCATTGACGTTTCTAGCTCTCTCTCTCTTCCTCTCTGTAAAATATCAATAAAATATGTATTTTTTAAATGAGTAAGACATGGCCCTTTTTCTGAAGGACTTCACACAGAGTTAGGTGGAAGAGAAAGGTGAGTATGTTAACAATACTGTAAGTGGGCTTGAGTATGAACAGTGTGGGAGTGGTGTGGCTAATGGAATTGCAGCTAGGTTAGAGGAAGGGAGTGGAAGAGAACAGAACTGGACACAAAGGCTTCACAGAGGAGGCTGACCTCAGTGAAAAATAACACTTTGACCAGACAACAAGGAATAAGGGTAATTTAGGCAAAAAGTATTTTAGCTTAAGTAAAGGCATAGCAATGGATTACAACTTCAAAAACTCAGAGAAATTGCCGAAACCAGTTTGGCTCAGTGGGTTGAGTGTTGGCCTGTGGACTGAAGGTCCCCGGTTCGATTCCGGTCAAGGGCATGTACTTTGGTTGCGGGCACATTCCCAGTGGAGGGTATGCACGAGGCAGCCGATCAATGATTCTCTCTCATCGATGTTTCTCTCTATCCCTCTCTGTGAAAAATGAGTTGTATGGCTCAATGGGTTGTAACGTTATCCTGTGTACTGGAGAGTGGCAAATTCGATTCCGGGTCATGGCACTTATCCGGGTTGTGTGTTTGAACCCCAGTTGGCTACAGGAGGCAACAATCAGTTTATCGGGGGGAAAAATCAATGAAAAACATATCCTCAGGTGAGGATTTACAAACCCTTAGAGAAACTATAGTAATTCAATAGCTTTAGAGAATAAGGTCAACAAATGAACAGGAATGTGACTTATTAAAACGAAGCAAATTTATAATTTTGTACCAGGATTGAGCAAAATACTAACTAAAACCCAGAACTTTGGTCATTAAGTTAAATTCACATCTTTATTTCAATTTTTCTGTTTTCTCCTGTGAAAGAGTTTTAACAAAGTATGTTTTGATATATTTTGGCTTTCAGAAGACACTGGCAGTTTAACTTCAGCAGGGCAAATTTTCCAAGTTAGCAGGAAACATGGATCTGTCTTCCATGTGTGAGGTTCTAGTTGGGAACTCTGTATGAGTATCAATTCTGTTTGGTTTGCCCTTTGTCTTGGTAGGTTGTCAGGAGAACAATTTTAAATAAGGGGGAGGAGGGTTTGGAATGGGAATGGGGGGATAAGGACAATTATGTGATACCATAATCAATAAAAAAATTTTAATTAAAAATAAATAAATAAATAAATAGATAAATAAATAAGGGCTGATTCGGAGTTTCTAGTGCAGAAAATATATAACAAGAATTCTTATCTCCAGGGTAATATCACTGTTATAAAAGCTAAAATAACTAGGGCAGAAATTTGTGAATAATTGAAAAACAAATAGTGAATAATTATGTAAATGTTTTTTATTGACTGATTGATTTTAGAGAGAGGAAGATGAGATATACATGGATTTGTTGTTCCACTTACTTATACATTCAATTATTGATTCTTGTATGTGCCCTGACCAGGCTTCAAACCTGCAACCTTGGCATATCTGGATGATACTCTAACCAACTGAACTACTCAGGGCCTGGTGAAGAATAAGTATATAAATTGATCAAAAATTTTAATCAAAATTTTCATTTGAGATCCTGAGAAGGAGAAAGAAATGATCAAGATAAAAATCTGTTTTTGTTTTTTTGTTTTTTAATATATTTTATTGATTTCTTTTTAGAGAAGAAGGTAGAGGGACAGATAGTTAGAAACATAGATGAGAGAGAAACATCCATCAGCTGCCTCCTGCACACCCCCTACTGGGAATGTGCCCACAACCAAGGCACATGCCCTTGACCGGATTCGAACCCCGGACCCTTCAGTCCGCAGGCCAACACTCTATCCACTGAGCCAAACCAGTTTCGGCAAAATTTGTTTTTTAATAAACAAAGAAAGATTGCACTCTTCCGGCATTTGATTCTCTACCTGAAAGCAATGAAGCATAATAAACAAACTTGTGATCATGTAATTGGACATTTAACTTGAATCTAAACTCCCTGACACTTTATTGTCTGCATCCAGGTATTTCTGTTCCCAGATCCTTCTTTTTGCTCTAGCTTCTAAAATATCTTAAACTGCCCTACACTTTGCAGCAAGTGCAACTTGAGGAAGAATCTGGTTAAATATCAGAAGTATTCAGAGAGGAAAATTGTTAAAGTGAAAGTCAGGGAAGTCATTGCAGTGATTTATGAAGACCTGGTTATGACAGCAGGTCTTAGACAGCAAAGCATAATTTGAAGATGTGAAAACAGATACAATGTAGATTTTGTAGTAGGTAGGAAGCATCTAATAGACTGCTGAACTGGTAATAAATTAAAAGAGACCAGTTGGTCAGTTGGGATCAACAATCCTTACTCTTAATGATTGCATTAGTTTTGCTAGGTAATGCCATCACTTGGAGTTATCCACATCTCTTCCTGGAATATTTGCTTTTTTGTATTTGTTAAGAAGAAAGAAAAAGATTCACCCTCTTATCTTACACACTTTCTTCATGGTTTAGATGAGGGCTAAGAAATTTCAGCCTCTTGTTAGCACTAATTGATCGATCAATCGATTGATTATGGCTACCTGCACTTGGATTAAGTAGTTTCTGAGGCCAATTCCAGGCTGACTAAAAAAGAACATTAGTGCCTGATGGACACTCACTGGGGAGAAAAGGACCTCCACATACCATATTTTTGTTACCTTAGGTAACTGGTAATAGGAAAACTAATTTCACTGTTAGGGGCAATGGCCTGCACAGATATAAAAACAGGTCATGGGGTGAGTACTTTCAAAGAGGGATTCCTAAATCAAAGCTAACTGTACCATACTGTACTGGAGGGTACAAAGTATGTAATCTCCTTTGCCCTCCTTTACAACTTCTCTCAGAGTCTGGTGTTCTTAAACTCTATGGACCTTGGGTGTCTGAGACTTTTGCAAGGGATGTATGCAGTCAAAAGCCCTAGCCCAGGCATGGGCAAACTACGGCCGGATCGCTGTTCTAAACTATTGAAATAAAAAATAAAAAAAATAAAAAGACCATACCCTTTTATGTAATGATGTTTACTTTGAATTTATATTAATTTACACAAACACTCCATCTATGCTTTTGTTCCGGCCCTCCGGTCCAGTTTAAGAACCCATTTTGGCCCTCAAGTCAAAAAGTTTGCCCACCCCTGCCCTAGCCAGTTTGACTTAGTGAATAGTGCGTCACCCTTCATATTGACTTAATTCCAGTCAAGGGCACATGCCTGGGTTGTGGGCTCAATCCCCAGCAGGGAGTGTGCAGGAGGCTGCCAATCAATGATTCTCATCATTGATGTTTCTATCTCTCTCCCTCTCCTTTTCTCTCTGAAATCAATAAAAATATTTTTAAAAAATATTTTCATAGATAATGCTAAGATATTATTTGCCTTTTTCCTGCATTGACATTTCTCTGGTAATTCAAAAACAATAATGGAATAAGCAACCTAGTGCCTTATGAATCAAGGCAGTGGCAACAACTTGTACTGGTTATTACTGTACTTTTCACCACCATGCTCCCACAGTTAAGAGAAAAAAGCCAGTTCACTTAATATGCTAGATAAGGGCAGTAAAAAAATCATTAATTTTATTGAATCTCCATCCCCCTCCCCTTTTTTTTGTTAATCCTCACCGGAGGATATTTTTCCATTGATTTTTAGGGAGAGTGAAAAAGAGAAGGAGAGACAGAGAAACATGAATGTGAAAGACACATTGGTTGGTTGCTTCAGCACTTGCTCCATTACAAGGGCTGAGAATCAAGTCTGCACCTGAGGTTATATGCTCTTGATCAGAATTGAACCCAGGATTCTTCAGTCCAAGGACCAATACTCTATCCACTGAGCCAATCTTGGACTTGAGTGTATATCTTTTTAATAAATTGTGAGTGACAAAATGGGAGTATGAATAAAACACTTGTGCTATATAACCAGAATGTTGGTTGTATTCTCACTGAACACAATTTTTACTTGAAAAAAAAGACAAACTACGTTGAGAATTTTGGAAAACTTGTTTTCATCACTGTGAGCATGACAATTTCCTACAACTTAGAGACTTTTCTGATGAGATCATTGTTGTTTTATATTGTATAATTAAATGTGTCAACATTTGGATTATCTTTATAAGTGGGTGAATTACATTTTCAAATTACTAGCATATAATGTTACAAAATAAGAAATAGGTAGAGATCATTTGAAATGTAAGATAGACCAATAAATATTTTACTATAACAGTATCAAAACTTCACTGATTGCGTTTCACATTTCACATTCCAACTACTACTTTAAAATCTGCCACTTACTGAGTGTTGTTGAGCTAGTATCAACTAAGAATAACCACAATTATCTAAAAAATATATTATAATACTCCTTTCTTTGATAACACATCTGTATGAGTCTGGATTTTCTTCATATACTTCAACCAAACACCATATGCACTAGATTTGATGCAGAAGCAGATATGAGTGTCCAGCTGCCTTTGACTAAGCTAAACATTAAGGATATTGTAAAAATGTAAAACAATGCCACAATTCTCACCATTTGGGGGGGGGGAGATATATTCTTTGTCATAAAAAGCTGTTACTTATGTTACATGTAGTGGGGCTTTTGTTATTTTTATATTCATGAACATACCTAAAATTCTTTATTTTAATTTCTAATATGGTAAATATTGATAGATAAAACAACATAAACAAAAGTTCTGATTGATGCCCAGTAATCTTTAAGAGGTAAAGGGGTTCTGAGACTAGAAAGTTTAACACTGTCCTAGTTCCCTACTTCTGCTGGATGTGCTTTGACTCTCAGAAGGAAAGCCAGGAATGTCACTGCAAGTTCCTGAAATAACCTCTATTTGACACAGACTTTGACTAATGCAATTTGGGTGAGTCCTAGGTCAAAATATGCATGTTTCCATAGTGATCTTGCTTCTGCAAAGTTATTCAGGAACATAGAAACATGGGATTATTTCCATTTTGCTTCATGAATTCTGGACAAATCTCAGTATAACTCTTCTAAATTTAGAACTAAAGGACTTCCATTTTTAATTTATCCTGTAATTAGGCTGATTTTGCTTTACTGTTATTCTGTCATGTCCATAGATTTCTAGTGAAACTGCTCATTAGTCAAACAGGTCAAATTTTGTGGGGAAATCAGATAGAAAACTAGCACTTGGTTATGCTTGTTAAATTTTATCTTGGAGACACTTTAAACAGAAACTCACAAACATTTTCTCAAAACAGTCTTTCTGGCTGTCAAGTAAAAGAGGGGAACAAATGCCCTAACTGGCACAGTGTCCTTTCTCTGTCTCTCAGCTCTCATACAGGTACATGACTGTACTCTGATGAAGAAATATTGGAGGAAAAGACCAACAGTAGTTAGCATAATTATGGGAGATGTCAGCTGGAAGGCTAATGAACTATGATATTCAGCAGAGCTAAAAATCAGCATAATATTGCCCTGCTATTGGCCAAATGGCTGAAGGAAATTCCCTAACCATATAATCATTTTATTGTTTATCAAACTTTATCATTGATACGCCTATTTGCATGCCTAAAGGACAAATGTGTACTTAAGAAAATAAAAGCTGATGGGTCCAGGATTTCAGAGAGCATCTCTACTAGAGAAAGGTCTCTGCCTGGCTCCCCCATACCTTCTAAATTTATATTTCTTGTCTAGTGTATTCATTTGTGCATCAGCCCCTTCTCCAGATCTTGAGCCCTAGCTGCAAATGGATGTGGCATTCACAACTGGCACCCAACATGGGGCCTGGAGAAGAAGATTTGTCTGAGCGAAAAACAAAGTTCACAGGAAAGTTGGGAAGTAGAGGAAAATTCACTGCTCACAAAGTCTGTACCAGCTTCAGAAGTCTCAAGACATAAGTGGGCAGGAACATATTTTATTTCAGCCAGGCTATAAGGGGAAGAATTTGAGTAAAAGTCAAAAACATCATTGCAGGGGCCCTGTGCCCCAGGTGAGCCGTGTGTCCCAGGGGGCCCTGTGCCCTGGGTGAGCCATGTGTCCCAGGGGGCCCTGTGCCCCAGGTGAGCCATGTGTCCCGGGGGGCCCTGTGCCCCGGGTGAGCCGTGTGTCCCGGGGGGCCCTGTGCCCTGGGTGAGCCGTGTGTCCCGGGGGGCCGTGTGCACCGGGAGAGCCGTGTGTCCCGGTGGAAGCAAAGGGACCCAGGGGGAGGGGCGGTGAGAACCAGAGGAGGAGCAGACTATTTGTGTGGTCCTGAGATAGGCACCATAAAACAAGCAGACTGCCAAATGAGAAGTGGATTCTATTCATGAGATCCTGAGATAGTCACCATAAAACAAGCAGAATGTCAAATGACAGCAGGGAGGGGAAGGAAATCTGGGGGGAGATAAGAGAACAACCGAAGGACTGGTATGCATGAATATAAGTACAACCAACGAACACAGAACTCTGGGGAGGGAGGGCATGAATGGGAGGTGGGGGGGGGGCAATGGTAAGATATGTACACATAATACCTTAATAAAAAAAAAAGAAGAAAAGAAAAAAAGAAACATCATTGCAAATTTGTAGCTTGTATGCTCAAGGATAAAGAAATTAAAATGTCAAAAGGTACTCTCTTAAATCAGGCTCAAGGAAAACGAGTGCTCTTGTCATCCTTAATTATGTGGGCTCTTGTCCAAACTGCATTATGACTAATTCATATTGGGGATCAAAATCTGTAATATCTAAGGCCCCAGATCCTCCACCTCTAGTGTGGAAAGGCTCAACAGCTAGAGAAAATGGAGCTATCAGTCCTTTTACAAAAGGACTCTTTAATGCTTTGTCTGAAAATTACCATATGATGCCTTGGGATAGGCAGATTTTAGCTGAATTTCTGGAGGCAAAGACCAACAGTAGTTAGCATAATTATGGGAAAAGTCTGTTGGAAGGCTAATGGACTTTGATATTCAGAAGGGCTGAAAATCAGCATAATATTATCCTTCTATTTATTGAATGGCTGAAGGCAATCCCCTAACCAGATGATCATTTTATTGTTTTTTTAAAAATATATCTTATTTTTACTGAGAGGAAGGGAGAGAGATAGAGAGTTAGAAACATCAATCAGCTGCCTCCTGCACACACACACACACACACACACACACACACCACTCCCACTGGGGATGTGTCCGCAACCAAGGTACATGCCCTTAACCAGAATCAAACCTGGGACCTTTCAGTCCACAGGCTGACGCTCTATCCACTGAACCAAGTTTTACTGTTTACCAAACTTTACCATTGATATGCCTGTTGTATTCCTTAAGGGGAAATGTGTATTCAAGTAAATAAAAGCTGATGGGTCCAGGGTTTCATAGAGTCTCTCCACTAGAGAAAGGTCTCTGCCTGGCTCCCCCATGCCTTCTAAATTTGTATTTCTTGTCTAGTGTGCTCATTTGTGCACCAGCCTCTTCTCCAGACCTTGAACCCTACCTGCAAATGGATGCGGCATTCACAAAGTAAGAAGAATCTGTGGTTGAAATACCTTAACTATAATACTTGCTGACACAAGATTAAAACCTTTTTAGCCATGATAAAAATTACTCTGGCTACAGTTTCATATATGCTAGGGATTACTGAAATAGATTTGTTTTGGAAAACTGACAATAACTTTTACCATTATAATGAACCACAATGACATCAAGATATTCCTACAAAATAATTGATACAAAATGCTTTTAAAAGTTTCAGCACTGGGATTTTTAGCTGAAGCATGAATGTTATGTGAAGAGCCTTTGTCAGATATTACTTGGGGTTTTTTTAAATGAAAAAGTTTTAATGTTGACTTAGATTAATGCTGATAATTTGCACTAAGCTTTCAATTTTTATAAATGCATTTTCTTTCTTTCTTTTTTTTTTTACACAGAGATGGGAAGTTTAGAAATCTATAAATGAATTTTCAATGCCAAGTATTTTCTTCAAACTATTCTTCAAATATTTGTGATGCTTAAAACTTGGTTTCTGCAGTATTTAAAAGACTATTTATGTGTATTAAATTGGTAAGGTTCAACTATAATCATTTGCTAGAATTCTATTTAATTTTAGGAGATCTATGATAAAATAACTTGAAACTGAATAATAAACTGGATAGAGAACTTCTAGGAATAATGGTTTGATTAAGTTTGGACAGTAAATTTCAGACAATTATAATGTAAGCTTCATTATAAGAAGCTTTGTCAGTATAGGTGTACTACTATATATTCAACTAGAGGCCCAGCACACGAAATTCATGCGCAGGTACAGTCCCTAAGCCTAGCCTGTGGTCAGGGCCATCTTCCCTGGCTGCCCACAGATGGCCCTGCCCCCCACCCCTACTTCCCTGTTGACCATCAGGCTATCAGAGTCTGCTGGCCAGGGAAAGGGACCAAGAAGTTGACTGTTCCTGCCTGCTCACCGGCCCCATCCCTGCTGAGGGTTGCCCTCTGTGTAGGAGGCGACTGGGCGGGTCAGGGACCTTGGCCTGGCACATTCTGTGTCCCCTGCCATTCACCCCTGGTTTCCTATTTATCATTGGGTGATCGGAGCCTGTTGGCCAGGGGAAGAAACCAAGAGGTGGTCAGTGTGCCTCGTAGTGACTGGTTGAGCAGCCATTCTGGTCATTCTGGTCATTGAATGTTACCCTTTTATTATATAGGGTGCTTAGCATATAGTAAATGCTCAAAAAAAATAGTTGGAAACAGAGATCAGTATTAATCCCAACTGGATCAGTATTAATATTGGTAATTTTAATAGCATTAATGGAATTTTAAGAAAATGATTGTTCACAGTTGTAGAGTCTATGTTAACAGAATGAATCTGTATTTAGGATCCACATAAATACATTGATTGATAATGAATACAACTTAGTCTGCTGTCCAGCTGACTAGCTTCCTCAGACAGTGCTCAGAGCATCCATTCCTTCATGGAACATACATTTATTGAGTACCTACTATGTGACAAGTATTGATCTAGTGCTGGAAATAGGAATAAAACAAAAAGCCCTGTGCTCTTGAAGTTTACATTCCAGTGGGAAAAGAAAGATTATAAATAATACATGATTTGCATTATTATGTTACAATTTATACTTTATGAGAGATAAACACCAGTGCCATGGAGAAAAAAAATTAAGTAGAAAAGGGGGAATGAAGAGACATTACAATTTAAAATAGAGTGGTTAGAGAATACCTCACTAAGAAGGATATTTGAGCAAAAGTCTGAAGAAAGTGAGAAAGCAAGTCATGCAGACATCTGAAAGAAAAGCATTTCAGGCAGAGAGAACAGCAAGTCTAAGGGTCCTGTGTACAGAGTGCCTGGCATAGTTAAGGCCTGTTGTGGGTGGGGTGTTGGGAACGGACTGGTTCAAAGAAGAGAAGAAGTTGGAGGATGGTGTGGAATGCAACAAGAGGTAATGGAAAACCTATTTTTTTTTAAATATTTTTAGGCATTGCATATACTTTGGTTTATATTCTGAATGAGGTGGGAAGGCATTAGAGGATTTTAAAGAGGAGTGACATATCTGACTTATTTTTGTAAAAGATCAACCTGAGGTTAATGTTAAGATTAAACAGAAAGTAATTGAAGGGAGAAATCACAAATTAAGAATTAACAATTGAGGATGTCAATACCCCAGGCAGAAAGTTAGCAATATAAAACACTTGTCCTGGCCCATGTTGCTCAGCAGTTAGAGCATTGGCCCTGGCACCAAAGGGTCATGGTTCAATTTCCAGTCAAGGGCATGTACCCAGGTTGCAGGTTCATCTCTGGCCCTGGTCAGAGCACATGCAGAAGGCATCCAATTAATATGTCTTTCTCACACTGATGTTTTTTCCGCACCACCCCCCACCGCAAACCTTCCCTCTTTTCTACTCTTTTTTAAAAAAATCAATGGGAAAATATTGTTGGGTGAAGATTAACAAAAGAAGAAAAAGAAAAAGAAAAAAGAATATAGAACAGTTGAACAATACTATCAACCAACTAGACCTAATTGACATCTATGAAACATTCAAACAACAATAACAGAATAGGTATCTTCTCATTTGCAAATGGAACAGTCTCTAGGATATACCATATTACCAACTCACAAAACAAGTCTCAGAAAATTTAAAAGAATTGAATTTATACAAAGTATGTTCTCAGAACATGATGGAAACATTTTGGAAATCAGAAACATGGAAATTAAATGACATGTAAGTTATCAATGGATCATAGAAGAAATCTTAATAGATATTAGAAAATACTTTGAGATGGTTAAAGATGAAATATACTAATATTTATGGGATGCAGTGAAATCAATGCTTACAGGGAAATTTGTAGCTGTAATTTCTTTTTTATTGAGGTATAATTGACATAATATTATATTAGTTTCAAGCATACAACGTAATGATTTGGTATTTACTATATTGCACTATGATCACCACAATAAGTCACATTAACAACCATCACCATACATACTAAAAAAATTTTTCCTTGTGATGAAGACTTTTAAAGATGTACTCCTTAGCAACTTTCAAATATAATTAACTATAGTCACCTTGCTGTACTATAAATCCCAATAACTTCTTTTATAATTGGAAGTTTGTATAGTTTTCCCTCTTTGCCCATTTTGCCCATCCCTACCCCCTGTAAATTTCATATTAGAAAAACACCTCAAATAATTTAACTTTATACCGTTGAAATGTAGAAAAAGAAGTGCAAACAAAACCCAAAGTAAGCAGAATGAAGGAAAGAATAAAGAAAATAGAGGAAACAAATGAAATAGCAGAAAAACAACAGAGGAAATAAATGAAACCAAATGTTGTTGTTTTTTTAATTTTTAATTTTTTTATTTTTTTAGAAAGAAGAATAAGCCCTTCAGTATAACTCATTCTTTTAAAAAAATATATATATATTTTATTGATATTTTACAGAGAGTAAGGGAGAGAGATAGAGAGCTAGAAACATCGATGAGTGAAACACATCGACCAGCTGCCTCTTGCACACCCCCTACCAGAGATGTGCTCGAAACCTTGACCGGAATCAAACCTGGGACCTTTCAGTCCTCAGACCGATGTTCTACCACTGAGCCAAACCGGTTTCGGCTGTTTTGTTTTTTTTAAGATCAACATAATTAGCAAGCTTAGTTACACTGACAAAGAAATAAAAATGAAAACTCAATTATTAAAATTAGGAATGTAAGAGGGGGTATCACTACTGACTACAGAAGTTACAAGGATTATAAAGGAATGCCAACAAATTAGATTTTATATTAAATGGACAAATTGCTGAAAAAATACTGACTACTGAAATTGATTCAAGAAGAAATAGAGTGGATCCAGAATGACGACAAGAGTAGACATAAGTTACACTCACCTCCTCCCAGGACCAAACTGGAATCACAACTAAAATATAGAGCAATCGACCTGACTAACTAATTGAAAACTACTGAACAGAAGTCTTATAACCAAGGATTTACAGTAGAAGCCACATAACGACTGTCAGGAAGGATGGAGAAGCTAAAAGGGCTGGCCCCAAAACCACGTGCTGCTGCTGTGAATACAGAAGGAGTGTGGGCTCTCAACACAGTGCTGTTAAGAACACCAGAGCAAGGAAGAGGAGCCCACATAACAGCTGGTTGTAAAAATCAGCAGGGATTTTGTCCACCTGGGAGAGAGAGAGTGGTCTGCTAAAACCTCAGGTGCCCTCTTAAAGGGCCAGTGCACAAAACTTTGTTTGCAGTCACTCACATGGGCTCTGGCAGAGGGAGGGTGGCTTGGAGCTGACTAAAATCATGCAAGGAGATACTGAGTTGTGTGGCTCTGGGGAGAGAGCTGAAGGGACAGCTGCGAGAGTCCCTGTGCTGAGTTCCTCTTCCACACTGCCCATAGGATGCCATCTCTTTTGGGTCAAGAACTCCCTCCATATGGTATCAATATGGAATGCAATAGCCTCAACATCTGACTCCCTTTCACTCTTCCCTGAGGAGCTCACACTCTGCAGAGTAGTCAGGTGCCTGGGTCCGTGGTGCAGATGTCCAGCAGACTCAGCGGGTGTCAAAAACTGAATTGTGTGGCTCTGGGCAGAGGCCATTTTGTCCCCTTCCTGTGAGCCTGACTGGTGACCCCTTGACCACCAACAGGAAACCACTAGTCCCACCCTCCCCAGTGGCCCTATCCTGCCAAGCTTGGGCTCTTGAAAAGATCTATGCAAGGCTCAAGGGCAAGGACCATTATTCCCTCACACGTCCGAACAATGTAGAGCTCTACCTTCACACAGCCAAATCTTGGTCTATTTGGGCCTGACAAACATTGCTGGCCTGCCCTGATGACTTTCTGAGACCCTGCCCCCACCACAAAGGTCTCTGGGCTTATGGGCAGTGGCAGCTGGCCTTGGTATACCCTGAGACTTTTCCTGAGTGGTCTCAGATCCAGCACTGGCACGAAGTTTGAGTCTGCAGCAATCTGGTGAACACTGCTTGCTCCTACCTGGTGACTCATTGAAGACCTACCTCATGCAACTTGAGTATCACCAGAGAGTCTTTCTTTTCTTTTCTTTTTTAAAAATACATTTTTATTGATTTCGGGGAAAAAGGGAGAGAGAGATAAAAATATCAATGATGAGAGAGAATCATTGATCATCTGCCTCCTGTACACCCCTTCTGGGGATCAAGCTGGCAACCCAGGCATGTGCCCTTGACTTGAATAGAACCCAAAACTCGCCCAGCAGTCTGTCCTCTGCGTGCATTCACATGCGTGCCTCCGGACCTCTGCCTTTCGCAGCTCCCCTGAGTTTCTACCTTACAGCCCAGATTCCCCCAATATAAGCCTGGGTCCCCAGGGTCTCGCCTGGAACTAGGGTTCAGTGTAGTTGGAACTGGGGTTCAGCACAGTCTGGAGCTTTTATCTCCTTCCCGCTAGAAAATGCCAGCCAAGCACGCAGCCGCCCCTTTCCTCTCCAGCTCCGTGTCTCTGTATCTCAGACTTTTACATGTCTCTGTATCTCAGACTTTTACAGCTCCCATGTCTCTGTATCTCAGACTTTTACAGCTCCTCTGATTTTCCTTGTGGTTTTCTCTTTCCTTCTAGTTGTAGAATTTCCAGTCAGCCAGATTTCCTGTGGTTCTGGATGATGTCAGTTTGGTCTTTTAGTTGTATTTTTGAAATTGTTGTGCAAGGCTGCAGTTTAGGTGGTTAGCTATGTCTTGATTTCTCCCAAAAATATTTTTTTAAAAAAGAATCTACCGGTACCAATGAATGCATCAATAAGTGGAACAACAAAACAATGTTTCTCTCTTTCTCTCTTCCTCTCTCTGTGTCGTATGAATCTATTTAAATGAATTATCCAGAATAGGCAAACCTATAGAGAGATAGGAAGTAGATCTGTGTTTGCCTAAAAAGGGGAAAGAATTGAGCACAAAGTTTATGTTGAGGATGATGGAAAGGGTAAAAAAAATTATGTTGTACTAATATGGCTACACAACTCTGTGAATTTAGTAAAAAACCACTAAAATGGGTTAATTTTGTAGAATGTAAATCATACCTTGAAAAAGCTATTTATAACAAGTACTGGCTCTTGCCCAGGAAAGTCTTTGCCCTGAGTGACTGTGAGATAAACTGAGTTAGAATAGGCTTCTGAGACTGACTGAATGTTATGATAGTAGGATAATGGATATCAACATTGCCTTTCCCCCTTAAATAATTTAATTAATTCTTATGAAAAGATTAGAAAAGGGATTATAGAATTTTTAGCAGTACCTATCTTATCCATATTCATTTTTTTCTTGTTTGATTGTTTTCTTTTGTTATTTTCTTCTTATCCACATTTCAAAGGGAAAAAAAATTCCTGGTAGAATTTTAAGTGGATGGAATTTTATTTTAGTGATCAAAGAATTGTGTCTTCAGCCTATTTCAAAAATTTAAGGAATTTCACTTACCATCGTGTTTTCAAGGTCTATCTATGTTGCAATAGCAATAAGAACTTCAATTCTTTTTATGCTTAAAATTCCATTCCATTTTGTTTTTCCATTCATCAGTTGATGGACATTTGGGTTATTTCCATTTTTTGGCTAATGTGAATAATGCTGCAGTGAATACTGTCATACAAATATCTGTTAAAATTCCTGTTTTCAGTTCTTTTGGGAATTCCATGTAGGAGGGAAATTGCTGGGGCATTTGTTAAATCTTTGTTTAAGTTTTTTGAGGAACCACCACATTGTTTTCTACAGGAGTTGCATCATTTTACTTTCTCACCAGCAATGTACAAGTGTTCCAATTTTCTATATCTTTGCCAACAACTTATTTTCCTTTTTGGTTTGCATTTATCCCAAAACTAATGATGCTGAAAATCTTTTCATGTGTTTATTGGCCATTGGTATATCTTATTTAGAAAAATACATAATCAAGTCCTTTGCTTATTTTATTTTATTTCTTTTTCTTTGCTTATTTTAAATTTGGTTTATCTTTTGTTACAAGGTAAAGATTTTTTATATACTCTGGATACCAGATCCTCATCACATAAATTATTTTAAAATATTTTCTAACATTCGATTGGATCGTCTTTTCACTTTCTTTTTTAAAAAAAAATATTTTATTGATATTTTACAGAGAGGAAGGGAGAGAGATAGAGAGCTAGAAACGTCGGTGAGAGAGAAACATCGACCAGCTGCCTCTTGCACACCCCCTACCGGGGATGTGCCCGCAACCAAGGTACATGCCCTTGACCGGAATCGAACCCAGGACCTTTCAGTCCGCAGACCGACGCTCTACCACTGAGCCAAACCGGTTTTGGCTCTTTTCACTTTCTTAATAGTGCCCTCAGATGTACAAAACGTCCAATTTATCTGTTTTTTCTTTTGTTGCTTATGTCTTTGGTTTTATATGTAAGAACCCATTGCCAAATCCAAGGTCATGAGGATTTATCTCTATGTTTTCTAACAGTTTTATAGTATTAGCTACATTTAGAACATTTATTCTATAAGGTTGGGCTGAAGTAACTATGACTGTAAGGGTCCTCATGTTTGTACTGTCCCTGACCTACAAGGAAATGACAAACCCAAAATATGGGTAAGAGGAAGGTTTCATAAGCCACAGAGCATGCACAGGCAAGTTTTGCTGGAAGGAATTTGTAGGCATTATTTCCACATGTAAATCAGACCTTAAAGATTTGAGCAGAAATAACATAGAGACGAAAAACAACAACAACAAAAAATACAAAAAGTAAATAAAACCAAGAACTGGTTCTTTGAAAGGATAAACAAAATTTATGAACTGTTAGCCAGACTCAGCAAAATAAAGAGATGCCAAAACCGGTTTGGCTCAGGGGATAGAGTGTCGGCCTGCGGACTGAAAGGTCCCAGGTTCGATTCCGGTCACGGTATGTACCTTGGTTGTGGGCACATCCTCAGTGGAGGGTGTGCAGGAGGCAGCTGATCGATGATTCTAAGAACAGGAATAAGACAGGAATGTCCACTTTCACCACTTTTATTCAACACAGTACTGGAAATCCTAGCCATAGCCGTCAGACAAATAGAAATAAAAGGCATCCAAATTGGAAAGGAGGAAGTAAAACTCATTATTCGCAGAGACATGATCCTCTAAAAGCATAGAAACCTCTAAAAACACCACCAAAAAACTACTAGATTAAATAAATGAATTTGGCAGTGTAGCAGGATACAAAATCAACACCCAAAAATCAATGGCTCTTTTTTATACTCCAATAATAACTTCTCAGAAAGAGAAACTAAACAATAATCCCATTTACCATTGCACTGAAAAAAATAAGATACTTATGAATAAACTTAACCAAGGAGGCAAAAGACATGTATCAGAAAACTACAGGACACTGAGGAAAAGAGATAGAAGACTATATAAAGAAAGGGAAGAATATACCATGTTCATGGATTGTTAGAATCAACATAATTAAAATGTCATACTACCCAAAGCAATCTATAAATTCAATGCAATCTCCATTAAAATACCAACAGAATATTTCACAGAGCTATGCCGAGACTGGTTTGGCTTAGTGGATAGAGCATCAGCCTGTGGACTAAAAGGTCCTGGGTTTGATTCCGGTCAAGGGCATGCACCTTGGTTGCGGGCACATCCCCAGTAGGGGGTGTGCAAGAGGCAGCTGATTGATGATGCTTTCTCATCGATGTTTCTAACTCTCTATCCCTCTCTCTTCCTTTCTGTAAAAAATCAATAAAATATATTTTTTAAAAGAAAGAAAAAAGAATATTTCACAGAGCTAGAACAAATACTCCAAAAACTTATGTGGAACAAAACAAACAAACAAACAAATAGCTGCAGCAATCTTAAGAAAGAAAAACAAAGTTGGAGGAATCATAATACCAGATTTCAAGTTAGACTATAAAGCCACCTTAATCAAAACAGCCTGGTATTAGCACAAACATAGGCATATAGATTAATGAAACAGAATAGAGACCCCAGAAATTGACTCAAGTCATTATGCTCAATTAATATTTGATAAAGGAGGCAAGAACATAAAATAGAGCCAAGGCAGTCTCTTCAATAAATGGTGTTGGAAAAATTGGACAGCTACATGCAAAACAATGAAAGTAGACCACCAATTTACACCATACACAAGAATAAACTAAAAATGGATAAGAGACTTAAATGTAAGTCATGAAACCATACAATTCCTAGAAGAAACCATATGCAACAAAATCTCAGACATCTCTCATAGTGATATGTTTACTGATACATCTACTAAGGCAAAGGAAACTAAGGAGAAAATAAACAGATGGGACTACATCAAAATAAAAAGCTTCTGCACAGCAGAAGCCATCAACAGAATGAAAAGGGAGCCCACTGTATGGGAGAACAAACTTGGCAATGATGCATCTGATAAGGGGTTAATATCCAAAATATATAAGAAACTCATACAACTTAACAAAAGGAAGACAAACAATCAAATTAAGAAATGGGCAAAGAACCTAAATAGACACTGTTCCAAAGTGGATATACAGAAGGCCAGGAGCATATGATAAAGTGCTCAAAGTCACTGATCATCAGGGAGATGAAAATTAAAGTGACCGTGAGATATCACCTCACACCTGACAGAATGGCTACCATGAACAAATCAACAAATGACAAGTGTTGGCAAGGATGTGGAGAAAGAGAACCCTAATACACTAGTGGTAGGAATACAAACTGGTGCAGCCATTAGTTTCCTCAAAAAATTAAATATGGAACTGCCATTTGACCCAGTGATCCCACTTCTAAGCATATATTCTAAGAAACCCAAAATACCAACTGGAAAGAATGTATGCACCCCTATGTTCATAGCAGCACAATTACAATAGCTAAAATCGGGAAACAGCACGAGTGCCAATCAGTAGATGAGTGGATAAGAAAGCTGTGGTACATTTATACCATGTAATACTATGCAGCAGTAAAAACAAAGAATCTCTTACCCTTTGAGATAGCATGGAGGGACCTGGAGAGTATCATGCTAAGTGAAGTAATCAGAGAAAGACAAGTATCATATGATCTCACTCATATGTGGAATCTAATTAACAAAATAAACTGATAAAGGGAGTGGGTCCAGAGATACAGAAGGATGGAACAGAGTGTGGAATCTCAAGGGGAAGGAGAGGGAGGGAGGGTTGGTGGGAGGTTGGGAGATAAGCAACCAAAGATCTTTTATGCATGTATGCTTAACCCATAGACATAGACAATAGAGACTTCTCCAAAGTGGCCATACAGAAGGCCTCTGTGGTGGGGGGCAAAGGTGGGCTATAAGGGTCGAGGGGAGAAAAAGGGAGACACATGTAATACTTTCAACAATAAAGAGCTATTTTTAAAAAAAAAAAAAAGGGAAAAAATAAATGAATAAATCAGACTTTAAGAATGGGTTTATGATGCTTAATTTCAGAAGGATTAAATACTTAAATGCATAAAGATAAGACCTTTAAGCATTTAGAAATGAAACTATCTTTTTAAAATATTTGCATAAGAAGGACTTAAATGAGGCACAGAAAAGCTGTAATTGGAAAGATTGATACATTTGACTAGGTTAAAATTAAGAACTTCTGATTATCAAAAGACACCAATAAGAAAATGCAAAAACAATTACAGAGAAGATATTTGCAACACATATTGCTGACAAAGAAAGTAATGTTCATATTATGCCTATTTAAAAAGCAGAAAAAGACAAACAGCCAATGCAAAAACTGCCCCAACACATGAAAACAGATATTTCTTTTCTTTTCTTTTTTTGCAGGGCAGACATTTCACATTTTATTGCGCTTTTTCCACGACCACTGAATCCTGCTGGGCTGTGCCCAGGGCTCCGAATGGTGGGACCTGGAAGGTGACGCTATGCAGCAAGCGTTCCTGTGGAGGGGGTACCCAGGGACCCCCCACCCCCACCCCTGACGATGACCAGGTGGCCATGGTGGGGAGAACCCATGGAGGACCGAACCCACCCTCGATGGCCTCAGGCTTTGCAGCCCCGTCTCCGCATCGCCTCTCAGATGCTTCCCACAAAAAGGGGAAAACAGATATTTCACAGGGAGAAAAAACATAGATTGTGAATAAACATGAAAAATTGCTCAACTTCATTAGTAATTAAGGAAATGCAAGTTAAGACAATAATGAAATATCACATAAAATCCACTAAATTGGCTAAAATTAAGTTTCAAAGATCAATAGAAACTCTTACTGCTGGTGGGATAATAAATGTATATATAACCACTTTGTGCTCAATTTGTAGTATCTTAGTAGTTCAACATTCACATACTTTATAACCCAGCAGTTCCACTAGAATGTACCCTTACAACAACTTCTTCATATGTACATAAGGAGACAAGCAAGAACATTCATAGCAAGATTGAAATGTCATATTTCTACCTTCTTTTCTGAAAGCATTGAATAGACATGTCAACTGATAGTTGTTGGTGCCAATTCAACCTCAACAAGAATTTCCAAATTGGAGTGCAGTACAGAAAGAAAATTTATTCAATGCAGACAGCTCAATTGTGATGCAACACAATTGTGAAATAGCATGGCTATGGAACAGCTCAATAGTGTTATAGCTCAATTATGAGGTGGAACAGCATGGCTGTGAGGAGGCCCTGGGGGTAAGGCGGCCTCAGGCAAGGCCCCTCTCTATTAAATAGCTCGGCCCTGCTCTGCTTTAGTCTGCTCTGCTGTGGCCCAATGAGACATCTTTGGTGTTTCATATCCAGCTGGGTACATGCAAACTTCACTGTTTAGTAGAAAGGGAAAGTGCACTCTCCAAGTTGGAAGAAAGCTGACATACAGAGAGAAGTCCCCATCCCTGGTCCCTGATTGGTGCTTCCTCATTGCAAATGAGGACTCCAAATCCCCACAGTTTGATTGGTCCAAAAGCATTCGACAGAATGGAGCCATTCTGCTTGGTCAGTGAAGATGCTAATGAGGATAGATGCACAGTTATGATTGGATGGGGAAAGTCTCAGGCCTATTGGTTGAATAAGATTCCAGGAACTCCTTAAGGGCTGGCTCAGAGGGCAGGAATATGGTGCAGACAGGCAGTTCAGTGCGGGCTTCTCTCAGAAATGTGGCTTGCATGAGAGGCCCCTGTTTATGAATGGTTGCTAGGCTGTTTTTATTTATTTTTTTAAATTGTATATATGTAAAATTTAAAAATCTTTGAAGTAAATATGTATTTGAACATTGTAACTCAACTGGCTTAATTATTTTAATATTCTTCCAAAAGTACATTTATAATTTATACTCTAATTTGAGTTAAATGGATCACTCAGTTATATCTTTTGAAGTGTTTTCCAAACAGGACTTTGTTCAAGGATGTCAGCTTTAGCTGTTATTATTCTGTAGAATAGAAATGAGGCTACTCTCTATGTGTAGTTTGGAGGTGCACTTAGTTATAGTGCACATACGACTAATAGCTTTACTATGCTGTGTCCTGGAAGTATAAGATATTACCCAGGAATCTCTGCTGAATCCTGGACATCAGGCCCATGAAGGGCAATAGATAGAACCGAAAAACTATTTTGGTGAATTGTAATAAACTTCTCAACTTTAGCTAGGAATATTTCTTTGACTGACATAAAGCATTCTTAAGCCTTTACTAATAAAAATGCAACTCCAGGAAGAAAAAAATATAATTGATCCATTTTCCATTGAATTTGAATACCGAACCTGAAGCTTTGATTTTTAGGGTAGTTGCAACTTCATAACTCTTAAGAGATGAGCTAAGAATGGTGTTTCATTTTATTTTATTTTTCCAGCATTTTTAGCCATTTGTCTGTCTTGTGATCAACTCGGCTTTTTTGTTTTTGTTTTTTTATAATAAATTTTACTGATTTTTTACAGAGAGGAAGAGAGAGGGATAGAGAGTTAGAAACATCAATGAGAGAGAGTCACCGATAAGCTGCCTCTTGCACACCCCACACTGGGGATGTGTCCACAACCAACGTACATGCCCTTGACCGGAATCGAACCCGGGACCTTTCAGTCGGCAGGCCAACGCTCTACCCACTGAGCCAAACTGGTTTCGGCTCAACTCAGCTTCTAAAGGTGCCACAGTTTGATTCAGCATGTCCTTGGTGCCAGCTCAGTAGCTCCCAAGAACCTTTGGTGAGCAGCAAGAAACATTGCTCTAGGACCTAGAGCAGCAGTGGGCAAACTACGGCCCGCAGGCCGGATTCAGCCTGTTCAGCTGTTCTATCCAGCCCTCGGAGCCGAAAGATCGGAAGGTTCTCTAGCTCTTCCCTCCGATCCTTCACCAGCAGCCCAAGATGAGAGTGCCAGCATGATCAGGTTGCTTTTGTTCCAGCCCTCCAGTCCAGTTTAAGAACCCATTGTGGCCCTCGAGTCAAAAAATTTGCCCACCCCTGACCTAGAGTCGAGGTTCTGTTTTAAAATCTGAGCCCAGTTAGCCACCAAGGGACCTTCTTGGTGATTATCTTTCTCAAAGATCTGTATCTCTGGCTCATGGCTGAAGTCATCTAGAATTTTAGTTTTGTGCTTAATTCCTCAGGAAAGTGCTTAAACAAGGAATGTTTTCATAAAATTACTCATTCTTCTTTTTATCCTGGATAATTTTAACATATCATCTGACCGGCAAGTCACCTCTAATAAAATATAAGCTGAAAATGTGTTTTTCTTCCTGGTCTAGACTATTTCATTTTGTTCTCCTTTGCTATTGTCTAGTTCCAAAAAAAGCAGTCTGGTGTGAAATTTGTGTAGAGAATGCTACTCAGAGTTTAATTTCATTATGTAGGAGCCCAGTGAAAATCAGCAGGAAGAATGTAGATATTTCTAAAAGATTCTAAAACCTCTGTGAAAAATGAAGAATTCATAGACATAATTTTTCTAAAATAGAACATTCAATCATCAGAGTTTGAAATGGAATAAATGAATGAATGATTGAATGAAGTTAATAAAAAATCCATCATTAATGAATTAGAAATAATTGAGTATGTCATTTTGTCCTAAAATATTCACCTAAGGAATCATTAATATATGGAAAACTTGAATGGAACTGTGTATTCCTGACAGAAACATTCCTCCTAGGTCTCTAACCCCAAGCTCAAATAGGAAGCAAGATTTCTTTCAGTGGTATTTGGTGTCATAGTGAGAGGGCCATTGCTACTTCTATCCCTTGGTTCCCAGACTTATGTAATCTGATTATGGGGAGATGCTGGCTGCTGGTTTGAGCAATTTACCTTGCTGGGTATTATACCTCCCAGCTATAACAATATCTGTATCTTCCACATGCCATTCCACAATTCTGTTCAGTCATCTCTTTCTAGGGAATAAAGTGTGTGATAAAATCAGTGAATTCTGTGATCAAGAATCCACTGTTATAATACTATCTCTTAGAAGTGTGGCTCCTTTTGGGGAAGATGTTGAGTAGTAACAGCATAGTGTCAGGTACAAAATTCTCTAAGTCTGTGAATGTTGGTGCTGGCAGAAGTTCTGGGGACAGGGAACACAAATACACACTTGGAACAAATACCAATCTGAGGCTAATTCTGGCCCCACCCTGATGAAAAGGATCCACTGTCATCTATCTGCATCCACGTCTCTGCTTGGTCCCCTTGGGGAATGGTGCCATTTCAGGTCCTCAATGTAGATCAACTGCCAGCAGATTGGACATTCAGCTCTGGAAGAAGCCAGATCAACCTTGGTGATAGAAAAATATGTTATTGAGCCTGTGCATAGTTTCCACCACTACCTCATGCATACTGTGTACATAGGCCTTTGGAGGTGAGGGAAAGAGACAGACAGACTTGCACAGGATGGGTTATCTTGTCCAGGAGATTATTGTTATGAGCTGAATTGTGTCCCCCAAATTCATATGTTGAAATCCTCTACCCCAATGTTTCTGTATTAGGAGATAAGAGGCCATGTGGTAGGGGCCCTAATCCAATAGGTTGTTGTCCTTATTAGAAAAGGAAGATTATGTGGCACTAATATCTTAATAAAGCTGGGGAAAGTTTTTAAATAAATAAAAAGTGAGGAATTATGGGAAAAGGCAAAAGAGGAAGAGACATCAGAGAGCTCTCCACATGCATGTACATAGAAAGGGCCATGTGAGGACACAGAGAGAAGGTGGCCTTCTACAGGTCAGGAAGAGAGGTTTCACCAGAAACCAACTCTGATCTTGAACTTTCAGTATTCACAACGAGGAGAAAATAAATGTCTATTATTTAAGCCACTCAGTCTGTGGAATTTTATTATGGCAGCCTAAGCTGACTAATATGATTATTGAGAGCCTCCTTCACAGTGGATGCTTTGGTAGACATTTACATGAGATAGCAATATCTTCTTCACATTGTAAAAGTCTATCCTCATACCTTTCTCCAGCCCTCCTTGTCACTAAAACATACACTTTATTTTTTCCAAGTCTCTGAACAACCTGGTGAACCTGTTAACCACTGCCCATGAATTAGATGGTCATGCTTTAGACCACCTGTTTTTAATACAAAGTAAACCAGCTGTCATACCTAAAGCTCTACCCACTAAGAGGCTTGTCTTTCACTCCTTTCCTACAGGCCATCTCTAAGTGCGTCTCTAGTTGAGCAGTTCATCACTTCCATCTGGTTCCATCATAGCATATAAATTTATTAATAAATCTAGCCCCTACTATTTCCTCCATAAGTGGCTCTAGGGAACTTTCTCTTAGGTCATTGGTGTGTGTTGAGAAAAGGTTATGAAGCAGTGGGAAGAGGTACCATAGGAACCTATATCATTTGACCCTAAAGTTTATTTGTAGTTTCCAGGCCTGCAGAGCTTGGTATCAGACATTATCATTTATACTTTCCAATGAGTGCTGCTGAGCGTGCCCACATCATGATGGGCAATTTAACTCACGTAGTCATTTGAAATTCAAGGTCAGATGTTCAGTCTCCCAAATAGTCCATGAGCTGTTTTTCAAGTAAAAAAGTTATCAAGAGTTGACTTTACTTGGGCCTCATTGGGTCTTGCCAGGGCGTTCTATGGCATCTGTTTGCCACAGATTCTTTCACTCTGTTGGGTCTGCTGGTTAGACTGCCTGTAACGCAGCCTAGATTTGTTTCTGACCTTCTTCATAGCCTGTGCCCGTTCATAACTGGTAGTCTTGTAAGTCACCCAGCAATTAGATCTGAGCAAGTATATCCAAATATGGTTCAAGTTACTTCTAAAATCCAAAGAAACTATTGAAATGCTGCCTTTCCTATCTGGTATGTGGGGCAAGGTGTAACAACTGTGTCTCACTTGTGCAAAGAGATATTCCAACATGCCCAGGACTACTGAACCCCAGAACCCTCACTGACATAGCAGCCCCTGACTATCCAAGGGGCTGTAGAGAGCACCTGGGAAGGCACATGGGCATTTCTTTAATTATTGTCAGCTGAATCCAGTGGTGCTGGCAGAGACACATCCTGGAAACATGCCTTGCCAGAGGCAGGAGTGTTGTCAGCTTGACCTTCAGCCCAGGCGCCAGGGGGTGGGTTTTGTTATCTAAATCCAGCCAAGCACCAGGAATGAATATGACTCAGGCCCATCCAAGAATGCACATGATCTCCTTTGTCTTGACCCTTAGTAAAACTTCCTGGTTTTTGCTGTATAAAATACACTGCGTGGCCAGATTATTATGATCTCTGAACACATAATAATCTGGCTACTCAATGTACTTCTCTTGATTAACTCATTTATTTGATATCAAAGATATTATAAATTGTGCACCTGATCAGTTTTCCCCTTTGCACTGGCTGATAGAAAGCTCAGGGCAAATAGGTGGTTGATCTCCAGCAAAAGTCTAGAATACTTTTGGTACCCATTTGAGATACAAATACACTGAGTGGACAGATTATTATGCATTCAGAGAGCACAATAATCTGGCCACTCAGTGTAAACACCCTGTATTGGCTCTGGGTTCCTATCTCTCCATCAGAGAACAGTGGTCTCAGCTTTTTCCTTCCATCTCTGTGTCTGTCTCTTTTATTTTTCTCAATCCCCAGCAGCCCCTATTCAAGAACCAGACTGCTCTCTAGCAGCGCTGGAGGCAGAAAAGAGAGAAATACTTACAAGGGGTTGTCTCCCAATTCCTTGGCATGCATATGTGTGACCAATGTGCTTAAGGTGCCTGCCACCTGTGTTCCCTGGGCCCAGTTAGCATAATGCCATCTATGTAATGGCCCAGAGTAATATTCTGTGGACTATCAAGACAAACAAGGTTCCTCCAGATAGTATGATAGTGGGATTTGATTTAGCCCTGAGGCAGGACAGTTAAAATATAATACTGACCTTCACACATGAAGGCAAACTACTTTTAGTTATTTTTGCTGATGGAGGAGAGGGTAGTGAAAGCATTTTCTAGGTCATTAGCTGCAGAAAGTGTTGCCTTTGGAGCAGCCAACTCACAGCAATACTGCTGAGAGAAAGCCAGGGTAATAAATATGCCAACCGCACTCCCACACTCTAGTCCCCTCCAATTAGCCAAACACAGCTGAAAGCCACCCCTAAGTTCAGCCTTTGGGACACAAAGCAGAGCGAAGAACATGAAAACTGGGTCTGAAGATGCAAATGGAAACTATTCACCATACATGACATAGTGCTTGTCTGACAAACAAATGAATAAATGACTCTTGCTCCCAGGTTAAGGGAAACTTCCTTTCTCGGGCATAAAATTTAATTAGGAGCCATGTCACTAGGCAGGAAGCTCTCTGGGCCAAGTTGATTCAAGCTTTTCTGCCACTACATGATGCACTTTCTGACTATTTAATGTAAATGGAGACAGTGATCATGTTTGCTAGTGATGTCAATAACAGTAGTGAGTGCAGGATTTGAGATTTTGAGAATTCTAGTGTCCTTTGCTGATTCATCATGGTTCTAGAGTCTCATTAATGTGGAGTTTTATCACAACCTAATTCTTTTCCTTTTCAGCTCAGGCTGGGGCACATTCTTTCTTTTGGAAACTATCAGGAGGTACAGGGTGTTAGAAAGATATTGGCACCAATGGACAAAGCTTGAGGGCATGCTTAAGCAAAATAAATTGGTCATGATAAGACATATTGCATGATTCCCTAGAGTAGTCAATCTCATAGAGACAAAGAGTAGAATGGTGGTTGTCATGTGTCGGGGGTGAGGAAATGGGGAATCGCTGTTTAATAGGTATAGAATTTTGTTTTACAAAATGAAAAGAGTTCTGGAGACGGATGGCAGTTATTGTTGCACAAGAATATGCATTTACTTAACACCATTGAAGTGTAACCCTTAAAAATGGTTAAGATGATAAATTTTATTATGTGTATTTTACTACACATACTAAAAATAGATATTGGCGTCTAATGTAGAAAAGCATGTGGCCTTTAGAGATGCCTCAACTTATTAAAATCCCAGCCTTAGCACCAGTAGGCTGTGCAGCCTTGGGCAGGTTACTTAACCACTTGGAGCCTCAATTTCCTTACTTCTAAAATGGCAATGGCTATCTCACTGGATTGCTGAGAGAATTAGGGAGAAAATATACATAAACACTTCCAGCAGAATTATAGATGCTGATTCTCTTCCTCCTTTGAAATAAAAACACAGGACAGAGAATGTCTTAAGTGAGCAGGGTGGGCAGCTTTCAGAGGCAGCTTGTTGGGGCCCTTCCTGTCCCGGGAGGCAAAAGCATAGGATGTTTTCAACCCTTTATGCCGCCAGCCACTGTTACCTGCACGGATTACACATTTCACATGCCGTCCCTTCAGGCTGGAAGGCTTTTTCCTCCCTTCTTTCTATTGTGGTCACACACTTCCTCTTGCCCTGGCATAATCTCTGTTCACTCTTCAGATCTCAGTGTAGACACTTCTTTCCTTTTGCAGCCTTTTCTTACCTATAAATCTCATTAGAGTCCCTCCTGAACACTCATTGTGCTAATGGCAGAATTATCTGTTAAACTTCAAGTGCTTGTTTACTGTTTTTTGTTTTGTTTTGTTTTGTTTTTTGCTTGTTTACTATTGAAGAACATAAACTCCACAAAGAGGGGACTGTGTCTGTCTTCTTCCCACTTGTAAGCCCAGAGCTAAGCAGATCCCACTGAACGGGGAAAGAATATAGAAAAACAATGGAAAGACATGGGGCCTTGAAAACAAGAAAGCACCAGCCATGGACAAGACTGACAAATTAATAGAAAGTAGATGGGATCATGAAAGGACAAAATGGTAACCGCAGGCACCATGGATAGAGTAGCTGTTTCTCCTGTCAAAGCTCTGGAGAAATTCCAAGACTTTGAGTCAGCAAGTTTGGAGAGAAGGAGTGATGAAAGGAAGGACCATCTACAGAATGAGTCTGTCACTGAGGCCCTCCAGATCCATTACATATTTGGAGCAGCACCATTGGCCCAGGGGCAGCCCTGTGAATCCCTCCTCCAACACAGCCAAAGCTATGTCTGGGGAGATGCCGCCATGAAGGTATGGGGGCTGCGGATTGAGGTGGAGCAGCACAGAGACTCAGGTCTCCCACAAGAAGCCACAGGCAAAGAACTCCATTTTTGGAGATTTATTTATTTTGGAAATTCTGAGACTTCTGCCTGTGGGAAGACACATTCATTTACACAGAGATTTCTCACCTTCTATTCTGATGGGGGTGGAGGGTGAGAGTGGGGTGAGGGAGAGGCCTCTGAGTAAAGAGGCCTATCCATTTACAAAGGAAGCTCAGTAATTTTTATAAAAATCAATATATCCCATCATTCATAAGCCACACCAATTAAACTCATAAGTCATTTAAAAGAAACTAATGCTGCCAAAACCTATTTGGCTCAGCGGATAGAGCGTCAGTCTGTGGACTGAAAGGTCCCAGGTTTGATTCCGGGCAAGGGCATATACCTTGGTTCCAGGCACATCCCTGGAGGGGGTGTGCAGGAAGCAGCTGCTTGATGTTTCTAGCTCTCTGTCCCTCTCCCTTCCTCTCTGTAAAAAATCAATCAATAAATAAAATTATATATACACACACACACACACACACACACGAAACTAATGCTGAGAAGGACCAATTTGAACTACCGGTAATAGAACAACTCCAGAACTCTGGGTTCAATGGGAGAAGGGCTAGAACAAAATATGAGAAAAAAGAGGGAGAGTCATCAGTGAGCACAGACAAAACAGAGAGAAAACAAAGACCACACCACTTTAATATGGAAATCAGTGTTCTTCTTATGTTTAAGTCCACACATCTCAGCACCAATGTGAAATCCAGAACTCCAGAGCAGTTGCCTTCTATTTGCAGAGAAAAAAAAAAAAAAAAAAAAAAGACTGGAAGGAAATATAACAAAATGTTAATATTTATTTTTGTCTGAGTGATGGATTATGGGTGAATCTAATGTACTTCTTTATGCCTTTGCATGTTTTCAGATTTGTATAATGGTAGAAAAGTATTTTAAAGGATTTCTGACTAAAAAATCAGCACTTTAATTCCATATGCCAGGTTCAGAAACATACAATAATGGAACAAAAAAATAAAAAGATGGAATCGACTTCAAGATATACTTCTGAATCTCTAGGCCAATTCCCAATTGCTTTAGAAATGAACTTTCTCCTCATGTGTCCTCAAGGCCCTGCAATCACTTACACCGAGTTGAGAATATCTCAAATATGTTTTCTTAAACAGTTGGTTCAGGTTTGCTAAACAGTTGGTTTAAGTTTGCTAAAGAGAAATTAAAAACTTAATTATTAAATATTTATTAAGAATTATGTTTTAGGAACTGTTCTAGGCTCTGGGCAAAACAGGTGAAAATTATGTTGATAGATTCTGATGAAGTTTACATTTAAGTGGAGGAAACATATATAAGTGAATTTCTGAAAAATCCAAAGGGGTCAGGGTAGATGAAAAAGGAGTCAGAATGTCTTGAGGATGATTTTTAAAAATATATATTTTTTATTGAGTTTTTACAGAGAGAAAGAGAGAAGGATAGAGAACTAGAAACATCAACGAGAGAGAAACATCGACCAGCTGCCTCCTGCATACCCCTTACTGGAGATGTGCCCGCAACCAAGGTACATGCCCTTGACCGGAATCGACCCTGGGACCTTTCAGTACGCAGTCCGATGCTCTATCCACTGAGCCAAAACTGGTTTTGGCGTGGGGGATAATTTTTTTTTAATTGTTCTTAACAGATTCATTCATTCATTCATTCATTCATTCACTGTGTTCTCATTAGATGTTGAAGGTATTACCAAGATGAAGTAACTATCTCCACATGGCTTATGTTCACATCCCTTATTTATGTACTAGAGGTCCAATGCATGAAGATTCGTGTAAGAATAGGCCTTCTTTCCCCTGGCTGACGGCACCCTGGACCTGGGTCTTTGCTCTGGCCACCACCATCTGCTTTTGCTCTGGCCTGGAGCCGCCTTCCACCTTCAAGCACTGCCCAGAGGCCTGGGCAGGGTGGAAAGCCTGCATCATTGCAATGGCAATGACACAAGCATCCTGGCCTGGCTGCTGCCATCTTTGTCACATCAATTTGCATATTCCCTTTTTATTGGCTGTGGACACTGCCATCTTTGTTGTGAAGTAACCTCCTTTGCGGGACTTGGGCAAAGCTTCCCAGCACTGACAGCTTGGGGTCGCCTACAGCTTTGTTGGGTTAATTTGCATGTTTGCTCCTGATTTGCTGATAGGCATCATGAAGTGATGGTCAATTTACATGTTGGTCCTGGAAGATGAGCAGAAATTTCCCAAGTGAAAAATTAGGGCATATGCTGGCTGGTGTCGCTCAGAGGTTGAGCATTGGTTCGTGAACCAGGAGGTTACAGTTTAATTCCCAGTCAGGCCACATGCCCAGGTTGTGGACTTGATCCCCAGTGAGGGAAGTACAGGAGGTGTGAGCTTGATCCCCGGTGGGGGAAGTATGGATGTTTCTCTCTCATCAATGTTTCTCTCTCTCTCAATATCTCTCTCTCTCTCTCTCTCTCTCTCTCTCTCTCTCTCTCTCTCTCTCTCTTTTTCTCTACTTTCTCTAAAATCAATAAAAATATATTTTTTAAAAAGAATTAGGGTATATGTAGTATAACCACATAACCACAAAGTGCCCAAACCCTGACACTTTAAAGAGTAAAATGGAAGCTATTAATAATTATACTGAACAACAGTTGTAAACAGAGGCTGTTCTGGGCAAACAAACCATGTTCTTGGTAGAAAGAGCACTGTGGGAGAACACAGAGGATGGTGGGAGCACCTGGAGAAAACCCCACACTTCTGTATGATGTCATACATAAGGAGTACAGCACAACCCAAGGAGGGGCAGGACTGGAGTGTGGCTAGAGTGTGAAGGACTAATTCTGGCATGCAAAGAATGTCAACTAGTTCCTCCAGAATTGGGCACCTGTGAGGCTTTCTCAGCAGGAGAGCACCACCAGAAAATAGCACTAGCAGCCAGGTGGAAAAAGGACTAGTGGGGCATAGACTACAGGAGAGAGACCAGACAGGAGGCTGGTACAGTGGCTTATTAGGGGTGGATGGGCCCCTAATCTTAAGCAGTACACAAGAGTGGGTTCAGAAGGAAATACATACAACAGGCCCATCTGATGTGGAATTGACTGGGCTGTAGGGAGGGGCAGGAGATGTGGGGAAAGAGAAATGCATGATGCTAACATTTCCAGAAAATGGATGATGGTGGCCTTTGCTCTCCATTCCCACAGGGTGGGTGACAAGCAGAGAATGTCATCAGCTGCTTAGCAGACTCTGAGATTAACAGGGAGCATATAGAGGAAGCTGACTCTTGCAGGGGTCAAGTGCGAAGCTGAATTACTAAGTCCAAAGGGGTCAGGGTAGATGGAAACGCGGTTGGAATGTCTTTGGGGAACCAAGGATCCCTATGAAGGAAAAGCAATGAAGCAGGTGGGAAAAGCAGGTACCCAAGGCCTGGTTATATGCTGAGCAACAGGCTCGCCCCATGCATTTGTATCCTCTGTACCTCCTAGTCGTGATGCAGCAGGTATCCCTGGGCAGAGCCATGAAAGTAAGACATGTGTCCTTAGAGTGAAGTGGACTGGATGGCAGAAGAGGTGTGTCTGCAGGCAAGTCAATGTAATAAGCAGTTGGTGCTGTGGGTGCCCAGAGGAGGAAGGAATCCTGTATCAGTGAACAAACTGGTGCTGAGAATCAAGATCAACAGTAATTAATATAAATTGGAGAAGTCCAGTCAGAAGGCTGAATTGGGCTCTTTGATTCACAGGGTGAATATTTGCATTTTATTACCTACTGCTGACTCAATGGCCTAAAGCAAACTCCCCCAACCTGATAATCATACTGTTTACTAAATATTACCATTGATTACCTAAAAGGTAATTGTGTATTCTAGTAAATAAAAGCAGATGGGAATGGAGACTCAGTGTAACTCTACCACAGCTAAGCTTTCCCTGGCTTCCCCCATAATTTCCATATTTATATTTCTTGTCTTGTGTATTAATTTGTGCATCAGTCCTCTCTCTAAGCTTTTAAACCTGAGGCCACGCTGGCCGTAGCTTCACATTTGGTACCTTGAACAGAGATATGGAGAAAAACAATTCGCCAGAGCAGAAAAAGAAATCACTAGAACCGGTGGTGGTAGATTAAACTGTGTGCAAAACTCTTGTCAGCTGTGGAAGCCTGTGGATCTGTAAGTGCTTGAGTAATTTCTTTTGTTTCAGCCAGATCATAATGGGGCAGAATTTGTCGAAATGGGAGATATTTTCTTATAGACTTTTGGCCTGCTTGCTAAAGAATAAGGGAGTTTCAGTGTCAGAAGATCTTCTTTTACAGTTTCTACGGATTATTATAGAAAAATAGAGGCCCGTTGCATAAAGATTCGTGCAATAGGCCTTCCTTTCCCTGGCTGCCAGCCCTGGTTTTCCCTCGGCACCCGGGACCCAGGCCTTAGCTCTGGCTGCTGCCTTTCTTCTTCATTCCTGACGCCAGCCGGAGTGCTGGTGCTGTAGCTCCCTCCACCCCCAGCCTTTCCCCTCATAGCAAGCGTTCCACCCTGCCTGGCCTCTCAGTGCCTGCATATGTGCGGCCCAGAGGCCAAGAGCAGCTGGGGGGCGGGGTCGCCTACAGCTTTGTTGGGTTAATTTGCATATTTGCTCCTGATTCGCTGGTAGGCGTCATGAAGTGATGGTCAATTTGCATGTTTCTCTTTTATTAGTGTAGATAATCCATGGTTTTCTGATGAGGGTACATTGGATATTGAATGTTGGGAAAGAATAGGTCAGAACTTGAAAGAAGCTCAGCAGCAGGGGAAAATTTGCCTCCAAATTGTTTCTCCTTTTGGGAAACAGTAAAACATTTGCTAGAGCCTTTCAGAGTAGAAAAACCTCCTCCCTTTGTACCCTTCACTCCTAAAGAGAAGCAGAAAGATAAATTGGAGGAGTGGCTTTCATGTCCTGATTCTGAAATATTTAAATCGCCACTAATAGAATCACCTATGCAGAGAGCCATCCAAAAAGGATTAAAGGACATGACAGTGGAGGACAGACTTGCTTTTCCTGTTAGACGTACAAAATCAGCTCCTCTACGTCCAACAGGCGTATGAGCAAATTAGACTTTGTGGAAGAAAATCCTGGTGGACTTTACCATCAAAAGTGGAACCTGAAGGAGCCTTTAGTAAGTACATGCAGGGGCCCACTGAATCATTCTCTGATTTTGTAGCTCGCCTCACTCAAGCAGTGAGACAGCAGATTCAACATGAGACAGCAGAAGACAGTTTGACTCAGCAATTAGCTTCTGAAAATGCCAATACTGATGCCAAGACCACAGGGATTTCCTCCTTTCACTCCAGAAAAAAATGCTGAATTTGATCCTAATAGCACAATAACAATCCTCGCTATGGCTATACAAGTTGTTCCTATAGGGATTTGGGGACCTGTGCACCAGGAATGTTAGGTTTAGTCCTAGGAAAGAGTGAAAATACGCTAAAAGGACTAATTGTTTTTCCTGGAGTCATAGATTCAGACCATAAGGGAGAAATCAAAGTAACTTTAGAATGCAAACTTATTATGCAAATTATTTCAGGACAAAGAATTGCTCAGCTCTCTCTTTTTTATTTATTTTTTAAAAATATATATATTTTATTGATTTTACACAGAGATGAATTGAGAGGGATAGAGTTGGAAACATCAATGAGAGTTATATTGACCAGCTGCCTCTTGCACACCCCACGGGGGATGTGCCCGCAACCAAGGTACGTGCCCTTGACCGGAATCGAACCCGGGACCTTTCAGTCCACAGGCCGACGCTCTATCCACTGAGCCAAAACGGTTTCAGCCAGCTCTCTCTCTCTCTCTCTCTCTCTCTCTCTCTCTTAAATATATTTTATTGATTTTTTACAGAGAGGGAGAGGGATAGAGAGAAACATCAATGAGCTGTCTCATGCACACCCCCAACTGGGGATGTGCCCACAACCAAGGTACATGCCCCTGACCCGAATCGAACCTGGGACCCTTCAGTCTGCAGGCCGATGCTTTAACCACTGTCAGCTCTTGTTTTTGCTTTATATTTAGCAAGGTGAAGTTATAAATAGGAAGAGAGGGACACAAGGATTTGGAAGCTCAGATATATATTGGATACAGGTAATTAGCAAGACCAGTCCTATGATTAATCTAAGAAAAGAGAGAAAATGTTTAAAGGTTTAATGGACACTGGAGCAGATGTTAGTGTTATCAGTCAAGAACTCTAGCCTCCAACTTGGTCCATGGTAGAAGCTATAGGCTCTATCATGGGTGTTGGAATTCCTGATAGCAAGCAACACAGCGCTGCAGTGTTAAAGTGGCAAGAAATAGGAAGGACAAACAGGATGGTTTAAGCCCTATATAGTCTCTGGAATTACAGTCAACTTATGGGGCCCAGACGTTTTAGAAGGTTTACAAGCTTATATTATTACCGGCAAGGGACAACTGTTAATAACTCAGATGGGATATCAAGCTGGTCAAGGTTTAGGAAACGATAATAGGAGATTAAAGAACCCATTTAGGCCAAAGGAAACACAGAAAAACAAGGATTAGAATATCAGCCTTTTTAGGAGTGGTCACTGCTCAATCTCCTCACCCCCATGCTGAGCATATGCAATGGAAAGATGATAGACCTATATGGGTGGATCAGTGGCCATTAACCAAGGCGAAATTAAGTCATATTCATGAATTAATACAGGAACAAGTAGAGGCTGGTCATATAGAACCTTCCAATAGCCCTTAGAATACTCTATATTTACAATCCCTAAGAAGGCAATAGGAAAATGGTGGTTGTTACATGATCTTAGAGCTTTAACGTTACTATGTATACCATGGGAGCTTTATAGCCTGGACTTCCAGCGCCTTCACTGATCCCTCTAGATTGGTCTCTTAGAGTAGTAGATCTTAAGGATTGTTTCTTTACCATTCCCTTGACACCACAAGATAAACAAAGATTTGCCTTTTCAGTGCCATCTATTAATAATACTAGAGGCCTGCTGTATAAAGAGATTTGTTCAATAGGCCTTCCTTCCCTTGGCTTCCAGCACCAGTTTTCCTCTGGCTCCCGGGTCCCAGGCCTTCTCTCTGGCCAGAGTTTGCTGCCTTTGCTGTAGACTCTGGCTGGAGTCTGCCATCTTCGTCTTCACTGCAGACTCCGGAGTGGATTCTGGCAACAGAGAGGAATTGACAGGACTACTCCAACCATGAAGACTGAACAGAAGCAGTCCAGAGATGGAAGACTCTGACGACGTCTTGCCATACTAGCAGTCAGCAGTTGTGTATCACTGCAGGTTGCCCAGGACCAAACCAGAGAGGGTCGGACCTGCATTACCACCATTTGCCCACCATCCAGAACGGAAATATCATTGCTGACATGTACACATAAGGAACTGTTTGACATTGAAATTGGGTCTCAAAAGAACTGGTGGCCCAGAAAGAAACTCTCCACAGACTGATTCATATGCCTTTCAGCATAACGATTATTGCTTGTCTCATTGTTGATTCTTATAAGTATATTTCCAGTAGGACATGATCTCACTCATCTAGGGGAAATGCTGAACAACATAGACTGATGAACAAGAATAGACTCAGAGATAATGAGCCATGGGTCAGACTGTTGGACCTCAAAGGGAGGGTGGGGATAAAAGGGAGAGATCAACCAAAGGACTTATGTGCACACATATGAGCCTAACCAGTGGTCGAGGAAAATAGGGGGGTGGGCATGAGTGGAGGGATGGAGGATTGGAATGGGGGTTGAGAACAAAAATGTGATACCTTAATCAATAAAGAAATTTAAAAAAAACTTAAATGACTTTAAAAAATTATTAGGGGGTATTAATTGGTTAAGACCTTATCTAAAAATCTCTACAGGAGAAATGACAAATTTATTTAATATACTTAGAGGTGACTCTAAGCTTTCATCACCCTGAGTATTGACAGATGAAGCTAGAAAGGAGTTATAAAGAACTGAGCAGGCAATCTCTTTAGCCCAAGTGGCATGAGAACTGCCTGAATTGCCTTTATTGGAACAGATTAATCCTACTGTAAATAGTCCCACTGGAGTCATCTTCATAAATAAAAACTCTCTTGCTATTATTGAATGGGTCCATCTAGAATATCAATCCTCTAAAATTGCAGTACATATATAGAACTTATGACTCAGTTGATATTTCAACTTAGAAAGCACTGCAGGCAGCCTAGAGGAGAAGAACCCCAATGTATTTACCTTCCCCTCACTGGGAAGCAATAAGAAATGTTATTTCAGACTGATTTAAATTGGCAAATTGGACTGAGTGGGATATTCAGGGGGACTTAGTTGTCACCTACTAAATGATAAATTATTACAATTTCTATATCATACTCCTATTATTATACAAAAAAATACTAGGCAGGAACCTATTCCTGGAGCATTAACTGTTTTTACTGATGGATCATCAAATGGCAAAGCTGCTTATCATACAATGAATTTAGACCAAATCATCCAAACTAATCACACTTCTGTACAAAGAATTGAATTGGAAGCTATTAAGGCTTCATTATAGAATTTTCAAGAGCCTTTAATATTATCTCTGACTCTTCTTATGCTGCAGGTTTATTAAATAAAATTGGAACTGCTCATTTGAAATGGCTCAGTGACCAAAGTTTATTTTTACTATTTAAACAAGTTCAGCAGATTTACAACAGAGACAATATCCTTTTTTATATCTCTCACATCAGTGCCCACAGTTTATTACTGGCCCATTGGCAAAAGGAAATGCACATGCTGATCAATTGGTTGCTTTATTAGAACAGGCCTCAGAATCTCATTAGCTCTTACAACAGCCTGGAAACATGTTATCTAGACAATTATCAATCTCTTGACAACAGGCAAAACAGATTATCAGAGAATGTCCCACTTGCATGTTACATCCACCTCAAGGGCCTAACACAGGAGTCAACCCTAGAGGTTTGCTAAGGGAACATATCTGGCAAATGGGTGTGACATACTATACTTTCTTTGGGGCATTGCATGTCTCTGTAGACACCTTTTCAAAAGTCCTATGGGCTACTGCATCTACAGGGGGAATGGCAAAACAGGTTATTAATCATTGCCTCGCTGCTTTTGTTGTCATGGGAATTCCAGAAATTATTAAAACTGATAATGGGCCTGCTTATACAAGCTTTCATTTTCAGCAATTTTGTAAAAAGTGGAAAATTCAGCACATTACAGGCATACCATATAATTATCAAGGACAGGCCATTATTTAGTGCCAACATCAATGGCTAAAATCCCAACTTGAAAAACTAAAAGGGGGATTATGATGAAGAAATCACCTGTGGGTAGGCTGCACCAAGCCTTAATTACTTAAAATTTTTTCACTTGTGATGCTGATGGCAAGACACCCATGGAGTTTTACTGGTGTCAGAATAAAACAAAGGAAAATGGTCTAATTAAATGGAAAGATCCTGAATCTGGTTTATGGAAGGGACCTGATCCATTGCTAACATTTGGTCAAAGGTATGCTTGTGTATTTCAAGAAAATTTCTCCAAACCTGTATGGATTCCTGCAAGAAATATTAAAATGCAACATGGATCCAAGAGAGGAATTAGCCAGATTAATGAGGACCTTGTGCCTGGAGCCATCCCTTGCAGCTGTAGACAATCAGTTACCCCAGCCACAAACAGTAGCAACCCCAGGAAACATATTGAAGATAAGGAGTGAAAGAACACAGCAAACTATGAACAGCCCAGGGATGACTTGGGGAGTGATAAAGAAGACAGTCCAGAAAACTGAGTGAATTTGTGAAGAAAGCAAAACCCCAAGAATGTCTGAAAATGTCTTTCTTGCCATCCTGGCAGTAACCAGCTCTGTGGCAATTTCACCAATGGCTAATGAGGAGGTCCTTCCTGGGCAAAATCTCTTACGTGGACTGATCCCCCACCTAGTATAGTAAATATATGGGCAAAGTATAGTTACACAGGTGCCCTCACCTGGCTTCCCTTTTTTATATGTCTCAAGAATCAAACTATGCTCCTTTGTGTGTAGAATTAAAGCTGGCTAGCATCACACTAAGGGAGGGGGAAGCAAAAACCTAAATACAATTACTATCACTGCTGGCTTCTGGGAGAGGCAAAGAGAATTTGACATTACTAAGACCTCCCCCCCCTCCACTAAGTCATTATATAAAAAAGGCTTATGAATGGCACCCACCAGCAGCAAACTTTAGAACAGTTTTTTCTTTTGTGGATTGAAACCCCTACGGGTCTATGCATAGTAGTAATCAATGGAAATCAGCTGCTGCACTTGCATCATTAAAATGATATAGTTTAAAATAATAACTTCAATGTAAAAAATCACCTTCTTGGAGCTTAAAGTCAAAATAATACCACCCTTGATATTTTGAAATTACAGCAGCATATTGTATAATTATCCCAGTCAAATTTACAACTAATTCCTTAAATGCCTGGCAGCAATTTAAAGAAAGAATTTACTCTTTTTCACTGGATCTCATTACTTTTGCCTTTTAGCATAATCACTATTGCCTGCCTCATTCTTGTTCTTATTTGTTTAATTTTAGTCTGCAGATGCGGAATAAAAATCTTAAAAGAATCAGAGTTCTGCAAAAGGTATATCAACATCTATTAAGAAATTAAAGAGGGAAAATGCTGAGAAACAAGATAAACAGTAATTAATATAAATTAGAGAAGTCCAGTCAGAAGGCTGAATTGAGTTCTTTGATATTCACTGGATGAATATTTGCATTTTATTACCTACTACTGACTCAATGGCTTAAAGCAAAATATCCAACCTAATAATCTTACTGTTGACTACACATTACCATTGATATGTCTGTTTGCATTCCTAAAAGGCAATTGTGTATTCTAGTAAATAAAAGCAGATGGGAACAGCTACCACAGCTAAGCTTTCCCTGGCTTCCCCCATAATTTCCAAATTTATAATTCTTGTCTTGTGTATTAATTTGTGTATCAGTCCTTTCTCCAAGCCTTTGAGCTTGAAGCCATGCTGGCCGTGGCTTCAAACTGGCATTCTGTTTTGTCTGATTCCTTGGTAAGTTTTTTTTTATTGTGGTAAATATACATAACAATATTTGCCATTTTAACCATTATTAAGTATAAAGTTCAATGGCATTAAATACATACACATTATTTACTACCATCATCTACTTTTATACCCAAAACTTGATCACCATCCTCAACAGAAACTCTGTCTCCATTAAACATAAACTCCCCCTTTCCCTTCTCCCAGCCCCTAACAACCACCATCCTGTTTTGTTTCTGTGAATTTCACTGTTCTAAGTACCTCATGTTAACAAAAAACAACAACATTGAAACCTGTAAAGAATTTTGTGAGTTTATTTGAGCCAAACTGTCAACATATGCTAGGAAACAGAACCTCCAAGGATTGAGATAATGCTTCGAAGAATGGCGGGTTACATTTCCATTTATACATTGCAATCAAAGGAGGGACATAGGTGGGTTACCTGAAATTCATTGGTAACAGATTAAGGAGGCAGAAGAAAGCAAAGCGGTGGGAAACCCCTGGGATTGGATAAAAAGTAAAATGATGGACGCAAACTTAGGTGAGTGCAGGAACAATTAACATGATAAAGAAGGAATTTGAAGCATCTGTCCTGGCACCCATTAGGTCATGCCCCAGGGGCTCCAGAAAAAGGGAAGTTAGTTGCAAGTTACCCAAATATCTCATAGATATGTTATCTTAGAGGCCAGTAGGCAAATGGGCTCAGTAAAGAAGATTTAAGTTGATCTTTGTCAGGTGAAATATCGGTCTAGGAAATGACTACCCACTATAACCTGTTTGTAGTTAGATATTTAATTTTCAAACCATATTTTGTGGTTATTTTAGGTCTCTGAGTTTGTAAGACTACTACGCAAGCCTCCCCTGAGCTTGTCAGGTTAGCATGTGGCTCTTTTTTTTCACACTCATATAAGTGAAAACATACAATATTTGTCCCTTTGTCACTGACTGACTTCAGTTAGCATAATGTTTTCAAGTTCAACCATACTGTGGTATGTATCAGAATTTCCTCCCTTTTTCAGGCTAATAATATATTCCCTTATTTGTATTTACCATATTGAACATGTTTTTATTTATTTCAGAGAGAGGAAGAGAGAGGTAGAGAGAGATAAAAATATCAATTATGGGAGAGAATCATGGATTGGTTGCCTCTTACACACCCCCGCTGGGTATTGAACCCATAACCTGGGTTGTTTCCACATTGCTACTGTGCATTTATTGCTTTTTGAATCATGGGAGCACACACTATTCTGACTGAATTATCTTGTTGAGGAGGGGAAAGATTCTAAGTGAACAACCATGCTTTCCTCTTATATTATTCATCTTTTGATCCCCTGAGGTTCTGTGTACTTATGCACAGCATCTCATTTAATCCTTCCAACAACAGTAGGAGTGTTTATCTTTGTATAATGAGGAAACTGAAATTTAGAGGATTAAGAGCTGTTCAGGACCACCAATTGGACATCCTGGCAAGAAAAGAGGGGAGATTAAACCAAGTCTTTTGACACCCTAATCCTTGAGACCCTGTAGTATTTCACAGGCCAACCACTACTTTAAGCTTCATAAAACTTGACTTTTCCTTATTCATCATTTTGTTGTCTATTTCCTAATTCCCATGCAATCATTAACAACAGAATCTTTAAACGAGATAAATTCCTTGCTGCTTACAGGTAGAAAAGAGAGGAAGCGGTAGCTCTGAGAACATTGTGTGCCAGGTTGTCAGGAGAAGCAGCCATGGGCTTAAGCTGCCGAAAGATGGGTGTGTGTTTCCCTGTTCCCTGGAAGCCCTTTTAAAGGAAATTCTGATATAATCTATCTTTTGTATAGTTTCAAGGTTTGTGCCAGGAAGCAGATATACAGCATCTGCTCCTGCGTGGAATTGCTGTTTTGTTTTGCTTTTTTTTTTTTTTTTTTTTTTTTTAGTTTATTAAAGTATTATATGTGTACATAGCTTACCATTGCCCCCCCCCCCCACCTCCCATTCATGCCCTCCCTCCCCAGAGTTCTGTGTTCGTTGGTTGTACTTATATTCATGCATACCAGTCCTTCGGTTGTTCTCCTATCTCCCCCCAGGTCTCCTTCCCCTCCCCGCTGTCATTTGACAATCTGTTTGTTTTATGGTGACTATCTCAAGACCACATGAATAGAATCCGCTCCTCATTTGGCAGTCTGCTTGTTTTATGGTGACTATCTCAGGACCACACAAATAGAGTCTGCCCCTCCCGCCCGGGTCTCACTGCTTCCCCAGGGCACACGGCTCTCCCGGGGCACATGTCTCCCCCGGGGCACACGTCTCCCCCGGGGCACACGGCTCTCCCAGGGCACCCGGTCCCCTGGGACACATGGCTCACCCGGGGCACACGGCCCCCTGGGGCACACGGCTCACCCAGGGCACACGGCCCCTCTGAGGCACTGGGGTCGAGAACTGGAGGCTAGCTCCTCACTAGCATGGCGGGTGGGCTGGGACAGCTGCAGGCGGGGAGACCACGCTCCAAGGAGTCTCAGAGGAATGGCTGCGGACGCGGAGGCCAAGCTCTGAAGCCGCCCACTCCCTGGACCCAGGGTGGAGTGAGCTCTGTTTTCGGTGGGCTTCCCTCACTCACGGCAGCGGTGGCAGGTGCAGCGGAGGCGGTGGCTTTTGTGGCTCAATTTCCCCTGTATTTTTAAAATCCACATGGCGGCAGCGGTACCCCTCCTTGGGGTCCCAGCAGAGGCTCCGGCTGGGCCCTGTGGCCATGGGCCTGACGGGCAAAGGGCTCGCCGGGGCCGCGAACAGAAGGCGCCGTGCCATCTCCTCACCAGCACGGCAGGCGGGCTGAGATGGATGCGGGTGGGGAGACCGCGCTCAAAGGTATCTCGTTCAGGGCGGAAGTGAAGCAGCTGTGGACACGGAGGCTAAGTTCTGAAGCCGCCCACTCCCTGGGCCCAGGGCAGAGTGAGCTCTGTTCTTGTGGATTTCCCTTATTCACGGGTGCGGCAGCGATGGTAGCTCTTGTGGTTCAATTTCCACTGTAGTTCTAAAATCCACATGGTGGCAGTGGCAGAAGCTTCGGCCTGGCCATGTGGCGGCGGAGGAAGGACTCGCTGGGGCCACGAATGGAAGGCGCCGCCCCAGCTCCTCACCAGCATGGCGTGTGCAGAAGCCAGGCTGCGGGCCGGGAGACGCCGCGATATCTCCTCACCTGCACAGCGGGCGGGCTGGGACGGCTGTGGGCTGAGATGATTGCGGGCGGGGAGACCGCTCAAAGGCTTCTCATCTGGGCAGGAGCCAAAGGCACGGCGGAGGCCCGGCATCAGCTCCCTTGATCCCACGGCGGGCCGGCTGGGATGGCCCACTCCCTGGGCCCGGGCGGAGTGAGGTCTGGCTTTTCTCATTCCCGCAGGCAGCGGCTCTGGCGGGTCCGGTTCCGCCGTAGTTTTAAACTCCACATGGCAGCAGCAGCGCCCTGCTTTGTGTCTAGTTGTAGCCTTCCCATTCCGCCAGCTTTCCTGTGGGTCTGGTGCGATCCCTTTCGATTTTAGCTGTTGTTTTTTTCCAAATTGTTGATGAGGTGGCAGCCTAGGAGACTACTTAGGCTGCCATCTTGTTTTGGTCTCTGTTTTGTTTTGTTTTTTGTTTTTTAAAGTAAATTTCAGTTTATACCATGCCTGGTAGAATTAACCAGAGGGAACTGGGAAAGGCTAAAGCAAGCAAACAAACAAAAACACAAACTCTACTCAAAAATCCAGGGTAAAAAAGATGTGAAAGTGCCCACGAAGATGAGGGTTCTTCCTATGAGGGAGAAAGCCAACTACAGGATTGCTCTGTGAATAGGTATTGGCATCTGATCATGTGATCATATGATCAAGTGATGGACTGTGAACATTGCTTGTTTTTCCATTTGGGCCTTGAGGGTGGAATGCTAAGGAATATGAGAATATAGAGGAATTTCTGGGTTCGCTTCCTTTCCCATCTCTCACCCCACACCTTCTGCCTTTTGACAGAGCAAGAAAACAACCCATAGACAGCTCTCTTAGAGCAGGCAAATGAAAGATTGCCCTTTAATTCATGTGTAAAGAGACTGGCTTTCTTTACTAGGAGAGTCTGAGCCAGTGAAGGCAGGAGAGAAGAGCTGTAAGAGAGTCTAGTATTACCGGAGGGGGACCTGGCCTGTGGGGGTCCGCCTAGCGCCAGCCTGTAGTGTGTAGGTTCTTGACTTGCTGTAGGAAAAATTTCACAGCATGAGTCCAGGGGACTATGAGGGAACATTTACTAAAGCTGGGGCAAAAAAACAAGAAAGGCCTTAGCATAGAAGGAGCAACAGGAGAGCTGAGGCTAGGCTGCCCTAGCTCTCTGTGAAGTCAGAGTAAGAGGGCTTTGGGATCAGGTTCAGGGTTTAGCCTAGGATGAGCTGCTGCTGCCCATTGCCCCCCTGTTACAAGCCTGCTGGGGTCCTTCAGGGTTTAGGAGAGGCATGCCTGGGGGAAGAGGTGGGAGAAGAAGAGGGGAAAGGGAATGGCGGGGACTGCTCCCAGAGAGAGAGCATGCGCTGGGTATTTTGTCTTGAGATTTTATCTCTTCCTCGAAGGGGAATCTTAGGGGAAGTTTCAGGGGGATGGGTTTGGTAGAATATTCATTCGTTTTCTAGGTGTGCTCCTCCAAGGCCTTAGATTCCACTAATTGGTCAGCATCATTGCAGCTGGTCCTGGTGTAGCCAACACGGTTTTGCTGCTTTTCTGGGTCTGGAGCTAGAATACAACTGAGGCCCAGTGTCTAGGGCAGCTGTGGGCAAACTACGGCCTGCGGGCCGGGCCGGATCTGGCCCGATCGGCTGTTCTATCCGGCCCGTGGAGCAGAAAGAGGAGAGGGTTTTCTTGCTTTCCCCTCCGCTCCTTCACCAGCAGCCCAAGACGAGAGTGCCAGCATGGTCAGGTTGCTTTTGTTCCGGCCCTCCGGTCCAGTTTAAGAACCCATTGTGGCCCTCAAGTCAAAAAGTTTTTTTTGACCCACCCCTGGTCAATTTATGCATCTGCCATAAATTGCTCTGCAGTTCGTTTAGCTATCTGTTTCCCTATTCACTTGTCTTGGCTCACTAGGGAAGGAGTTGTCAAGAGTTCAAGTTCATATTCTACTTAGATTTAAACTGGGCTCACACTGAGAAGTCACTTTTAAAAAGAAAAACTTGATATCCCAGAGTAGACACAGCTGATACCCACATCCAATTGGCCTGAAGGTCAATTCACAACAATAGAGACTTAGCTACAACAAAGCTGTGCACGCAGTCCACAAAGGGGATCACCAAGAGTGTCTACCTCAGGTAACTGAGGAGGCTGACCCACTGTGCTATATAGGACACCAAACACACAAAGCCATCCTACCAACTCTGAAAAATAGTGATAATGCCGAGACAAGGAAATAGATCTCAAACAAAAGAGATGGAGGATATAGAATTCAGAACTACGGTTCTAAGGTTATGCAACAATATCCTAGAAAAGCTCGATAAACTTCATGAGACCCAACTAAAAAGTATAGATAAACTGACTAAATTGGAAAATATTATGCAGAGATCCAACAGCAGAATGGAAGAACACAAGAATCAGGTCAAAGAGCCAAAAGACACTCCACTGGAGAAGGAAGAAGAAAAGAGGATCCAGAAAGTTGAAGATAGTGTAAGGAGCCTCTGGGACAACTGCAAGCGCACCAACATCAGAATTATGGGGGTGCCAGAAGAAGAGGGAGTGCAAAATACTGAAAACATATTTGAAGAAATAATATCAGAAAACTTCCCTCACCTGGTGAAAGAAATAGACTTACAAGTACAGGAAGCCTACAGAACCCCAAACAAGAGGAATCCAAAGAAAAATTCTTCTCGACACATCATCATCAATATGCCAAGGGTAAAAGACAAAAAGAGGATCTTACAAGCAGCAAGAGAAAAGCAGTTGGTTACCTATAAGGGAGCACCCATACGACTATCAGCTGATTTCTCAACAGAAACCATGCAGGCCAGAAGGGAGTGGCAAGAAATATTCAAAGTGATGAATAGGGAGAACCTACAACCAAGATTACTGTATCCAGCAAAGTTATCATTCAGAATTGAAGGGCAGATAAAGAGCTTCACAGATAAGAAAAAGCTAAAGGAGTTCATCACCACCAAACCAGTTATTATATGAAATGCTGAAAGGTATTACTTAAGAAGAGGAAGAAGGTCAAGTGAATTAAAAATCTCAGGAATAGAATAAACTGGTGAATATAATAGAATTAGGGGCAAAGAAAGGGAGTGGATAGATAATTATCAGGGTGAAGGTGTGTGGGGTGCAGAAAGAGACTGGATTAAAATTGTATAACCTATGGATGAGGACAATAGTGGGGGGAGGGGGTAAGGGCAGAGGGTGGGGTGGGAATCAGGTGGAAGGGAGCTATGGGGGAGAAAAAGGAGAAACAATTGTAATAATCTGAGCAATAAAGATTTATTAAAAAAAATAAAAAAAAAAAAAATAAAAAAAAAAAAAAATAAAAAATTTGGCTCTCAAAAGAAAAAAAAAAAAAAAAAAAAAAAAAAAAAAAAATAAAAAGAAAAACTTGAGAATGTACCTTATAGTTAAAAACTATTGTCACATAAATGTCTTTTATTCAAGCTTTAAAATGTTCAATTTACTTTTTGAAATAGTTAAACATTTAATTCAATGTAATTTTTAAATAGTTAAATATTTGCATAGTTCAAAACTCAAAAAGCATTAAAAAGTATACAGTAAAACTTCTCTTTTTCCTCTTGTTTCCAATTTCCTCATTTCTACATCCTCAATCATGGGAAATTACCATTAACAGTTTCTTGTACTATTATATCTGACAGGAATTTCTGTGACACATATTTTGGAATTTTTGCTTTTGTTTAACACTGCTATGCTTACCTATTTTAACAGAGTATTTTTTAAAAAGAAGAAGTGGAAGCCATGCCTATTTCCCTTAACTGATGTTTCAATGTTTCAGGAAAGCCCCAGGTGGTGCACTGCCTCCCAATGGGTGCCCCAGGCCAAGTGGCAGCAAGGCCTGCTGGGTCTTTGCTACTCTGCACACTTGACAGTAAATTCAAAAGTTAGAGACAAATTCTTACAACACAAACTCTGAACCTATGCTTAAACTCTTGAAAGCATATAAAAAAACCACCCTGGAATATTTGAGAAGTAGGTAATAGGCAGAGGGCAGGGTGAAGAAAGGAGCTGTTTCTACAGAAAAACAAACAAACAAAAAACCCCCCAGAAACCCTACAAACACAATAAAGAAAATCAGAGTTATGATTGGGGAAGTTAGACATAGGTACTGGAGACCCTTTGGAGTCAGGATGAATTTTTCTGAGAACTGAGCAAATGCTGAGGTAAAAATGGGGAACTCTAACCTAAAGAGGGTCTGAGTAGCAACAGAGTATGGGTCACTATTTTAGGAATCTTCAAATTTATTGTGTTGAATAGTCAAGATGAAACACCTCTATGTATCAGAATTCTTTATTTTTTATTTTTATTGTCTAAAGTTTTGCATATGTCTGTTTTTTTCTCAATTGACCTCTCCCTTTCCACAACCCCCCACTGTTCCCTTCCCCAGCCCTTCCCCTGTCCTCCCTCTATCTCCTGCCCCAGCCATTCCCACCCAGGCAAGCCCCCGCTGCCCCAGTGTCTGTGTCCACTGGTTATGCTAGTATGCATGCATACAAGTCTTTTGGCTGCTCTCTACTCCCGCCTCCCCTATCATTTGTCTCTGGATCTATTCTTGTTCATCAAATCATGTTGATCATTATATCCCACATATGAGTGAGATTATGTGATATTTATCTTTTCCTGACTGGTTTATTTTGCTCAGCATAATGCTTTCCAGTTCCATCCATGCTGTTGCAATTGGTAAAAGTTCCTTCTTTTTTATAGCGCCATTGTGTAGATGCACCTAAGTTTTCTAATCCACTCATCTGCTGATGGGCACTTAGGCTGTTTCCAAATCTAAACTATTGTAAATTGTGCTGCTATGAACAATAGGGGTGCATATATCCTTTCTGATTGATGTTTCTGGTTTCTTGAGATATAGTCCTAGAAGTGGGATGACTGGGTCAAATGGGAGTTCCATTTTTAACTTTTTAAAAAAATATATATTTTATTGATTTTTATAGAGAGGAAGAGAGAGGGTTAGAGTTAGAAACATCGATGAGAGAATCATCGGATCATCTGCCTCTTGCACACCCCCTCCTGGGGATGTGCCCTCAACCAAGGTGCATGCCCTTGACCGGAATCAAACCTGGGACCCTTCAGTCCGCAGGCCGACTCTCTATCCACTGAGCCAAACCGGTTTCTGCCATTTTTAACTTTTTGAGGAAACTCCATACTGACTTCTACAGTGGCTGCACCAGTCTGCATTCCCACCAGCAGTGCAAGAGGGTTCTTTTTTCTCCATGTCCTCGCCAGCATTCGTCATTTGTTGATGATAGCGTATCAGAATTCTTTTAGTTTTTTATTTGCTCTAGAGTTGGACATACTTACAGTGTAAATGTTTATTGGTTGAGTTCATTCAGTAACAAGTATTTACTAAGCAGTAACGATTCTCTCCCAGGCATTGAAGATAGAGCTCTACAAATGAACAAGGTTTCAGTTCTCAGAGAGCTGTTGCTGAAAGGAGTGAATCTGGAGTCAGGGCAGGCCTCCAGTGTTCCAGGGAGAAGGGACGGCCAGTGCAAATGCTCAGAGGAGATATGGAACTTGTTGGAAGCAAGTGTAATACGAACATGGTGATTGAAGCAGGAAGAGTATGAGATGAAGCTAGAAATACAGGAAAGAGGAGGAGGAGGAGACAACAACAGATATATCTGTTCTTAAAGATATAATTATGTTACTCTTTCAGATTTTCCCACTTTTCCCGGTGTATCAGGATTTACTATGTGGTATCATTTTGATGCCTAAAGAAGAAACAATCCCTGGCTGGGTAGCTCAGTTGGTTACAGCACTATCCCAATACCCCAAGGTTGTGGGCTCTGTCCCTGGTCAGAGCATGTTCAAAGATCCACCAACGAATGCATAAATAAGTGTAACAACAAATCAATGTTTTTTTTCTCTCTGTCTCTCTGTCTTCCTCCTTCACCAAAATAAATTTTCTTTTTTAAAAAAGAAGAAACATGTTTTTTTCTTCTCTTAGCCCTTATAAAAGCATAAATAACACAACTGGCACCTATCTAATTTAAAATTGTTTGAATATACGTTTCTCTCTCAAACAGATGGCAGAGTTTTTGAAGGCAGGACTCTTGTTCTTTTTTTTTTAAGTAAATCTTTATTGTTCATATTATTACAAATGTTTCTTATTCCGCCCCCCCTCCATTGCTCCCCTCCACCAAGTTTCCACCCCACCCTCTGCCCTTTTCCCATTCTGCATTGTCCTCATCCATAGGTGCAGTTTATGTTCAGTCTCTTCCTACCCCCCCCTCCACTCCCCATTTCCCCGTGAATCATCAGTCCACTCCCCTTCCATACCTCTGATTCTATTATATTCACCAGTTGATATTGTTCATCATGATTTTACTTCCCTTGGTTTTTAGATTCACTTGTTGATAGTTACATATTTGTTGTTCATAATTTTTATCTTTATTTTCTTCCTCTTCCTAAAGAACCCCTTTTAGCAATTCATAGAATTCTGGCTTGGCGGTGATGAATTCCTTTAGCTTAAATTTATTTGTGAAGCTCTTTATCTGGCCTTCGATTCTGAATGATAGCTTTGCTGGGTAGAGTATTTTTGGCTGTAGGTTCTTGCTAGTCATCACCTTAAATATTTCTTGCCATTCCCATCTAGCCTTCATGGTTTCTGTTGAGAAATCAGCTGACAATCGTATGGGTGCTCCTTTATAGGTAACTACCTGCTTTTCTCTGGCTACTTTTAATATTCTCTCTTTGTCTTTAGCTCTTGGAATTTTAATTATGATGTGTCTTGGAGTGGTCCTCTTTGGATTCCTTTTGTTTGGGGTTCTGTGTGCTTCCTGGACTTGTAAGTCTAATTCTTTCACCAGGTGGGGGAAGTTTTCTGTCACTATTTCTTTCAATATGTTTTCAGTATCTTGCTCTTTCTCTTCTTCTGGGACCCCCGTAATTCTGATGTTGGTTCACTTGAAGTTGTCCCAGAGGTTTCTTACATTATCTTCAACTTTCTTGTCTTCTTGCTTCTGTGGAGGAGTGTCTTCTGGCTCTTTATGTTTCAAATCTTTGACTTGATTCTTGCGATCTTCCATTCTGTTTTTAGGACTCTGAATAATGTTTTTTTATTTTATTTCAGACAATGTATTCTTTATTTCTAGTTGATCCCTTTTCATATCCTCATAGGTCTCATTTATTTTATTGGCCTTTTTAGGAAATTCTTGAAAAACCTTATAACCGTGGTTTTGAACTCTATATCCAGTCGCTTATTGTCCTCCATTTCTTTCATTTGTGATCTGTTTCCTTGTCTTGGCATTTTCACAGCTTCTCTGAGTTGGTAGGGTGGTTTTGTGTGCTAAGGAGTCCTATATGGTTCATTGGGTCAGCCTCCCAGTTACCTCAGGTGGACACTCTTGGTGCACCGCTTTGTGGAGTGTGTGTACAGCCTTATTGTATAGTTAAGTCTTGATTGTTGTTATCACTGGGAGGAACTGACCTCCAGGCCAAAGGACTGTGAGGATCAGTTGTGTCTATGCCAGGGGACAGCCTTATTCTCCACCTTACATTTTGTTTAGTGCTTGGACCGTTGGATTACTTGGGTTATTTTTAATGTACAGAGGCAGATTTACTGCCACCTCACTCAGAATTATCCAGATCACTGCCCCATTTTCTGTTTCAGCTGTGAGAAATAACTGTCCTTTAGCTCTTGATGGAGGCTGGGGGTCAGTCCCTCCAGGGATTTGCACACATCCCTTTTACCCTTACACCCCTTTTTTTCTCCCCCGCACCCCCCCCTCCCGCCCCCAGCAACCCCCCTCACCTAGAGCTCACGCAGATTGGAACAGGCTCTAGGACCGCGAGGGAAGCCGGCAGGAAGCGGCTCCTGGCCGAGCGCCGGAGTGACGGCTGGGAGTCCCCCAGGCGCGCTCCGGGAGGGAGGGAGGGAGGGGCGTGCGCGGGGAGTGGGCGGGGCCGCGTGCGGTGGGTGGGCGGGGCCGCGCGCGGGGAGGTCCGGGCGCGAGGCGGCGGGTGGGCGGGGCGCGCCGCTGGGCCGCTGGGCCGCTGGGCCGCGCAGCGGGCGGGGCGGTAGGGCCCGGCGGAGCCCGCTCGCCGGCGCGCTGGGCGGGGTGTGTGCCGGGCGGCTTCGCGGGCAGGGCAGGCGCGGGCCCCGAGGCGGCGGCTGCGCGCCCTGCGCCGGGGCGGAGCCGGGGGCGGGCGGCCGGCGGGAGGGGCCTGGGCCCGCGGTGGGAAGTGCCGGAGGGCCGGCGGCGACGACCGCGGCGTTGGCTGGGCCGGCTCGGTGCGTGGGTCCGCGGCGGCTCGGGGTCCGCCCGCGGGCTGCGGTGCGAGAGGGCGGCCCGGCTCCCCTTCCCTCCCGCCCGCCGCCGCCGCCGCCGCCGCCGCCGCTGTGATTGGGTGGAAGATGGCGCTGGGCGGATGGAAATCCTAATGACAGTCTCCAAATTCGCCTCCATCTGTACCATGGTAGGTGCGGCGGGGGGCGGCCCGGACCTCCGGGGCAGGCCGGCGGCGGGACCCGTCCCCGTCCCCGCCCTCCGGCCGTCCGCGGGCCCGGGCGGGGTGGTGGGCTGCGGGGCAGTTGGACGGCGGCGGGCGGGAGCGCGGGGATTAGCGGCCCCGCGGACGGGGCGGCGCGGGGGCGGCGGGGTGGGGGTGCCGTGCAGGTTGCCGCGGGGGGCGGGCCCCGCCGAAGTCTCCCCGAGGCGCGGGGCCGAGCGGCGGGCGCGCCGGGCGGGAGCGCGGCCCGGCCGGGTCGGAGGCCGGAGGTCCCCGCGCGCTCCGCCGCCGTCCGGCCGGGCGCGGGGCCGGGAGGTGGCCCTGGGCGCGGAGGGGTCCGCGGGCGGGAGGCGGGTCTCATTCCTGCCCGGAGAGGACGGAAGTCCCGGGCGGATTCCCTCCCGGCGCCCCGGGCCGGTGCTCGGGGAGAAGGGTGTCCGTGAAGATGGAAACTTTAAATAAGTGCCGTGGAAATTTTCTCCATTACTCCTCTTTCCCTTACCCAGCCTTGTGTCCAGGTGGCAGCCTTGTCTTGGGGAATCCGCGTTAATGCTGCGCGCAGCTGAAGCTTTCCCGTCATTTGTTTATGCGAATCTACCAGGCACATCTGTGTGTGTGGGGCTTGAAGTCCTTATTCCTGTGCGGGGACTGACGGCAACATTATGGTCTGTGTTCTCTGATTGGGGTTTCTGAGTAGGCTTTAAGGGCAAAGTGCTAATGCCTGTTGAAAAGTCCCAAGTGAAGCAAAACGTGGGTGCGTGCAATCTTGGTGATTTGGTGCTTAGCCAGGAGGACCGCAATTTCCCACCCGACGGGGCAAATTCGTTTCAAGCTCTTTATGAGCTTACCTCTGAGAATTATGATTATGGGCCATCACAGAGAAAAAGTTATTCTCTTCAACGTGAGCCTGGTAATTACGTTTTAAAAGAATTTTGAAGTCTTTCCTTGTGTTTTGTCTTACTAGCCTTTTTATTTTTATGCACCCCACTGCGTATGAGAGATTCCCCAAGCAAGCTTCGATTTAAGGGTGGTGTATTTTATATGCCTTTTTACAAAGAAGTGGTGAACCAGATCCGCAAGATACTTTAGAAGCAGATTCTATTCTGCATGCTGATGAACAGTATTAAAAAATGGCTGAAATCAGGTGGGATTAAAACCTACAGCAGTGATTTTCAACCTTTTCATCTCATTGCACACATAAACTAAATTACCTAAATTCTGTGGCACATGAAAAATTTATTTTTTGTTGCTCTGACCAAAAAAAATAGACATACTTTTGATTCATTTACACTGATGGCTATTGTTGTAGTGGCTGTTATCATTTTTTTATTTGACAGTCTAAGGAAAAGAGGTCAATGCCCTGACTAAATAATTAGGTATTGTGTGTTTTTGAAATTCTTGTGACACACTGGTTGAAAATCATTGATCTACAGGGTATCAGGAATCATATTGAAGAATGAATCATTGGTGAATTCATTTCCTCAAATGGATGTTTGTTTGTTTTTCTCACTATTTGTATTTTAGGAGGTATTGATATTAAAGGAACTATATTAAGGTGATTTTTGAGGGTCATTTAGATTATTTTTAGATATTCTATTTCAGAAGTAATATGATAATTAAGTCTTTGAGAGTGATAATCTTGCCAGATTGCTGAGCTGCACAGATTGTTGGGTCATAGTTCATTGTATTGTCAAAGTCACGTTCTCCGGGAGTGATGTGTTACTCTTTACTAACCTTTCATTTACTCGGGTATATCAGGTATACATTTGGCACCCACTAAGGCCCTTGTTGGCATACTTCGGCTCGCGAGCCACATGCAGCTCTTTGGCCCCTTAAGTGTGGCTCTACCACAAAATACCAGGCCTGGGCGAATCTATTTTGAAGAAAGGGCGTTAGAAGAAGTTTAAGTTTAAAAAATTTGGCTCTCAAAAGAAATTCAATTGTTGTACTGTTGATATTTGGCTCTGTTGACTAATGAGTTTGCCGACCACTGTACTAAGGGCTAGATGCAGGGGTGGGCAAACTTTTTGACTTGAAGGCCACAATGGGTTCTTAAACTGGACCGGAGGGCCGGAACAAAAGCATGGATGGAGTGTTTGTGTGAACTAATATAAATTTAAAGTAAACATCATTACATAAAAGGGTACGGTCTTTTAAAAAAATTTTTTATTTCAATAGTTTAGAACAGCCATCCGGCCCGCGGGCCATAGTTTGCCCACGCCTGGCTAGATACTGCTGAATGTCAGGTAAAGAGCAGTGATCAGCCTCTGCTTTCATGGTGTTCATAATGTAGTTGAGGGAGAGACACAATATTCAAATGGAAATATTAGTAAATGCAAAATATACTATAATCAGATTAGGAAAATGAGGCACAGAGAGATTTGCCAAGTCAAACATGAGTAGGTGGGATTCTGATCTCAGGAACATAGACTCCGAGGCTCTTCCTAGGGCTTCTACTCTGGGGCATTAATTGCATGTGATGTGCACGTATTGTTGGCAAATACAAAAACACCAGTGCCGGGCCAAATGAGCTCGTTTCAAAAGTAATGTTAAAATTGTGTCTATATTTATATTTTGTTGTGCTTCCAAAGTAATGCTAAATACCTAAAAGTAATTTGCAATTTTATCCTTTAAAGAAAACTGTAACTTACCTTCTGAGAATTACAAAATTAACAATCAAGGAAAATGAAAATATTTACTTCTGTGCTTTTTTAATGCTATTTTTCTAGGTTTTGAACACTCCGTCTCCCCCTTTGTCTAGTGAATTCATACCTGTCGGTCAAGCAGATAGCCTTACTTGAATAATCATACCCCTGTCCATTCCCATCCTTCACCCCCCCCCCCCCATATAACTTAACTGCATTTTTGTTATCTCAATAGCACTTACGTATGTATGTGCTATACATTTTCCTCTTATCTGCTTTTTAGATTGTGAAGGTTTAAGGGGAGGGACTGTCATTTATTTCTGCCCTTTGATGGAGCGCTAACTTCTGCATATAATAAAAGTTTCCAGAGTCCTTTATACCTGAGCGAAGTGAGCTTGGTTACACATGGGTGAGATTGGAGGTGTGTGTGGAGTGATGAGAGAAGAGGGGCTGGACCTAAAGAGAATGATCGTTCTCAGAGAATCAGCAGCTGTGGAAACATGATGATGAATTAAAATTTTATTCCATAAATAATAAAGTTCACATAATTTTTTCATTTGTCAACATAAGGTTGCAGATTGGCAGTACCTTAATTGGGTTAAATAACTGTGTTAAAAGCAAGTCTTTTTTTGATCACTGTTCTGCTTACCTGTGAAAATTAGTTTGCTTTACTTAAGTTAGCCTGAGTCAAATGAGTGGTTGTGTTTAGATTGCCCTGAATAAATTTGCAAAGATATCTCTAGAAATGCCTCTTGTTATTTGTCCATGAAAAATACATTTTCAGCATCACATGGTGTTTGTTTGGCTTCTGAAGTAATTGAGACTTTCAGGATCTGGCACAGAGTAGCTACCCAATTTTTAATATTGTACTTAATGATGAAATAACGGGAAAAGTGGTCAAAACCAATGAGAGCCTATGCTTTGAGACTGAGGTGGAAGTTCTAGAGCTGTATTTGGTGGCCTAGGACTAGAGAGGGTGGCATGGACCCTGGCTGTTGATGGCTAGGGCTCTGTAAATGTTCGCTCGCTCCCACTGTGATAATTACCATCCCTTCCTGTGCGGTGGTTACAGGAGTCACGGTTGGGAAGGGACTGGATAAAGGAGAAGTTGCAGCAGGGGAAGGTAGGTAGATCATGAGGTGGCACTGGCCTGGTTGCTTGCCCACCTGCCTCCACGGGGTGAGATAGGTCTGCTAGAACGTGGTGTCAGTGAGGCCAAGGCCATAAGTTAGCTGATTAGTGGACCTAACAGGTTTACCTTGAGCAAGCCTGTGTATAGTACAGCACCCTGCCACGTTAACTTGGAACTATTTTTGGAAGAAAAGTCCCAGGTGAAGCTGGCTATTTGTCTTTTCTTCATTCTCATTGGCATCATGCAGTAAGAGTAAAATGTGTTGTGTGGTTAGAGCACTACAGAAAGAAAGGAAGGGAAGAAAAACCTCCAGGCTCTTGCTTTTTTGGGGGGGTGGTTTGATAATTTCCTTTTCATGAAGTCAGAATATTATTCTATACTAGAGGCCCAGTGCATGAAATTTGTGCACGGGGGAGGGGGGTGTCCCTCAGCCCACCCTGCACCCTCTCCAATCTGGGACCCCCCTCGAGGGATGTTTGACTGCCCATTGAGGCCTGATCGCTCACAATCCAGGACTGCTGGCTCCCAACTACTCGCCTGCCTGATTGCCTCTAACCGCTTATGCCTGCCAGCCCGATCACCCCCTAACCACTCCCCTGCCAGCCTGATTGATGCTTAACTGCTCTCCTGACAGCCCGATTGCCCCTAACTACCCTCCCCTGCTGGCCTAGCCACTCCCAACTGCCCTCCCTTGCTGGCCTGGTTACCCCCAACTACTCTCCCCTGCCAGCCTGATCGCCCCCAATTGCCCTTTCCTGCAGGTTTTGTCCCTCCCAACTAACCTTCCCTGCAGGCCTGGTTGCCCCCAACTGCCCTCCCTTGCAGGCCTGGCTCCCCCCAACTGCCCTCCCTTGCAGGCCTGGTCCCTCCCACCTCCTCTCCCCTACTGGCCTGATCGCCCACAACTGCCCTCCCCTGCTGGCTATCTTGTGGCGGCCATCTTGTGTCCACATGGGGCAGTCATCTTGTGTGTTGGAATGATTGTTAATTTGCATATTACCTCTTTATTACATAAGATAGTAATCCTATGTAAGAAAAGGGTAATATGCAAATAGATCGAACTGTGGAACAACTGGTCACTATAATGTGCACTGACCACCAGGGGGCGTGTGTGGAACATGACGGGTGTCGGCTGCAGTGGGATGGTGGAGCAGGTGAGCAGGGGTGCCAGACCAAGGTGGGGCATCAGTCGCTCTCATCTGGGCAAGCTTCTGGTAGTTACTGAAATTGCTTTGCTCCCTTGTGCGGTGGTCCCGCGTGGCGCTCACACCCGCTGCTGGTGCTGGAGTCGCCACTCCCACCCACTACCAGCAACAGCCCTTCTCACACCTATAGCTGGTGCTGGAGCCAATGCTCGTAATCGCTGCCTGTGCAAGGCGCCAGCCCTGATCTCTTGGCGCCATCAGCGAGTGCAAGTGGTGGCTTCCGGCCCTGATCGCCCCTGAGGGCTTCTCCAGCTCCCTCTGCTCCTGAGGAGCGATTGGGGCAGCAGCTGCTGCTCTCAGCTGTGACAACACTGGCCCCTTTGCACCCACTACTGTCGCTGGCTGCAGTCACTCTGCACTATCAGCAGGTGTGAGCAGGGCTGGTGCTGTCAGTGTGTGGGAGCAGCAGGGGCCGGAGCAGGGCTGCTGGCAGACAGGACCAGGGGCCGTGGCGCGGAGGATGGGCCAAGACCCACCTCTGTGCCTACCATAGTCTCTTGGCCCACAGATACTTTTAAGGTGCACAAATTGGGCCCCTAGTATTAAATAATAAAATTCCTTATATTGTCCCAAGAAATAGGGTCAATGAAATTTTTTGTTAATAAGATATTTAATTTTTATTAATATTTTATTAGTAAAATAGTGCTTCAATGATAGGAACATTTAAAGTGAGTTGCCATTGTTTTACTCACTTTTGCTATAAATATTAATTTAAGAGGGATGAAAACTTCAAAAGTAAGGAGTCTTCTATCATATACATATTGATTAAATAATAAGGAATATTTGAGCATGTATTTGAGTAGGCTTAGTGGAGAGAACATTTAGCATAAATATAAATGTTTTGTTTAAGTCTGCTGATATTTTGAATTTGGTTAAAATACATATTGGGCATTAAAAACTATACATTTTTGCCGAAACCGGTTTGGCTCAGTGGTAGAGCGTCAGTCTGCGGACTGAAAGGTCCCGGGTTCGATTCCGGTCAAGGGCATGTACATTGGTTGCGGGCACATCCCCGGTAGGGGGTGTGCAAGAGGCAGCTGGTCGATGTTTCTCTCTCATCGACGTTTCTAGCTCTCTATCTCTCTCCATTACTCTCTGTGAAATATCAATAAAATATATATTTTTTAAAACTATACATTTTTATAGAAAATTTGGAAGATATTCTATAAAAAAGAGTTTGGAAATTCTTAAAGAAGCAAAAACAAAACAAAACAAAAAAAACACTTATTTTACCTCTCAGAGCAACTTACTCTTTCGCTTAATGTGTCATGGACATTTTTCTTTGTCCTTATGCTGCTTCATTCTAGGTGAGACTGGGCTCATTTTAATTCTCCATTATCCTTAGTATCTATCATATTAGGAAGGTTTGGTTATATACATTTTCATTTTCTTAAACATTAATTGTATTACTTTCCCAGGGCTGCCAAAACCAAGTGGCAAAAACTGTGTAGTTTAAAGTAACAGAAGTTTATTGTCTCACAGTTCTGGAGTCCAGAAGTCCAAAATGAAAGCATTAGCAGAGTTGGTTCCTCTAAGGAGAGTCTGTTCTCTGCCTTTCCCTAGCTTCTGATGTTTTGCTAGCAATCTCAGGCATTTAGGTGTATCACTGTCTTCTGACTCTGTGTTGTGTCTCTTTTGATTTACATTGTTTTCTGTCTGTCCTTGTGTGTCTCTATGTCCAAATTTCCTCCTTTTAAAAAAAATATATTTTATTGATTTTTTACAGCGAGGAAGAGAGAGGGATAGAGAGTTAGAAACATCGATCAGCTGCCTCTTGCACACTCCTTACTGGGGATGTGCCCGCAACCAAGGTACATGCCCTTGACCGGAATCGAACCTGGGACCTTTCAGTCCGCAGGGCTGACGCTCTATCCACTGAGCCAAACTGGTTTCGGCCAAATTTCCTCCTTTTTTAAGGACCCCCCCCCCCCCCCAATCAATACGTGGCTTTTATTGCATCTTTTAAATATTGCCAGTGAATCTAAGGAATCATTAAACATCTTGTTATTTCTATAGCTGGACAACTTATATCTTATGCATGAGCCTACTGAACTGTTCTTTTTTTCAGAAACATAGGAACTATCCCTAAATTTACTGATATTCTTGTTTCAGCAGTGTGACTTGTTGAATCAAAGCAGCTGAATTTGATACAAGTTCAATGTCATTTTCTTTAAAAATCACACAACTTGCCGAAACCGGTTTGGCTCAGTGGTAGAGCGTCGGTCCGCGGACTGAAAGGTCCCGGGTTCGATTCCTGTCAAGGGCATGTACCTTGGTTGCGGGCACATTCCCTGGTGGGGGGTGTGCAAGAGGCAGCTGGTTGATGTTTTTCCCTCATCGACGTTTCTAGCTCTCTCTCTCTCTCTCCCTTCCTCTCTGTAAAATATCAATAAAATATATATATTTGAAAAAATCACGCAGCTTTCTGGGGCTTGATGTACTGAACAAGTAACATCTGAGCCCTGTGGATGTATTTTTCGCCCAATTTCTGATTTCAACAAGCGAACAATGGCTTTGATGGGTAAGTGAACATACATGGATCTCATCTTACAATGAAAGCTCCATGTAACATCCTTGATTATGTTCTGAACATGACTGCAGATAGTGCAAATGGTGGCCAGTTCTTTTCTATTTACCCACCATTTGTTAACCAGAGCTTCTTTCTTTCCAAGGAGACTTGAGTTCTACTTTGATGTGGTTGATCCCTCCCCCCTCCTGCCCCCCCAGCGTCCCTCTAGGGCCCTTCCCAATAACTATGTCCCTTCAGAGTGATGTTGATATTGCCTGGGATGTCCACAGTCTGATTGCTGAGAATATTCTTCATTCTTATAGAAGATGTGGCAAAGAGAGCTGAAGACCCTTTATATAGTGTCCGGCATGACCTTTTAACTTGATTACCTTTGTAAAGACTGTTTCCAAATAATTGAGGTCCTGGGAGTTGGGACTTCAAATATCTTTATAAGTCATCCACCACACAATGGAGCAATCAGGTCCATCTTTACAATCCGTATCAATTAATGTTCAGTAAATAGGGATCTGTACCAACACTAGAGATGCAAAGCTTTTTCATTTTTTGTCCTTAAAGGCTGTCAATTTGGAAAGAGCGGGCTTGTGCATAACAAGGTGAACATAGAGTGATGCAGACTTGATAGCTAAGTGTTAATGATGCTTAAGTGGAAGACAGTTGACACTTGGAGTGAATCTGGGCCCATTGGAGAAGAGGGCTTTGGCAGTGGTGGAGAGGGAGCTGGGTGGGATTTGAAAAGTAATTTATGGAAGATGAAGAAGGGGAAAGGATTTGGAGAGGAGGTGAGAATGTGAATGAAACTACTAGCAAATATATGAGTTATTAAAATTGCTTATGTAGTTTAATGTTTCAGTATTTTTAGTCCTCAAATTTGTTAAATTGATTGGATTTGGATTTGTTTAGGAAAAAAATCTATGAAGGTTATTTGGTAGTTTAAAAGAAGCCATGTATATGTTGTTCATAATCATGTTATGATGTAGCTTGTAGAACTCATTTTTGCTAAAATGAGTTAATCAAAAGAAGTACTTCAGATCCAGTGGGTGAAGAAAAGTGGGAGCAATAGTAAAAAGTACACTCACTTTTTTACTCCCCATAGTAGTGACAGGAAAAAAGTCTGTAAAATTTTAGGTCCATTTCAACTGTGGTATGCCTAATGCTTTTTTAGCTTATATATAAAACATCAAATAAAAAGGGATCAGAGGAAGAGGTTTCATAGAAAATTTATTGAAAAAAGTCAACAAAACAGTCACTGTGGGTCAATAGTAAAAGATAACTTATGCAGTATATATTTTTGTGACAATACCTGCTGTAAAGAAACATCAATATCATTTGTACTTCAGGCCATTTTACTTTGTTGTTTCTGAATAGCAACTGTAAAATATATGAAATGGGCTAATAGGCAATAGTATTCTGTTTCACAGATTAGGAAATGGTCAAATGGACAAATAGATTATTTCAGACCTTGGTTATATAGTCAGTGATTTGAAATTAGCATTCTGTCAGAGATCTCTCATATGCCACTTACCACTTATGCCACTGGACTGTAGACTGCTACTAGTGAAAGTGTTGAGGGTTCCCTTCCCCCTCATACAGTCACCCTCAGTTTCTTAATATCCTCAGTCTGTTGAAAATGTCTAGTTGTCTCAAACGGTTTAAAAAATATATATTTTATTGATTTTTTTACAGAGAGGAAGAGAGAGAGATAGAGAGTTAGAAACATCGATGAGAGAGAATCATCAATCAGCTGCCTCTTGCACACCCCCTACTGGGGATGTGCCTGCAACCAAGGTACATGCCCTTGACCGGAATCGAACCCGGGACCCTTCAGTCCCCAGGCTGACGCTCTCTCCACTGAGCTAAACTGCTTTCGCAAAAATGGTTTTATATGGTTGGGTTCATACATTGCTTTTGGTTATTAAATTTCTTAAGTATGAGTTTCCCACCCCCTTTTTAAAATTATAGTTTATCTTGTTGAAAAAGTCAGGTTGCTCCTTAGCTTTTCCCATTTTCTGCATTTTGCTGATTGCATCCCTTAGTGTTGTTTGCATATATCCTGTGTATTTTCCATAAGATGGAGATGTAAAGGCTTGATCCAGATTCCTTGTTTTGCTTTGTTTTATAGGGTTGGAATGGGTGAGTAGGTGAGTGTTGGTGGGGAAAAAAAAAATCCTAGGTCAGTGGTCGGCAAACTGTGGCTTGCGAGCCACATGTGGCTCTTTGGCCCCTTGAGTGTGGCTCTTCCACAAAATACCATGGCCTGGGCGAGTCTATTTTGAAGATGTGGTGTTAGAAGAATTTTAAGTTTAAAAAATTTGTCTCTCAAAAGGAATTTCAATCGTTGTACTGTTGATATTTGGCTCTGTTGACTAATGAGTTTGCCAACCACTGTCCTAGGTGATGTGGATTTCCTATACATCACATTAGGAGGCACCTGTGTCCTCTCTTTTTTGTGAGGTTAAGGTTGCTTGGTGGGTTGAAGTGTTCTCACTATGAGTCTTCTATTACGCAGTTCCTCTGCAGCTTTTCACCTAATGACTTTTAGCAACTGTTGATATCCATTGCCTAGATCCAGCATTTCATTAGCAGTTCAGAATAGAGTTTTAACTGCTTCTGTGTTTCTTATTTTAAAGAAATAACCTAAAACAGTGGTCATCAGCCTTTCGGACCTCACGGACCACCATTGGTCCTCGGACAACTGGTTGGCGACCACTGCTCTAAAAAATATTTAGACAGAATGTAGATCTATTTATGTCATATTTAAAGCTATATAGATGTAAAATACAGAATATTTTCATAATTATACTCCCAAAATAATAATTTTTGTCAGGCCAAAACCGGTTTGGCTCTACTGGCTCAGTGGTAGAGCGTCGGTCTGCGGACTGAAAGGTCCCGGGTTCGATTCCGGTCAAGGGCATGTACCTTGGTTGCGGGCACATCCCCAGTAAGGGGTGTGCAAGAGGCGGCTGGTCGATGTTTCTCTCTCATCGACATTTCTAACTCTATCTCTCTCCCTTCCTCTCTGTGAAATATCAATAAAATAAATAAATAAATAATTTTTGTCAGGCTAAGCTTTACATAAAGTTTAACTGTTTCATACCTAAACATAATTTTGTGATATTACAAATGAATAAATACCTGGGGTTCTAATGGAAATTCTTCATCTGAATTGTCATTAATAAGACTTGAGTCCAAGCTGTTTTGGCTCAGCAGTTAGAGCGTTGGCCTGCACACCAAAGGGTCGAGGGTTCAATTCCTGGCCAAAGGCACATACCTTAGTTGCAGGTTCGTCTCAACACTGTTGGGGCACGTGTAGGAGGTGGCCAATTGATGGTCTCTCTCACATAGATGTTTCTCTCCTCCTCTGCCTCCCTACTCCTTCCTCTAAAGAATCATTAGAGAAAGATATCCTTAGGTGAGGATTAAAAAAGAAAAGACTTGGCTGATATTACATTAATGCTTGGCAAAGTAGGCGTTTTAAAATTTCCATTTTGAACTCATATACTTACTATTCTTGTTATTAAAGCAACTTCAAATTTTTAAGCATATGATTCAGAAAACTAGAACTTACCAGATATAGTCACTTTATATGTTAAATTTTAGGGCTGCTAGAGTGCTCTTATTTCTATTTGTAATGTTTAAAATGAACCAAAAATTGTGTGTGTATTAGTTTCCAAATACATTTTCAGGTTCCGAGGATTATGATGTGGGAGTTTTTGGTGTGTGAGTCTATTAGTTCTCTGCCACAGTGTTGTTACTGGCTCAAAGTTTGTGTGCCCAATGCTTTGAAAAGCCAGAACTAAAAAATGTGAGTTTGGAGTAAGGAAAGGTTTATTGATCTAGAAGGCAGCAACCAACAAAATGGAAGATCTAGCAGTACCTCAAATCTATCTTCCTAAATACAGAGCTCTGGCTTCTTTTATGTCCAGGGAAGGAGAAACAGGAGGGGCAAGAGGTGATTGAGGACCACAGACATCTGGTCACCAGTAAGGGGAAGGGGTCTCAGGAATATCTTGAAACCTCTTTGTTTCTAGCCCGTTGTCCCAAGTCGATTTGAGTCTGGTCACAGAGGCTCTTGCAAATCTTTGATAAACAATCATTTTGTATAATTTCCCCCATCTCCTCGGGAGAGGCACCTTCTGGTAAGGGGCTGTTTTTGTAAAAACTCAAGTCATAAGCAGAATTCCTGTAATGATAGCGTGTCTTTATACAAGGACACAGCACGTTTGAACAAGATGGAGTCTCAGAGGCCAAGCATTTCACTCTGTTAACAGTGTGTATACTTTTTTTTAAAAAAGCAGCCAGCATTCTATTAAATGTTTAAATTGGTTCCTGATAGCCCCGGCCTGTGTCTCAGTTGATTGGAGTGTCATCCCATACATCAAAAAGGTTGTGGGTTTGATTTCCCGTCAGGGCACATATCTAGGTTTCATGTTCAGTCCCCAACCAGGGTGCATACAGGAGGCAATGGATTGATGTTTCTCACATTGATGTTTTTCGCTCTCTCTGCCCCTCTCCCTTCATCCTTTCCTCCTTTTCTTTCTCTCTGAAATCAATAAATATACTCTTGGGTGAGGATTAAAAAGATTGGTTCCTGATATGCTTGTAATGAATTTTGGGCTGTGGTGGAGTAGTGGAAAGAAGTTGGAGCGGATTTGTAAACATATATGTCTGTTGTACTAAGTGGATGTTAAGAGGTGGTTATTATCTGTGGTATGTGTGGGAGTAGCAAAATGTGATTTTTAAAATTTTTTTATTTTTTACTTAAAGAAATATTAGCACACCACCAATCGCAACAGGAGGAACATAAAGACGCAACAGGACATTAAGGAAAAATTAGCTACCAGTACTTTTACAACTTTGGGTAAGTTAGTAAATACAGGCTTTATAGCATGAGAGGTCATGAAAACAGACAAAATCTATACTGTGTGGCCTTGGTCAACAGAAAATATGTAGAGTGTATTTTTGGAATTTAAGACTAGATCAAAACCTTTTATATCTATAGTCAGATGATGGTTGGGTTTCATTAAAAGATAATCTTTGGGGTTTAGAGAAATTAATGGACTGTGTGCTTTCTCAGAAAGAAAGGATGGGAAAGGGTTACTTGGGATATTTCTTATACAGAGTGGAAAGATAGGTAGATTCTTGTAGGATGTGAGATTTTTCATGTTTAAAGATAATTATTAGAGAAGTTCTAACTTTAGGATTTCCAGCTCTCAAATGATTTTTTGATTTGCAATTATTAAATAACTTTCACCATTAGATTTGATATCAGTAAATTTAAGAGAAGTAGGTTGAAACAAAAAACTGGACATTTAGCAATTTAATTTTTCACATTTTGCTTATGAGTGTAGAGGAAAATCAAGAGAATGGGGAAGATTAAGAAGAGACTTGTTAGCCCTAACCAGTTTGGCTCAGTGGATAGAGTATCAGTCTGCGGACTGAAGGTTCCCAGGTTTGATTCTGGTCCCAGGGCATGTATATTGGTTGCAGGCACATCCCCAGTAGGGGTTGTGCAGGAGGCAGCTGATCGATGTTTCTCTCTTATTAATGTTTCTAACTCTATATTCCTCTCCCTTCTTCTCTTAAAAAAAAAAATCAATAAAATATATTTTAAAAAAAAGAAGAGACATATTAAAGAGAAGAACCAGTAAAGTGTTATACACTTCTGGAGGCCAGAAATACAAATTCAAAGAGTTGGCAGGGCTATGCCCTCTGAAGGTACTACAGAGAGATCTATTCTAGGCTTCTCTCCCAGCTTCTGATAGCCTTAGGGGTTCCTTGGCCTGGCGATGTCTGTCTTTCCCAGTATTTTTTCACATTGTCTCTCCCCTTTGTGCCTGTGTCTAAATTATCCTTTTTTATAAGGATACCACTCATTAGATTAGGGCTCACCTTAATATCCACATTTTAATTTGATAATTTCTGTGAAAACCCTATCTATAATAATAAAAGTAATATGCTAATTAGACCGGACAACTTCTGGACATCCTTCCTGACGAAGCTGGGGGAGGGAAGCCATCCCAGGTCCCAGCTGCCAGAGGGAAGCTGGTACCAGAAGTCGGGGGAAGGAAGGCCTACTCTTGTACAAACTTTCGTTCATCAGGCCCCTAGTTTCTAAATAAGGTCACATTCTGAGCTATGAGAGTTAAGACTTCAGTATATCCTTTTTTTAAAAGAAATACTCCTTTAAGGTTCGTTGATAGGAGTAAATAAGATAGTGCATATCAGGTATCCAGTTCAGTAAATGTTAGTTCCCTTCTTCAGTTCTTTAGGTGTCTGCTGGGAACCCTGTATTTATTTTCATGGCTGACTGAACTCATAATCACAATGTATGTATTCCTTATATCAGCAGAATGAATTTTAGTAACATAGTACCTCTCTTGATTTGCCTACACATTCTCTTCTTACTGCAAGTGAAAATTCCCAGTCAAATTTTTAAAAATTACTTTATTAATTAAGGTATCACATATTTGTCCTCAAACCTCCCCCTCCCATTCCCATCCCAAACCCCTACCCACGCATACCCTCACCCCCCTGTTGTCTGTGACCACTGGTTACAGGGGTGGGCAAACTACGGCCCGCTGGCCGGATCCGGCCCGCGGAGCCGAAAGAGCGGAGGGTTCTCTCGCTCTCCCCTCCGCTCCTTCACCAGCAGCCCAAGAGGAGAGTGCCAGCATGGTCAGGTTGCTTTTGTTCCGGCCCTCCGGTCCAGTTTAAGAACCCATTGTGGCCCTCGAGTCAAAAAGTTTGCCCACCCCTGGGTTAGGCTCATATACATGCACACAAGTCCTTTGACGCAGTCAGAATTTAGGACAGTTTCAGGGTGAGTGGAAAGGGGAGGGGGAAGAGGCTGGGAAAGGTCTGGCCAGCACAGTGATAGTGTCACTTGAAGATAAGTATAGTCAGGGACTGGAAACCTCTGACAAATGCACTTCTCCTCTCTAGGGAATAAGAGACTTTGTAGTCTTGAATTATACTTATCTCTTCCTGAATTTAGCCTCCTGCACACCCCTTACTGGGGATCGAGCCTGCAACCTATCCTGGGCATGTGCCCTTGATCAGAATTGAACCTGGGACCCTTCAATCCATAGGCTGACCCTCTACTCGCTAAGCCAAACCGGCTAGGATTCAAATGGAAATATTTTAAAATGACTTTATTATATTTAGATACTACTTAACACATGAAGAAAGAATACATTAATCAATTTTTTAATTTTTTAAGGATTCAAATAGCTAATTTTGTTATCTATCAAATTAGGATAATATCTAAAATATTTGAAATTAAAATAGATCATGTATGTAAAGTAGCTGGTATAGTATTTGGCCCATGGTAGACACTTAATAAATGGTACCTACTATTGTTATTGTGCCTATTTGGCCTATAAGGACATAATAAGCATTACAATTATTTGATTAATAGTCTTTGTTGATGTAGATCTAAGATTTCATATTCAAGCACAGATGGGGTCCCTCCTTTCTGGGTCTGGGTGTGGGTGACATGGATTCAGGACTGTCAGGGCCCCAGCAGCAAGCTAACCAACAGCCAATTCCATGAGGAATCGGGATTGCTTCTCCCTCCTGTTTGGGTCTGAAGTGCAGGTGGAACAGATTGGGGCTGTCAGGGCTCCAGCAGCAAGGTCTGGGTCAGTGCATGTTATAGCTCCCAGTTGGTTGTCCGGTTGTTTGGTCATAACAGTCACTTAGGCATATATATATATGCCTATATATTTTATATATATATATAAAAATACTAGAGGCCTGGTGCACGAAATTCATGCACGGGTAGATTCCTTAGGCCTGGCTGGAGATCAGGGCTGATCTGTGGGGAGACCAGCAGGGTGAATGGGCTCCCCCGCTCACACCCGCTTGGTTGGCCTGGTGCCGCCCACTCGCCAGCCCTGTCCCCCACTGCCACTGCTGGTTACCTCCTTCTGTGGGGCGACTGGTGGGGTGATTGAGGGGGGGGGGCTGCTCAGACCCACCTTAGCTGGCCTGGGGCCTGCGGTTTGGGGAAACTCCTGCATTGAGCGTCTGCCCCCTGGTGATCAGTGCACATCATAGCAGCCGGTTATTCTACTGTTCGGTCAATTTGCATATTAGGGTTTTATATAGGATACTGATTTGCTTAACATGAGTGAAAACCTCAATGAATTTTTCAGACTAAATGCACCTATGCAACCAGCTCCAATATTAAGAAACACTATTATCAGCACTTCTGAAGCCACTATTATGTTCCTTCCAAGTCACTCCCACTATCTTTTATTTTAAGGGACAATACATTATTTTTTCTACTTTTTCTCTCTCATGCCCCACACAAAACATAAAAGAACTCAATTTTTGAGATTAGAATTGTATAAGGTGAGAAACTTTAAATAGGTTTTGTGAAAAGCTTTTTATATTGCATATTGTGATTTTTAATGTATGTACACTAGAAATATATTTGCAAGTGGAAAATAATTTGTATTACCTTATAGGGTAATCAGCAAGTAGTCTATGAACAACAAAGGCAGAACCTCAATTTCCTTTACTGTAGGAGTAAGCTGACTTTGTATCCCATATCCTTAGCATAGTACTTAGTACATAGAAGAAAATGCTTTTCAAATACAAGGTGAGGCAAAAGTTAGGTTTATAGTTGTGAGTACTCAAAACAGTTTATTCTTGTATTATTATTTATTGTGTTATTTTTCATATGAACAACTGTAGACCTACTTTTTCTCCACCCTGTAAATACTAGTACATGAATTAGTATAGGCAAGTACACACACACACACACACACACACACACGCACATATGTGTGTGTGTGTGTGTGTGTGTGTGTGTGTGTGTGTATATATATATATATATATATATATATATATATATATATAACTTCACCTACATTTTAAAAAAATCCTCACCTGAGGATATGATTTTTTATTGATTTTAGAGAGAGAGAAACATCAATTGGCTGCCTCCTGTATGCGCCCCCACTAGAGATCAAACCTATAGCCTAGGTATGTTCCCTGACTGGAAATTGAACCCACAGTTGTATGGAAGGATGCTCCAACCAATTGAGCCACCCAGCTAGGGCAACTTCACTACATTTATTTTTATCCTACCTATGTAAAATAATTAAGGTGGGACTTGCATATATGAAATTGCTATAAGAGATAGCTTTCTGCCGAAACCGGTTTGGCTCAATGGTAGAGCGTCAGTCTGCGGACTGAAGGGTCCCAGGTTTGATTCCGGTCAAGGGCATGTACATTGGTTGTGGGCACATCCCCGGTGGGGGGTGTGCAGGAGGCGGCTGGTCGATGTTTCTCTCTCATCGACGTTTCTAGCTTTCTATCTTTCTCCCTTCCTCTCTGTGAAATATCAATAAAATATATTTAAAAAAAAGAGAGATAGCTTTCTATTTCTAAATAAATTTCAGGTGTACTTGTTTATATGAGTGATTATTTTTGAAATAATTTAATATAAGTATATAGCATAAACTGTAGAAAATTTCTCATAGTTGTAGGAATATAACATTATAGGAACTAAAAATTCCATTCAGATGTAGGGTAAGGCAAACTCTATTAAGTGTGTTTGCACTGTGAGTATTGTGTTTTGATCTGTATGCTGAACATGTTTGCCATAGAAATCATCAATCTGGGAAAAGTTTAGCAAAATGTTAACTGTAATTATTAGAGATCCGATTACAATTGGAGCAAATGAAAAGAATAAGAAAATCTTGTCTGGAAAGATAATGATTAATATGTAGAAGATGAATATAGGGCTGAATGATCATTTATTGTCTAAACTGGGGCACTTTGGGAGTGAAAATGTGTGCTGTTACTTATGTCATGACAACTGGCACACACTCTCTAGGAACACTGGGTCATTTGATCTCCTGTTACATGGGTTTTCTGCCCATTGTATAGTTCTAGAGTTCATATTGCTTTAAATTAAAAAGTAATAATAGCACAACTAAAGGGGCAAACACTACACAAAACATGGTAAACGTGGAGCTTTTGAATTGAAAATATAAGGGACAGTTGTATTTTCTGTGCCATGGAACAAATAGTCACAAATTTAGCAACTTAAGCCAACACACATTTATCACATATCTAGAGGCACAGTGCACGAAATTCGTGCATGGGTAGAGTCCTTAGGTTTGGCCAGTGATCAGGGTTGATCAGGGCCTTCCTTTTGGCTGCTGGCTGGGGCCTCCCTTTCCGGCTGCCAGCTGCTGGCAGGGGCCTTCCTTCGTTCTGTGCCACTCCCTGATGATCAGCGTACACCATAGCAAGCAATCGAGCTCCCGGTCTCCCGGTTGAACTTCTGAGGGTACAATTTGCATTTTAGTCTTTTATTATATAGGATAGCTTCTGTGAGTAAGCTGTGCCCACTGCAAGACTGCAACCCATGTGTTGCTCAGAGCTCAGTTCTCATCTGGAGTCTTGACTGGCTATGGATCTGTTTCTAAACTCACTTAAAGGTGTTTTGTATTTTGATTGTTGTAAGGTGGAGTGAGGGTTGGCAGCCACCCTCAGCTCCAAGGAATTAGTCATGTGGCCTCTCTGTAAGCCCTCACAGCATGCCAGCTCGCTTCCATGGGTGAGTCAGAGAACAATACAGAGTCTTCTGTAACTTAACACAATCACAAAAGTGACGTCCCATCTTCTTTGTCATAATCTGTTGGTTATAAGCACATCACAGGTCCTGCCCATATTCCAGGGGAACACTTGAATTTCTGTCCACCACAGTGATGCATTCACAGTAGCTTGTCCATGAAAAGTCCCAGTCTGACTGAGGTTTAATTCTCTCTTTGTGCGGTGTCTTACTTGTGATTATTTTATTTGCAGGGATATCTCTTTTGGAACTAACGCAGATCATTTATTTGGCAGTTAATCATATACTGTATTTTGTGTTAACCAAGCCTAATCTTTTTTATTATAGAAAAACTTAAACATGTATTAAAATGTAAAAAAATAGTGTTATGCACTAGTTGTAGCATAAAACCATCTGTGGACCAACTTGTGTCTTTTTTTGTACTCACGAACTTGAAACATTCCTGGATGATTTTGAGGAAAATCCATGTATTATTATTTAAATGTTGTGTGATTTGACATTTTTATGTGTTTGGTCTAGGTCCCCCTCTTTTATATTGTATCTTCCCTGAGGATAGGACCTTATATTGTGCATATTTGTCCTAGTAGTGCCTGGTAGGTAGTCAGTACATATTTGTGGGTAGTCAGTATGTATATATACACTTAGAAATCAGAAAGTCTGGGCTCTCTAATTAGTTCGAATTGACTCTGTTTATCTATTTGATTCTCTTTTGAAGAAAAATGTTACCTTATTAAACTACTCAAAGGGTTTGAATTAAGGTCTCTTTTGTTCTAGTTATTCATAAGACTTGGACGTAAGGGCCTTGAGTTTTTTGGCGCTTCTCAAGCAAGTCATAGTTTTTTGTTGTTGTTTTTGTTTTGTTTTGTTTTTAAATGAAGGCAGTAGGTAGAATATAGAACTTGGAAAACAGTTTGCCTTATTATGGTCACTTAACACTCTTACCCCAAGCAGTAGGGCAGAAAATTAGAGTTCTGCATAAAATATCTTCTTAGAGCAGGAATCATTTTGGAATTTTGCAGCAGTGGGAAACTTGACCACTCTTCCTTGTTGCTTTTTCACAATTGACCTGTGTTGGAGAAAGAGTCCTTAGCAGCAGTAACTCAGGCCTCTGATGAGAAGAGTAGTTGGTAAGAGGGTCTGTTGATGTCAGAATTCTAAGACAAAATAAGATGGCATATTCTTACCCAGCTTGGGAAGTGAAGAAAAACACGTTTTCCTTTGTCATCTCCCGACCCCTTTTCATACTTGCTTTTGGAAGTAAGTGTTTATATACTATACTAGAGGCCCAGTGCACAAAATTTGTGCATGGCGGGGGAGGGGGTTCAGCCCAGCCTGCACCCTCTTCAATCCGGGACTGCTGGCTCCTAACCTCTCACCTGCCTGTCTGCCTGTCTGATCATCATCCCCTTATCTCCCACCACCGGCCTGATTGACGCTTAACTGCTCCCCTGCTGGCCTCATTGCCCCCAACTGCCCTCCCCTGCCGGCCTGGTTGCCCCCAGCTGCCCTCCCCTGCAGGCCTGGTCGCCCCTAACTGCCCTAACCTGAAGGCCTGGTTGCCCCCAACTGCCCTCCCTGATTGCACCCAATTGCCCTCCCTTGCAAGGCCTGGTTGCCACCAACTTGCCCTCCCATGCTGGCCTGATCTCACCCCCAACTTCCCTCCCCTGCTGACCTGGTCCCCCCAACTGTCTTCCCCTGCCAGCCTGGTCCCCCCCAACTGCCCTCCCCTACAGGTCCGGTTGCACCCAACTGCCCTCCCTGAAGGTCTAGTCGCACCCAACTGCCCTTCCCTGCTGGGCATTTTGCGGTGGCCATCTTGTGATGATGTTGTGTGAGGGCATCACACCACCTAGGCTTTTATTATATAGGATGGTTATATGCCTATATATAAAATAGCAGATGTCTAATATACTATATATCATAAACTTTAGTTTTTAAGAGTTGGAATTACAAATTATTAGGGATTCATATGCTGTGGTAAAGGGTTACTTGTTTTTGATATACATAAAAATTTGAGATTAAAAATTTGCTTTCATTAATTTTATGATAATACTAGAGGCCCGTTGCACGAATTTGTGCACCAGTGGGGTCCCTCAGCCTGGCCTGCGGGATTGGGCCAAAACCAGCTCTCTGACATCCCCCGAGGGGTCCCAGATTGCGAGAGGGCATAGGCCAGGCTGAGGGCCCCCCCCCTTCCCTGGTGTTGATTGGGGCTGAGGAGAGACATGGGTGGTTGGCCAACTGGGGAGGGACTGTGAGAGGGCTCCAAGGTGTGTCAGACCTGTCTCGCTCAGTCCCTATCGGCTAGACCTCAGAAGCAAGCTAACCAATCAGTCAACTGTCTGCCGCCTTGTGGTCAGTGCATGTCATAGCGAGCGGTTGGGTTGCCTTTCCATATCATTATCATACTATGCTTAGATTGGTTGAACGACTGACCGGTTGACTGGATACTTAGCATATTAGGCTTTTATTATATAGGGTTTTATTCATATGGTTTTTATATATAATTATGAATATCTTTCATATCAGTGTTTTGTTCATCTCTAGTTATTTTTTTATCATATCTAGAATAACTTGCCAACATATCATCTTTTTTATTTAATTATGTCCCTACACAGCACTTTTCACATGCATTTTTTTCTAAAATCCTCAACCAAGGACATGTTTCTTATTGGTTTGAGAGAGAGAGAGAGAGAGAAAGAGAGAGAAAGAAACGGACAGACATTGATGTGAGAGAGAAACATTGATTGATTACCTCCTATACATGCCCCAACTGGGGATCAAACCTGCAACCTAAGTATGTGCCCTGATTGCTGGAGGCAAAGACCAACAGGTAGCTAACATATAAATGTGAGAAGTCCACCAGAAGGCTGATGGACTTTGATATTCAGCAAAGGCTGAGAATCAGCATTGTGTTACCCTTCTGGTGGCTGAATGGCAGAAGGCAATCCTTGCTGCAAAAGTTTGCAGCGTTTCTGGTGCCTGAATGAAGGACATCTGGAGAAGATTTGCTGGAGGGAAAAAAGAGTTTAAAGTTCACCAATAAAGGTGGAGATCACCAAATTGATGGGGAGATTCACTCTGTGAAAAGCTCGCCCCAAGCTTTGGAAGTTGCGATCCTAAGTGGGTGGGAATGTCTTTTGTTTCAAGCCATGCTATAATGGGGAAGAATTCGATTAAAAGGCAAAAATATCATTGTAAATTTTCAGCTTGTATGCTCAAGGACAAAGAAATTAAAATGTCAAAAGGTACTCTCTTAAATCAGGCTTAAGGAAAACAAACACACTTGTCATCTTTAACTACATGGGTTCTTCTTCAAATGGCAAAATGCCTAATTCATATTTGGGATCAAAAGACTGTAACAACTAAGAAGGCCCACCGGATCCTCTGCCTCTGGTGTGGAGAGGCTCAAAGGCCAGAGAGGTGGAGCTGCCAGTCCTCTCGCAGGGGGATTCTTTAATGGTTTGTCTCAAGGTTGCCGTGTGATGCCTTGGGTCAGGCAGATTTTGTTCAAGAATAGCTTTGGGAGGAAACCAATATGGCGCATAGATAAACACCTAAACTGCTGCCTCAAACAGCAATTTCAAAACTACAACTAAAAAACAAAACGAATGTCATCCAGAACCACAGGAAAGCTGGCTGAGTGAAAATTCTACAACTGGAAGGAAATAGGAAAGCACATGGAAAATCAGAGGAGCTGCAAAAGGCTGAGGTATGGAGACACGTGTGTGAGTGGCTGAGTGCCTGGCTGTCTTTCTCTAGCGGGAAGGAGGCAAAAGCTCCTGACTGCACTGAATACCACTTCTGACTGCACTGAACCCCAGTTCCAGGTGACAACCAGGCTTATATGGGGGGAATCTGGACTGTCAGGTGGAAACTCATGGGAGCCAAGAAAGGCAGAGGTCTGGAGGCATGTGTGGGAGTGTGTGAAGAGAGGACTGACTGCTCAGTGTGCCTCTGGCTTTCTCTAGCGGGTGGGAAACGGAAACTCTTGACTGCGCTGAACTCCAGTTCTGGGCGAGAATATGGGAATCCAGATTCATTGGGGGAGAAACTGGACTGTCTGGCAGCAGGCGAAACTCGAGGGCAGCTTACTCTTAGAGGTGCTTTCAGCAATTACCAAGGGACACGAGATCCAGGGGCCTCATACGACAGGGCTGACTGGAAGCCAAGATTGTCTGCTCAGCCCTGAGACTCCACCCCATCCAAGCTGAGCACAGAGGCTTTTGCAGTTTTGCAAGTCTTGTCCCATAAGGTTGTTTCTAGCACAGAAGTTCTCCCGGCATAGACACAGTTGATCCTCACAGCCATGGTCAATTCCTCCTAGTGATACCAATAACAATCAAGGCTTAACTGCAACAAGGCTGTACACACAGTCCACAAAGGGGTGCATCAAGAGTGTCCACCTCAGGTAATTGGGGAGGCTGACCCACTAGGTCATATAGGAAACCTAGCACACAAAGCTACCCTAACAATTCAGGGAAGCAGTGAAAATGTGGATACAAAGAAACATCACAAACACAAGAAATGGAGGAAAATAAATGACTGGATATAGAGTTCAAAACCATGGTTATAAGGTTTTTCAAGAATTTCCTAGGAAAGGCTGATAAATTTAGCAAGACCGTCAAGGATGTGAAAAACATCCAACTAGAAATTAAACATACACTGACTGAAATAAAAAATATACAGAGGCCCAACAGCAGATTAGAGGAACACAAGAATCAAGTAAAAGATTTGAAATACAAAGAAGCAAAAAACACTCAACCAGAAAAGCAAAAAGAACCCAAAAAGTTGAAGATACTGTAAGAAACCTCTGGGACAACTTCAAGCGTACCAACATCAGAATAATGGGGATGCCAGAAGAAGAGAGAGAGCAAGGTACTGAAAACCTATTTGAAGACATATGACTGAAAACTTCTGTCACCTGGTGAAAGAAATAGACTTATATATCCAGTCAGCGCACAGAACCCCAAACAAGAGGAATCCAAATAGGACCACACCAAGACACATCATAATTAAAATGCCAAGAGCAAAAGACAAAGAGAGAATGTTAAAAGCAGCAAGAGAAAAAACAGTTATTACCTACAAGGGAGTACCCAAACTGTCAGCTGTTTTCTCAACAGAAACTCTGCAGGCCAAAAGGGAGTGGCAAGAAATATTCAAAGTGATGGATAGCAAGAACCTATAACCAAGATTACCCAGCAAAGCTGTCATTTAGAATTGAAGGTCAGATAAAGAGCTGCACAGGTAAGAAAAAGCTAAAGGAGTTTATCACCTCCAAACCAGTATTATATGAAATGCTGAAAGGTATTCTTTAAGAAGAGGAAGAAGAAGAAAAGATAAAAATTATGAAACAAATACCAGCAAGTGAATCTAAAAATCAAGTGAATTTAAAATCTGTTGTAGAGAATAAACTGGGGAATATAATAGAATCAGGTGCATAGAAAGGGAGTGGAGTGAGATTTCTCAGGGGGGTAAAGGGTCGGGGGGGTGGGTGCTGGAAGAGACTGGACAAAAATCATACACCTATGGATGAGGACAATGGGCTGGTGAGGGGGTGGGTGGGAACCAGGTGGAGGGAAACTATAGGGGGGGCGGGGAAGAGGAATAATTGTAATTATCTGAACAATAAAGATTTATTAAATTAAAATAAAATAAAATAAAAAGAATAGCTTTGGGGGCCAGTCAGTGCTATAGAGAGTGGAATAGGAAAAGATTCATGAAAAGTACTCTAATTTTTTAATTCTTGTCTATATCTTATAGGCACTTGTCTATTGATTGTTGTTTTATCTCTTTGTTGTTTATTGTTAGTCTATTGAGCATGCCTTTAATTTACTTGAATAAGAAAAGAAACCTAGGTGGCCAGGCCACTTACTGGATTTCCCCAGAGCAAATAGCATGTGGCTGAGGGTACCTGTCCTAGGAGACCAAAGGAGGTAGAGATAACAAAAAGACAAAAAGCCCCAGCCCGATAATTACTATAGGTCTTTTGTTGATCCTATAAAATGGACGCCCACTCTCAAGAGTGCTATTAAAAGTCTAATTTTCGCCATGTTTTTATTTCCTGGTCTGTCATTTAAAACTTGGTGGAATTCGGGGATGTGTCTGGGATTTCTGTACTCATGAAGAGAAAAGGGCTGGCTTAAGAGAAAGGTACACCCCACCATATTTTGGATGGCCTCTTAAAACTGAGCACCCTCTCTTTTTATATTTAAAAGATGGCAAAAATGACACAAGGAAAATACACAGGCTGGATTTAGGCAGCAGGTGTTTCCATAATAATGGGTAGTTTTTGAATAATGATGGACTGCATTCCAAAGTTAATATTAAAGCCATTGAAAGTCAATATGTTATATTTGTTACCGAATTTGCCAAAGTAAATTCCTTAGATGGTAATAATTGGCTTTAGAATCTCAAAATTGTTAAAACATAAGTAAATAGATATAACTAAAATGAAGGATTTGTGTGTAAAGCTTTTCAGTGAAAGTATATTAATGGTGGGAGTTCAGTAGTTCAGGGGGAGACTGGCTTTGCTGTTAGCTGAAGGAGGGGGCCAGCTGCATTTCCTGCAGCAGTAACCTTAGATGTTACCTCTGAGGAAAAATGTGGTGGTTTAAAAAATCAAGCAGCTAGGTCAGGCCTGCTTCCAGAGTCTTTGGTAACTTAAAACTCTGGAGTTTTCTAAATTAAAAAATAAAAATTATTAAATATCTAGGTATTTTGTTGTATTTGTTTAAAAGTAAATTTTAAGCTTCATAAAAAGGAGAAATTTTAAAATCTCTTCTGTTGCTATTTACAAAGTAAGCTAAGCAATTATTCAAGCATTAAATTGCATCAGTAATAAGACACCATAAGTAAAAAGAGTTTTACTTGATATGTATGCATTACAGTATTGGCCAGCATCTGAAAAGCAACCAAGTTTCTTGTTCTGTTTAAAAGAAAGAAAAAGGTTTTTAAAATAAACTTCCTAAATGTGACCTAGATACTACTCTGAGAGAAAAAACAGAAGGAAATTCCCTTAAAATATCTGGAAAACTGTAATTAAATATCAATGCATTAGGCCTCAAAAAGAAAAGTAAGTAATTTGCATTTTGCCTTCCTAACAAAGCTTATGTTAATATTCGAGGTCCGGTGTACAAAATTCGTGCACAGAGTGTATGAGGGCATGTCCCTCAGCCCAGCCTGCACCCTCTCCAATCTGGGACCCCTCGAAGGCAGTCGGACATCCCTCTCAATCCAGGACTGCTGGCTCCCAACTGCTCGTCTGCCTGCCTTCCTGATTGCCCCTAACCACTTCTGCCTGCCAGCCTGATCACCCCCTAATCATTCCCATGCCAGCCTGATTGATGTCTAACTGCTCCCCTGCCAGCCTGTTTGCCCCCAACTTCCCTCCTCTGCCAACCTGGTCACCCCTAACTGCCCTCCCCTGCAGGCTTGGTTCCTCCCAACTGCCCTCCCCTCCTGGCCATCTTGTGTCCACATGGGGGCAGGATCTTTGACCACATGGGGGCAGCCATCTTGTGTGTTGGAGTGATGGTCAATCTGCATATTACTCTTTTATTAGATAGGATAGAGGCCTGGTGCATGGGTGGGGGCCAGCTGGTTTTCTCTGAAGAATGTCCTGGATCAGGATGGGGGTTCCCTTGGGACATGGTGCAGCCTGAGCAAGGAGCCTGTGGTTGTTTGCAGGCCAGCCACACTCCTGGCGACTCAAGCAGAGGCCTTGGTATCTGGAATTTATTTACCTTCTACAATTAAAACTTTGTTGCCTGGAGCCGAGCCAAGCCTCCTGGTCACTGGCGGCAGCCATATCTGTTGGGGTTTGTGTATCTTCTATAATTGAAACTTTGTAACCTTAAGCAGAGGCCTGGGCTGGCCAGGGTATGTGGAAAGCTTTGCTTCTTCCATTGTTGGGGGAAACCCTAGCCTCCTGCTCTCTCCAGCTCTGTGGCTGTTGCCATTTCTGTTTTGATTTGTTTACCTTCTATAATTGAAACTTTGTAGCCTTGAGTGGAGGCCTAGGCAGGCCGAGGTGTGTGGAAAGCTTGGCTTCTTTCATTGCCTGGGAAATCCATGCCTCCCTCCTGCTCTTGGTGGCTGTGGTCATCTTGGTTGGGTTTATTTGCATAACCACTCTGATTGGCTGATAGGTGTGGTGGAGTGCTGGTCAATTTGCATATCACTCTTCTATTAGATAGGATATGAAGAAAGGGGGGGTTAAAATTGAAAGTACAGTTATAAGATAAATAAGTACTGGAAATATGATGTACAACATGATGATGATAGCTAACACTGATGTATGATGTGTAAGAAAGTTGTTAGAGTAAATCCTAGCAGTTCTCATCACAAGGAAATATTTTTTCTTTTTATTGTATCTGTATGAGAAGATGGATGGATGTTAATGAATCTACTGTGGTAATCAATTCACAATATATGTAATTCAAACCATCATGCTGTGTACTTTAAACTTATACAGTGATGTATGTCAATTATTTCTCAATAAAACTAGAATAACTCCCAAAAGTGCAATAATACTTTTACATTTACCCGTGTTTTTTATTTTTCTACATGACTTTGAGTTATTGCCCTTCCAACTAAAATGGAAAGACACTAGGCAATAACTCAAAGTCATGTATAAACAAGCCATGATAAAGGTGTTGTTTGTCCTCACAGATTAGGAAACTGGAGCACAAAGGGGTGGAATACTGGTATCTTGTCCACACTTTACCACACTTTGATTGTGATTCTATATTGCTGCTATTTTAAAATATAGAATTTGAGATATGCTATAGATAAATCTGGCATCTTGCTGATGAGGAAAGCAAGGCATTTGTGGAAGATGACCCTGTGCTTTTAGCAGGTTGTATTAGAACCAGGCCAGTAGTGCAGGCCTGATCTGAGCCTGCAGCTAGAATGTTCGAGTGGGCTCTCATTTTGCCAACATGAAAAGCTGTAATGAAAACACCTCTGAAGAAAAATTCAAGGCTTGTCTCTTCTAGTTCATCAGTTTGTGAAGCCTTTCCCAAATCCAATAGCTCCCAGGGTTATTCCTGTCATGACATCCTATTGTATATGCTGTGTTGTAATTTGGTGCTTATTCTCTGCTCTATAACTTTGAATTTATTTTAAATAATTTTCTACCTCTGTCATTATGAAAAGCTAATTTTTATTCACTGTATACTTCCCAATTAGATTATGATTTTGCAATTTTTGAAGCGTTTTAAAAAAATCTTTTATAGCACTGTATATCACAACTTTATTGATTTCAACTCACAGTGAGAAGTACTTATTTCTTTATAGTTAGACATAATTGTTCATATTTAAATATTGCAACAAAAGTATCATGAACCATTGTGTACGCGTAGTAGAGAGATGTACTGTGATTTATTCTGTTTTACTGAAAAAGAAAATGGTACTTGGGTGCTACAGTTTGAAAACCACATTCTACAACTTCTCACACAGGGCTAAATATTCAAATACTTAATGAAATTTACCTCTTCTTGAAGGACTACTGCTTTGAGACTTTATGATGTCTGAAACTTAGGATATGGAAATGGTTTATTTCATTAAAATTTCTGTTGTCTTTGATACAGTTTCTGGGACAGTGTCTTCCAGATCAGGTGTGGGCTTTCAGCCTTGAGTTTTTCTTTTATTGTGTAAGATATAGAAAGTTGCCGAAACCGGTTTGGCTCAGTGGTAGAGCGTTGGTCTGAGGACTGAAAGGTCCCAGGTTCGATTCCGGTCAAGGGCATGTACCTTGGTTGCGGACACATCCCCTGTAGTGGGTGTGCAAGAGGCAGCTGGTCGATGTTTCTCTCTCATCGACGTTTCTAGCTCTCTATCTCTCTCCCTTCCTTAAAAAAAAAAGATATAGAAAGTTGTTTCTCATATCTTCTGTGCCCTGGATTCATTCACTTTTTCTTTGTTGTGTTCACATTCTCATATTGGCTCTTTCTGTGCCTCCAGAACTTTTTTTTGATTTCCGAAGGTCACTTGCTTCTCTTATCTTTGGGGAGCCTTTCCTGCCTGTTGGGGTAGTTTTCTCCTTTGGGTATTGACCTGATATGATCCTTTCAGTATTAATCTTGGAATGATATTTATTGGATTCTAAGATAGGATTTGAAACACAAAAGCGGGGAAAAAAATATATTTTCTCATTTGTGTCTTAAATAAAAAGAAGGTTGTCAGGGAACTGGTAGTTTGCTGTAATTCATATAAAAAAGTATTCTTGATAAATATGTTTTCTAGATTGATGTTCATCCTTTTATATTTTAATCACTTTTATTTCTTTTCTTTTTTAAAAATTTATTTTATTGATTTTTTTTACAGAGAGAAACAGAGAGGGATAGAGAGTCAGAAACACCAATGAGAGAGAATCAACGATCAGCTGCCTCTTGCATAGCCCCCACTGGGGATGTGCCCGCAAACAAGATACATGCCCTTGACCGGAATCGAACCCAGGACCCTTCAGTCCGCATGCCAATGCTCCAGTCACTGAGCCAAACTGGTTTCGGCCACTTTTATTTCTTTTCTTTTCCTTTTTTTTTTTTTTTTAAATGAAGAATGCAAGATATGTTTCTTTTCGTTTTTAAAAATATATATTTTTATTGATATTTTAAGAGAGGAAGGGAGAGGGATAGAGAGCTAGAAACGTCAATGAGAGAGAAACATCGACCAGCCGCCTCCTGCACACCCCCCACCGGGGATGTGCCTGCAACCAATGTTTATGCCCTTGACCGGAATTGAATCTGGGACCTTTCAGTCCGAGACCAACGCTCTATCACTGAGCCAAACCGGTTTCGGCCACTTTTATTTCTTGATAAGATATATTAAGTTCTCTAGTTTTTTAAATAGTATATACTGAACTGTGAATTAGCTTTCCACCATGATATGTATTCATATATACCATTTTTTCCTGCCATATTCTAGCTTTAGATTATGGACATTTCTTAACTTACTTTTTGAAAACATTCCTGGTCATCAGTTTCCATCTTAATTATAAGAGCAAAATGGAAGGCAGTCAGTTAAGCATTTTCCATGGTTGACTGTGTAAAAATTATGTAATGGGAAGCAGCCATCTCCCATCTGAATGGGAAGCTTAATGGTGAACATGCCTGCACTTTCTGAGCAACACTTCAAAATGTACGAAGAAGTGGAAAATTTGGTCTCTGAATGATTTGCCTCAAAACAAGTAAAGTTCTATTGGGGTGCTATCTACAAATTACCTGAAAGATGGGGAAATATGTAGCTAGTGATGGACATTACTTTGAATAAAGTACCTTTGATATTTCTCTTGAAATTATTGTGTTTTCTTTTATTACAAAATCTGTCATTATTAACTGATACACCTAGTAGTATGCTATCATGTTTTCATAAATCTGTTCATTAAAAAAATATATTCTTATTGATTTTTCTTAAGAGAGAGAGAGAGAGAGAGAGAGAGAAAGGGAGACAGAGAAACATCAATTGGATGCCCCCTGCATTCCCCTATTTGGGTATTGAGCCTGCAACCAGGGCATGCTCCTTGTCTGGGAATTGAATTGGTGACCTCTTAGTTCCTGGGTCAGTGCTCAGCCGCTGAGCCACACTGGCTGGGCTATGCTATAATATTTTATAGACCCTGTAAATTGCTGTCAGCCATGCAATCATCAATGATACTTCAGTAAACATTCTTTTCCCCTTTAGTTCTATGTGAGAATTTCTTAGTTATATACACCTCTGAAGAATTGTTAGGCCACTGAATATATGCATTTTAATTGCATAAAATTTCAGCTCTGTGAGATGGCTGCTATCAGATTACAAACTCCCTTTAGAATTCATTATACAGCAAGGGCTTTAATTCATTACTTAGATAAAAGTAACAAGTTAGGAATATAATTTCTTTTTAAAAAATATATATTTTATTGATTTTTTTATAGAGAGGAAGAGAGAGGGATAGAGAGTTAGAAACATCGATGAGAGAGAATCGTTGACTAGCTGCCTCCTACACACCCCCTATAATTTCTTGATCTAGGCTTTGGTTATATGAGAAAATTTCTTCATACTAGTTTTTAGTAATAATATTAAAAGCCTTTATTCTTCATTATCCTTTTTTATTTTTTTTTAGTAATGTTAGGTAGTTATAAAGAGAATAGTTATTTAAAGAATGTCTCTTCATAATGCCTACATTCATTGTGATTTTTTTTATTTTTGTTTGCAGGGCGCCAATGCCTCGGCATTAGAGAAAGAGATTGGTCCAGAACAGTTTCCAGTCAATGAGCACTATTTTGGATTAGTCAATGTAAGTATTCATTGATGTTTAGCCTTCAGAATTATGTTTGGAAGTAGTTTTTAAAAATGATGAATGCATTTCATAATTTATTAAAGAAAACATGTTCATTTATATTAGTAGACTTAATGCCAAGAAACTTGATTTTGAATTTATCTTTAAGGGGACAAAGTTATCTGATGACTTAAGTGTCTTAGAGATAGAATAGTTTCTACTTATAAGCCTGATGTTTCCTCTTTTGTTTCAAAATTTTCTCCTAACCAAAATTTCATATGGTTTAGATAAAATGATCTCTTGATTCTTTCAGATCTATTTAAATGTCTACATATAAGTGGTCCAAATAGTTTAGTCAGTTCCTCCATGTGTGGAGATAGGGTCTTTGTCATTTTACCTCTAACATTGTTCTACTAATATAAATATAAAAGCACAAAGTATAGGGGAAAAATACACCTTCAATCTTTGTGGAGGTAATTCTAGTAATTATACGTTATTGAAATTTCGGAAGAACCTGCTTTAGAATTTTTAACAGTTCTGCAACATCAGAAAACACCACAAATCTGTATTATATAACTATTGTGGTAATTAATATGCTATTATACTATACTGTTAGGAGGATCCCTGGTGAGTATTTAAAAATATGCTACATGTGATGTTACAGGTAATTAAGTTAAATTGAACAAAATTGGTGTGTCGCTAAATACTAGTATGTAATTATGATGTGTGAGATAGATTTCATGTGTGATTTGGGAAAAGCAGTTGGAGTGACATGTATATCCTCACCTGCTCTGGAAATCACATCTGCAAATGTAAAGTTTATCACAAAGAATAGGCCATCTCCACCCTCTAGCCCAGGGGTGGGCAAACTTTTTGACTCCAGGGCCACAATGGGTTCTTAAACTGGACTGGAGGGCCGAACAAAAGCAACCTGACAATACTGGCACTCTCATCTTGGGCTGCTGGTGAAGGAGCGGAGGGGAGAGCAAGAGAACCCTCCGCTGTTTTGGCTCTGCGGGCCGGATAGAACAGCCAAATGGGTTGGATTCGGCCCGCGGGCCGTAGTTTGCCCACAGCTGCTCTAGCCCCTCTGCAGTGAAGACTATTTATTACTCCTCAGACTATTTTTTTCTGGAATTTATCCTTAGATTATTAAAGTGCTTATAGTTCTACTTTTAAAATTCTGCTATTTTAAAAAACAATAATCTATTGACTTCCTGTTAGGAAAGATAAGAAATTTAGTTCTTCTACCACCATTCCCTGCTATTTTCCCAACATAGAATTGCTTTATTTTTCTATTTCCTTAATTTCCATTTACTCTTCCAGTTAATCTTCATCAGAACTAAAAAAACAAAAAAGAAAAATATTTTCTCGTTATCAGTTTTGACTGAACATGTCCATTAGGCAAACTCTCCCTTCCTTGGAGCCTTCTGTCCTTTTGTGCAGCCATTGCCTGCCCTTCCTTTTCCACCACTTGGACATTCCCTTCACATTTCGTCTTTTCTAGATACTATTTTCTTTTCCAGTTTTCTCCCTGGCTTTGAGGAACACATTCTGCAGTAGCTTCTTTAGGAAGTGTACATGGGAGATAAACTTTGAGATCTTGTGTATGTAAAATTTAAAAATATATATATATTTTTATTGATTTCAGAGATGAAGGGAGAGGGAAAGAGAGAGAGAAAATTCAAAGATGAGAAATAATCATTGATTGGCTGCCTCCTGCATGCTCTACACTGGGATCAAACCTGCAACCGGGCATATACCCTGACAGGGAATCAAACCTTGACCTCCTGTTATATAGGTCAACATTCAACCACTGAGTTTTTCCTGTTTTTCTCAGGTGAGTATTTATAGTTTTTGTTGTTGCTGAAGTTTTCTTATACTTACTGGATTGTTTCTGAGTTGTCTAGTGATCAAAAGCCTCATTTCAATTCTAGGTATGGCAGAACCCCAATTTCTTTGGTGACTCACCTTTATTTGGTTCAGACTCCAATGCTAATATGTGTGTTGAATTGTAGTAAAGTTGTGCCCATTGATAGTCTCCCAAAAGACCCATTTTTAAAAGAACAATCATCTCTGTAATAAAGAGCCAGGGTGTAATGTCCAATCATGACCAAAGGCTGACCATCCTGAAGTCAGCGCTGGGTTGCCATGGTGACCCAGCACTGACTATTGCAGCTGCAGGCCTGGTGACCCAGCAGTGATTGCTGAGGGGGCTTTGAATCAGGCCCGGAAAGAGACTTGAAGAGAGAAACGGGGTTGATCTGTAGCAGCTTTTGATCAGCACTTGCCTCCCTCTCTCCGAGCCTGGCCAGCAGCCCTGCCTCCATTTCTCTTCAAGCCTCTATCAGGGCTGCTGATCAGCCCTGCCTTTCTGGTCAGGCCCTGTTGATAGGCCCAGAGACACTGACTGGTATAGAAACTGGCCAGTCAGAACCATATCTGGGTCACCTGTGAGGAGGCAGTGACTGCCTAGGACAGCTGTGGGCAAACTACAGCCCTCGGGCCAGATCTGGCCCATTTGGCTGTTTTTTCCGGTCCAGTTTAAGAACTCATTGTGGCCCTCAAGTCAAAAAGTTTGCCCACCCCTGGCCTAGGACATAGCTTTTGATGCTGACTGGCATAGAAACTGACCAATCAGAACCAAATCTGGGTCAACTGTGAAGAGCCAATGGCTGCCTAGGAGGCAGAGCTTTTGACACTGATTGACATAGAAACTGGCCAATTAGAACCAAATTGGCCAGCAGAGGAGGGCATTTGAGGTCAATATCAGGCTGGCAGGGAAGGGCAGTTGGGGGCAACCAGGCTGGCAGGGGAGGGCTGTTGGAGGTGAGATCAGGCTAGCAGGGGAAGGCAGTTGGGGGCAACCAGGTCAGTAAGAGAGGGCAGTTAGGGGTGATCAGGCAGGCAGGCAGGCAGGTGAGCGGTTAGGAGTCAGCAGTCCCAGATTGCAAGAGTGATGTCCAGCTGCTGGTTTAGGCCTGATCCTGATCCGGCCTAAACCATTAGTCGGACATCCCTCAAGGCGTCCCTGACTAAAGAGGTTGCAGGCTGGGCTGAGGGAACCGCTCCCTCTGTGCACAAATTTCGTGCACCAGGCCACTAGTCATAATAATAAAAGGCCAAGAGGTGTCACGACCAAATGACCAGTTGCCATTGACCACTTCTCGGTCCCTCTCTTCCCCCCTTCTCAGCCCACAAGCAGGGATCGGGTGGGACTGGGGACTGGCAAGAAGGCTGAACTCCTGACCTCTTTGTCCCTCCTCTAGTCCGCAGGCTCTGATGGATCAGCGATGGCGAACGGGGGAATCAGGGTCGGTGGCGGGAGGACCAGGTGGCTGTCAGGCCATTGGGATCATCAGCTCATCCCTGGCTGCTCGGGGGCTCAGGCCTGTGGGAAAGCGTGCATTAGCAACTTCACCTCCATGTGCGTGCACTGGGCCAGCCACTGATGGAATGCACTGCCCCTGCCCACTCGGGGCTGCTCTGCCAGGTTGGGTCAGTCATGGGCATGCCCCACGGCTTCTGTCAGCGCCACAAGCCCCAGCAGCAGTGGCGGCAGCACCTGTGTGAGCGGCCCCAGGCAGGCAGCGTGCTCCATCAGCAGCCGGCCCAGCACCTGCTTTCCCACCTGACCCCTGAGCAGCTGGGGGTGAGCTGGTGATCCCAGTGGCCTGACAGCCTGGCGGGGGAGGTGGCGTTTGGCCTGGTGACTGGCGAACAGCAGAAGATGGCCCTGATCACAGGAGGCTAGGCCCTAGGGACCCTACCCGCACGATTTAATCGTGTGCTGGGCCTCTAGTAGGATTATATATTGAAAGTTGTTTTGCCTTTAACCTTTGCCAGTATAAATACAGACTGAGCTGAACCAGTGTGACTCTGTGATTGAGCATTTTTGGTTGGATTCCTGGTCAGGGGGCAGCCAATTGATGTTGACATTTCTCTCTCCCTTTCTTTCTAAAATCAATTTTAAAAAGCCAGTTAAATATAGACTGGGGCAAAAGTAAGTTTAGTTGTTTGTATGGAAAAAATAAATAATAATACAGAATACACTCTGTGTTTTGTATACTGATAAGTGTAAACCTACTTTTACTCCATCATTGTATTTCAACTTTGTGTCTAACTATTTTTTAAATATTATTTTAAGTGGATTTCAGAGAGGGAGAGAAAGAAACATCAGTGACAAGAGAGAATCATTGATCAGTTGCCTTTGCCTCCTGCACACCTCCTACTGAAGATTGAGCCCACAACCTGGGCATGTACCCTGACCAGGAATTGAACTGTGATTTCCTGGTTCATATGTCGATGCTCAACCACTAAGCAACACCGGCCAGGCAACTTTTTATCTACTATTACCACCAATTTTGTGTCTAACTTTTTTTACAGATAGCCTCAAAACAAGTAACACAACATCCTAGATAAAATGAGTATTAAAATTCTATAATGGTTTTTTTCAAAATTGTTTTGTGTGTGGTTTTTTGTTGTTGTTGTTAATCCTCACCTGAGGATATTTTTTCCATTGCTTTACAGAGAGAGTGAAAGAGAGAGAGAGAGAGAGAGAGAGAAACATTGATATGAGAGAGAGACATCAAATGCTTGCCTCCAGCACAAGCCCTGTTGGGAATTATGAACAAACCGAAACATGCCCTGACAAGGAATCGAATCATGACCCTTCATTGTGTGGGCTGATGATCTACCCATTGACCCACCTTGGCCAAGGCTCTGCTGTTGTTTTTAATTTAATATAATAACAGTATCAAAATTTCACTGTTGATTGTGTACAAAATGGGTTTCTAAGAAGGTATCATTTTTTTTAATGTACCGCTTTTTAATTTTTTAAAAAATGGTACAGCCGCTTTATTTTTATTTATTTATTAAATCCTCACCTGAAGATATTTTTCCATTGAATTTTAGAAAGAGCGACAGAGACAGGGAAAGAGAGAAATATCGATGCAAGAGAAACTTGGTTGCCTCCTGCATGCATCCCAACCAGGGCCCAGGCTGGGGAGGAGCCTGCAACCGAGGTATGTACCCTTAACTGGAATCGAACCTGGGACCCTTCAGTCTGCAGGCCAATGCTCTATCAACTGAGCCAAACCGGCTAGGGCAGAAGGTTCCATTTTTATAACTCCCCGTGGATCAATCTGAATGCAAAAGATAGTCTTTGTGTTTTTCCTTAAGCTGAGTAACTGAAATTCAATGCAATCAAGAGAAGCAGAATGGCCTGGCCGGTATTGCTCAGTGGTTGAGCATCAGCCTATGAGCTAGGAGGTCAGGGCACATGCCTAGTTTGCAGGCTCGTTCCCAGGAGGGAGCCAATCAATGATTCTCATCATTGATGTTTCTGTCTCTCTCTCCCCCTCTTCCTTTCTCTCTGAAATCAATAAAAATATATTTTAAAAATGAGAGAGAAGCAGAAGGAAGTTATTAGTAAGAGACCATCAGAGGAAGCTTTGTCTTTCTACCCTCTACAGATTCATTTGATGAGTAGAAGTATAGTTTCTGATCTCTATTCCTAGTTATGATAAAGAATTGAGATACCACAGGTAGCCAGCGCTCTGGCTATGAAAGATTGATGAGCACCTTGAATTATACTCAGAAATAAATTGGTGGAAAGAGTAGATGTGGCAGAACCAGTGTAAATATTAACTTTTCTGTGATTTGTACTTCAGTGATTTGTACTTAGTAGATTCTAAGGCTACTTGGCAATTGTGTTTTCTACTTTTAACCTTTTTTTGTAAGCCCTTAAATTACTACTTCTGTTTCTTTCTTGCTCCCCTCTTGGTTTTTTATTTGTAGAGTTATACTATAGGAGTTTCTTAAAAATTAAGGTTAGAATTTTGGGACAGGGGAGGGTGGCTTAGTTAATTCAGAGATTGACATATCAGCTTTTTTATTTCCTGCCCCTGGGAACTTTTTAAAATATATATATATATATTTTATTGATATTTTACAGAGAGGAAGGGAGAGAGATAGAGAGCCAGAAACGTCGATGAGAGAGAAACATCGACCAGCTGCCTCTTGCACACCCCCCACCGGGGATGTGCCCGCAACCAATGTACATGCCCTTGGCCGGAATCGAACCCGGGACCTTTCAGTCCGCAGACCGACGCTCTACCACTGAGCCAAACCTCGGCTGGGAACTTTCTTTTGCTGAAAAATATCTTACTTGCTTGCCAGTTATTATGCAGTAAGCTAATTCTTTGAAAATAAGTTGTTATATTCTGATAAACCAGATTGCCTTCTTCCCTGTTTCTTGTAGCTAATGAGTACTTAGAATTGATAGTAGATTGCATTTGCTACTTTTTGTGCAGTTGATACATTTTTAATAGCCTATTCTCATTATTTTATTGTATAGTTCTATATTAATTTTCTAATATAATAATCTCTAAACATAAGAGGTTGAGTTCAGTAAATCTATTTGTGAGGCTACCATGGGATGTGTTTCCCTCTCAAATCTTAGTTATAAAATTACTAGAGGCCTGGTGCATGGCATTCGTGCACTGGGAGTGGGGTCCCTCAGGACCTCTTGCAGTCCAGGACTCCTTGGGTGTCCTTAGTGCTACCACAGAGGCGGGAGAGGCCACTGCCACTGTGCTCACCAGCCTTGAGTCTGGCTTCTGGCTGAGCGGTGCTCTCCCTGTGGGAGCTCACTGACCACCAGGGTGCAGCTCCTGCATTGAGTGTCTGTCCCCTGGTGGTCAGTGCATGTCATAGCAACTGGTGTTTCCACCTTTTGGTAGATTTGCATATTAGCCTTTTATTATATAGGATAATTGTGTTCCTAGACCATCTTATAAAAGATGAATTGCTAGTAGTCATTAGTTGGAATTCCAGATCCAGGGAACAGGGGCCATTATGGATGAGAGAGAAATAAAAATGAAACTTTCTATTTGTGGGTTATGAAGCTGATTAGGCAAATGTCTCTTAGTTCTCTTTTCTTTTGCATCAATTTGATGGCTATTGGCTAATTGAATTTTACATTATCCGAAATAATGTAACATCCACATCAGATCTGACAACTGTGGTCCAGATTCCCTGGCTAGATTGGATCAAGTGCCCCACACTGCCAAGTGCCCAACCTATAAAAGGATTTGTGATTGATAGACAGCCCTACAAAATTTGCTTAGAGAAGCCAGTTTGTAAAAGGAAGCTGGGGGCAGTAAAGAAGTGTGTGGTGTAGGTGACAGATGTCCACTAGCATGTGGAAGGACACGTTTAGATTAGGTCCACTTGGCTGCAGTGAGGGTTTGGATAGGGCAATGTGAAGTATAGTGTTACAGCCAGGGCCACCTAAACAGAAACTGTGGTCCCAGGGAAGAGAGCCTTTCCTAGAGGGGGATGTTCCCAGGACAGACACCACCACCAGCCTCCACCATGGGGCATAGTGGTGCATTTAAACGTTTGTAAATGGTTGACAAAATGTTAAACCAAGTAGTCTCTAAAAGTAATGTACGATGATCTTAGGGAAATGGGAAGAAAATATTAGAATTTCTAAGCTTTATTTTAATTTTAAAATGAAACCTAGATTAAGCTTTACTAATTCTTAATTTGGATGATACCGGCATCCATGCCCTATCCTCATGTGAAATGGTGTGCTGTTACCTCAAGTCCAGTAGTGCCAAAGAGATGATAGTATCACACTCTCTTATTCATGTACTAGAGGCTTGGTACATGAAATTCGTGCACAGGATAGGGGGTATCCTTCAGCCCAGCCTGCACCCTCTCCAATCTGGGACCCCTCAAGGGATGTCTGACTGCCCTCTCACAATCCAGGACTGCTGGCTCCCAACTGCTCCCTGTCTGCCTGATTGCCTTTAACTGCTTCTGCCTGCTAGCTTGATCATCCCCTAACCACTCCCCTACCAGCAAGATTGCCCCTAACTGCCCTCCCCTACCGGCCTGGTCCCCCCCCAACTACCCTCTCCTGCAGGCCTTGTCTCTCCCAACAGCCCTCCACTGCAGACTGGTCACCCTAACTGCCCTCTCTTGCTGGCCTGATCACCCCTGTCTTCCCCTGCCAGCCTGATTACCCTTAACTGTCTTCCCCTGCTGGCCTGATTGCCCACAATTGCCCTCTCCTGCAGGCCATCTTGTGGTGTTCATCTTGTATCCACATTGGGGAGGCAATCTTGTGTGTTGGGGTGATGGTCAATTTGCTCTTTATTAGATAGGATGCCATTGCAATGCATTATAATTTAAATATAGACTTAGAGATTACATGATTTAATTTCAGTTATGCTAATTCTTCAAAATGGCCAAATGGCTTTAAAAGGTTATTTCAAAAGTAACTGAATGATAAGGTGCTAGGAACTATTCTAAGTGCTTTGTGCAGATTATTTAATTCTTTACAAGATTCTAAGAGTTAGGTGCTGTCATAAACCCTATTGTTCAGTTGGGAACCTGAGGAACAGAGCAGCTTACTAATTTTCCAAGGTCAAGCAGCAGAACCAGACTCAAACTTCGCTAGTTTGGCTTCATGCTTGAGGTACGCTTATTTGCTTTGCTGTGCTTCTCTTAAGGCAGATAGTTATTGAGTGAATTCAAGCAAATTTGGCAGATAAGGATTTAAAATTTAGCACTATAATTTAGAGAGCAAATGCCATAAAGGAAACTCTTTTCCATTTAGATCTGCATATGTATCTTTATGAAGATACCTTTATCAACTTTGATAGCCATTAAAACCACATATCCAAATAACTCACACTATCAAATCACTGTATTAAAATCTATCACTCACAATTTATAAAACAACCCCAAACAAACTCCAGTTTCATTGCTCTCACTTAAATATCAATAATTTTTATTGGAAATAAAATTAATATAAGTAAGAAAAAATTTCAGATGTTGACTTCATTTAAGTCACAGTTATTATATTTTTAGTGTACGCAATGTGGTACATACAGAATTTATAAACTATGTTATATATTAGGGGTATGTGTTTAAATGATCTTATTTTTTAAAATATTTTTTATTGATATTTTACAGAGAGGAAGGGAGAGAGATAGAGAGCTTGAAACATGGATGAGAGAGAAACATCCACCAGCTGCCTCTTGCACACCCCCTACCGGGGATGTGCCCGCAGCCAAGGTACATGCCCTTGACCGGAATCGAACCTGGGACCCTTCAGTCCGCAGACTGACGCTCTACCACCGAGCCAAACTGGTTTCGGCTAAATGATCTTATTGATATGCATATAATAAATATTTGCTGGAGGGGGCATTTTTTTAAGGTTTAGGGGAAAAGTCATTAGAGAAAGCAAGAATAGGTCATTGTGTTCAACATGTAGTTGAAAAAAAAATAAATGATCAGGTCCTGAGGAGAGTAGCAGCTTTTAAAATTTGTTTCCCCTGATTTTAATTCTAGTCATATCTTTGATCGTCAGAATCAGCAGGAAAAACCACAGGGTAGATTTCAATCCTAAAGAACGTCTTTTTTCAGAAATTGAGCATTCAGAAACAAGAAGAATAAAGGAAGTCATCCCAGGCACTTTTTTGTATTAGTATTTACTTTAAGGATATAACTTTAGGTTTTAGGAACTTGAATGAAAGTTACTATTAAAAATCAAACAATTGAAGAAATTTCAAAGTTGTAAATAAGATGAAAAGTTAGCATATTCTGGAGAAATACTTTAGCCTTTAATATTTCTTTGGTGGGACTGATGAAGGTAAGTAAATGAAGGCCATACTAGAAATCTCAAATAAGCGATTATTATGTTACCATTTGATTTATATTCAGAAGATGAGTAAGGGACTGACTTTCAACCCTCTGTACAAAATATAAATTTCTTCTAGTTCTTCAGCTTATCCCATTTACTTCTTATGATTTTTTTATAAGTAGATCAAGCTTCATTATAAAATTTTCTAATATACTGTGAGATGCTGTCTTTTGTTTTTATCTACTTCCTCTGTGGAAGTTGTCAGAGACCTTATTGCATATTCTTTAATAAAAATATCCAAGTTATGGAGATTATATCTTCAATTGACAGAGCCATAGTTTGCTGGTCATTGTATTTTTCAAATTAGTACTAAGTAATTGGTAAATTAATCTTTATAATTATAGGTTCAACTGCGGGTGTCCTTAGCCCCTGAGTAAGCTTTATTGAAGTATATCCCTATTTATATTTATAAACAATAATATTAATGCAGCATCATCACACACTTTTTAAATTTTATTTTATTGATATTTTACAGAGAGAAAGAGCTAGAAATGTCAATGAGAGAGAAACATCGACCAGCTGCCTCCCGCACACCCCCCACCAGGGATGTGCCCACAACCAATGTACATGCCCTTGACCGGAATCGAACCTGGGACCTTTCAGTCCGCAGAACGACTCTCTACCACTGAGCCAAACTGGTTTCCGCTACACACTTCTTTTTTTTTTTTTTAAATCTTTATTGTTCAGATTATTACAAATGTGTTCCTCTTCCCCACCCCTCAATTGCTCCCCTCCACCAGGTTCCACCCCACCCTACCCTCTGCCCTTTCCCCACCCCTCATTGTCCTCATCCATAGCTGCACAGTTTTTGTTCAGTCTCTTCCCGCACCCCCCACTCCCCTTTTCCCCAAGAATCGTCAGTCCACTCCCCTTCCATACCTCTGATTCTATGATATTCAACAGTTAATATTGTTCATCAGGTTTTTTAATTCCTTTGGTTTTTAGTTTCACTTGTTGATAGTTACATATTTGTTGTTCATAATTTTTATCTTTATCTTCTTCCTCTTCCTAAAAAACTCCTTCAGTAATTCATATAATTCTGGTTTAGCAGTGATGAACTCTTTTAGCGTTTTGTTTTTTTTTTTATTTGTGAAGCTCTTTCTTTATCTGGCTTTCGAGCTATCACTATTCTGAGTGATAGCTTTGCTGGGTAGAGTATTTTTGGCTGTAGGTTCTTTATTCATCACCTTGAATAATTCTTTTAAAAAATATATATTTTATCGTTTTTTTATAGAGAGGAAGGGAGAGAGATAGAGAGTCAGAAACATCGATGAGAGAGAACCACTGATCAGCTGCCTCTTGTACACACCCCATTGGGGATGTGCCCGCAACCAAGGTACATGCCCTTGACCGGAATTGAACCTGGGACCTTTCAGTCCGCAGGTTCCAACGCTCTATCGACTGAGCCAAACCGGTTTCATCACCTTGAATAATTCTTGCCATTCCTGTCTGGCCTGCATGGTTTCTGTTGAGAAATCAGCTGACAATCGTATGGGTGCTCCTTTATATGTAACTACCTGCTTTTCTCTTGCTGCTTTTAATATTCTCTCTTTGTCTTTTGCTCTTGGAATTTTAATTATGATGTGTTTTGGTGTGGTCCTCTTTGGATTACTTTTGTTTAGGGTTCTGCGGGCTTCCTGGACTTGTAAGTCTATTTCTTTCCCCAGCTGTGGCAAGTTTTCTGTCACTATTTCTTCCAGTATTCTTTCAGTATCTTGCTCTCTCTCTTCTTCAGGGACGCCCATAATTCTGATGTTGGTTTGCTTGAAATTGTCCCAGACGTTTCTTACACTATCTTAAACTTTCTGTATTTTCTCATCTTCTTGCTTCTGTGGAGGAGTGTCCTCTGGCTCTTTGTGTTCTAAATCTTTTTCTTAATTCTTGAGTTTTTCCATTCTGTTTTTAGGTCTCTGTGTAATATTTTTGGTTTTAGACAATGTATTCTTTATTTCTAGTTGATGTCTTATTATTTCTAATTGATCCCTTTTCATATCCTCATAGGTCTCATTTATTTTATTGGCCTTTTTTAGGATATTCTTGAAAAACCTTATAACTGTAGTTTTGAACTCAATGTCCATTCTTTTCTTTTCCTCCATCTCCTTCCTTTGTGTCCTGCCTCTTGTCTGCATTTTAGTTGTTTCCCTGATTTGATGGAATAGTTTTGTGTGCCAGGTGTTCTGGTAGAGCCCAGTAGCACAGCCTTCCCAATGGACAGTCTTGGTGTAGCCCTTTGTGGGCTGTGTGTGCAGTCTTGTTGTTAAGCCTTGCTTATTGTTGGTATCACTGGGAAGCATTGATCTCCAAGCCAATTGGCTGAGAGGATCAGCAGTGTCTCAGCTAGGAGGGCTTCTGTACTCTGCTTGGATGGGGTGGAGTCTTGGGGTGGCGCAGACAATCTTTGGTTCCCTGTCAGTCTCGCCTTAGCCTTAGGAAAGTCCTGTTCGCAGTGGATCTCGCAAGATTGGTTGCAGGCGTGTGCACCTCTTTGGTAAAGGTGCTAACAAGCTTTGGATTCTGGTTAGTCCCTCCTTAGAGAAAGCCAGCCTCCAGGAGAGCTTCTGTGCTCAGCTTGGCGGGGGCGGAGTCTCAGATTGGTGCAGCCAATCTTTGTTTTCCTGTCGGCTCCTCCCCAAGTCCTGCAGTAATGGCCTCTGGCTTTACACACCTCCAAGAGATCTCTTCCTGCTGCCTGACAGTCTGGCCTCTCCCTGACTGGGGCCATCTATCAGAGCAATAGGGTGATTCTGTTTTCCTCTGGAACAAGAACACCAGCAGCATGTTAGCGTTAGCTCTCCGCCCTTTCTGCGTGCTGGGAGTAAGCCTGCAGCGAATTTAGCCCGGCCCACCCTCTTTGTGCTGGGAGTCTGCCAGCAGCAATCTCGGCTGGCCCTCTCTCTGGGAGTGCGCTGGGATTAAGCCAACACCTTTTCACTGACACAGTTCTCTGTACCTTCTCAGTTTCTGAGGGTCAGCGCACCTTCTCTCTCCTTCCCAGATGGCAGAGCCTCCTCTCAGCTACCCGTCTGGTGCTTCAGGGCAATGCCTCCCCTGTTTTCCAGTTCTAAATTCAAATATGTTGTGGTAGTCTGCATTTGGTTGTCTACCCTATGCCACCATCTTGGTTTCTCTCTACACACTTCTTTTAGTATTTTTCTAGAAAGCCTTTAAAGCATCTGCCCAGTAAATAAAAAGTTGTGGTACATTTATACCATGGAATACTATGCAGCAATAAAAAAAGAAGGATCTCTTACCCTTTGAGACAGCATGGAGGGACCTGAGAATATTATGCTAAGCAAAATAAGCCAGTCAGAGAAAGACAAGTATCCACATGATGTTGTTTATATGTAGAATCTAATGAACAAAATAAACTAATGAACAAAACAGATCCAGAGACATAGAAGCATAGAATAGACTGATGAATCTCAGAGGGAAGGTGAAGGTAGGGGTGTATGGGTGATAACCCAAGAATTTTAGAGTATATGCATAACCTATGGATGCGACAATAGTGTGGTGAAGACCGGGGGAGGAGGAAAAGGTTAGGAAGAGGGGGTCACTGAGGTGGGAGGAAGAAAGGGGAAATCTGTAATACTTTAAACAATAAAGATAAATTTTTAAGAAAAGCATCTGCCTTTATGAAATCAGCTCTTGGGTCTGATTAGCATTATGAGTGGAGAAATCATATATCCTCTAGGAATCTCATGTCTCTTTTCCTGTTTTTGTGGTATTGTTTAACTTGTTCTTCTGTTCCTAAATGTCTAATAAATTGGTAATTCCATCTAGACACTTGACAAAAGTTTAGTGGTTGTGTTTTGTAAGACAGGAAATGTTCTATATTACTTCACAAGAATAAAAATTTATTGTTTATTTTTAATGATGCTAGAATGCATTGGGGATTCAGATCTGAGCCCTCCATTTTAAAGTTTCATGTCAATCTTTAACCTAATGTTTTTAGTATCTATTGATAGTTTTTGCCTAATTCATTATTTACAACCATTTCTTCTGAATTTATTAGCTGAAATTATCTATGAACAAGAATTTATTTTTTCAACTATTTAGTGCTCCCTGAAATAAGATTCTTATATAAAGGCAAGATAAAACTTGCTTTCTTACTATATGTTAGTTTACAACCTCCATTGGAGATTAATGACAGGGTTTTTAAAATGTTATTATTAATTCATAGATTTTTATGTAGATGATGTGCTCTTTATTCGTTGTGGTAATTCTTCTTGATGCAAGTTGGCTTTTATATCCACACTGAAATATTCTCTAGGCTAATCTTATACATTGTTCATTTCCTGTCCCAGACCTTGCATAACCCTATCTGCAAGATGTTTTAGTTCCTTTCTGTGGGAAAAGGCTTTTTAGAGGCCACAGTGTGGGTACAGGGAAAGCTTATTGCTTATTTCAGTGGATAGACCTTGAACAAACACACATTCTCTCAGATTTACAAAAAGGCACCATTTTATACTGATATTTCTAATTCCAATGTAAGCTTATAGGGCTTTTACTCTGTGACTTGTACTGTTATCTTTTTTTCTCTTTATAGTAAAAATTTTGGATCCTAAGGATATTAACATAATCCCTTGCTTGCTTTGTCCTACAATATATCTGAACTAGTTTTAAAAAAATATCAGTGTATTAGTTCTAACAGTATGACTGAATGCTGTTTTATATTTGTTCTTTATTCTAGACTGTATTTCCATGGTATGTATAGTAAAAATTATGTTTTAAAGTTGTTTGAAGTTCTTCTTTTTTTTAAATCTTCACCTGAGGATATATTTTATTTATTTATTTTTAGAGAGGGAGTGGAAGGGAAGGGGAGAGACAGAGAGAGAAACATTGATGTGGGAGAGACACATCGATTGCCCTCTTGCATGTGCCCCAATCAGGGATTGAGCCTACAATGGAGTTACGTGCCCTTGACTAAAATGGAACCCAGTATGCAAGCTGACCCTCTATCCCCTGAACTAAATTGTTTAGGGCTTTACCTAGCCTTTTAAATTAATATATACATGATCTCTCCCCATGGCAATACTGTAAGAATTGTCATCATTCCTTTTTTACAGTATTAAAGTACTCCCCAAACCCTCTTTCGTAGATTTTTCGGTGTTTTTTTATCAGCTTACTTTAGGAGCCAGTGTCTATTAGTGAGAAGGGAAAAAGAAGGCAGCAGATTTTTATTAAGCTCTGTGTCATTTTCTCTGTAGTTAGTGTAGTTTTTCCTAAAGAGGAGGAAATGAAATTCAGTAAGGTGTAGTGACATACTCCAGATTACATGGCCAATAAGAGACAGAGCCATACATAGTTTAGAATATAACTCGGGTTAAACTTTATCTTTCTAACAGAGCAAGAATAAGTCATCTAGCATTTCAGTGGTTGTAAGGCTCATATTGAAAATTTTTAATGTAATATTTCAAAAGGTCTTGTTTTTTCTTGCTTTTTTGTTTGTTTTTGGGTAGCCCTTAAGAATCTGATTAAAAAATACACACCTTTTGTGTTTTTAAAATAATTTTTGAAAGTTATATTTTAAATGTATAATATATAAAATGCTTAATAAACAACCAATACTATCAATAAGAAGGGAATTTTAAAATTATCCAGAATCCGAAATCCTTACTAACCTTGCTATTTAAACTATATAGTTCTTTAAACCAGTTTTCAGAAAGGCCAGATTTATTGCATATATTTTCCTTCAATTTTAATCTGAGATGGATGCCTAGATCATCTGCTTATTGTTAATATGGCTGGTTTGCAGTAAGAATAACTATTTCTATTTTTAGATACTTTTTAATATGTGAAGATCAAAAATATCTATCTTTTTCTCTTCTCTCAACTATACACATGGAAATTCTTTCTCTTAAAAATGTGCTGTCCTAAATTTAACCAAAATTTTTTTTCTATTCTAGTTTGGGAATACCTGCTACTGCAATTCAGTTCTTCAAGCACTTTATTTTTGTCGACCATTTCGGGAAAAAGTTCTAGCATACAAGAGTCAGCCTAGGAAGAAGGAGAACCTTCTTACGTGCTTAGCGGATTTGTTCCATAGCATAGCCACCCAGAAGAAAAAGGTTGGAGTAATACCTCCCAAGAAGTTCATAACAAGATTACGGAAAGAAAATGGTAATCCTTTTACTTGAGAAGCTCTCATGTTTCTCCTGATTAGGGCACTAATCTCAGCTATCAAGACCTAACTGGCCTCCCAAAAACCCTGTTTCCAAATAGTATCACACTCGGGTTTAGGGTTTCAACATAAGAATTTAACGGGGACACAATGTATGAAGTCCATAATATGACCTGTAAGTGTACAATGATTTTTAAAATTTTAGATTGACTCAGAGTTCAAATTACTGTGTTGTGAAAGTTCTCTGTGGTTAAATACCCATAACTTTATATGTTTGCTTCTCAAAACTGGTATAAAAATGTGTTTATTATGTTTTAATAGTTGATTATTTTCTGAATTTTTTTGTGTTCAGGCAGAATGAATTGATGCACAATATACTTCTTAAATATCTTGTTGAATGAGACTAATTCTAGATTAAATATTCCAGACCCATGTTTTCATGTTTTGTACTTTAGAAACAATATTTAATAGAAAAGCATTTTTATTATTTTGATGCTGGTGGTATTTTTAAGTATGTTTTGAAATGTATTTTTAGCTTTTGAATTTTTTCTGGATAAATATGTAGAGAACAGCATACAAATCAAAGAGGATTTCATAGCTTATCCATTGCATAACTTCCTTCTGAAATTTTATTTGCTGGTTTGTTTTAAATCTCTGCAAAAATATGTTGCCCATTTTAGTATTTCCAATAACTTTCACTATTTCTCTGTTCTTAAGTGTTTCCTTCCATGTATGTTATAAACCTAAGTTTTATATTCTCAGTAGATACTAGCTTCATATTTTTAAACTACTGTCAGCTTATATAACCATTTTTATATCCTTTGGAAAGATTCTGTTTTAATTTTAGTAATGAATTTTTGTTTTTTTATAATTTTGTGTCACCCAGTCAAAGCATAAGAGAACTGTGGCATAGTGCTTCTAAATGTAGTATGATCAAGCTTGCTTCATACCTCTTATCTTTGATGATGTGAAAATGGCTGAATATTTGAATTACTATATATTCAGTTTCTACTGTGTACCAGGCACTATGCAGAACTAGGGACATATAAATAAGACAAAGCCTCTTGCTTTGAGGGAGCTGACATTCTAGTGGGGAAGTCAAACAGTTATGGAGTATAATGTGCCATAGCTGTGCTGAAAAATAAACCAGGGAAAGGGGTTGGAGAATGAGGGAGTTGGTAAGTGGCATTAGATTAGAGCTTTGAAATGAGAAACAAGCCATTAGAAGGTCTGAGGCAAAATTGTCTTAAACAGATAGAATAGAAACTGCAATTGCCCTAAGTGCTGAAAGGACATCCAGAGAATTAGTGTAGCCAGAGTGGGGTAAGATGAAGATCAAGTTAGAGAACGGCAAGCCCTAGACCTTGGGTTTTATTTTGAAAGCTATGGGAAGCCATTGAGGGTGGTGGGCAGATGGACAGGTGATGGGTTCTGATCTGTGTTAGGGAAAGAGCCCGCTGGCTGCTAGGTGGCCCCTCTGTGGGAATGGGTAGGCTGGGCAACATGGGAAAAAGCAGGGAGACCAGCCAGGGGACTGTTTCGGTGATCTTGGTAAGAAATGAAACCATCTGTTTAAAATTAGTATCTTGCTCCAGGCTTTCTATTATTTTGGAAGAATTAAAACGCAGGTTGGTGATCTAATTACGTTAGCTAGAGTTGACTCAACTGGAGAGTGTGGAATCATTTACGGTGGCCTTGAGCGTCAGATCAGATGGCATCTACAGCCGTGCTCTGACACTGAATCTTGACATTGTACATAGTTCATTTTGTTGTTTTGGGCCATATTTAGTCTTCTCAGGTAGTTTTTAGCTCTTTCAATCCCTGTTCCTTGTTAGTTTGTTCATTCATTCAAAAATTGTCAAGTCTATCTGCTGTGTGGCAGGCACTGTTCTAAGTGCTGAGGATAGAGCTGTAAATGAGATAAAGGGTTCTGGTCCAAAGGATCCTGTATATATAAATAATAATGTCAGGTGCTGTGGAGAGATACAATATAAGTTAATATATATTTATTTTTAGGTGTTGGTCTTCCTCAAATGAGGAAATATTAGTTGTTTACAAATAACACTTATTAAACATATTTGAGTAATAATTTCCCATATTAGTTTCAGACTTTTTTCTTCAAAAGAGCATGAAAGACATTTTGTATCATGAAAGCTATTGCTATTTCTGAATTATAAAGAAAACATAACTTATAAGCAGTGACTGTTTTCTTTTTTTTTTTGGCATTAATGTTGCAGCTATATCAGGACTATAAATGCTTATACTTTTAAAATACATTTATTTAATAATGAAATTGTCTGTCTCTCCCACTAGACTGTCAGTTCCATGATGGAGAGAACCCATTTGTTTTTGCTCACCATTGTATTCCCAGCACATAATCCAGTTCCTGGCACATAGTAGGTGCTTACTAAATATTTGTTGAATGAGTGGATGAATGAATGTGTTTAATTTTCCAAAGCAAGTTTGAAATTCACCTTTCCCATTATGCTACATAGCACAGGAGAAAGAAAACCATGATTTAAAAAATGAAATATAAGGTAGTTTACAGGGATTGTCCTGAGGCCATTTAGTTGATGTTTGGTGTTAATGAAGTGCTGGTTGAGGCTTTTAAAATTGTAGTGGCTGTTCTCAGATAGTGCAAGATTCTGGCATATTCAGTGTACTATATTTATAGAAAATACACTATATAGTATTTTAAATATTTCAACAAAACACTTATAAAGAGTATTTTCTGGTTTACTTTGCATCTCATTCCTGGCTCTTTATTTTTATTTTTTAATTTTAAAAATAAATCTTTTATTCAGATTATTACAAATGTGATCCTCTCCCCCGCCCCTCAATTGCTCCCCTCCACCAGCTTCCCACCCCACCCTACCCTCTGCCCTTTCCCCACCCCTCATTGTCCTCATCCATAGCTGCACAGTTTTTGTTCAGTCTCTTCCCGCACCCCCGACTCCCCTTTTCCCCGAGAATCATCAGTCCACTCCCCTTCCATACCTCTGATTCTATGATATTCAACAGTTAATATTGTTCATCAGGTTTTTTTCCCTTGGTTTTTAGTTTCACTTGTTGATAGTTACGTATTTGTTGTTCATAATTTTTATCTTTATTTTCTTCCTCTTCCTAAAGAACCTCCTTCAGCAATTCATATAATTCTGGCTTGGCGGTGATGAACTCCTTTAGCTTTTTTTAAATTTTATTTGTGAAGCTCTTTCTTTATCTGGCCTTCGATTCTGAGTGATAGCTTTCCTGGGTAGAGTATTTTTGGCTGTAGGTTCTTGCTATTCATCACCTTGAATATTTCTTGCCATTCCCGTCTGGCCTGCATGGTTTCTGTTGAGAAATCAGCTGACAGTCGTATGGGTGCTCCTTTATAAGTAACTACCTGCTTTTCTCTTGCTGCTTTTAATATTTTCTCTTTGACTTTTGCTCTTGGAATTTTAATTATGATGTGTCTTGGAGTGGTCCTCTTTGGATTCCTTTTGTTTGGGGTTCTGTGTGCTTCCTGGACTTGTAAGTCTATATCTTTCACCAGGTGGGGGAAGTTTTCTGTCACTATTTCTTCCAATATGCTTTCGGTATCTTGCTCTCTCTCTTCTGGGACCCCCATAATTCTGATGTTGGTTCGCTTGAAATTGTCCCAGAGGTTTCTTACACTGTCTTAAACTTTCTGGATTCTCTTATCTTCTTGCTTCTGTGGAGGAGTGTCCTTTGGCTCTTTGTGTTCTAAATCTTTGTCTTGATTCTTGCGATCTTCCATTCTGTTTTTAGGTCTCTGTGTAATATTTTTTATTTCAGACAACGTTTTCTTTATTTCTAATTGATCCCTTTTCATATCCTCATAGGTCTCATTTATTTTATTGGCCTTTTTTAGGAAATTCTTGAAAAACCTTATAACTGTAGTTTTGAACTCAATGTCCATTCTTTTCTTTTCCTCCATCTCCTTCCTTTGTGTCCTGCCTCTTCTCTGCATTTTAGTTGTTTTCCTGATTTGATGGAATAGTTTTGTGTGCTAGGTGTTCTGGTAGAGCCCAGTAGCACAGCCTTCCCAATGGACAGTCTTGGTGTAGCCCTTTGTGGGCTGTGTGTGCAGTCTTGTTGTTAAGCCTTGCTTATTGTTGGTGTCACTGGGAAGCATTGATCTCCAAGCCAATTGGCTGAGAGGATCAGCAGTGTCTCAGCTAGGAGGGCTTCTGTACTCTGCTTGGATGGGGTGGAGTCTTGGGGTGGCGCAGACAATCTTTGGTTCCCTGTCAGTCTCGCCTTAGCCTTAGGAAAGTCCTGTTTGCAGTGGATCTCGCAAGATTGGTTGCAGGCGTGTGCACCTCTTTGGTAAAGGTGCTGACAAGCTTTGGATTCTGGTTAGTCCCTCCTTAGAGAAAGCCAGCCTCCAGGAGAGCTTCTGTGCTCAGCTTGGCGGGGGCGGAGTCTCAGATTGGTGCAGCCAATCTTTGTTTTCCTGTCGGCTCCTCCCAAGTCCTGCAGTAATGGCCTCTGGCTTCACACACCTCCTAGTGATCTCTGCCTGCTGCCTGACAGTCTGGCCTCTCCCTGACTGGGGCTATCTATCAGAGCAATAGGGTGATTCTGTTTTTCTCCCGAACAAGAAAGCCAGCCTCGCATTAGCTGTCCGCCCTCTCTGTGTGCCAGGATTAAGCCAGCAGTGAACTCAGCAGCTCTCTCAGCGGGCTGTGAGCAAGCCATCAGCGAACTCTCTGGTCGCCTTTTCACTGACACAGTTCTCCGTACCTTCACAGTTTCTGAGGCTCAGCGTGCCTTCTATCTCCTTCCCAGATGGCAGAGCCTCCTCTCAGCCAGCCATCCGGTGCTTCAGGGAGATGTTTCCCCTGTTTTCCAGTTCTAAATTCAAATTGTTGTGGTAGGCTGCGTTGGGGTGTCTACCCTATGCCGCCATCTTGGTTTCCTCTCATTATTCATTCCTGGCTCTTTAAGTCAGTCAGGGTATTTCTGTGAATATGAAGTCATTGTTCTCTGTTAAAAGAACATTCAATAAAAGATGATTCAATTTTTTAAAAAGCAAAAACATTTGCACAGTTTTCCTTTAAAAAGAACTAATTATTTTGGCCGAAACTGGTTTGGCTCAGTGGATAGAGCGTCAGCCTGCAGACTGAAAGGTTCCGGGTTCGATTCCGGTCAAGGGCATGTATCTGGGTTGCAGGCACATCCCCAGTAGGTGTGCAAGAGGCAGCTGATTGATGATTCTCTCTCATCCATCGATGTTTCTAACTCTCTATCCCTCTCTGTAAAAAATCAATAAAATATATATTTAAAAAAACCTAATTATTTTGAAAAACATGTGTATATGTTAAAATATATTTTTTATCTACCGTAGTGAATTATTCGGCCCTCACCTTAAGTAGTCAGTGTTTATAAAATCATCTTACTGTTCCTCTTCCATAACCCTCCTTTTTTAGATCTCTCTATGACTTTTCCAATTTGTTTCCACTTTTCTTAA